>CM056556.1:19217668-19817668 GCA_029721515.1 Synanceia verrucosa | reverse complement strand
TTAGGTGAGAAGAGGTCTGGCTTACTGATGAGGGAATAATTACCCTTGTCATTGACTCCAGGGTGGATGAATCGACAGTTCATACCCCAAGTGCAATTTCCTAAAGGAAACACAATATGCCAGCGTGGTTGAAGTCTACAGTTCTGTAATAAACAGCAATTTACTCAAATTCAATTTATTGTAAACAAACAAAAGGAAAATAAATTGATATCTATCTATTCAGTACAATGCCCCCCCCTGCTGTAGAACAACATTCATAACAAGTGCTGACATATTACACTGTAATCACTAAACAATCAAAGGAGAAAGGAGTTTTTCTAATCTAAAAATCCAACCCAACAGCATTATTTATGCAGCTGGGTATCAGAATTCATCTTTCACTTTTTTTTACTGTGGTATAACAACAACATACCACGACAATTTCCAAAAACAAAACTCAAATTTCAAGAGTGAGACTGGCTCTATGCAACCTACCTTTGATGAAGAACCTACAAATTGGACGTGGTCTTATTTTCCTGTCTGAGGGATCTTTGACCTCCCCTTCCTCCAGATCATCATCCTGCCCACAAATACAAAAGGAACATTATGGCACCTTTAAGAGCCTTATTGTATCCATCCTTTTTATTATGCTGAAAAATAAGAAATTTGTTTGTAGTGTCTT
The DNA here is from genome assembly GCA_029721515.1 of Synanceia verrucosa. Classification (NCBI taxonomy): domain Eukaryota; kingdom Metazoa; phylum Chordata; class Actinopteri; order Perciformes; family Synanceiidae; genus Synanceia; species Synanceia verrucosa. The sequence continues at coordinate 19,817,007 of CM056556.1, read as the reverse complement.
ATATTTCATTGTTATTATTATTATTAGTAGTAGTAGTAGTAGTAGTATTACAATTATTATGTGGTCAGCATTGAGCGTTATTTATAATATCCAAAATAAAAGGACATTTTCAGAAATTCTGAACCCATCAACAGTATGTGACATTAAATATGGAACAATGCTGACCAGGGTTGCATGATTCTGAAAAGAAAAAAAATCTAATTGCAAATGAATAACATCAATATACTTTCTTTCAATGAAAAATGATTTAGAAAAAAAGTGTTTCCCTAAATCTGGAGAATAAGATGTGTTGGCCAGGAAAACTCTGTACCACAACAATATTGCATTATCGTTTTTATTAATTGTACTTCCTAATATTGACGACAGATTTGAGAGAGCACAAAACTCATCCGTTCTCTACTCTGCGAGAGTGCATTGGACAAGAACAGAATCAGATTTGAGTGTCCATTCATTTCTAAGTCTGCTCTCTCAAGTTTCTCCTGCTGTTATAGAAATTTCTGAATATTTGAAATTGCAACAAGTCACTTGCCTATCATTTATGCAAGCAAGCTGAGCCAAGACAGCAGAAGAAGTAGGCATGTTTTTCAAAATTAGAGCCAACACAAGGAAAAAGGTCCTCTTTTGTAAAGAGGGACTGGCGACCACTGAAATTATTTAGGACAACTTGTCATTTACATATTTTTAATGGCTTCCCCTACAAATACTGGCCCATGGATCTGCACTTAAGATTTACGTTCAGGCGATCCAACTGATCCCCTTACCATTTATTCATTCCGGTATGTTGGATTTGCACAATACCTACTGGATGAGGTATCTGAATTCAATGTCTGCCGATATTTATTTGATGCAGAGAATAAGGAAATATATTTTTCATAATTAACTTAAATCCTCAAGCGAGAGAGAGAGAGAGAGAGAGAGAGATGACACATTGCTCTGTTGGGCTTGTGAGGAATCGACAGAAACACTCCACTAATGGTGCAGTGATGTTACAGATTTGAACTTCTTCCTGACATACTGACTGAATAGTCCCTTGCAGTCAGTACACAAACGGGACAACAAGCAAGATTCATTTTGACTCAAAAATGAGAAAATACTACTTAAATGATTTGTATAATTTGCAGAGATGAAAGAGACCTAAAGTGAAATGTTATTTTGCAAAACTGGATGTCACTTAGACCAGTGTGCCCTAATAATTTTTCAAATTCACTCAAATCTTCACTTGCATATGAGTGAAATGCACATTAGGCTCTGAAGGGCAGGAGAGCAGTTTTGCAATACTAATGGCAATCTAGCAATACAGTTATTACCATAACTACAGTCTATAAAGTCAGTAGTTACTATTTATAATTTTGTATTGATAAATAAAAAAAAACTATTCCAGAGAACAACTGTCACTTCTGAATATGGAAGGCATATCTTGCACATACACAGCCCATTAACATAAATTCCAAACTATGATCACTTACATCAATTTCTCCTTCATCAATCTCTCCATCATCCTCATCCTTCTTTTTGTCTCTGAATGAATCTCTGCGCATCCTCTCAGGCCCTTTGGAATCACCTGCCCTCTTGAATTCACTGTCTTTAGGAGATGGAGGAAGGATAGGTTTCTTCTCCCTCTTCTTGCTACTCTTGTCCTCCCTCTCCTCCTCTTCATCTCCCTCCACTTTTGTTTCTTCCTCATCTTCCTCTTCCACATGTGTAGCGATGCTGGGCTCCTCTGGGACCTCCTCGTCATAATCCAGTTCGTGTTCATCCAGCTCCCGGGAAACAGACACAGAGTCATCCTTCATCTCCCTCTCCATGACAGCTCTTCTTCTCTCCTCTTCCTCAGTTCTCATTCTTTCATACTCCTCTTCCTCCTCACCTTTGCTTTTGTTTTCCTCTTCATCATAATCATCATCATCCACCTGAGGAACCGCAGAGTTGTTCTTTCTGTGGTCACCAAATACTTTCTCCCCATCTTCTTCATCATCTTCACCAATGAAGTGCTTGCCCTGTTCTGGCTCTGAGTCTGGAGACTGTGGAGTGTCAATGATCCCATCATCTTGCTCTTCTCCTTTGTTCTCATCCTCACCATCCAACTGGTCGCCCTGTGAAACATCTTCATCCCGCTCCATCAGCACAATGGTCCCATCCTCCTGTCCCATGTCTTCCATTTCTGCTCCAAGCTCATCCTCTGGGTCAGAGACAAAATCAGGAACCACCTCATCAGTTTCATCCCTTTCTTCCTCCAAGTCTGATCCTATTCCTTGTCTTTCTGCCATCTCTTCTTCTTCCTCCTCCTCCTCCTCAACAATCCCCCCATTCTTCTCTTCACAGATTATCTCACTGTCTGAGATGGCCCCATCGTCATTTTCATCAGGAGAATCCAGCAGTTCACTCTCAGAAAGGCCCTTCTCCTCCTCCTCCTCAGGAGACTGAGGGGACTGGGTAGGGCTTTCAGGAGTATCCATTAGAGAATATTCTGGTATAAACAGCAAAAACAGTAGTGTGTAAGAAAGAGTCAACATGTAATATCTTGCCACCACACTTAAACCAATATTTATGTATCTATGAATTCATTTGTTTACTTAAAAAAGATACGCCTTTTTAAGTGACTAAAATGCACTTTTATTGCTGTCCCCATCCACAAAACTATATTTCTTTGTACCTGGTATTCCTCTCTGTTTATCCAAAATAAGGGACGTATCTATTCTAAATAATACACCAACTTTGAGTTGATAACTGATACAACCACACTTCAAAACATTCAAACTCTGACTTTGACGAATTATTAAAGTTGTCAAAATATAAATATTGCATCCAAAGAAACTATTAATGCATTGATTACCAACAGTAAACGAGTACAACAAGATGCAGAGGAAAAACACTACATGATACAGTAAAGCACAATATTGTACTAAACAAATGGCGCATAAAATGTACAACAGCAAACTCTGGACTGTTTGTGGTTGCTTTGGACTTTGCCTGAGCTAAGCAAAACTAGCCAGCTTGCTAACAGCACAAGTATATTTCAAAAATAAACCTTTTTATCTGAGAATTAAACAGTATGTTCATAAATCACAACATGGTTTACTAAATTAAAGTTAGCGTGCAACGCTGGTAATTCGGCAGCAAAGGAAAGCCCTTGCAATAGCATGCTAATGTCAGCTAACAACCTACGCTATCTGAGAATGGCAATAAGGAAAATGCACATTCAAATGTCTTAACGGGGTTCTATACTATCAGTTGCCTGCTCGTGTGGATCTATTTACACGTTATGCCATAGTTTGTAAATACTTAAGTTGACCTGGAGCGCAACATTAATGGCATTACACTTCTAACGGCTGTGTCGCGCTAAAGGCAACAAGGCCCATAACTTCAACTCGAAGAAAGGTCGCTAACTAACGAGCACGCTGCCCTGAACGAAAAGCTAAACTTCCTAGAAGACTAAAACCAAATTAACCGGTTCTTATCTGTTTAGTTATCCGGACACAGCCACTTTAGCAATGTGCGAAAACCGTAGCACACTCGTCTGTTTTTCAATTAACAATGCAGCCTCCCATGAAGCTAATATTAAGCTATATGCGCAGCTACACTCCGTTAACTGCTAACAACCACATATTTTTTCATTCACCTTGCCAACCCAGAGCTCTTCAAAGACAGCACTGCTGCGTTAGGAACAGCCCTTTCCTGTCGATGTTGTTTTTACAGTCTAGAATAAATATTATACAGGTTAATTTAACAGCTATGATGGAGAAAATGAACACGCCTCACGGTACAGCGAAAGCGGCCATTACATCGACGTCATCAACATACGACTGAGGGAGTCGCGTTGTAAGACAGAGCTAGTTCATTATGGTGATAGACTATTGTTGTGATGTAGCCGGGACTGTTGCAAAGTAACCTCACAAAATGAACATAAATTCATATTATGAGAGGTTTCAGATTTATTATATTAGATTTTAAAATTGATGGAAAAATATTGGAGGGCGATGGAGCAGATCCCAGCGGTCAATAGGCAAAGGCACATCCTGGACCAGAGACACGATAGAGACAGCCATTAACACTCACATAATACGGCCAATACAGAGTCTCCAGTTAACCTAATTAATCTGCATTTATTTGGACAGAAAGCTGAATAACCTAGAGAGAACACACGCTATCGAGGGCGAACATGCAAACTCAACACAAGGCCCCAGGTAAGATTCAAACCTGCTAACCTGGAACCACCTGTGTAGCAGCGCTAACCACTGCACCACCATGGTGCCCCATGATATTTTTTTTCACAGTAATTTGACATCAGTTAAAAAATGTTATAATGATACTTAACTAGGTAATTCATCTACTCCTTCTCAACATTCTGTAAGTTTACATTTCTGTTGAAAATATTAAACTATGGGTGCAATATCACATTCCACTGTAAATATCAGATTTCTACTGCAAATAAAATGTATGCTGCTAATAGACATTTCTGTTGCAAGCACTACATTTTTGCTGTAAACACTTTATTCCTATTTTAAATTGCATTTCTATTGTGTATATCACTTCTCTGCAAATACGGGTGTTTTATATTTTATATTTTTATATTTATGTCCTTTATATCTTTATTTTTATTACTTATTTATTTGTCCTAAAGCTGAGAGACTCTACAAAATTTCGTTATGCATGCATAATGACAATAAAAAATCTTGAATCTTTAATCTCCTGACTTTGGGAGCAGCCTTTGGCAAAACCCTTCAAGGTCCAGTTGTTGCTTGTTCGTCTGCAGATGATGTCTGAATGCTTTGTTTTGTCTGCATAGGGGTATGGGAAGTTCTATTTAAGTAAAGATATAATCACTTTTAAAAAAATGATCATGATCACCAATCAAGTCAGCAATCTTTTATCTAATATTCTGTATCGGACCATGAGGATTTGTGAATCATCGGACATAAAAAACACTTAAGTTTTTAGATTAATCAAAAGTCAAAATCAGCATTATTGTCAATTATGCAGCATACAGTACATACAGATAATTGAAATTATGGTTGTACCCTGCCTTTCACCCTAAGACAGCTGGGATAGGCTTCAGCTCCCCCACGACCCTAGGTGAGGATAAGTTGTAGAAAATGGATGGATGGATGGCTGTTGTCCCAGCTTAATCAACAGATCATTATTCGTCCTGAATACCACTGTCACTGGAATTTTCAAAGACATTATCAGTCATTATTTAACCTGCAAACTACCAAAATGATAATTTCAATATAGTATTTCTTAAATGTGATATTCTGATAGAACAAACCAAATATCCAAGAAAAAAGTACAAAAAATTCAATCAATGAGTTATCCTGTTTGTGTCACATAAGCCCTTTAAAAAACAGATTGATTATTACATGTTTAACTTAACAAAATATTTAGGTTGAGTGCTAATTATTCTTGTACTTGCTTTTTCAACTATACCCTCACTGCTTATGACTTCTAACTGAAATCTCACTAGTCTTCCTTTCCTTAGTTTTGGTAGAGTAGTCATCTTAATGTGTTGTGTGACAGTGATGATCTACCCTTAATATCACCAAAAAGTTGATGTTATTATATTATATATAATATATATTATATAATAATGACCTAATCTTAGTCTGCCCGAAATATAATCAGTTGCTCACTGACACAACTATTTCAAGTTTCACAATTACATTTTCCATGGACAACTTAAAATGTGATTTGAATATTACTTGCCCATTTTTCAAGTTTTATCGACATCTGAATTGGAACTATTCAAAATCTATTGAAATTATTTGAACATCACAACTTCCAGCAATATACAACCACTGTGCTTGCCTATATCAAAAGATGTATGAACACCACTCATCACATCCACCATCCTCCAGCAGCACACTGACACTTCAGGAACACAAAGTGAGATGTGCTGTCAGCAAACTGTCAGAGAAATACAATCAAATATTTACATAACTTTTTTCCTCTCAAAATAGGTCTGTGCTTAAAAGAAAAAAAGGAATAATTTAAAATTCAAGTTCAGTGAACAACCTCACAGTGAACAATACCAAAACAAAAGACCTATCCTGCATGTCTGTAAATGCAACATGGACCCAGCCGCACTGTTGATCAACAGGGAATGTGTCACCAGCAACCTGTCCTGGACTGTTAACACAAGCCGCTTGTGACTTTCTACAGAGCATTGTGGTATACTCCATCTCAGTATTGTACGCTGGGTGCACACCAGCAGACAGGAGAGCTCTATAGAATAATCAATGCCGCTGAGAGGATAACTGCTTTTTGCCCTCACTGGATGACATTGCCAGCTCTGGCTCCTGGCACAGGAGCAGGGGTACAAACATTGTCAAGGACTCCTCTCACCCTGGTCACAACCTGATCAACCTTTTGCCAATTAACCTAAATTGGATGGTGGGAGGAAGCCAGAATACCCGGAGAGAACCCATGCAGACACGGGGAGAACATGCAAACTCCGAATCGAACCCGGTACCTTCTTGCTGTGAGGTGACAGTGCTAACCACTGTACCACCGTGCTGCCCCCTGTGAACCAATAAACAAGCAATAACCTAATACACGTAAATGTGCAATACCTATGGATGTGCCTTACTGAAAAATACTGTAAATATTATCTATAATTTTTACCTTTTTTTTTTCACTCTTGACTGTTTTTCTACTTGTATCAAGCACCTTGTAGAGCAGCGCTTATCATTTGACTGGCTTTTTTTATTTGGTCTATACTATGCAGTTTTTTTAGCCAGTCATTTTGCAAGCTATTGTTAAGTTTATAATTGGCATAATGAGACGTCATGGAGAGCTGGGAAGTCATTTATATTTTTGGACACCTTTGACCTCACTCACTCATCTTCTGGGTTGCAGATATCAGCCATCAGATGAAGGTGATGATTATTGTTGTTTATGCTATTCATAATATGGTTATAATGATTATTCTTGTTATTACTCTTTTGGTTGAAAAGCCATTAACTTCATGAAGTCAATAGTTTTTTATTTGATTTATAGCCAACCATAGCCTGGTAACAAGTCTTTCTGTGAAATTTAGCAAAATCAAGAAGAATAAGCAGAAGAACATTACAATTATCACATAGGTATATGTACGTCTGAATTTTAACTGTTGCGTTTTCCCATGCTTTCAGGATTAGCCTTTCAGGAGCAGAAGGCTGCTGTGTGCAAAGTGCCGTGGGAGTAACTGTGAACAAGTGAAACTCCTCTCTCTCTATTGTTAATGTTTCCGGAAACTTCAGGGGATATTTGGCACATACAGTAAGAAATACTTATTTGTACATACACCAATTTTTCCACATAATTCCAAATCGAGTCCTTTCAGTTTATAGCCACTAGATGGCAGCAGTGACCTTACATCAAATGATGACTGCAAATGCCATCGGATGGATGCGTCATAGATTTAAATTTTTTATATCTTAAGTGTACAATATTTAAAAACAGTCTCTTTTAATATATTTTGTTCATTTTTTATTATTTTCAATATTTTAGATGAATACTGAAGAACTATGACATACATTATCCGTATTAGTAAACCAAAAACTGACAAAAAAATCTTCAAATTTGCCACCACTTAACATTATTTTAACCTGCATGAATAGGTTAGTTTGGTTATCACCTGGGTTGTTTTTCATACACCGTCCAATAGTGTTTATTTGTTAAGTCAGTGTAGGAGAACAGCAAAATAGATAAATTTGACTATTTTTAAAATTGAGGGAAATTCAGTACCCAACTGCATGTGTTAAAAATGCAGAAATAAGAGCAACAGGAAATGTTCAGCATATTGGAAGTCTAACAAGAAGAGTATTCCATGAAACTGCATTAGGCTGGTTACGATAGCAATAGTGTATAAAGCTTTGAAGAATTTTAATTATATAACATATTTTGCTTTGTTTACACATTTTTGCTTTTTACATAATCCCAGTGCTTATTTAATAGCTTTTATGTATTCAGTGTAAATTTACAAAGTTGAAGGCTATAAAAAATAATAAAGAAAACCCAACACACACACACAAATTTGATTTTCTACATCACTGAGCATGAGAAATCCACTCTAATCTAATATTTCCCCCTCATATTCATAGTTATATTACTTATACTTATATATACTTATTATATGCTTATATTAATAATATTTTGTCACAAATAAAAAAATCAACCTGTATCAGTAATATCTTGTTTTGATCTTCCTTGTTCACCATACACACACACAATCATACCTATAAACAACAACACCAAACCACCCTAAAAGTATTGGTTACACTACCTTAAATCACAGTACCTACATGATGTTGTTATATAATTATGTCATTATTTGATCTTCATGTCAAATTCTGTTTTTTGTTTGGCTTCATGAATTTTTTTCAGCTTCTATCATTGCTATATCTGTGAAATAGACTACTTCGGTTTCATTTGGCACCAATAAAGGGATGTCACTCGCCTTTATCATGGCCAAATTTGATTTTGCTGCAATTCCTGGGAGATGAGATTTTATTTGATTTTTTTTTTTAAATGTCAGTGAAATGCACTGTGTCGGATCACGGTTGTAGATCTTAGTCACTCATCAGTCATTTATGTCATGAACTGGACCCACAGTGAATGAGTTTAAAAAACAAAACAAAACAAAACACACTTTACTCAAGCAAGACGGCTGTGTCTGAGTGATTGGCATGTTGGCCACAAACAGGAAAGTTGGTTGTTCAAGTGTGCATGTGCCCCCCAAATTGCTCCCAATGCTGTGAATTGGTGTATGAATGTATGTATAAATAGGTGAATGTGATATGTAGTGTAAAAAAAATAAATTTAACTTTTTCATGTGACACGACAATAGAGTCAAGTCAAGTTACATAACATTTCATTTGTAGAGCCCAATATCACAAATTACAAATTTGCCTCAGAGGACTCCTTCATATGACACCCTCTGTCCTTTACAAAAGATCCTCACGTATACTGTAATATACTGCAAATAATATAATGATATGTAGTATGGGGCATAATTTGTTTCCCAGATTCGAATAATTAAATATAAATTAAAAAAATATCCAATTCCAAAATTGGTATTGTGCTTTTATTTTGAAGGCACAAGTGCTGCTTCCCTCTTAAGCCTAAGCGGGTGTGACGGAGTTCATTTGCGTGTGCTGTGTGGTACAGTAGACAACAGCATGGGCTACCGACTTTGCTTTATCCGGCTTCAGAGCAAACACTCAGGTAAAAAATAACCCATTTTATTTTGTGAAGACAGATACAGCCTTGAAGAAGATTCCGGGGGGAACTGGCATGATGTAAAAGGTAATTAAATAAAATTTCTCTTGTAAGATTAATTAGAAATTTACAATCAATTGAGCTCTCCATACAGTATCTCTACTGCTGTCTTTTTTAGCCAAAATCTCCATCATCCATTCATTCATCCCACTTTGTAACAAAGGCAATAAGATGAAGAAATTAGAAGAGAGATACATATATGATTTGACAGTTTTTATATTGTTTTAGAGATTATTTCAGACCTGGAAAAAAAATAAATGTGAAAGCCAGATAAGCATAAAACAAATAATTGTTGGGAACTCAATCATCCATTCTTATTACTCTTTCCATATTTTATCAGTAACTTGTTCAACATATTTCATATAAATTATTGGCTACCACTTCTTTCTATTACTGTGAAAAATTCTTTCTGGAAATCTCAAAAGATAGGTCACTTTTTCAGTTAAATTAAAATTTCCTTAGCAATAGCAAGCCACCCTGTTGTTGACATTTGTCAATAGACAATGTGAAGGTATGTCATGCTGCTATGCATTGTGGGATCGTAGGCACCATCTTTGGAGGATCGCGTACGTAAACAAACCCTCCCGGGGCTGTTGCACAAAACTAGGATAAAGGATTGAGCCGGGCTGTCTTGGTTATTCTGGCTCAATTTATCCGTGATCCGACTGCACAAATGCAGGCTAGAGGAGAGAGGTATATGTTATGCAATAAATCACCATGGAGATTTAGTCTGTGGAACTAGCCTGCTTCAGACCAGGCTATGTTCCAGGATTTATTTAATCTCATCCTTTATATCAGTCAGCAGTCAGTTATTTCACTGTCCAATACACAGTTATCACATTCAAACTACGGACTGTTTAATCCAACCCACTGAACGTGTCCAAATTATATTATTAAATTTAATTATATTTACTGCTGTTCATGGTCAGGAAGAAGAACTCCATTCAAAAAATCAAGGAAACTAAAATTGCAGCCCTACCTACCCATCACAAATGCTGATAATATTAGATTAACCATTTTTTTAATCTGTCCCAACTTCTTCTGTAATTCGGCAAACAAATAATCCACCACATTGTAATGTGAAATGGACATTCTTTTCATATACACAACGCTTACATACATAATAGTTACAGTTACATAGCTGGATTTACACAATGCACTCACATCTGCAGTGAGTTTCACCTGATTCATAATCAGAGTATCACTAGGTTTTCAGAGATCGTCGGCGCTAGTGCATGATGTCACTCACAGCACACAGCATAGAATTACGCTGAATAGCATAGAATTGCGCTGAATAGATTTGCCCCTGTGGATCAGGCACATTGTCACCATACCTGATCTTTTTCGATATCAGTAGGCCCACTGAGACTGATACCGATGTTAGATCGATGCATCCCTGACTACAGCCACTTCTTTTGTATGAAGACCACTACTACTTTTGGAGGTTCTATTTGGGAACTCAAATAACAGAATATGTAAGCTTTATATTACATTTGTGTGGTGCTCTGTGGTGTTGTGACTGGTAGATAGCTATCCTTTAACAAGGATTTAGCTACCTGAATGTACAAAGAATCTATAATAATGTGGAATAATCTATCCCCCCCCCCCCCATGCTGAATTATTCCTTTTAACACAGTAGTAAACAGGCAGGCACTATTTGTAGGCCAGGGTCTTGCAACTTCAAGGTATAACGTGGAAGTAGATGAGCTTTTTTTGGTCATATGCCTTTGATATTTATTTTGTTTGAAATGTCAAACTATTTCCACAAGACAAAACCCATCAATCTGTATATGTGAGAGAAGTGATAAGTTACTTCCCCTGTATTCATTTCTCATGATGAAAAGATATTTTGCAGTATAGCAGAAAGGCCTCCAACTAAACAGTGTTCCTGAGGCAACTCAAACAAGCACGATGAATAGGCAGAAATGTGCAGAAGACCAGCTTTATTGAGCTGATGTGTGTGTTTGCAATGGAATGGAGAGTGGATTCAAACTGACTGATAGGAGAATAGTGCAACTAAATTACTTTTCATTTCATGTCCAACTCAATTTATTAGAGGCAGCTGTCAGGGAGGAGGTCCTATATATGAGTGTGGCTGGTCTGGTAGATGAGTGAGAGAAAAACAGATGCCTTGTAGGTCTTACAGCGTTGATCGTTGATTAATTTGCTTTTTGTGGAACCTTAAAGCCCCCCTGTGTGATGTTTCACGTTGTCTATTAACAGTTTTAGTTTTTGGCATTTAAAAGTATTACCTTATTCATGAGTAATTACCTCCACAAAAAACTACAGTGTTCTGACAGTCTTTATATTTGCCATTTATATATACACTGGTCGCCATGTTGCGTCGCCATCTTGAAACTACAGGCCCTGGGAGGGGACAACCAGGTATGAACAGCTCCGCTTTTTCCGTTTTTGGGAGAGGGTGTTTATGAGAACGTAGGCCTCCAGAGAAATGGCAGGATCAAACCAAAGGGCAAGTCAAGGTGGGTACCTTGAGCACTCTGCCTCTGACTTGCGGTTCTCCGTTGTGGGAGCTCCGGGCCGGGGGCCGGGGATCGGCGGTGAGAGTGTCAGCACAGGAGCGCCCCATGCCCGGCCACGGTCAGTGGGGGGGACCGGGGGTCCGCTGGCAGGCGGAGAGTGTGAAAATATTTCTAAGTTCCCCACTTTGGATCACCAGGGGCATCAAGGTGACCATCTAAAATGCTAGATGACAGTAATAACAATTTAACAATACTGACCTCGTCATCAGAAAGTGCTGGTAGAAGTTGTATTTGCTGACGTCATCTCGATGAAGTCTCTCCATATTGCAAATATTCGCCCTCGGCAACCGTAGAAGGAAACGATCACTGAGAAAAGGGGCGAGCTAAAGAATAATATTCAGTGTGTGCAGTAGACCACCTCACCGCTAGATGGGAGTATTTCCTACATATAGGGGCTTTAATGCAAACTTCTTCAGGATCCCTCAGATGAAATCAAAATTGTTCACACTTCTCTGATAACCTCAAAATCTGTTTAAGTATTTAAAGTTTAAAATGGCTTTAATCACAAATTCCTTTGTTGTACAAGATTTTAAGAAAGTGGCTGTAACTTTACCAGAAATGCACTAGGAGGCATCATAAGTGCATTATGGGGGTTGTGCTTTATCAGAATGTTATGTTAAGATTATCTTAATGCACTCATTGAGCGTGTTTACGCCTTGAGTGCTTTTTTAGGGAAATTTGTTACGCTGCATGCTTAGCAACACCACAACGGCTCATTTCAGTATTGCCCATTATTGCCTATCTACATTGAATCTTAATAAAGCTTCACCAGAAGCAGTTTCAGCTGTTGCTCTCAAACTGTGCAGTGTAATTCTCTTTCCCTGTCTTTTGGTATGTCCAGTGTATCCAACCAGGATTTATTAAATTACTTTTTTTTAACTACTGGGTGCTTTACCATTTGATGATTCACAGTGTATTTGGTGATCCCAACCTTCCCTTTAGCAACATTAGATCAGAAATGTGTCTTTGAAAAATAATGCATTTTGGGTAAGATAGCAAATTGTGTGTACAACTCCAGAGCAGAAGGTGGCAGTAATGTGCGAGCCAGAATTTTTAGAAACTTTACTTCAGGAAGTTCAACACAGTTCAAAACACTTGCTGAGAGTTGGCAATGTTTGTAATGGAAGACAGTTTGCTACGTCCTTTACCTGACTTAAAATAATTGTGACTTAAAAATAAACCACTGTACAGAAATGTCACATGACTTATTATTGTCAGCTCTATAATTTTTAATGATTGATTTCGTCACTGAATGTTTTTGTAGTGTGCTCACTAATCATAGCAGCATTAGTTAATATGGTTAGCTACTTAGCATTTGCATTGCTTGCTAAATAAGCGTATTATAAATGGGTGGATATACCTTTCCAAATTTTATTGTATGGTCACCCAACAAGTAATTATTATGTTGGATTTGTCCCTTGTAATTAAAGGGTAAGTGTCAACATAAGGTGTTGGCATTATCATTACTTGATTACGAGGGGTTGCCCTGCGATGAGGTGGCGACTTGTCCAGGGTGTACCCTGCCTTCCGTCCTAAGACAGCTGGGGTAGGCTCCAGCCCCCCTGCGACCCTATTACAGACGTTTAATATGATGGGCTACGCTATCACTATTTTCATTTGAGTCCAGAGTTGACCATAACTTGAGAAAATTCAGTCTGTAAACAGACCCTATTTCCTGTGTGTCATAGTTCACTAAGGGCCCCTAGTGCCTACGTATGTAGCTTTCACAGTGCCTGAACTAAAATACATATTTGTGATGTTGTCACGCATACATCCTTTGTTTTAGTTCAGGCACTGTGTAGGCTACATCTACTGACACATGGTAATCCGTTTAACATACTGTAGTTCAAACTGTCTTTTGCAATATAAATATATCAAGCAAAGCTTGGCTTTGGCTCGATGGTGTGAAACCGGCTAATGGGCTTCTAGGGGCATGGGACTGAACCCACAACTTTGGGGTTTGACCACTCTTGTCAATGAGCTAGAGCTGCCCCACTTAGTGATAAAATTTCATGGTCTTTCAGATTAATAATGAAAGTTGTTTTATGTGCATCTGTAGATGATGAATGGAAAACTAATAAAGTAAAATGAGATTTGCATTCTCAGACAGCTGTAGTCACCAGACATTAATATGTTATTGCCAGATCAAGGACAAAAGAACAAAAGAAGAGAGTCATTTCCAAAAAATTCTGCAAGATTTACTCAATAACTATGTTGATCATTTACCTATCAGATCTGTGCTGGTATTTCTTTCACCCTCCGATCTGGCCGAACACATAAAATAAAATGATCACATTGACATTAATTCCACATTCACACTCACTAGATGATGAACATTGCACTATAGTGCCAAACTCGGGACAAAATGTCAACTCCAGACAAAAATTAAGACACCTTTGCAATTACAGCATGTCATTGTCATTTGAAATCAGCAGTGTTTTATGTTCACCCCCATCCTTTTTTTTTAACCACCATGAGTTTTTGGAGCACATTTTCTTTCAAGCAGTATTTACTAGCTCACTGCACCAGAATTAGATACCTGAAGGTGCCCATACAGAAATGTGTTAATGTGTGTTTATCTTAGACACATGGAAGGCCAAAGGCAATTCAAAGGTTACTGACAATACAATTCCCTGTTTGGACAACTAATTGAACTCATTTTCTATTTGTAGGTGACTCAACGGAAATGTTATTCTTTTTCACTTTTCTTCATTAATTAAAATAAAGTTAGGGTCAGTGAAGGTGAATGTTGGAAGGAAATATCAAGGAAAAGAAAACAAGCAGTGTTTATTTATTTTAACTGGACTGGCTGTAAATGAGAGTTAATGTTCTAAATGAAGGGCAAAAAAACTGTTAATATTTCACCATCATGCCCCTCAACATTTTAATCAATACAATGCAGCCAGCTTAACAAATACTGAGAGAATAAAAGAGGCCACCAGCTTGCAGATATGACCGACAATGTGAGCTCCAGAATTGACACTCCAACCAACATCTCTCTAAGTCCCAGCAACACTATCTCTGAGTCATTAGAGTACAAGGCAGTGTCAGTTTTCCTGGTCCTGCTGGTGTGTGGTGCGGGCATCGTTGGAAACATCATGGTGGTCCTTGTGGTCCTCACCACACGCCACATGAGGACACCCACCAACTGTTATCTTGTCAGCCTAGCCATAGCAGACCTAATGGTGCTTGTGGTGGCGGGGCTACCCAATGTGTCAGACAGCCTGACAGGCACATGGGTTTTTGGCCACGCTGGGTGCCTGGGGATCACCTACTTTCAGTACCTGGGCATCAATGTGTCGTCCTGCTCCATCACCGCCTTCACTGTGGAAAGGTGAGAATGGGAACAACTTATCATGATTGTATTCTGTACAGCTTTTGCTTTGTTGTACTATTTTTTGTTGACATTGGCATTCAATATACTTTTGTCGGCGAATGTCTTCTAATTTGCATGGCAGAAGACAAGTGTCAGTGATGTCATCTGATGCAGTTGATTATTGATTAGAACTATTCTATTTCTTATGCTAACTGTTTGTGTAACTGTCTTTTCAATACTTACTTTTGCAATTTGATAATTTATATATCAAATTCTAACGTCTTAGCTGAAAAAAAAGTTTTTGAGACGTTACATATATCCTGCTGAGATCTGTGATCTTGTGAGACTTTCATGCCCAGAAGAACAACAACAACACTTGTTTCAGAAAGAGTCCTAAAATTATTTAAAGGAACACGCCACCATATTTCCATACTGGACTATGTTCTTCCATGATTTTAGACGAGATGATACATACCTCCAGTGCTGCCCCTGACCGAAATGGGGCCCTAAGCGAAATTTTATTTGGACTTCGTGATCTGCGTTTAGGGAGGGGCAGCACTACATAACTCTCTCGTCTTTGTGTGTGCACTCAATCACTCTGGCGCACTGCACAATTTTGTTAGCATTTAGCATAGCCCAGTACTTTCACTGGGATCCAAACAGGGGTGAAGTTAGAAGTGACCAAGCACTTCCACGTTTTCCCTATTTAAATACTGTTACGTGAGTAGTTAGTTGACCCAAGTATGGATGCACAAAATAAAACGTTTTTCTAAGAGGATAAAAAAGAGAATTATAATGTATGGTGGAATTACACTTGGGAGCACTTCGATGTCAGCGCAGTAATATCATTATTCTCTCTCCCTTTGCTCATTCAGTGAGTGACTATGAAAAGTACTGGGCTATGCTAAATGCTAACAAAATACTGCAGCACGCCAGAGCGATTGAGTGCATGCACAAAGATGAGAGAGGTATGTATCAACTTGTCAAAGATCAGGGAAGAACATACAGGGGTTGGACAATAGTGTTGTGTAGTTCGCGAACGATTCGTTCGAAAGGATGAATCTTTTGAGTGAGCGAACTGAAATGAATCACTTCCTGAACTGATTCGTTCCTTATTCAGTTCACTTGAGCTCAGTCTCAGCGTGGTGGCCGGGAGTTGAACTGCCTCATTTGTTAGTTCATGACTCGTGAATCTTCGATGAACGACCCGGCCAGCGAGGGGAGGGGAGGGGCGACTCACTGAGCGAACGAGTGATTCTAGCAGGAAGCTGCAGTGATTCGTTCACTGAACATTTTGTTAACTGAACGAACGAATGATCGTACCAGGAAGCTGCCGTGATCCGTTCACTGAACGAACGAGTGATTCTACCAGGAAGCTGCAGCAGTTCGTTCACTGAACTCGGAGCGAGTTCGTTGCTCCTCAGAACGAGGGGGGGTGAGTAAGGGCTTCGGAGGAGGAGGAAGCCACGTACACTATATTTGTTATTTTAAAAGGCTAGAAATGCATATACAGTCATGGAAAAAATTATTAGACCACCCTTGTTTTCTTCAATTTCTTGTTAATTTTAATGCCTGGCTCAACTAAAGGTACATTTGTTTGGACAATTATAATGATAACAACAAAAATAGCTCATGAGAGTTTAATTTAAGAACTAAGGATTATTCATTTTCCATGGTTTTCTTGATAATAACCAAAATTACTTAAATTCTTACATCAATAGCTATGGCATTGTACCGCCAAAAACACTACTTTTAAGCATTCCATGTTTTCTTTTCTGTTTGCTTTAAACACATGATACACACAAGAGTTAATACTTGATTGCATAACCATTGTTTTTGATGACTGCAGCCATGCGTCTTGGCATGCTCTCCACCAGCTTCTGACATTGTTCTGCTGTCACAGCAGCCCATTCCTGTTGGACAAATTCAAACAAATTTTCTTTGTTTTGGGCTTGTGGTTCTCCATTTTGAGTTTGATGATTTTCCACAGGTTTTCAATTGGATTAAGATCTGGTGATTGAGCAGGCCAAGGCACGAATGTTGTGGTTCTCCATCCAGGCTTTAACTGACCTTGCCGTGTGGCAAGGGGCATTGTCTTGTTGGAAAATCCAGTCATTCGAGGCAGGAAAGAGTTTTCCAGCTGATGGAAGAAGACTGTTTTCAAGGGTAGTCCTGTACTTGACCTGGTTCATTCGGCCTTCACACAATTGCATTTGCCCTGTTCCACTCAGACTGAAACAACCCCAGATCATGACTGATCCACCCCATGTTTTACTGTAGGGGCAAGACAGTCTGGGTTGTAAGCTTCTCCAGGCTTCCTCCTAACCAGTAAGTTGGCTGGAGTGGGCATCAATTCAAAATTGGATTCATCACTGAAGAGAACCTTAGCCCAATCATCAACAGTCCAATCCTTGTGGTCTCGAGCAAAGAGTAACCGGGCCTTCCTCTGCCTTTCATTGATGAAGGGCTTCTTGCGTGCTCTGTGTGACTTCAAACCAGCTTCAACAAGTCGGTTTCGAACTGTCCTTGCCGAGCAAGTCACATTTCTCGACAGTGCCCACTCATTTTTAAGGTCCCTGGAGGTCTGGACGACGATTCCTGACACAGGAGCGGATGAGTGCACGGTCATCTCGTGGGGTAGAAAGACGCGTTTCCTGCCACGGCCAGGTAGCAATTTAGTAGTGCCATGTTCAGCTTGTTTTTTTTTGTTGTAATGAACGGCTGTCTTTTTCGCTACCTGTCTCTCACTCATGCCAATTTCCAGCAGTGCCAAGATGGCTGCCTTTGTTGCTTCACATAATTCTTTTGTTTTAGGCATTATGTGAGAGCTGACAACTTCTGAGTTGTGCTACGGCTTGAATGTAAGCAGGAAACCACTCTAGGCCTTTGCATGTGCAGTGCTGCTTGTGACATGAAATGGCCTCTTATATACCCTGGGAATCAATTAAGCTTAAGAATGTCAAATAGGACATAAAGTATTATGTGACCAGCTGCATTTTTTGTTGTGTTCATTGTATTATACGTTTAGTGGTACCAGATATTAGAATGAACAAGAAATTGAAGAAAACAAGGGTGGTCTAATAATTTTTTCCATGACTGTAGGTCTTCAGCCTATATAAACTTTTATTTTTAATCTCCCCAGCTTTCCTAGTTTACAACATTAAGTAAATTTATACAGTAACAGAAAGAGGACTGAAGAACGACCACAGGTGAACGTCGTTCTTGCTGCAGTATCATTGGGGGGCTGGGGGAATCTCTGTGATTCGGTGAACGAATCTTTTGAACGGATCTTTTTAATGAAAGATTCGTACAGATTCAGTTCAGTCAAAAGAACTGTTTTGCCCATCACTATTGGACAATGAAACTAAAACGCCTGGTTTTAGACCACAACAATTCATTAGTATGGTGTAGGACCTCCTTCTGTGTCTAACACAGCATCAATTCATCTTGGGAATAACAGATACAAGTCCTGCACAATGGCCAGAGGGATTTTGAGCCATTCTTCTTGTAGAATAGTGGCTAGGTCACTACGTGATGCTGGTGGAGGAAAACATTTCCTGACTCGCTCCTCCACAACACCCCAAAGTGGCTCAATAATATTTGGATCTGGCAGTGACGTGCCCATCTAGCACAAGTATTGGGCCTAGGCAATGCCATGATATTGCAGCCCAAACCATCAACGATCCACCCCAATGCGTCACTCTAGGCATGCAACGGTGGTACCCTTCTTTGGGGCTTCTCCACACCGTAACTCTCCCAAATGTGGGAAAGACAGCAAAGGTGGACTCATCAGAGAACAGTACATGTTTCACATTGTCCACAGCCCAAGATTTTCACTGTTGGCACCACTGAAACCGACATTTGGCATTGGCACGAGTGACCAAAGGTTTGGCTGTAGCAGCCCGGCCATGGATATTGACCCCGTGGAGCTCCCGACAGACAGTTTTGGTGGAAAGAGGAGAGTTGAGGTGCACATTTAATTCTGCGGTGAGTTGGGCAGCTGTGGTTTTATGTTTTTTGGATACTATCCGGGTTAGCACCCGGACAACCCTTTCAGACAGCTTGCTCTTGCGTCCACAGTTACTCCTTTTGGATGTGGTTCATCCTTCTTGGTGGTATGCTGACATTACCCTGGATACTGTGGCCTTTGATACATCACAGACTTGCTGTCTTGGTCACAGTTTGTGACAATTTGTCCTCTTTTGAACTCTGACATGTCACCCATAATGTTGTGTGCATTGCAATATTTTAAGCAAAACTCTGCTATTACTCTACTAATTGAACCTTCACACTCTGCTCTTACTGGTGCAATGTGCAATCAATGAAGTTTGGCCACCAGACTGCTCAAATTTAGCCATGAAACCTCCAACACTATTGGCCAGTGTTTCAGTTTCATTGTCCAACCCCGTAGTTCGGTATAGACATGCGGTGGCATGTTCCTTTAAGGTCCCCTAACCTTAACAGTTTGTTTTTAATGTTTTGAGGGAACAGACAAAGGATGCATACCATGAAGATGTCATCTCTCGGCGTGGACCCAAAAGCATGACACTGTTAATCAGTATTTCGAAGTAATAGTTCTTTTTGTTTGTACTGGATAGCACTTGCAAATAAAGCAGAAGCAAGGTAAACGCGAAGAAGTGCTTTCAAGGAGTATGGAGTGAGGGAAAATGTCAAAGAAAAGAAAAACAAATTCAAAGCTACGAACAAAAGGTTCACTAGAGATAACAGGACTACTACTACAGCTCGGCTAAACTATACAGAAAAAATTCTCACAAGGAGATAAGTGCAAATATTAACAGAATTTATTCTACAATAAAAGGCACTCACAAGGAGGTATAGTAATCTAAATCTATATTCTACACTCAACAAAAATATGAACGATATGAAGTTATTTATATGTCACAAAATAGAGTAAATATCCAAAAATAACAGCACAATTTTATGGGGGGTCGATAGTCCGAGTTCACAAATGTCAATAACGAGTGTGTCCACCATTAGCTTTGTGCAGAGGTGATGCATGGACATCACCAGGTTGTCGATCATGACCTGTGGGATGTTGTCCCATACCATCTGCAGAGCCACTCAAATGCGGACACACATATCCAGAACATCCCAAAGGTGTCCTGAGGTGGCTGACAGTGGAACGATGCACATTCAGATGTGTTGCCACTGCTGTAATGCTTAAACCAGCATTCAGCATGGTACGCTCCCTCATGATTTGTGACATCTGTGACATTTTACAAGTGACAGAAGTCCA
Organism: Synanceia verrucosa; assembly: GCA_029721515.1. Taxonomy (NCBI): domain Eukaryota; kingdom Metazoa; phylum Chordata; class Actinopteri; order Perciformes; family Synanceiidae; genus Synanceia; species Synanceia verrucosa. The sequence continues at coordinate 19,796,636 of CM056556.1, read as the reverse complement.
CATTGTGGTGTGCCCTTTTATTGGCCAGACTGTAAGGTGTGTCTGTGTACTGGTCACACATACTGACCACCACTCTGCCATGCTCAATGACTCTCGTGAGTAGAAAAACTCAATCTGAGATTATAGTCAATAGGAGTAGCCAAATGAAACACGACTACTGGGTTTGTCCAAAACAAATCATTCAATAAACGAATACATCAAGAATCTGATCATATTTCATGACAGTCACCATGAAATACAGTTCACCATTCAAAGTTTGTGTGTTTATATTTTTGTTGAGTACTTATACAAAAGCGCTCACAATGAGGAGACAAAATGGTCAACTGAACGTGACTGAACATAAGTTGGTCAATGCATTGAAAATTAAGGAAACACATTCAAAGAGACAAAACAAGTAAATTAAGTCAAGTCAAGCCGTGTGTGTGTGTATTTTAGATTTGTGTGTTTTAGAATGTAAATAAACTGGGAGAAACTTAACAAATGCTTAGGTAACACAGCATCACTGCTTACTGTATTAGTGTATTGCTGTAAGAAAATGGGGCTGAAACTGAAGATTGATTTGATTCATTGAAGGGTTTCCTGTTCCTGAACCAATAAATGCATGAAAGGTAGGTTTACACACAGTTGTACTGAATGATACAATTTGGAAAATGGTTGATATTAATGGAAAGTAAGTGCAACAACATAAAAAACACATGTTCCTTTACATTATTGCACATACTCCACTATGTTTTGGATACTTCAAGAACCTTAATAAGCTCTTGAATGTTTTTTTTTTCAGTCAGACATACTAACATTTCAGTTTTAAAATTGTGGTATCTACTTACCAACAAATCACAGACAGTTTAAATATTCTCAGCCATAGTTGTGCTTGAACCCTCCATTTTAACTTTGCATGCAGGTACATAGCTATCTGCCATCCCATGAAGGCTCAGACAGTGTGCACAGTGTCCCGGGCCAAGCGGATCATTGCTGGAGTTTGGATTTTTACCTGCATCTACTGCATGCTGTGGTTTTTCCTGGTGGACATTCAGGTTAGATACTGCATTAGATTTTTGTGTGTTAATAGTGTAAATGTGTGTAGCATGGTAGTGGTTAGCACTGCCTCACAGCAAGAGGGATCTGAGATTTTCTCCACGGAAGGAAGCCTTTTCTCCAGGCTTCCCTCCACATTGCAAAGACATGCATACTAGTATAATTGTTAACTCTAAATTGCAACCAAGAATCTTTTGTCCATATGCTGGTTCAACACCCCTGCTGTGTAAAGGTTTCTCAGAGCTCTGTGCCATTATCATTGTTTAGTGTATGTGAAATACTATTATGTGTATCTCTGCTCAGAGTCAATTAGTTTTATTATAATGTCTCCATGAAAACTGTGTGGCATTCAGGTCAGCCAGGATGGACATGTGCAGTGTGGCTACAAAGTGAAACGGGAGCTCTACCTGCCCATCTACCTCATAGACTTTGCCATTTTCTACATCATCCCATTGCTCCTTGCCATTGTGCTGTATGGCTTAATAGCACAGATCCTCTACCTCAGGTACTGTAAAAGAATATTAACTCACAGGTCTATCCATTGATAAAGATTCTTTACCAATTTTACATACTATATAACTGAAAGCCTGCATTATAAACTGACAGCATGAAGTGCAAGATAATGCACTACCAGGTGGAGTAAAATGAAAGACCTTTTTGGCTCCATTGGTTTTGGTTTGGTTAATTGAACCATACAGGAACTAAAATCAGGATATCTCTGACTCCGCATGCGGAGCGCTGAAAACTTACCTTAGATGCAAGATTCATGACATTAAGCACCTGACACAGACGAAAATAGTGTGAACATATGACATGAAATAATTAATACATAATTAGAGCCTTTTTCCATCCATATTTAACTCTAACCAGTTAAATAAATTGCAGGCTGTTGAGACCTATTAAGAAACACTACAGCACATGTTAAATCAAGCCATCTCATAAGACCTTAATTAAATCAAGACACTAAACCAACCATCAAATATAACATGCTGCTTGTGTCTCCCCAGTCCTCTGCCCAACCATCCTGACACCAGTGCCACCACCTTGCATCGGAGCTGCCAGCAAGCCTCGGAAGCAGGAAAGGGGGGTCGCCAGAGCCGTTCAAAGAGTGCGCTGTCCTCTAGGAAACAGGTTTCTGCCTCATCCAACATTCACCCCACTTCCTGTTAACCCTGTCTGCACTCTCCCTTCTTCCTGTTAAATCTGGTCTTTTCTATCAGGTAATTGCTGAGCGATAGCTTTAATCGCATTTGACCCTGGTCATGGCTGTGTGTGTGATCTGTGGGGAATATAGAGGCCATGATTCCCCCTCAACAGCATGAAGATGATGTCCGTACTATCCTGTGCCTCACAAAAGTGGCCTTTGTCAGCTCTCTGCCCTGGCTTTTATGATGCCCTGAAAGCAATCATGGTGGTAATGGCTTCTTTTCCTCAGGCTGAGAACTCAAAGAGCCATCTTACTGAGAAAGCCCTGCCCTCCAAGTTAACATGGTGTTGTTGCAGCGTTGCTTATGTTCTTGGATGTGGAATAAATTCTGTCAGGCTTTGGTCTTGAAAGCATTTACTCTCAAAATCCTTTATCTACTCAGAAGGGTTACACAAGGTTGTTTTTAGTCCAGAAGGGACTAGTTTGGTGTTCATTTTATTCTTGCAAAAGTTGCATAGTTGAAAGTTGAAAACTTGTAGTCCTTCAAAGAGATTTTTGTATAAACATTTAAAAAGAGACAGAGGCATGTTTTAATGAAATGTCTGTAAAGATTTGTCTCTAATTGTTCAAATGTAAGATCTGGCCAGAGTTTTAATTATGTAATGTGTAATTTTTTGCCACTATGATGTCTGGCAATCACAACCATAACAAAAGACAGTTTGATGTTGTGTAGGGCGGGAGTTGTTGTCTTCACCGCTATTGCTGTAATTTCATCAATCAGTAAGTATTCAGTGTTCATTGTTCAGGAAGTTTTTACTGGTAGCCAAATTAAAACAAACAAACCTGGTGATATAAATGCTGAATAAAGCAGTTCCTCCAATGCATTCCACAAGACATTTCTGAGGGACTACAAGCTGAGCTGCTGCTGATGTTTGCTCAGCTTTCTTAAAGAGGAGATGACGCCACTGATCGGTCACCAAGGTTATTATTGTTAACGAAAACGAGCGAAATACGAAAACTTGAATTGAAAAAACATTTTTGCTAACTGAAATAAATTAAAACTATAATTAAAAGAAAAAAACAGACCTCCCAGAAGTAGGGGTGGGCAGTATAAACGGTATACGATATAAATTTAGCCAGTGGTAAAGACTTTGAGTTATACCTGCCTATCGCAGACAAGCAGCAGCTAAAAGGTTTCACTGTTCTACAGAATTAGTGAGAACATATGCCTGTAACCATTATTGGTTGTCATATGTTCTACTCTCTGTGTTGCTGCACTGTTTGTGTTGAATATAGCCATTTGTTAAACAAATTAAAATGATCGCTGAAGGCAATAATAATACTGAAGGCAGCATTATTGTGTTAAAGGTAGTTTGACAACCAGTAAAATATTGTATGTGTGTTTTAATTCTTCTTTGTTTATGTGTGTTTAGTTTTACAGTTAAACTTGCCTTTTAGTGTGCCAATTAGCATGAAAGCTACTTGTTTACAGGCTTGGGTCTACCTCTAAAGTTGATTGTTGATTTTGCACTTTTAAGTAATTCTCCAATTTTGTGTTTATATGTTTGGGTAAAAGTTACCTGTTGTACTTTACATACCAAAGTATACCATGATACTGTATATACTGTCTACCGGCTATGGTTCAAATTATACCACAATATAAATTTTAGGCCATATTGCCCACCACTTGTCTCTGTACTTCTCTTGCTAGATATTAATGCTGTCTTCGACACTATTGACTATCATATCCTATTGCAGAGATTAAAACATTTAATTGGCATCAGATTGATCTGTTGCATACTGTGCATGTTAATGATGAATACTCCATTCACTCAGGGTGTAAAACTAAGATTCTGGCTCACTGGCCATTGGCTAGTGACCTCCAGAATTGTACTAGCCAAACATATTTTTACCGGCCAAAAAAAAATCTTGCATTATCCAACAGAAAATATCTTCTGATGCATTATTTTACTGTTAATATAAACATCAGCTAAATATATGCATGACATAAGAACAACAACAAGTATCAGAAGTATACATGCTTTTACTTTTACTTTTTTTTCTAATTATTTATAACATCCAGAACAGGTTCATTTGTAACAGAGTAACAGTCACAAGACTTGAATAAAATTAGATAATTATAGATAGATAAATAATACCAGATAGATAGATAGATAGATAGATAGATAAATATATAAATTTTGTGTGATTTGGTCTTTAATCATGGTCATCAATATTCACTTATTATTATTATTATTATTATTATTATTATTATTATCATCATCATCAGCTCATTGTTTTTGCATAATGTGGGCTTTATCGTGGTAGACATGCTAGATAATAATCTGATGATGATCAACAGACACAGACAGACAGAGTGAGAGTTTGCCTTATGGTGTGTCCGCTTGGAGCTCTAATCAAGTCAGTCAGTCAGCATGAATTCTATGTCAGGTTGGTGAGATTAATTTGACTTTCTGAATTTGAGATCCAACTTCACGGGGGGTTCTGATTTGAATTCTGATTTGGAGCTTAGAAATTCCGACATTCATGTACACATGAACGCACCAAACACAAACGCCAGGCTCCCGTTGCTGCTGCAATGACATTAATCCTCTGTTTTACCAGCGGCGTTTGTCACTTTATGCTGGGTCGGATCAGTGTCTCTATGAATCTGAGGGCGACAGATTCCGTCCATAATGACAGTTGAGAGCATGGCTCACAGACACTTGGGTGTCAGAATTTGGCACCGAAAATGATTCATTATTTGATACCGGACAGGACCAACACTCCCGGAGTATGTCTTATTTATTTCATTACATCCCCTAAACATTAAAACATCATCGACACAAATAAGTACAACATCGAGCTGTGGAAATGTGGCTTTATATACTATGAAGTTTATATCTTTAATTGTTGAAATGAAATCCGCTAGTCTGGCTAGTTGTTTTGGTAGCAGCTAAACTAGCATGTCCATACTGTTTACAGGGGATCACGTCTGCTCTGAGCAGATAAACAGAGGGTTGAAACGGCGCTTGTCTGCTCTGCTGACAGCAAGGTTTCTTTCGCCCATTACTGTGATTTTACACACCAGTTGTCGATCACAATGCACCGTTTTCCATGGGGAAAATAAACTGCGTCCCCCTGGTCGCATGGATAGTGAATTTACTGCGTCTTCCTTTCAGATTTTAATGTGTCAGGGACGCAGGACGCATACCCAGCAACGTCACAGTAAATAGATAGACAGTGAGCGGTGAGGGTCCCAAATCTGGTCCCAAATATCATCGGCCATTGGCGGGTGCTTAGTTTTGTTTTACACGCCAAACCCAAATTCTACCCGCCATTGGCGCTTGGCGGGGACTAGTTTTATTCCCTGCATGCACTCCAAAGTCAGTGATGGAGTTCCTGAACGTTCTGTGCCAGGGCCAATTCTATTCACTTATGCTTCTTTAGGCAGTGTTATTAGAAAATACTCCATAGACCTACATTGTTATGCAGATGATACCCAGTTATATTTATAGATCAAGCCAGACAAAACCAACCAATTACAAAACTAAACTCCAAGCAGGACATCAAAACCTTGATGACGGTAAATATCCTGATTTTAACTGACATTATTCCAGTTCGCACATAAAACAAACCTCTAGAACTTCAGGGACATTCATTAGTCCATTTGTTACTTCTAGGCTGGACTACTGCAACTCCTCACTATCAGTCCGCTCCAATAAGTCTATCAAGACACTCTAGCTGATCCAGAGGGCTGCAGTACATTTTCTGGCCAGAACCAGGAAGAGAGACCCTGTTACTCTTGTATTAGCCTAGACTTAAAAAAAAATCCTCCTCACCTTTAAAGCACTGAATAGTCAGGCACTTTCTTATCTTGAGCAGCTGGTAGTATGTCAATGTCAATGTCAATGTCAGTTTTACTTATATAGCACATTTAAAAAGCCAGTGGCCAACCAAAGTGCTTTACAGCATACATTAAAGATAAAAGCAGGTGAAATAAAAACAGATAAAAGATACAAATAGGTGAAATAAAACAGATAAAAGAAACAAACAGGTGAAATAAAACAGATAAACGATACAAACAAGTGACTCTGCTTAGCCAAAGGCCAGGGAGAACAGGTGGGTCTTTAGACGGGCTTTAAACATGGAGAGGCTGTTCGCCAACCGCACGGAAAAGGGCAGAGCATTCCACAGAGTGGGAGCCACCACAGCAAATGCTTGATTTTCTCTTGACTTTAAGTGTGATCGAGGGACATCCAGGACCATCTGGTCAGCTGACCTGAGGGCTCTGGAGGGTGGATGCACCTTAACAAGGTCAGCTAGATATTCAGGGGCCAGTTCATTTCAACACTTAAAAACAAATAGCTTATAAAAGAACCTTAAAATCAATCCTAAACTTAACCGGCAACCAGTGAAGTGAGGAAAGCACTGGCGTAATATGCTCCCATTTCTTTGTCTCAGTTAGTAGGTGAGCTGCTGCATTTTGACACCAAGACTCCTAGCCTGAAATCTTATATAGGGTGCTAGTGTGCAAGGACCTGGACAAGGTCAGGGTGACCAAACAAGATGACTTCAGTTTTATTTTCATTTAACCTAAGAAAATTCAAGTCCATCCATGTTTTTACATCACTTAAGCAGTTAAAAACAGCATGGATTCCTTCGAGGGGACGTTCAGTGGGGAGTACACCTGCACATCATCTGCGAAGCAATGGAAAAGAATTTCATGTTTCCTATATATGGACCCCAGGGGACAGGCTGCTGGTTGGTCTGTTTTGTTCCTCAGGTTCAGGGAGGTGGGATCGTCATCAGGGGATGTGCTACACCTGGGCCCCGTGAAGCGCATTTATACGAACACTTCCACGCCGTCTGAGGGGGAACTCTTTCCACGCCGTCTGGGGGGGAACTCTTTCTACGCCGTCTGAGGGGGAACTCTTTTCCACGCTATCTGTGGGGGGAACGCCTTCCATGCCATCTGGGGGGGGGCGGGGCGCCACGGCACGACTGTGCTCTCCCTTTCCTTCTTTTTTTGTTTTGCACTCACACACGCATATATGCACTCACACACGCATATATGCATCCATACACGCTTACACTACTGATCACAGACACTGATCTTTCGTTTCGTTTCCTTATGTTACAAATAAACACACGTTGTCTGTAGTTGAATCTCGTCTCCTCTCCCGTCCTTGGTTACAGTCCACGAGCCGGACTGTAACAAGTGGGGGCTCGTCCGTTTCGTTGACTCAGTTGATTTTCCAAAGCTTAGGTGAGACTTGTGGTCAGAATACCATGAGTTTTGTGAATGACGACAGCAGCAGTGGCCTTCGCGGCAGTGGGTCCGGCAGCCAGCCACGGCCATTGTTAGTTGCCGAAGTTTCTGTCTCTGTTAGACTGAAGTACGGACTCCCTTTGGTGTTCGTAGTGGGGGGTTGTAGTGTGGGGTGAAAGTGGTTGGAGCAGTTAGCTCAGGAGCACGGCCGAGGCTGCAGGTGAGGTCGCCAATAGTTGGTTGCTTTGCCGGGTCTGCGGTAAAAAGTACGTAAATACCCACCACAATTAGCGCCTGAAGACTAGGGGGGAGCTTTAGTTAGTCTTGTTAGGCAGTTAGGGAGACAGTGCCTTGGTGACGATTGGGCTGCGTGGGCTGTGTTTGGCTCTGCGTGCTGCGTGTTTTGTTTCATTTTTCAGTGGCTAAATAGGGAGCGGACTAAGTGAAGGTGAGTGGCGAGAAGTGATGGCGAGTGTGGAAGAGTTTGTGAGAGAGCCATCAGAGGAGTTGCTGGAGGGTTTCTCCCGTGAACAATTGGTCCTTATTGCAGAACATTTTGACTTGGATGTCGGGGATGAAATTAAATAGCGAAATTGAACTGAAAAGGCTGGAGCTGGAACAATATAGGCTAGGCTTGCATGCTGGAGGGGCTGCGCGTGATCATGTGGGGGGTTCTAGTTCGTCATTTGATGTTGGTGGTAATCTACGCTTAGTTCCACAGTTCAATGAACGCGACCCCGACACATTTTTCTCTTTATTCGAGCGTGTAGCTGAGAGCAGGGGCTGGTCTGACTCTGATCGTACTCTTTTGTTACAATGTGTATTAACTGGTAAGGCTCAGGAAGCTTATTCAGCTCTGTCGGTGGCGAAGAGCAGAGTTTATCAAATGGTTAAAGCTGCGGTGTTGAAAATTTATGAATTGGTTCCTCAGGCCTACTACCAGAAAGTCAGATCCTGGGAGAAGTCTGGCAAACAAACTTATATTGAGTTTGCCAGGGATCTGGTCACTTTTTTTGGTCGGTGGTGCACAGCTTCACAGGTTGACACCTTTGATGCTTTATGTGACATGATTGTGTTGGAAAAAATTAAAAATTCTCTTCCCAGCCACATTTCAGTCTACATCAGTGAGCACAAGGTGAGGACTGCCGCCGAGGCCGCTGTATTAGCAGACGAATATGTGTTGATACATCAGAGAGATTTTCGGGCTCCTGAGTCAGGTGGGTATCGAGGCCCAGCTCAGTGGGGAGAGAAGCGGCCTCCACGCTATGGTAAGTCGGAGTACACTGGAAGGGGACATTTTCAGTTAGATTTCTCACGTGTGTGTAATTTTTGTAAAGGAAGGGGGCACTAGAAAGCTGAATGTCCAAAAGCTAATGCTCGGCGGGGAAATAGTGGGGGTCAGGCAAGTTCTAGTGTTTGTGCTGTGTGTGTGGCGCCTCTCTCTGTGTTTCCTCCTCAACAGCTTAAGAGTGGGACAGGGTCTGACTTCTCAGCATTTATGTCTGAAGGCTGTGTGTCACTTCGGGACGGTAACAGTAAACCGGTAAAAATTCTGAGAGACACAGCTGCACATGACTCATACATTTTGAGCTCTGTATTGCCTTTTTCTAAGGACTCTGACACTGGGGACTTTGTTTTGATGCAAGGTATGGGATTAAAGGTTGAGCCTGTTCCGCTGCATTCTCTCTGCCTTGACTGTGGTTTTGTGTAGGGAGAGGTTACCATGGGGGTCCGTCCGGAGCTGCCAATCAGAGGCGTGGATGTCATTCTGGGGAACGGTCTCGCTGGCAGCCAGGTGTGGGCCGACGCTCCACCACCCCCGATTGTGTCATCATCACCTATGGTAACCAGTAACCTGGATGAGAATGCTCAGAGCTTCCCAGATGTGTTTACAGCATGTGCTGTGACACGGGCTATGAGTCGTCCACAGGAGGAGCCTGAGAAAGGACAAGAGGTAGATGATGTTGTAAATGTCCTTGACTCATTACTGTCGGTTTCTCGTAGTGTTCTGGGAGCAGAGCAGAAGGCTGATCCTTCCCTGAGCCATCTGTTTGACGCTGTTCTCTCAAAGGAGGCTGCGAGGAGTGCTGCGGGTGGCTATCTTCTGCAAGAAGGTCTCCTGGTGAGGAAGTGGTCACCACATTGTGTAAGCTTTGTTGGAAAGCCAGTGTTTCAGGTTGTGGTTCTTGAAAAATTTTTCATGACCAGTTAGGACACCTGGGTGTTCATAAGACATATAACTATATCTTGCAATATTTTTTTTGGCCTCGTCTAAAGAAAGATGTGTCCCGTTTTGTTAAATCGTGCCGTACTTGTCAGAGAACGGGGAAACCTAATCAGGGGATAAATCCAGCACCGCTTTATCCCATTCCAGCTATTGCCCAGCCATTTGAACATCTATTGATCGATTGTGTCGGCCTGTTACCTCGTTCCAAATCTGGTAGCAACTACTTGTTGACAATGATGTGTCAAAGTACACGTTATCCAGCTGCATATCCCTTGCGTTCCATTACAGCAAGGTCAGTTGTAAAGGCGCTGTCGCAATTTGTTTCCATATTTGGGATAACAAAAGTCATTCAAAGCGACCAGGGGTCAAATTTCTCGTCTCATCTTTTTTCACAAGTGTTGAAACAATTAAAGGTCAAACATAACATGTCTTCTGCCTACCATGCACAGAGCCAGGGTGCTCTAGAAAGGTTCCACCAACCATTAAAATCATTATTGTGTAGTTACTGTGTCGAGTTAAATCAGGACTGGGAGGAAGGGCTGCCGTGGCTCCTGCTAGCTGCCAGGGAAGTGGTGCAGGATAGTACAGGGTTTAGCCCTAATGAGTTAGTGTTTGGCCATTCAGTACGTGGACCACTCACAGTGTTGCGTGACGCTGTTGCATCGTTGCCGGAACCTCCATCGAACCTACTTGATTATATAAATGGTTTTAGACACTGCTTGTATTTAGCGGGGGAGATGGCCAAGGCTAAGTTGTCAGCATCCCAGGGAAAGATGAAACGGTTGTATGACCAGAGAGCAGAACAGCGCGTCTTTAGTCCTGGCGACCAAGTTCTGGCATTGCTGCCCTTGATTCATTCACCGTTCCAGGCTAGGTTTTGTGGTCCATATACTGTGTTGCGTCAGGAGACTGATCAAAATTATATTCTGTCAACCCCAAACTGCAAGAAAGCAATACAACTTTGCCATATTAATCTCCTAAAACCGTATTATTGTCGTGAGTCTAAATCTGTGTCAGCTGTAGCAGCTGGGACTTCGTTCTTTGCGGGGGAGGACGATGGGGTTGCAGTACCCGATGACGGGCTGCTGCGAGGTCGACTATCAAATAGTGAGACACTGAGAAATCTGCCATCATTGTTGGCACATTTGAACAAGGCACAGAGTGCGCAATTGTCTGCGTTGATCCAGCGTTTTCCTGAATTGTTTGGGGATACACTGAGACAAACTCATTTGGTCCAACATGATATAGATGTGGGTACAGCGAAAGCAATTCACCAGCGTTTCTATAGAGTGTCAGGGGATAAGCGCAGAGTGATGGATACAGAGATCCAATATATGCTTGAAAATGGGATTGCTGAGCCATCTTCCTCCGCTTGGGCATCACCATGCTTGCTGGTGGAAAAAGCGGAGGAAGATGGCTCAGCAATCCCATTTTCAAGCATATAGCTAGAGTGATTGGAACAGATGCTTCTTTGTCACAAAAACATTCATGAAGTTTAGTTCTTTTATGACTTTATTATGGGTCAACTGAAAATGTGACCAAATCTGCTGGGTCAAAAATATACATATACAGCAACATGAATTAGCAATATTGGTGACTTAGAAAGTTGTGTCAATGAAATGAGCTTCATAGCACAGCCTCTTAACTTCTTGTGAGTGATCATGAGTGACTACAGCTGGTGACTTCTCTGGGGCCATTAAATTGGGCTCATTGGATAAAAACGCCCACAAATGCTACAATGGGAAAGTCAAAGGAGCTCAGCACGGATCTGAAAAGGCGAATCATTGACTTGAACAAGTGAGGAAAGTCACTTGGAGCCATTTCAACGCAGCTGCAGGTCCCAAGAGCAACAGTGCAGACTATTGTTTGTAAGTGTAAAATGCATGGCACTGTTTTGTCACTGCCACGATCAGGAAGAAAATGCAAGCTATCACCTGATGCTGAGAGAAAATTGGTCAGGAGGGTGAAGAGTCAACCGAGAACCACCAAAAAACAGATCTACCAAGAATTAGCAGCTGCTGGAACACAGGTGACAGTGTCCACAGTCAAGCATGTTTTGCATCGCCATGGACTGAGAGGCTGCTGTGCAAGAAGGAAGCCTTTGCTCCAAAAGCGGCACCTTAAGGCTTGACTGAAGTTTGCTGCTGATCACATGGACAAAGATAAGACTGTTGTGGAAAATATTGACCAGTCAATGATGGGAGAATGGATGTACACAGGAGCCTTCTGCAGTTGAATAAAGAAATAACATTTATTGAAGATTCTGATATATCAGGAGGAATATGAACTTCGTCGTGGACAACTGTACAGCTGCCAGAGTCCGCTGATATTCCTGCCTTCCCCTATGGTGCTCAGCCTTATAAACTAACACCCAGTTAAGTACAAGTATATTACCATACATTATTCTTGAGTAGCGTTACAGTCAGGGCATGCTCATTCTAAGCTCTGAACTAACAGTGGCGCCTGTTGTCTTGCTGACGCTCAGCCATTGGCCTTATCAAAGGGCCGACGCTGGCAGACTCCTCTGACCTTGGTTACCTCGTCAACTTAGCGATAACTAGCCATCTGTTTTCCTTGAGACACTGTGCTTCAACCCTGCATTCTGGAGGGACAGTTTAAGGATTTAGTGCTGTGAAAAAAGGGACACTAGCAAACCTTAGGAACTCCTAAATTTAGAAAAATTCCATAATAGGAGGAGGAAAGTTCTGTGGTCAGATGAAACAAAAATTGAGCTGTTTGGCCACAATGCCCAGCAATATGTTTGGATTAGAAAAAGTAACCCCAAGAAAACCATGCCTACCGTCAAGCACGGTGGTGGTAGTATTATGCTGTGGGGCTGTTTTGCTACCAATTGAACTGGTGCGTTCCAGAGAGTAAATGGGATGTCAAGAGGAGTGGTCAAAGATTCAACCAGAAGCTTGCGAGAAGCTTGTGGGTGGCAACCGAAAGTGTCTAATTGAAGTGAAAATGGCCAAGGGACATGTAACCAAATATTAGCATTGCTGTATGTATATTTTTGACCCAACAGATTTGGTCACATTTTCAGTTGACCCATGATAAAGTCATAAAAGAACCAAACTTCATTAATGTTTTTGTGACAAAGGAATGTTCCAATCACTCTATCAGAAAAAAACTGAGTTGTAGAAATAACTGGAAACTCAAGAGAGCCATGACAGTATGTTCTTTACGAGTGTATGTAAACATTTGACCGCAACTGTATATTCACCACCAAAGGCTCAGCTCCCTTGATGACCCTACATTATACTTGTGGGAAGCCCACAAGGAAGATGGAACCTCAGACAACTCTGGAATGTCATTAGCTCCTGCTAGCATAATGATCAATACACTGCTCTTGTTCTTCCAGGAGCTCTAATCAAGATTCAAGAGCCTTTATTGTCATTATGCATGCACAGCAAAATTTTGTAGAGTGTCTCAGCTTAAGGACACACATAAATAAGGAAATTGAAATGAAGATATAAAATATAAACATAGAATATAAACACCCATATTCACAGAGGAGATATGATATTTACAGTAAAATGTGATAAGTTACAGCAGAAATGTACATAACAGCAGAGGTCTAACATATACAGTACAAATGTAATATTTGTAGCATAAATTAACAATTTACAGCATAAATGTGATAAATGCAGTATAGACTTAATATTGCAGCAGAATTTCCAATATTAACAGCATAAATGTGCAGTAATACAGCAGTAATATTAGCAGCAGATATGTGATATTGCAGTGAAAGATAAATTGCATCTTAGTGCAAGGACTGGTGGACTGTTTGATTGTCAGCAGGGGTGGGTGTGAATCTGCATGTATATGAAAAGGTGAGAGTGTGTGTGTGTGTGTGTGTGTGTGTGTGTGTGTGTGTGTGGGGGGGTGTTATGTGTGAGAGTACCTGTAGGGGGATGGGATGTAGGTGTTAAGCTACAGGGGGGCTATTGCTTTAACAGCTCTGGGGAAGAAGCTGTCTTTAAGTCTTTTGTCCTTGTTTTAATGTTCCTGTACCACTTTCCTGATGGAATCGGTATAAACAGTGTGTAGCCCGGGTGGGTGGGATCAGTTGCAATGCGTCTGGCCATCCTCTGGACTCGGGCAGTGTAGATTGAGTCCTTATCTGGTAGACAGCGGCCCACAATCCCATGTGCTGTCCTGTTAAGTTTTTCTTATCCTATGCTATGCAGCTGCCATACCACACTGTCATACAGGATACTCTCAATAGTGGCCCTGTAGAAATTAGCAAGCAGTTGAGAAGAAAATCCAGTCCGCTTCAGCTTCCTGAGAAAGAAGAGCCATTGTTGGGCCTTCTTCACCAGGTGTGAAGTGTTAACAGTCCAGGAGAGGTCAGAGGAAATGTGGATGCCCAGGAACTTGATGTTGTCCACACGCTCCACTGCCTCTCCTTGTATGCAGAGAGGGGTGTGTTCAGTCTTCCTGGACCTCCTGTAGTCCACTATGACCTCTCTTGTCTTGTTGATGTTCAGGATCAGGTTATTCCTAGAACACCATGGTATGAGGCTCTGGACCTCTTCTCTATGGTGGGTCTCATCATTGTTGGATATGAGACCCACCACGGTGGTGTTGTCTGCGAACTTCACAACCATGTTTGTGGGGTGGAATGGCAGAGCAGTCCTGGGTGAAGAGGGTGAAGAGGGCAGAGCTGAACACACAGCCCTGCGGCATTCTGGTGTTGAGGATCAGTGGGGCAGATGTGGACTTCCCAACCCTCACCTCATGGGGCCTGTTGGTGAGGAAGTCACTGATCCACAGAGCAGAGTGATGTTGACAAACCTAGGTTGTGGAGCTTCAGGGCCAGGATGTTGTAGTAAATGGGGTTGTGTTACCAGTTGTTACCACAAGGTGGAACCATAGGTTGTATTTGTTTAACCTAGGGGGCATATAGCCAGTGTGAGACAAGTGCCATTCAGTTCGATACTGCTGTACAAAAAGAAAGAAGAAGCCTTGCAGTAAAGTCATGTATCCTACACTCCTGTGTCCGCGCATCCTTCATTAACAAGGATAGCACATTTGGCGACGAGGAAACTGGTGAGCTCGAAGGAAGCTGTTGAAGAGGAAAACAGCTGGAGAGTTCTATAGCCGAGGATTTTCAGCTGAATGTTGGACGGTGAGGAAACAGAGCCAGAGGCGGCTGGAGAAGCTAATCAGGCTAGCGAGGCTAACAACGCTGAAGCTGCTGGACAACTGGTTAACGACGGGGAAATGGCTACATCCATGGTAGGAAATCTTACTCCTTTCGACAGTCAAACCCAGACTTGGGAGGAATATTGTGAAGTTTTGGAACACTTCTTTGATGCAAATGGAATTGCTGACGCAGGAAGAAAGCGGGCAATATTATTGAGCTCAGTGGGTAGCAAAACCTACAGTTTAATGAGAAACTTGCTAAGCCCAGAGAAGCCGGGTGAAAAGACTTTTGCGCAATTGACTGAATTGCTCCAGTCACATTATAACCCGAGCCCAGTGAAATTGTCCAGAGATTTAAGTTTAATTCAAGAATAAGAGCGGCAAATGAGACTGTGTTGGAGTATGTGGCTGTGTTAAGGGAGCTGGCGCAACATTGCAATTATGGAGACAAGTTGAAGGAAATGCTACGCGACAGGCTCGTGTGTGGCATTGCGGATGATCGCATGCAAAGGAGATTGTTGGCAGAGACGGGGCTGACGTTCAACAAAGCGTTGGAACTGGCACAATCCATCGAGGCGGCGAACAGAGATGTGCGTGACTTGCAAACAAAAACCATGGACAGTACAGTGAGTAAACCAACAGCACCACAGACAGTGCATAAAGTGAATGTAAAGCAAAAAGGTCAATACAAAGGGGGTCCAGTAACATGTTACAGATGTGGGGGTGAACATTTGGCATGGGACTGTCGTTTCCTGAACGAAAAGTGCCATGGGTGCGGAAAAAGGGGCCATGTCAAGAAGATGTGTAAGTCAGCGCCTCCCAGCGACCAGCAGCAGCAGGTTAAGGGGGGGGGGAGAAAAGGTTACAGCAAAGAAAGAAAAGCAGCAGTACACACATCACGTGGAGGAGTCCCCGGAACCACAATCCAGTGAGGAAGAGGTATTTTCAATGCACAACCTAAAAGACAAAACGACAAAAGTTGACCCCATTACCACACAGTTAGACATAAATGGACACAGTGTTGAATTCGAAGTGGATACAGGCTGTAGTGTTACTGTCATGACAAAGACTGAATATGGCAAGTTGTGGACTGCGGGAAATGCACAGGAGCTGCAAAACTGCTCATTGACCCTGAAAACATACACAGGCGAACAAGTCACAACCCTAGGGACAGCCAATGTAACTGTAACATACCAAGACAAAGTCAAGCACTTACCAGTAGTCGTGGTAGCAGGAAACGGGCCAAACCTGCTAGGCCGCGCGTGGCTCAGGGAGTTAGACATGAACTGTGTATATGTCAAGAAGCTAGAACAGCCTCAGCTCACTTTGCAGAATGTGCTGACGAAGAACGAAGAAGTTTTCAAGGAGGAACTCAAGACCTGGACAGGCCCGCCAGCCAAGATATATGTCAAAGAGAATGTGGCGCCAAAGTTCTACAAGCCCAGACCAGTGCCTTATGCCATGAGGAAGAAAGTCGAAGTGGAGCTGGAGAGGCTAACAAAGCAGGCCATAATTGAGCCAGCCAAGTTTTCAGAGTGGGCAGCTCCAATCGTGCCTGTGTTAAAGCCTGACAATTCTGTGCGCATTTGTGGAGACTACAAGCTCACAGTAAACCTAGTCTCCAAGCTCGAGCAATATCCAATACCAAAGTTGGAGGATTTATTTGAGAAGCTGACAGGAGGTGAGAAGTTCACAAAGCTCGACCTTAGTCACGCTTATCAACAAGTCACGCTCGACGAGGCTTCAAAGCCATATGTCACGATTAACACACACAAAGGGCTCTTTCAGGTCAATCGCCTACCATTCGGCGTGTCCTCCAGTCCAGCCATCTTTCAAAGGATGATGGAAGGGCTGGTGGCAGGCATTCCGAACGTGGCAGTGTACCTAGACGACATACTTTTGACAGGGCGGAGTGATCACGAGCACCTGGAGACATTGAATGAAGTCCTACGGCGGCTCCGAGAGGCAGGTCTTTGACTCAAGAGGAACAAGTGTGCCTTCATGGAACGCGAGGCTGAGTTCCTTGGACACACCGTGGATGCCTCGGGACTCCACCCTCTGCCGAACAAGGTAAAAGCCATACAACAAGCACCTGCACCTAACAATGTGACAGAGCTGAGAGCTTACTTAGGCCTGCTCAACTACTACAACCGATTCTTGCCAAACCTGTCGACATTGTTAGCGCCCTTGCACAAGCTGCTACGTAAAGAAACACAGTGGCATTGGCAGGAGGAGCAGGAGCAAGCTTTTGAGGAGTCTAAAAGACTCATGCAGTCATCAGAAGTGTTAGTGCATTACGACAGCCAGAAGGACCTGATCCTGTCCTGTGATGCATCGCCCTACGGGGTAGGAGCGGTGTTGTCACATCGCATGCCAGACGGGCAAGAGCGACCAATTGGCTTCATGTCACGAACACTCACTGCGGCGGAAACCAACTACTCGCAACTAGACAAAGAAGGACTGGCAGTGATGTTTGGCATCCAGCGGTTTCACAAGTACTTGTATGGGAGGAATTTTGTCATTTGCACAGACCACAAACCCCTACTGTCACTCTTCAATGAGATGAAGGCAGTACCTCAAATGGCATCCCCTCGCATCCAACGATGGGCTGTGACAT
This sequence comes from Synanceia verrucosa, assembly GCA_029721515.1. Classification (NCBI taxonomy): domain Eukaryota; kingdom Metazoa; phylum Chordata; class Actinopteri; order Perciformes; family Synanceiidae; genus Synanceia; species Synanceia verrucosa. Next base: position 19,779,187 of record CM056556.1, on the reverse strand, counting down.
TGAGAGCATATGAGTACGAGATCGTATATAAGCCAGGTAAATACCACAGTAATGCAGACGCTCTGAGCAGACTCCCTCTACCTCAGCCATCCACCAAGAGAGAGCAGGAGGAGTGTGTGCTGATGATGGAGGAGGTGACTCTCATGTCAACCAAGGAAATGAGCCAGTGGACACGAAAAGACCCAGTGCTGTCGCGAGTGGGGCAGTTCATCCAACAAGGCTGGCCATCGCGACACTCAGACCCAGCTTTTCAGCCTTATGCGGTAAGAAAGACTGAATTAAGTGTGCAAGATGGTTGTGTGTTGTGGGGCTCACGTGTGGTGGTACCTCCACCAGGTCGGGAAGCACTGCTAGGTCAATTACATCATGGTCACCCAGGCATCACCAGAATGAAAGCATTGGCCCGAAGCTACTTCTGGTGGCCAAAGTTAGATGCTGACATTGAATCAGTAGTGAAGAGATGTAGCACCTGCCAAGAGCATCGCAACTTACCAGCTGCAGCACCACTTCACCCGTGGGAGTGGCCAAGCAAGCCCTGGCAAAGGCTGCACATCGATTATGCAGGACCATTTATGGGTCATATGTTTTTGATCCTGATGGATGCCTATTCCAAATGGATGGATGCTTATCCAGTTAACTCAGCAACATCAGCCACTACGATTGAATGTCTGAGGAAGAGTTTTAGCAATCAGGGATTACCTGAGATGATCGTGTCAGATAACGGTTCATGCTTTGTTAGTGCTGAGTTCCAGGAATTCATGAGAAAGAACGGCATCGAACACATCACCTCAGCACCTTACCATCCTTCCTCAAACGGCTGTGCCGAACGGGCAGTACAGACATTCAAATCCATGATGAAAAAGGCAGGTGAAGGCACCATACAAACCAAGGTGTCACGAGTGCTGTTTAGTTACCGCATTACGCCTCAATCTACCACAGGGCTGTCACCTGCTGAAATGTTGCAAGGAAGAAGATTAAGATCAACATTAGATCTAGTACATCCAGATCTTAGAACCAAAGTGGAATGCAAACAGTGCAGTCAAAAGAAACATCACGACAAGCACGGATCAGACAGAAGTTTTCAAGTGGGAGATGCAGTGATCACACGTAACTTCAGTCATGGGCCTAAATGGATTCCAGGGTTCATTACCAAAATCACAGGACCAGTGTCTTACAAGGTCATGTTAGGAGATGGGACTGTAGTGCGTAGGCATGTGGACCAGACTCTGGCAAGGCCTGAAGACAGGGACTTAATGGAACCTAAAATCCCAGAACCAACCACAGTGCCTATGTCATCACCTGATCCGGCTGCTGTGTATGAAAATCCTGCAGCAGTGGGAAATAGTTTCCCATCGGATGGAAATCTACAGGACAACACAACACCACCAGTGTCAAGCAATCCGTCCCCAGTGGCAGTGAAGGAATCACCACCCAAAAAAGCAGTTACACCTGCTCGACGGTCTCAAAGGACTGTATCTAAACCTGCTTACCTGAAGGATTATGTGGAATAAAAAAAAACATAAGAAAAAAAATGCATTGATTGAAAAAAAAATGCATTGAATGTAAAAAAAAAAAAAAAAAGGGCATTGATTGTAATGTTACGTTTTGTTTAAAATACTTAGTAGGTGTCACTGTTAAATGTGAAGGTGGCTAGTTTTGTAAGACTGCAGAGTAAATTGGTACATTTTGAGTTATGTGTTGAAGGGTAAAGTAATAGCTTAAGGGGGGAGGAATGTAGTAAATGGGGTTGTGTTACCAGTTGTTACCACAAGGTGGAACCATAGGTTGTATTTGTTTAACCTAGGGGGCATATAGCCAGTGTGAGACAAGTGCCATTCAGTTTGATACTGCTGTACAAAAAGAAAGAAGAAGCCTTGCAGTAAAGTCATGTATCCTACACTCCTGAGTCCGCGCATCCTTCATTAACAAGGATAGCACAGATGTCTGGGAGAATGGTGTTGAAAGCTGAGCTGAAGTCTACAAACAACATCCCGACGTAGGTGTTGGGATGCTGCAGGTGAGTCAGGGCCATATGAAGTGCCAGTGAGAGAGCATCCTCCGTAGAACGGTTCTCCCTGTGGGCGAACTGCAGGCTGTCCACGGCAGCAGGAATGGCGTCCTTGATGTGCTTCAGGAGGACCGCTCAAAGCACTTCATGATGACAGGGGTGAGAGCAACAGGACGGTAATCTTTGAGGCATGTGATGGTTGATTTTTTAGGCACAGGCACAATGATGGAGGACTTCAGGCAGACGGGGACCATGGAGAGCTGCAGGGACAGGTTGAAAATGTCCAGAAAGACTTCTGCTAGTTGGTCCGCACATGCTTTCAGGGTCTGACCTGACACCTTATCTCAGGGGTGTCAAACTCAATTGCACAGGGGGCCAAAACTCAAAGGACACTTTAGGTTGCGGGCCGAACAGGATAAACATTAATTGAACACATTAAAACGAAATGTTTTTTGAACATACATATAAATAAAAGCAGACAGGAATATTATTCCAGTATAAATAAATTTAAACTTTAAATAACATAAAATATTTTGCTTTCCATTAAAATATATCCTGTCAAAATTATCCAAGTTATAAATATGAACATGCTACAAAAACCCTGAAAAATAAATAAAAAATGTGCTTTTAAGTACATGTTAAAATAACAACAAATCAAAACATTCAAATGTCTTTGCTATTATGCCATTTTATAAAAAAAATAAACTTAAACTTTGAATATCTTGAAAGACTTTGCTCCTGTCAAAATTATATAAATTCAAAATATGAACATGGTGCAAAAAATGTAAATGTAAAGAAAATCAAATTATTCATTTTTCTTTCTTCTTATTTTCATTGCTCTTATGCCATTTTGTCAGAGCTGGATGCTTGGCATCTTTTTTTGGCTACAAGTTCCTTTAGGTTTGGTGTGAGGTCCTGTGTTGTGGAGATTCTCAGGATGGAGTGGAGGTGTTGATCTGTGAGACGACTCCTATGTGCTGTTTTGTTAATCTTTATCACAGAGAACAGCTTCTCACACAGATATGTGCTACCAAAAATGCACAAGGTTCGAGCCACTTTAGACGGAGCTGAGGCATTGCTTCAGGAATGGAGTGCACAAACTGCGCGGGCCCTGCAGTGCTGTATTTTGCCTTTAGTGTCCCATTACACTGTAGCTCAGCTCCATCTGCATCTGTACAGGTGCAGTTTCCGCATCAACGGCAAATGGATTGCAAAGCAGCTCGAAATTCTTTTTTTGTGCTTCAAAGTCACCAAAGCGCCTTACGAACTCGGTGCGCAGTGCGCTCAGTTTAGCAGAAAAGTGCTCATTTGGGAACACTGTTGCGCCAACTTGGTTCAACATTACTTGGCAACAGGGAAAGTGAGGCAAGTTGCACTGGTGCATTTGTGTCTCCCATAAGTGCAGCTTCACTTGAAATGCCTTCACCACATCATACATGTCAGTGTTCATGTGGTCACGTCCCTGGAGCTGAAGGTTTAACGCGTTAAGATGAGCCGTTATGTCAGCCAGAAACGCCAGCTCGCATCTCCACTTTTCATCCCGCAAAACTGTGGTGTCTTTTCGTTTACTGTCCATGAACTGACATATTTCCTTGCTGAGCTCAAAAACTCTATTGAGAACTTTTGCCCGACTCAGCCAACACACATCTGTATGATAAGGAATGTTGGCAATCTCAGAATCTATTTCCTGTAGAAATGTTTGAAATTGCCGGTAATTTAAACCTTTGGCTCAGATTAAGTTTATGGTTTGCGTTACAGTGCTCATTACATGCTTACATACATTTTTAGGACTTTACCACAGAGGGTTTCTTGATGTATGGTGCAGTGATATGCTGCTAACTCACTGGTACAGTTTTCTTCCTGCATTTTTACTCGCATCCTTCCCACTAGTCCACTTTTCTCACCACACATCGTGGTGCTCCATCTGTTCTAAGTCCAACAAGTTTGTCTCAGGGCAGTTTCAGTCGGTTACAGTTTGACAAATGTTTTCAAAAATGTCTTTTCCTGTCGTTGTCCCGTGCATCGATTTAATGTCCAATATTTCCTCTGTAACGTGCAAAGTGGAGTCCACACCATGGATGAAGATGGCCCACTGTGCAGTGTCCATCATGTCAGTACTTTCATCCACAGCAAGAGAATATGCAATAAAGTCTTTGCTTTTTTCACTCAGCTGTGTTTTCAAATCTGTTTTCAGAATCAACTTTTCTCTTCGCCATTGTGCGGGGCTAGCTATCTTCACCATAGCTTTACAGCAAGGTTGTATACAGCAACAGACACTTAACGTGATTGGTGCGGGAATGTTCCCAGTTAACCTTGTGTTTGGCAAGGCATTATGGGACTTGTAGTTTGTGTGTTCTCAGCACTTCATATCACCGGGCCATTATAAATGATTTATATGAAACAATATCGCGGGCCGGATAGAATTATACTCCGGGCCGGATGTGGCCCGCGGGCCTTGAGTCTGACACATATGCCTTATCTGGTCCTGCAGCCTTGTTGGTGTTGATCCTCCTCAGAGTGGAGGTTACTTGGTGCAGCTGCAGGGTGAAAGGCTGGTGCTGCACCTCTGGCTGAGGGAGATGTACAGATCTTCTGCTGCTTTGAGAGTTGAAGCGTGCGAAGAAACTGTTTAAGGTGTCATGTAGAGTGGGGTCATGGCTGGTCTGCTGGTCAGTGCGCTTGTAGTCAGTGATGGTCCTGATGCCTTTCCACATGCTGTGGGTGTTGTTGTTGTGGAAGTGCTCCTCAAGGTACTGCTTGTGCCTCTGTTTCGCTAGTTGAATGCCCTTTTTCGGTTCTTTGCAGGCACTGCTATAAGCCAGTTTGTCTCCTGCTCTGTAGGCTGCATCCCGAGCTTTTAGCAGGGGCCACACTGTGCTGTCCATCCACGGCTTCTGGTTAGGAAAAACCGTGACTATCTTTGTGGGTAGGACAGCATCAGTGCAGAAATGAACATAAGACAACACAGATGACATGTAATCCTCAAGGTCAGAGCCCTTTTTGAGCACTCCTCAGTCTGAGTGCTCAAAACAGTCCTGTAGGGCTGAGGAAGCCTCCTCAGTCCAAACCTGGATGGTTCTGTTTGTTGGGTTTGGTCCTGCAGATCAGAGGTCTGTGGGCATGGATTAATTCCACAGAGATATGGTTTGACATACCCAGGTGAGGAGCTGTTGCAGCCTTGTATGCTCCTGGGATGTTGCAGTACACCTTGTCCAGTATATTACAGTCTCTGGTGGGAAAGTTTATGAATTTGTGGAATTTGGGGAGGAGAGCTTTCAGTTCCACATGGTTAAAGTCCCCAGCCACGATCACAGCCGCCTCTGGGTTAGCGTTCATCTGGCTGCTAATCAGGCAGTACAGCTCCTCCAGCGCTAACTTAGTATTAACTTGTTGTGGTATGTAGGCCGCTATGATCATGACAGAGCTGAGTTCTCTCATCAGTTTAAAAGGTCTGCACTTCACTGCCAGGTATTCCAGATTGGGGGAGCAGAAGGTTCCGATGATGTTCGTTGCTGTACACCAGGAGTTGTGAAAGTACAGAGCCAAACCTCCCCCTTTGGTCTTGCCTGAAGCTGTAGTCCTGTCATTCCAGAACACAGAGTGCCCCGCTAGCTCCACCGCTGTGTCAGAGATGTAGTTGTCGAGCCAGGTCTCCGTGAAGATAGCCACGCAGCTGTCTGTCTTGCATGAGACAATCCTCAGTCGAATCTCGTCCAGTTTATTGGCGAGTGACTTGGCATTGGCAAGGAGGAGACTGGGCAGAGCCAATCTGTGTGGATTAGCTCTTAGCCTAGCACACAGCCTGCTCCACTTGCCCCGCTTTTGGTTACGCTGTCTCCTCCATCTCCAAGGCCACAGAGGGGGGATGGTGGGGGCTTCTGGGGTCCACAGCAGTTTAGGTGGAATAAAATCCAGCTTTGGTGTAAACAGTCCATTTTTCCCCAATTCCCACAGCTCAGCCTTTCCATATTGTATTAATGCTTCCAACCTCAAAAATACGGGTGAGAATACAAATAAAAAGATGAAAACAATAGCCGAGACCCTCGAGCTGCTGCGTGTGCATGTGCCGCCATCTCAAGGGGAGTCCTTGACCCTCTGCTGTCCAAAAGACACCTTTGAACCAACACTGTCTGTCAGCATTGTTTGATATACTCCCTTCTTAACGCTATATTTCACTTTGGGGTCCCCTGCAGCCAGGCCGAGACAATCGCTGAGAATAATAGGCTGAGACAATGCAACCAAGCCCTAAGTCCTGCCATTTCCAATCTGCTGGTTTGGCCAATGAGATGTTGGGGGTGAAGCCGCGAAACACCTTTTCCTGTGAAGAAGCAAGAGATACAGACACAACAGCAGTCTGCTCTGTACGATATACATGTTTCAACATCAACTTCTGTGGTTCTTCCTGTTCAACATACCATAATCTTTCATGCATTCTGTCTGGCCCTATGCTGACATGTGACATGCAGTGCAGTGACTGACCATGATCTTATCAGCTGTGGGGCAGTGTGTATGTGAAAACATAGTGAGGTTATTGACTGCCTTGTGTGCTTCTAATTTCCACTCATTGATGTACAACCATCTGGTATCAGGGATTTGAGACTTTTTCAACACCTCGATACAATCTGGGGTAGAGTATAATACGATACCAAACCTACACATCAAATCTCTTCCCATCAAATTAATAGGGCAATATTGTGACATTAAAAAGGAATGTTTTACCACCTGATCATCCAATTCGCACCATAGAGGGACTGAACATTTCTCTGAAATTGGAACCCCACTAGATCCTATCGTTAAACATGTCCATCCACTTTTCCTAGGTTGGTAGGGTAAGGCGCCTGCTCGCAAAACTGAGTTTGTAGTTCTTGAATCCACCAGAAACTTTACAAGATGATTAGATATCATGAGTGTAGCTCTTATCAGTGGAAAAGATGATAAATTTGAGAATAGGTGTTCCTATGGTATTTTCAACTGCACCTCGATGGCAAGAGGGGGAAATGAATGACAGATGGGGAGATTAAAGACAAAAGGGAAGGGTACAAGCAGGCAGTGCTATTACAATGAAAGAGTGTAATAGGCGGTGGGCCAAGGGGAGATTTCGTGTATTTAAACGATCCCCACCGAGGGAGGACCTAATTTTTTGTGGACAACATCTTAATTTTTCAACAAATGAAACAAAAATTGTTGGCACTCTTACCTCTTGCACATTTTTTGTGTATCGGTAATGGCATCTGGGTTACCGGTTCCGGCTAACTGCGCGGGCAGCTATGCTCGGGGTCCGACACGCATGACGTAGTAGTAGTTATTGTCCAATGACACATCTCGAAATTTGCCGGTTACCATGGATACATTGTTAAACTGCTGCTGCGGTTGTAAGCTAACGCTATAGGAATACAGTACGTAAACAAGTTAAAGATCGCAGTACACGCTTACACACATTGCTAATATAACAACAAATTTAAATATCAATCACTTTAAGAGGAGATGAAATTAATCAAGTCAACTGACAGTTCGTCATCAAGCTTGATAAAAGCAGGAAAACATATAGTTTCGATGTAGATCTGTCATTCCTTCTTTTGAAAACTTAAGTCTTCTGAAACAATGTCATTGTGAACTTTGCACATAAAACTGACTGATTTCCAACATCTGAGATCCAGTGAGATGTTATTTTTTTCACCTCTGACAAATTTAGCATAATGTCATAAAAATTAGCCACACACATACTACACTCCTCCTCTTGAAACTACGTTTGCTAGCAAACCACAGAAATGGAGTGCTGTATACATCTTTTGGATAAAGACGGTCCTGTAATACCCTTCACAGACACAGGATGGAAGAAAATTTTGACTTTTGCTGTGTTTCTGTGGAAAGACTTAGTACCAAAGAGAGTACTGTGGCAGAAGAGCCAGTGCTTAGGTTTGTTGTCATACTAAATAGACGTTGTGTTATGTGGATGGCTTCAGCATGCCAAGAGAGTGAACATGGAAGTTCGCTTTGACTACATATATGTTCATTAACTGTCCTTATATATTTTATAATTGTGTTAACTTATAATCATTTGTCTCTGCACTAAGATAAAATGCTACTAACAGTAAGATTATTTTAATATAATGTATTGTACTTGAGGGTGACACAGTGGTGTAGTGTTTAGCACTTATAAATAAGTTAACTGTAAACCTCAAACTTCAGGAACCTGCTGCAATTCCAGCAAACAGTGGCTATCACAGAGACTGCGACAGCCACTTTACGAACTTGACAAACATAAAACAGGCCCAGAGAAAATGTGAAAAGGCACCTTTATTTCACAAAGAGGCTGAAAAACAGGGTAGGTGTCAAATCAGAACACTCATGTCAATGTGAATCTTGAACTTCAGCTGTAAGTCTAAGACAAATAATAGAAATTATAATTTTTTGATTTGATTTCACCCATAGTCAAGGCAATACAATGACCAAAAAATGAAATACAAACAAAAAAAACACAAAAACATTATACACCTCCTGAAAAAAATGACAACACATGGATAGGAATGCAAGCTATTATACAAGGCACATGCAGACGTTTTTGTCCCCAACTGTAATCTTTGGAAGTGTACCTGAGAGTCAAAATAACAATAAATATGGTGCCACTAACCTGACATGTCCAAACTGTTATAATGTAATGAAGAAAAGCCTAAATGTGTTGTCTGCTTCTTGTTTTTTAGAGCCAGGGGTAGAAAGAGAAACAGGTGAGGGAGCTGCAGCAAAGACAAAGGCTCTGAGATCATACACCGGTGACCTCCACACATCCAAGCGGGCACCACACCTATTGCCAGCACATAATTTGCAAACATGAAAAATTCAAAAATGAGTCATACACCTGGAAAAGAATTAAAGACAAACTGATTCAGTGTGAAACAATCATAGCTGGCAAACTGCTTCTGGCAGCTGAAGAAAGAAGAGATGAGTCTTCTTCTGCACATTCGGGACAGGGACTTAGTGGCCAATGAAGCAAGATACCACTTCACCTGTTTCAGAGACTACACTCGGTACCCTCTAAAAAGACAAATGAGACAACAGAGAGCAACTTGTATGAAAATGGGTACAAGTATTTCTGCGAGACTGTGATTGAGGAGAGGCTTTTAAAAAGATGAGAAGTGTTATGACTGTAGGTTGAATATGCTTTTTAAAAACATTGTAAGAGAAAGGAAGAAGTGGACCAGATGACTCTTCCCACAGCTCCAGAGGCAATACTGGAACTGGTGCACTGCTCTTGTAAAAAAAAAAAAAAACTGTTAAGGGGAGATGCACCTGCAAACTGCATGAGCTGCCATGCACAAACCTGTGTCAATGCACAGACTGTGGCAATAGGTCATTTGAAGATGACTAGGGGTTCCAGGGCCAGCATGAGATGCTAACCCTTCTTATCAACCAGTACTGTGTTTATGTGTTCATGTTGATTGTTCCTGTCAATGTGTTCCTTAGCAGATGTTTGATGGTGATTAGAATTAGCAAATGATTATTAGAATTAAATGAACTCACCAACAGTGTGTGGTTTGAGCACCATTTCTCATTGTCCGTCATGGGAGTATTACCTAGTGGAAATACAGTTAGTCTGTTAGTGCTTAATGAATTAAAATTTCACACAATTGATGTACCACTAAGCTGATTAAAATACAACTTACACTTAGACAGCAAGGTTCATGTTGTATCAAATATTAGCCTAACTACTAAAATATATAATTATGCTCAGGGTTTCCCCCAGAAAACTTGCTAAATGTGGCGTCTGATGTGTATGGGGGGGGGACGTCGCAGCTCGCGAGCGACACTTAGACTGATGGGGGGGGCAAGTAGTACGGTAATATCAATAAAATACAGTAAATAAACTAACTAGTAACATTAATTATACTCACACGCTGTGAGTGCGGCTTTTCAAGCTCTTAATGACTGACGCTGGCCAGCTGCTAATTACCACACGCTTGACTTCCAACACTTTGGGTTACTCACATCATGTTAAATGAATAATGTAATATTGATTCGATTAGAATAGTTAGCGATATTGAAATATAGATTCAGGTCTCTTGAGCTTAATTGAACTGCTTAAGTTAGCCCAAGTTGTTAACACTTGGTAGGATTTTAGCTAGGCTAACGGTTAGCGTTACCTTTACAATTATAAATGTCGCCTCGCCAAAGGTTACACATCAAATAAATAACATCACTAGCATTAATACTTACCTACACACGTAGACGTTGCTTATTTAGCTCAAAATATTTCGTGTAGTTTTTCCATGGCTGTATCTCTGTCTCCACTTCGTATCCATGAGTTGGATCTTGAGAGCAGCAGCTGTTCTTCGCATATCTATGCTTGATTGGCTGAACAACGTCACGTGATTTATAAGGTTGTGTGCCATTGGTTTAGCTGATATAGTAAGCTGCGGCGTTTGCCTGCAAATTTAACGAATTTTAAACTATGATCATGGAAAAATGTGCAAGAATCACGAGTGCCAACAAAGAAAATCTGTTTAAGAAAAAAATAAACTTGAAAATGTAAAAGATCCAGGTCCTCCCTCACTAGGGATCATTATTTCTCAAAACTAAAGCAGATACGCGGCCTATCTACCTATCGGCCCACCACCTATAAGCTGCTTCGTCATTCCTAACACCTTCATCCCAATACCCTATGGTACTGAACACGAGAATTGTGGAAGTCCTGATAGTATAGGGTGGGCCGGCAGAGAAGAGTGAGAGAGTTATGTGTAGAAGGTATGATTTTTGTGAGAAGTTGCACATTCTGGCAGTTCAAAACCAACAGCACCACATCGATGCACATATCCATCAACAGTACGATATGTGTCAGGGATGGGTGGGCCCTCCTGCCCCTGGCCCCCCCTTGGGCCTGTGCTGGCCGCCTCAGGGGTGGTGATCTCTGCCTCCCCTTGGTCGCGTGATCTGCGCGGTTCTTGGTGGCCCAGGTGGCTCTCTGGGTTTGGTCTCATGGGTGCTCCCACTTCCCTAGGTTGTGGGGGGCACCTGGCCCGTCTGGCCATGCGGGGCCATGGTAGACGCCCTGGGCTTCGATGTTCTTTTCACGTGCATGTCTTATCCAGATCTTACCAGCTCCTTTTGAGTCACATTGTTGACTACTGATGTGAACTACCAGAATGTGCTTGTCACTAAACTCATGCCTTTGACATTTACCTCTCTCACTCGTGCCAGTGGCCCACTCTATTCTGTCAGGACTTCCACAACTCTGGGATGAAGGTGTCAGGAATGACACAGCAGCTTACACTCTTTCATTATAATAGCACTGCCTGTCTGTGCCTGTCTTTTTTGTTTGTCTTATTTTCCCCACTTTACAAATACTTTAACAACATTCTTTAGTCTTTGGTGGATTATTTGTTTGCTGAATCACAGGAGAAGCTTGGACAGATTAAAAAAGATGGGTAATCTAATTTTATCAGCATTTTTGATCATTTGTTATGACTGCATTGGTAGTTTCCTTGATTTTTGGAATGGAATTCTGCCTCATGACCTGCCAGCACATGCATTTCTGGCAGTTTGTCCAATTAGAGCTACCGTAGCACAAATTACACGATCAGCATAAATACACTAATTTTCAGCAGTCCTTAAAAATATGAAAAAAGTTGGTAACAAACGGAAGATGTTTTGTACTAAGGATTTAGCTTGGGGGAAATTTACACACATCTAAACCATGAAATTGCTTTTATTGCCACCTTAAAACAATGTCACTGCAGAAAAACAATTTTACTTCTGGACTTTCTTGATGGAAATCCCTGTGTTACAAGAATAGCCCTTCAGTTTAATGTATATCTTTCTTTCCCCGTAAGTGCTTTACCTTGCGATGCAACTTTTAGCATTGGCTTTTTTTGTGTCACAGTGTGCGTGTCTGTATGAACACAGGCCTCAGTGAGACTGAACTCTCATGCGAGAGCAGAGAGGAGATCATTATCTTGTGTGTTCAAGGAGCTCAATCTATGAGCAGAAGATTTGCATAATGCGATTTAAGATTTACATTGAAGTTTCCTTAATACCGCAGATGACATTGCTGTCTCAGTTCTTCAATAGGCACTTCATGCTCTTTCATTCAGCATTTCAGAGGCCAACTCAATCTGATAGAAGTTTGACAAACTTGTGTATGCCAAAGAATGGCACTTTTATGATTAGATGTTAATACAGTGTGCCGTGAGATAATCTGGAAGGGTTTCTTCATTTCTATGATCTCCTCAAGTGCATGTTGAAGAGGAGAGATAGGGAGAGCTTGGTCATTGTTGCCCCTGAGAAGTAGATAGCATCAGACACTGAAATATGAATTCTTTAGCTCAGACTGTGTGTCCACTGGATTCTTTCTGATAGCATCAGGGGGTGGTCCCCAACCATACTGAATTTAACCAGATAACTTACTTATTATTGATATTATTATTATTATTATTATTACTATAGTAGTAGTAATAGTAGTATTTTATGATTTCAACTCAAGAAGTTGTTTTTGTGTCAGTTGGTCTTTATTGTGGTAGACATACCAGGTAATGGTCTGATGATGACCATACACACACATGCTACTAGTTTCTCTTTAGGACCCTAGCTCAAATCAACATAACCTCAAGTTTAGTGCTCCCAGCTCCTCCAGCCTCACAGATGCACAACAAACCATGTAGCTGCTGTTTATGCCAGCAGCAAATAGCATGAATTCTATGTCTGGTTGGTGAGATAATTCAGACTTTCTGAGTTGGAGATCTGACTTTATGGGGCTTCTGATTTAAATTCTGACTTGGAGCTTGGAAATTCCAACATTCCTGTTTACATTGAATGCACCTATGAGACTTAACACAAATGCCAGGCTCTCATTGCTGCTGTAATGACATCAATGTTCTGTTTTACTGGCAATGTTTGTCTCCTTATGCTGGGAAAGTGGGTGGATGGATCAGTGTCACTTGAATCTGAAGGGGACATAGCCCCCCGTCCATAGAGACATCTGAGAGCATGGCTCACAGACATTTCAGTATCGCATTTTGGCACAGAAAGATTCATTTTTTGATACCCGATGGGATTGGACCTTTTCAGTCGGTGCTACAAAAGTATCAAAGTGTGGTACCCAACTCTAGATGTGATGTAATGTTGTTCACATTAAAACATTCACATTTTACACTGTGTGATGTGCTGTAGCACCATCATGTGATACAGTGTCAGTTCCTGTAACACATGAGAAAATTAGACAGTGTTTTATTAGCATTTCTACTACTCATAATCTAGTAACAGCATTTAATGATGAAGATCCATAAATGAAAATTCTTCATCAGTGACACTAGAATAAACACTAAGGCCAATGACTCACATCCACTCACCAAGTTGGTGAGTGGATGCAACTAAAAATAATTAAATGACCAACACTGTCTAGCCAATGATATAATGCGGTTCACACATATTTACTTACACAGCAAATGTGGCACATGCACTCACATCCACTCACCAAGTTGTGTAAGTAAATCTGTGTGAACCGCATTATATCATTGGCTAGACAGTGTTAGTCATTTAATTATTTTTAGTTGCATTGAAGAATTTTACAGAATAAATAGTCATGTGTTTATTGTCTGTGCGCTACCTAGATTTGCTGTGCGCCGAGAATGCGGCACGTGCACAGCTTAGCGGGAACACTGCTGATGGGCATGATGCCAATGGCAGTGCAGAGATAAATAGAAAATTCTCCTGTCTGCATCCTTCATGTTCAATTAAATGCTCTGTTATGCATGAGTTTACCTGCTGAGGTGGCTGTCACTGGCTCACTGCTTAAGGTGTGGACACTGTTATCAGCATTTTGTTGAGAGGAAGCCTGTGCATGATATCTGGTATCAACCTGGCACAGCGAAGGCAGTTTAGAGATTTGCTGCAGATTGAGGCTGGGAGTGGGTAGGTGTGTTATTGGCCACTGATGACACTAATCACTTGGTTCTTACAGGCCGCCCCCCACTGCACTCTGTATTGCAGGGGTTCAGAAATGTCATCGCCGTTACCATGGTCACGAGCCGGTGGTGGAGTGGGATTGGGAAGAGGGTCAAGGCATACTGAGACACTGCAGTACTCTGTCATTTCAGGTTGAATGTCTTTGCTGACCATTTAGTTCTGCTGGATTCCTGCCATTGTTTGTGTTGTGTCCTGACATTTTTAAATTTGTGTAATCACACCATGAAACAAGCAATTTTGGCTCTATGATATTGTATCCAGTATGTGTACTGAACTAACTAAACACTTTCAGACAGACTTGTTAGCTTGTTTTGTTCATCTCACAGACACTATTTTTGATTTTTTTTGAGAGAGGAGTCGCCCTCCCTCTGGGGTATCCTTTCCTAGTCTCCTGGTAGGTGCCACAAGCTCAAACTTTCTGGTGGCCAAGTCCATGAATAGTTTTGCCAGTGTATATTTGGAAATGTATGTGTGGCCACTGCCATGACTCAGCCAATACAAATAATTTGATCCTGTATTTTCATGCTGTGTCTGTCTGGGTTTCCTGTTTTATTTTGGAGGAGGCCTAACTTTGTTTCCATCTCGTTTCAGATTGTTTTAAGACTTACTTTATTGATCCCTCAATGGGGAAATCACATTTTTTACTTCCTGCCCTCCTGTGGTCTCGCGACAAGACCATCTAGCACCAGACAGGGGGAGACATGATCATTATTTAACATGAGGAAATGGGGAAATCACATATTTTACTTCCTGCCCTCCTGTGGTCTCGCGACAGTGATTGTCAACCCTGCCCTAATTGTTTCCAGCTGTTCCCCATTTCCTCATGTTAAATAATGATCATGTCTCCCCCTGTCTGGTGCTAGATGGTCTTGTCCCACATCTCATCCACATGCATGTTTCCTGTTGCCCGTTTTTGAAGTCTCAGTCGTTCAGTCACAAGCTCTTGTAATCTTTCCGAGTGACTTTTGTTTCTAGATAGTCCTCCACGAGTGTAGTTAAATAGCTTAGGCTATTTTGTTTCCTGATTATTGCCACTAGAGTAATGTGCTCCTGTTTTATAGCCACCAGTGGAGAGCCCTTTTATTTCTAGACTTCTCCCTCTCCCTTTACAGTATTTTAGTTATAGTTATTATCCAAGTCGACTCCGACCCTCCTTTAGTTATAGTTATCATAGTAGAGGATTTTAGTTTGGTAGAGCCATAATGTTTTTGTTCTTCTGTTTTGTCCCTGTCTAGCGGTAGGTTACAGTAGGGACCTTTTTTGCAGTGCGTCTCTTCCTTCTTGTTTGCGTGCCTGAGTGCCCCGCTGTCCACCTGCTCTACCTGTGAAAATAAAAACTCTTCCACTGGAGAAGAAGGTGTTGTTTGGCTATCAAAGAGGTGAAATTGATATTTTGTCATTGAGTTGAGTTTAATAAACTTGGGTCAACAGGAGTTTCAAAAACAGCAATAAATGGACGAGGTTGCATGTCAATTATATGCCTATAATTGACATGCCTATTATAGTGGATATTATACTGAAATAACTGGACCAATAATTATGTGGGCGAGAACAGAAGAAAAACATATGACTCAAATGACACTGAATTTGAGCAATGGTCACATTTGTCCTGTACATCGGGGTAGATACGAGATAACCTAAATTTAGAAAATTGAACCCTGTATCACTTTAAACTGAATAAGTGCCAAACGTGTACAGGATGAGGCACTGCCCGACTTACTCACCACTCTATCCCACCAGTTCTCACTGATCTGAAGCCCTATCTCCTCCTCCCATGCAGCCCTAATTTTTAAGTTGGAGTGATCACTGAGGTCCAGTATATGATTATATAACACAGAAATAACCCCCTACTTGGAGTCTTGAGTAAGCAAGTCTTCCCAAGATTGTTGAGGGGGTAGAGAGGGGAAAGTGGAAAAAGAATTTACCCAGAGGAGATGCTGCAGAGAGTTTAAAATATTTACAAAATTAAAACCAGATCTTAAAAGTATTGAGCACAACAGGGTTTTAAATATGCATTGAAATCTTGTCTGGCAGAGAAGAATATATAAGAGCAGATATATAACAGGGATTAGAGCATGATTGAGTTTCCACTTTACACCAAATTAAATGAGGAAAATCAATCCAACAGCATATTTTATAAATATGGGTTGCCCAATAATAAAATAAAAAAAAAAATCGGGAGGGCAAGACCACTACTAAACTTGCATTTCTGTGGAAATGATCTATGGAGCCTGAAGATTACGCACCCCAAATAAAGGAACCAATTACTTTATCTAAAGAGTCAAAAAATGTTTAGGTAAAAATAAAGGGATTGATTGAAGAAAGAGGCAAATTGTTCCATCTCTGAATCAGATATACAGCCTAGATATAGCCTCCTATATCACAAGCACACACTAAAGGTGTTGATTCCATGTAGGTCAATAGTAAATTAGGAAAATACTTTATAGAATCATAGCTTTTATCCCCAAAAAACAAACAAAAACAAAAATAAATATTAGCCGGATAGCTGATTAAAGGTACTTAAACGGACACTATGTAATTTTTCCCCCATCTAGTGGTTAAATTTGACTTTGCATGCATTGCAACATAGTTGGAACACTATCATTATCACCAGCCCCCGGCCCGGGGGGTCCCAGCCACCCGTGGTGGGGCATGTGGCACTCCCGGACGGCTATCCCCGGCCTGGAGCTCTGGTCATTTTATGGCCCTTTTACGTTTTTTTGGTGATGAGGACTCGGCGCGGCATAAGTATGGTCTTGTATTATGACCAAAAACACAGTGTAGTTTAGTTTAGTGCCGGGTGAGTAAAACTGGCATCTCCACCTTGCCTCTCTGTGAAAAGTGAATCGCAAAATGGAATGCATTTTGTCCTATGTGTACTAGCAGGTAGTGTTTTATGACCCTCTCGGCAGTTCATAGTTTTTGATAGACCGGAAAGACATGGAAGGCTCCGTATGAACGATCCACACTATGTAAAGACAGATAACTGATTCTTCGTCAGATTGTTGGCATATGCTATTTTACGCCAACGAGGATCTATTTATGAATGAAGACGTTGATTTGAGGTAATAAAATACTTAAAAAGTTACATAGTGTCCATTTAAGTTGTTGCTGTTATATGAAATATAGCTAAGACAAACCTTTATTCGTCCCACCAAAGGGGAAATTTACATTGTTACAGGAGCAAATGGATAGTGCAACAACATAAGGGTCTATATAAAAATGAGTCAGTGACAATTAGTTAAAAATAAAAAAGTACACAAGTAGAAAATTAAATATGTCAGAAATAACTTGGTAACAAGGACAAATGAAGAATTAAAAAATGCTTGATATTTATGTTCATTAGATTTCATTTCAGCACTGTGCACTGGTCATTAGCCCCAGTACGGATGCCTCACTTTACATGGTGTCGGTGTAAAATCCCAATCACACTGCACAAAAATACAGGGTCAACCTGCGTTGACGTGGCATTTTCATGCAATGTGAAAAGGTTGTCATGGCATTTTGACCCGTCTCAAGACCCTCCAATCAACACAGGAATTGGCTCAGCTCAGCACGCCTGCAGTGTGAAAGGTGTCCTGTGTTGACCCGCTAATTTACCTGTTGATGTGTTGATGCTTGCCACGGTCTGCGTTATTCCCTGGGCAGCTTGTCTGACTGTCTGCGTGAAGCTCCAGAGCTGCAGAGCTGCTCACTCATAAGATCGGTCTTCCTGTTGATCTCCCAGAGACCAATCTCTGAAGGGCAGAGATTTTTTTCAATCAAACAAATAAAATGTGTAGCAACACCATCTTTAATGGAAGAGCATATGTGAATTAGTATTACATCAATCTCAGGAAATCCCACCGATCCAGGGAGCCCGATGTTGACTAAATGACCGTGTTTCCACACAGTTTGTTTGGCACACCTTTTTTATTGATCATGGCAGCATGCATTCGCACTCAGACATTTTCCAATCTGCAGTGACATTGTACATTTTGGAAAAGGGGCAAAATTGCAATGCACAAATTAACAATGCTAACATGTGACCCGCTGACATCCACACTGTTTACCTCGCAGTGTTCTGGCACACTTAAATGAGTAATGATGACATTGTCAACGCAATGATGTATGGGAGGGAGGAGAAACAGATAGCAGCTCTCACAGTGGGAGTTCAGATCCACGGTGGTTGTGAAAGTGTGCTCATGCCGAGCCAAGGCAGGTCGATCCAGGTTAGAAAATGTGTCGACCCAATAATTTCAGTGTGAAAACGACATTAAAGGTTACAAGGTAATGTGTATTAGAATTTATATTTTACCATTACCATTGACGTAGAGGCTTTATTTACACAAACATTTCTAATGGCTCATCTGCTTTAATTAATAGGAGTTTAATGAACTGTCCCTCTGCTTCTTTCCCACAGATGACAAAGATGCTGGCAGTAGTGGTGATCCTATTTGCTCTACTGTGGATGCCCTACCGGACTTTAGTTTTGATCAACTCTTTTGTATCCACACCCTATCTGGATGCCTGGTTCCTCCTGTTTTGTCGGACATGCATCTATGCCAACAGTGCTATTAACCCTGTGATATACAATGTCATGTCGCAGAAGTTTCGCTCAGCATTTCGTGGGCTTTACCGCTGCCAGCGGCCAGAGGGAAATCAAAGGACTCTGACGATGATCCAGACCAGCTTCGGCTCCATCCGAGACCCCAGAATTTTTCAGGCCAACAGAAATGGAATCAAGTTAAGGAGAGACCTGGATACAGTTATTGATATGACCACTAATCAGAATGGAGGTGGTCATCAGGAGCCAGGAACAGTCAATGGCAAGAAAGCAGATCATCCCATGAACACCAGCCCAACTACTTGCAGCTTTAATGTGGGTCAAGCTGAGATGATGCCATCCCGTGAAGAGTAATGTTAAATGATACACAGAAATCAAGTGTAAATAAGTCCCATATGACTCAACCAAATGTGACTGATTAGTTAGAGTTTTTTTTCTTTTTTTTAATCTTTTTGGTATGCAGAATTTCATCTTCCTCTTTATTTGCAGGATATTTTAGCATTTCTTGTCATGTGCCGTGTAGCAGTGCTGATGTTTTATGAATAAATACCGACTTATTAAAGATTAAATAAAATGTAATGAAGGGCAGCATAACAAATTGTAAATAACACAACACCTTTCACCTTTTAAAGTTATTTAGCTGCTAAATTCTCCAATATGTTTAGTATTGAGTTGCTAAGTTTTTCAGTCTGCTGTTTGGTGTTTGATATTTAGCTTACAGTGGAATATGTGGCTACACAAAGAGGTCAAAGTCCTCCAAAGCTCCCACCATTCTCATACAGCCTGATCTCAGGGCATCAAGTACTGAGGTTTTGTTATGGTCCTCAGTGTCTGTTAGCCATGGGAACCCTTTAGCGTCTCCATGAGATGAAACAGGCTTTATAGTTTAAAGCACTTACAGTAACTTATTTCATGTTACATTATGTAGTTTATGTAACTAGCTGTAGTAAATACTGTATGACATAATTGAAAGTGTAGTGGAGGTTTGGAAAATAGCAAAGTCAGTGTGTAAAGTGTGTAAACGGGAAGTGCGAGGTGAAGCAAGAGAGGCAGAGAATGACAGTGAATATGTGAGGAGCAGAAGACAGAGATTAGTTTTAAGAATATCAAATGAGTTTGTAATGAAAGTTATGGTCTGTGGAGTAAAAATTGCTGCAGCTCCTCATTATTTTTTTCAAGTGATTATACATTAAAGAGATCATACTTATTAATGGGCATTATAGCAACAAGTGCACAAGGGGCGTGGCAACGCTTATATTTCCCCACCTCAAGCATTGGAAATTACTTTGATTAGATATCATACTGAAGCATTGCAGTGTGTGGATTTGGTTGACAGAGGCATCATAGTATTCCCTTGAACGTTATGTGTTTGAGAGATTGTGTCTGATTCCATCATCATTTAGCCCTGGAGAGCTGCTGGTTTGTGTTTTAAGAAAAGTTCTATAATCACAGATGTTAAAATGTCTTGACTTTTAAACTGGCTTTATCTGCAGTAAGAGTATGCTTCTTTTAATATATATAATGTGTTCTGGTGATTTGCTATTATTTTCAAGTATAGTAAAGTGGCTGACTTTCAGTATTTTGACAAATGCCAATAAAACGTTTTTGTCAAAACATCTCTCAGTCATAACTTTTCTGTTTTTACTCACACAGACTTCATCTACTAGTAATTCTTTAATCCAATAACGTACACACACGCAGAATTTTGCATAAAACTAGTTCACAAATACATACTGTATTTAGAAGATAGTATGCAGCAGGCCATTGCAAAGACCTTTGGAGGGGCAGAGGCTCAAATTTTAAAAAACGGGCACATGGAACAAAATTTTCAAACAACACATCAACTAATTTTCTCTACAGAATTGATAAGGTGTATCTGACTTGGAGAAATGCTTACTGCCAAAATGTTCATACTACATCTATTAATGCAATAATGTGAACATATAGTTGATGTTAATAACAAGACATGTCACATAGTTCTTATTAAATCTGAAGTGAAGATTACTGTGATTACTGTGGTGTTATTTTTAACCCATTTGGTCAGAGATCCACTGCCTTTTGCTGCCTCTCGCAGCTCCTGCTCCCTTTGGACGGCCAACATCAGTGTGTGATGTGGTTACATGCTGTGGGGGAGGGAGGTCAGGCGGGAGGGGAATGACGTCCGTTAGTGCCAAGTTTCTCCAAAATGTTCATGCACAAGGATGAAAGTTGACGTACCAGCACGCACATTCTCCCGCCAAGTTTATTTTTATAAATCACAAACTTTGCTTGGAAATTGGCTTATGCCACTTTCAAGCCTGGTTTTATACGTAAGCAAGCTTTATAAATGAGGCCCCATTTGATTCCAGAGATTCAACTCCAGCAGTAGTGAGACCACTTCTGCTATGTGATGCTCTGCTGTAATGATAGGGGCTTTCACCTTTCAACTCCATCAAAATCCTCACTCCAGCCACCAATGCTTCACCGGTGCCTCTGGTCATCCCTGCTAAGACACTGGCTTTGTCTGCAGATGATGACTATTTCCACAGCCTGATGCCAGCTTCATTTACAATTCAATTATAGCTCCCACCCAAGCCTTGTTTCATTCATTCATTCCTTTTTCAAAACAAAACCTAAAAAAAAAAACTAAAATAATGACTTGTTTTCTCAATATTCGTTCCTAAAACCAAAATGACAAAATGGATAACAACTCGTTTTTCTGATTTCCACAAATCAGAAAAATGGAAAATGGAAAAAATGGATAACAGGCATTTCCATCATTTCATCCAATTTTTTATTTCAGTGCAATAACATATTTAACAACCGGATATTTAGTCACATACTTTACTTGTTGATTAAAAAGGCTGGAAGTACATGCACAATGTGTTCAGTCTTCAGCCTATATAAGTCAGACGGCACAATTGCTTTGGATTAAACCTACAAGGAAATACATAATACAAAACAGTGCATATTACCCTTACATAATACATATAGATTTAATTTCAGCCAATTTGAAGCAATATTTGATGTTTTTAAAAGGAACAGAATCTCCGCTACAGCTGAGATGAGTTTAATTATATTTAATCTCCCCTCATAGTTTACATAATTTGGTGAACTCTGTGATATAACAGAGAGAGGACTTGTGCTGCTTGCTGCTGTAGTGCTGTACTGCTTCGTGCAAGTATGATGGATTTTCTTAGGGTGCATATTAGCACAATGCAAGTATTTATGAGATTATCCACAACTAAAAGAGGCATCAACAATTCATTATTGTCAGCATTATTAATCAGCAGATGAATCTTAACTACAGAAATTACTTTCATACTTTAAATGTTTGGGAATGTTGACAACTGAAATGAAGTGCAAAGCATTGCTGAAAATATAGAAATGAACTGCAATAGTGTCAAAGGTGAAAGTTGAAATGTAATGGCAATTATTTTTTTATTCCTATCCTCATCACAATTTTAATATAATAACATAACATGAATAATGATTATTTTCGCAACAATATACATTTACAGTAGAATATAGATTGCAATATTTTGTCACACATTTTATTTTGTGTTTAAATGTCACTTTGTGTTTAAACATCAAGTCAGATTTTGTGCTTTGAAAATCTACTTTGATGACGGAAGCAATCCTAAATTATTGTAATAACAATCAAATTATGCTTTCAGTAATGATATTTTATTTCTTGGAAGTCAAATATATGTTTCACTCAAATTGTTACTGTGGGATGTTCTATTATCTATGCAATGAGGCAACAACTAGCCTCCAGTCCTTTTAATTGTGTAATAATAAAGAGCTTTCTATATCAACCTGTAGTCTGACAGAGGATACAGTCAGATGTGGACTTATCTCAGCCTAATTGGATAGAACGTTAGATTACAGAGGTGAAATGTGACTGTGAACAGACGCATATAAAATAGTTGTCAAGGTTTCCATGGTTGCTATGGTTTGTCTCTTGGTGCATAATTTTCATTAGCTCATATTTGTACATAACAAGCCCTGAACCTGTCGAGAGAAGTTGTTTCTGTTTCTAGAGCATATAACCTTAATTATATCCAATAAAATGATGATTTATGTCAGAAATGTCATGAATACATTGATAACTATGTGTATTAAAATGTAGCCGTATAGAAGTACAACTCTGAAGTATTTAGTGACTAGGCCTACATCATTCCCAGGAGGAGTATGACATTATATGTCCATATGTCCGAAATTTCCCCTGTATTCAATAACAGATGTTGCCTTCACTTGTGAAGCCTCATTCTCCAACAACAACAACAAGCAAATCACCACAAGGCGAGGCATTAGATTCCCCAGTTTAGGATAAACAAACTGTGTATTACATTTCAAGTTCATTTTGATGTCCCAATTAAAAATCTTGCTGTCGCCAGCACTCTGCTTGTGAGATATGGCTTTAAGACACGGCGCGGAGTCGCGGCAGTGTGACGTCACTTGCCCGGAAGAGGACTGACAGTGCAATGTTAATGGCTGCGGATGTTCAATAAAGCTCCGTGAGCACACAGTCGTTGTCCGGGTGTTATTGGACATAACATTGGCGATGAGGATGGAGCTTCCGTTTGCACCCCTGCCTCCTTTTCTTCCTCTACCCGGCGAACCACCGGTACCGTGGCCCCGCTGGTTTGAGTCATTCAAGACGTTTATCGAGGCCATCGGGCTAGCTGACGCTAACGATGCTCGGCTAAGGGCTATGCTGATCCACAGCCTAGGCAGCGAGGGACAACGGATTTTCGGAACTCTTGGACCCGCACCGAAGTTTGATGACTGTGCGGCCCTGCTGTCCAGACATTTTGCCGCTCCGCAGAGCGTCACGGTTCGACGCATCGTCTTTCGCCAACGTAAACAGCGGCCGGGTGAGTCCGCCCACCATTACGTCGCCAACCTCCGGTGCCTTGCCAGCATGTGTAAATTCGGGAGGAGATGATTGGGGATCAGCTGGCCGAACACACGACCAGCCCCCGGCTGCGGGAAAAGCTGTTTCTGTCTCCGGACGACATGACACCCTCCAAAGCAGTAGAGTTGGCTCTCTAGCTCGAGTCGGCTGCTCAGTTAACGTCGCAGCTAGCGGCTTCGGACCCGCCTTCCCCTCACCCCGCTGCGCTGGCACAGACAGTCGCCCCGACTACCCCATTCTCCGAGCCCTCCTCTCCTACCGATGAGCTCGAGGTGAACGTTGCGGGACGCCGGGACACCACGGCCCGGCAGCAATGTGGGAACTGTGGATCGTCATCTCACCCCACACGAGCACCCGGCTGCCCGGCCATGGGGCAGCGGTGCCAACGCTGCGGTAAGCTGAACCACTTCTCCAGAGTGTGCCGCTCAGCACCGGCCCCTGCGAACCCCCGGCCTCGCTCGTCCACATCACTCGGCCCAACAACCATCCACTCTGTGGGCTCCAGCACCAGGCCATTCAAGTGGTGCATGGTGGAGTTAGACGGTGTCAGCCTATCGCTGCTGCTGGACACTGCGGCTTCCAGATCCATCCTCAACGAGTCCACGGTGCGCCGACTTTTCCCTCGGATGTTGGTCAAGGCTGGTGCGGAGGATCTGTACGGTTACGGCCACGCTAAGATTGGCATGGTGGGCACTGCCACCTGTGCGTTACGGCTCCAGGACTCTCCCAGCATTCACCTTCCAGGTGTCTCGCCAGGGTGCCAACCTCCTTGGTTTTGACTTGTTCTGCGCCCTGGGCTTCTCCATCACGGATAATCTGGGCGCCACTATACTAACGGTGGCCACGCCCTGGCTGCACCGCTGGCCATCCCTGTTCGCCGGGCTGGGTTGCCTCTCAGCCTTCAACCACCAGCCGCTCGTTGATCCAGCTGTGTCCCCAGTCATCCAACCTCTGCGACGGCTGCCCCTCGCCCTGCGCGACGACGTCACAGCTGAGCTGCACAAGCTCCTGGAAGCAGGCATCACTGAGCAGGTGGACGCTTCTCCGTGGATCTCCAACCTAGTCGTGGCGAAGAAGAAAACTGGTGGCCTGCGGCCCTGCATCGACCTCAGGCAGGTGAATAAGGCAGTGATCCCTGATAAGTACCTGCTGCCCACGACGGAGGAGCTTTCAGCCAAGTTTCACGGCTCAACAGTTTTCTCTAAGCTCGACCTCCGACAGGGCTACCTGCAGGTTCCTCTCCACCCCGAGAGCCGCAACCTCACTGCCTTCGTGACCCACATGGGGGTCTTCAGGTACACCCGCATGCCTTTCGGCCTTAGCTCTGCGCCCAGCTGTTTCCAGAAGATCATGACCACCATCTTCGCTGGCATCCCGGGTGTGGTCGTGTACCTAGATGATATCGTGGTGCATGGAGCGACGTCCGACCTGCACGATGACCGCCTCGCCAAGGTACTCGACGTGCTCGCTCACCACAACCTCACGCTGAATGGGGAGAAGTGCGTCTTCGCTACACAGGTCATCGAGTTCGTGGGTTTCCGCCTGACCGCTGACGGCTTGAGCCCGCTCCACTCCAACATTGACGCTGTCCTACGCCTGCCTGAGCCCTCCTGTCCCGCTCAGCTGTCGTCGTTTCTAGGGATGACGGCGTTCTACCTCCGTTTCCTGCCCCATTATTCGGAGACTACTGCCCCGCTGCGCGCCCTCCTCAAACAGGACGCGCCCTGGTCCTGGACGCCTGAGTGTTCTGCCGCGGTCCGCCGGTTAAAGGCGCAACTCACGTCCCCTCCGGTGCTCGCCCATTTCGACGTGCAGAGCCCCACGTTTGTGACCTGCGACGCCTCAAACACCGCCATCGGTGCCGTCCTGTCCCAGCTCCAGGGTGGAACCGAATGCCCTGTGGCGTTCGCTTCGAGGTCACTCACCCCGACTGAGCAGAGGTATTCCGTGGGGGAGAGGGAGGCCCTGGCTTGCGTCTGGGCATGCGAGCGGTGGCATATGTACCTGTATGGACGACACTTCACGCTCCAAACGGATCACCAGGCCCTCACAGCTCTCCTGGCCACAACTGGATCAGGGCACAAGCCGCTCCGCCTATACCGGTGGTCAGAGAGATTACAGGCCTATAACTTTGCAACAGTGTTCACACCAGGCAGGGACAACGTCGTGGCTGACATGCTCTCCAGAGCCACACCCACCCCTGCGCCCGACACCATCAACGACCACTCGGAGTCAGAGCTGGTCCTCATGCTGCATGAACCCCTCCAGGCGGCTGTCTCCCTGCAGGATCTCCAGACAGCGTCTGCGCAGGACTCAATTCTTTCTCAGCTCCGTACCTTCATCCAGGAGGGATGGCCTGCCAGGGTACCGGAGGAGCTGGCGCCCTACCACCGTGTCAAAGACGATCTTTCCTGCTGGAATGTTGACTGCGTGGCGAGGGGGCTGTGTGCAGTGATTCCCAGCGCCCTGCGAGGGCGCATCCTGACCATGGTCCACGAGGGTCACCTGGGCGTTGTCAGAGTCAAACAGCGCTGCAGGAGCTTGGTCTGGTGGCCAGGCATAGACAGGGACATCGAGACGATGGTGAAGGACTGTACAGCCTGTCTCACCAGCGGCAAGATGGGCCAGACCCCGCCGCCTCCTTTGCAGCCCCTCCCGTGGCCGGCTGCCCCGTGGTCCCACATCCAGGTGGACATCTGTGGGGAACTTCATGGCATCCCTCAGCACCAGCGGTTCCTCCTGGTGGCCTACGACCTTCAAATGGCCTGAAGTGCGTCCTGTTGGGTCTGTAACCACCCAGGTGGTCACTGACTTTCTCTCCTCCCTCTTTGCCCGCTGGGGTGTGCCTGACACCATCACTACCGACAACGGCCCCCAGTTCATCTCGGCGGATTTTGCCTCTTTTGCGGGGAGGAGGGGGATCAAACACGTCAGGACTGCCCTGTACCACCCACAAGCCAACGGTGGTGTGGAGAGGTTTAACCAGACCCTCAAGAACGGACTGAGAGCACACCTGGCTGATAATCTCCCTTTCCCAGCAGCACTGCAGAACACCCTGCTGCACTACAGAGCGACGCCTTACGCTACGACCGGCTGCTCTCCAGCTCTCCTCATGCTGGGACGTGAACTCTAACTCCCTTTGGATCGTCTACGGCCTCCTCAGCAACGCACTCCAGCGGTGACAACACCACTCGGCGACAGAGTGGCAGAGCAACAGCATCGCATGAAGCAGTGCTTCGACAGGATGCGTCGGGTGAGATGTCCCACACTCACAGTGTCAGACTGGGTCCGGATTCACAGACCCAGCCGATCCCACAAGCTGCTTTCGTTCTGGTCAGCGCCACAGCAGATCACAGAGCAGCTGGGACCGGCCACTTTCCGTCTGACTGATGGCTCACGGTGGCACGCTAGCCGCCTCAGACGAGTCTCTTCACCGTTGGACGCCGACCGTGAGGCTGCAGCTGATCCAGGACACATGGATGTGGACTGGGACTTTTCCCCTGCACACCCAGCAGCAGATCCACCAGAGCTGGATGCCCCAGCAGCACCCCTACATCCTGAGCCGCGCCCGGCTCGGGTTCGGCGGAGACCTCCTTACCTCAAGGACTATGTTTAAAAGTTCAGGGTCCACTTTAGTGTAACGCATAGCCTGTCACGTGGCAGAATAATCCACAAGGCTATGCGGGTAAACTGGCAGTCCACCCAGTTTATCCAGTTAGGCTACATGTGTTCTAGCCTCTATTGATGTTCAACATTGGTCAGTACTCAGGGTGATCATACTCAGGCCTTAGTAGTTTAGTTATCTGCACTTATTTCAAGTCTGTTCTGCACTTTGTGAAGGGGGGGGGTAAATGTGAGATATGGCTTTAAGACACGGTGCGGAGTCGCGGCAGTGTGACGTCACTTGCCCGGAAGAGGACTGACAGTGCAATGTTAATGGCTGCGGATGTTCAATAAAGCTCCGTGAGCACACAGTCGTTGTCCGGGTGTTATTGGACATAACACTGCTGCAATTACATACCCTCCCAAGAAAAGAAAATGCACCTCTTCCAAACTATATACTGACAATCTGGACCGAACCCTTCTCCTCAGCCATCCACCTCAGCTTCTGACCTCCCAGTTGTGCTGAACCTCGTGTCAAAGCCTTCATCCACCTTTTTCAAATGAGGATCTACTGTACATGTTGCCCCCAGGGTGTCCCCTGACCAGCTTTCCACTGCTGCACTGTGACAATGACCATCTGATGATCCACAACCAGAGTGCTTTACCACAATGTTGTGGATGACATGCTAAGGTATTTTGTCAAATACCTTGTCATGTCAAAAATTTTTCAGTTTTTCCAATCACTTGTATCACATTTATCATTATAATGTATCATTATGATATTGTCTCTGTTCATTCTGCTCCTTAAAGGTACAGGGATGCTTGGTCTCATGCATACAGCTTGGATCTGGGTTTGCATATTAAGCAGAAGCTGTGGGGGTGACTGAACCATTCCATGTTATGGTCGAGGTGAACATATCATACAGGGTTAGAATCCAGCCTCCACTCTGTACTGTAATGTAGATATTTCAGGGGAACCAAAGTATATACACTCAACAAAAATACAAATGCAACACTTTTGTTTTTGCTCCCATTTTTTATGAGATGAACTCAAATATCTAAAACCACATACACAGTATCACCATTTCTCTCAAATATTGTTCACAAACCAGTCTAAATCTGTGATAGTGAGCACTTCTCCTTTGCTGAGATAATCCATCCCACCTCACAGGTGTGCCATATCAAGATGCTGATTAGACACCATGATTAGTGCACAGGTGTGCCTTAGACTGCCCACAATAAAAGGCCACTCTGAAAGGTGCAGTTTTATCACACAGCACAATGCCACAGATGTTGCAAGATTTGAAGGAGCGTGCAATTGGCATGCTGACAGCAGCTGTGGTTGACAGGAACGTCAACCACAGCTGTTGCTCGTGTATTGAATGTTCATTCTCTACCATAAGCCGTCTCGAAAGGCGTTTCAGAGAATTTGGCAGTACATCCAGCCAGCCTCACAACTGCAGACCACGTGTAACCACACCAGCCCAGGACCTCCACATCCAACATGTTCACCTCCAAGATCGTCTGAGACCAGCCACTCGGACAGCTGCTGAAACAATCGGTTTGCATAACCAAAGAATTTCTGCACAAACTGTCAGAAGCCGTCTCAGGTAAACTCATCTGCATGCTCGTCATCCTCATTGGGGTCTCGACCTGTCTCCAGTTCGTCATCGTAACCGACTTGAGTGAGCAAATGCTCACATTCAATGGCGTCTGGCACGTTGGAGAGGCGTTCTCTTCACGGCGTTCTCTTCACGGACATACTGTAGTTACAGTGTACAAATACTGTAGTTACAGAAACATAGCTATATAATAACAGCATGTCTGATGCATACATTTTTGGTGCCTCACATTTTTAATGCATGTTACAAATGATCAAGTCAGTAGAAGTAAAAAATTGTTTTGGTTTGGGCCCAGTTAGACACAGACTTTTCCATGTTACTAACTACCTACTCCTACTACCTTCCACCTGATAGCCTTTGATTGGTCACAGTCTGAAAAGCACAAGTGCTATTACTGTAGCACTTGTGTGTACACTAACAAAGGCTTTGTTCCATTCCACTTTCAATGAGACTGACAGTGAATGATACAGAGAGACCTGTACTGTAAGGCAGGATTTGCAGTTGATAGCAGATTAAAAATGTCTTATACAACTGTATATATAGAAAACAATAAATAATATGCAATACCTGCATGACTAAATACATGACTGATCAGATTAATATGTTTACTTTCTTGTGTTAATAAGATGTAGTCTTACAGGATGTATATAACAATATTTTTAACTTCAGCAAATCAAAAATAACAACAACAGCACAACTCAAAGCGCCAGGCAGTATATTAGCATACATTAATACACAAAGAAACTGCTGTCAGTTCTACATATGCTCTAGATGGGGCAGTGATACTACAGATCTGTTAATTTACATATTTACATATCAGCAATTTTTCCTCTCACCAGCTGCCTTCATGCATTTAGCAGCTGCAACTGTGTTACCTTTAGAATGGTTTTTGTATTTGTCTAAAATGTATTTATTTATTTATTATGTTTTCACATTTTATTCCGTTCTTTTGCACCCATCACTAGTGGTGTTGTCAGTATTTGGGATCCCTGGGCTTTACAGGCAATGTTTTTTTATGTAGCCCCAAATCTTTATGAAAACATATGTAATCATCATAACATGTAAATAATTTAATTCCCTCACTCCCCAGACCTTAATGCTCCCCATGTGAGTATGTGTGGATTTGCAGAGACTAAGGGAGTTGGTAGCACTGGATAATGTCCTCTTGTATTAAAAGCCAGCCATTCCCTCTGCATTCGCACAGAGTAACTATAGTGTAGGGTAACAGTGTTGCCTGGATACCTGCCTTTGCAAACTCAAGGATACTATGCAGTGTTGTGATAAAAGTAGAAAAAGTGGACAAAAAACAACACTGTCTGGGAATTTTGATGCATTTCCTAAAACAATATTCTGCATCTATTAGCTCAATAGCCAATGTTTTTATTTGATTCAGAAATAAAAAGAGTCAATCACAATAATAATGTAATACTAACTGTCAAGTTATCCTGGATTTATCTTAGAATTTAAACGTATATTTTAAAGGTCACCTATTATGCAAAATTCACTTTATAAAGGTGTTCTAACAGTAGTATGTGTCCCCTTAGCCTGTGAATTAGGCTCCATGAGTGAAAAAATTCTGTCATCTCCTTCCCCTGCTCCTCTTCTTTGGCAGTGTGTACTGAAACAGGCGAGTTGAACATTTTTTGCCTGCTGATGTAGAATGGCGAAATGCCCCTCCCCCCAGTAGAGGACACTGCCTTTGTTCTGGTTTTCTGGTGGTCCTTGAGTTATTAATATCAGGAGACATTCAACATAAGCTCTGTGAGTGCAAGGCTCATTTGAAGCTCGTGTTATACACTTATATGTAATTTGGGTGACTGACTACTGTTAACGGTGCTGTCTGTGCACTGCAGAGTAACTTTAGCCTCTTTTGCCAGTGCCAGTACGCAACTAAAGTAAACAGAAGCACATGGTAAGGGGAGAGAGAACCACTTCCTCTCTCCTGGGAGGGGCGTCATCAGACACAGCTCAGGAACATTGAAAAGTACAGACACATAAAACAGCCTGTTTTCAGCAGAGCTCAATACAGCAACTTTTAACTGGCTGGAATTCAGGACCAGGGCTGAGTTTGGGGTAATACACTGTGAATACAATATTGTTGGATGTCTGAGACCTATATAAAATTGCAGAAAACATGTAGAATATAGGACCTTTAATTTATTTGTATCCAATTATAGCTCGCCAACTTAATGCAACACAAAAATACCTAATATTATACGAACGCCAACATAAAATCATCTGTATATTTTTGTATGTTTAAATATAACATTTTAATTATTAAATTGTATACATAATATCTATAATAAGGAGAGTGAGAATGATATATATATATATATATATATACACACACACACACACACACACACGGTATATGCATCACATGGTAAAAGGTTATGAATACTACATGCTGTTTTTTGTGAGGATTTCTCTCTCCTAATATTCTGCAGCGTCAATTCCAAAGGTTTTCAACAATCAGCCCAGTAAACATTGTTTTAATAGTGTTTAATCGTGGTGAAAGCACATGCTGAAATTAAAGTCATATGGTGTTTCACACTCAGCAGCCATTCACTCTTATATTGCTTTGATGTAATACTCTTGTATTACTTTGAAGGAATACAAATAACCACACACCTTGCACATACCCCCCCTTACCCTCTGATGGTTTTATCGCTGGCGGAGATTATTGTTGACCAACCTGACACACCAGAATGCTCTGTGATTTATGTAGCTCATTAATCCATCTGTGGCTCAATGTGTTGGTTGCATTTGACTCTCATCAGGCAGTATTCCTCACTGTGCCGCCCACCTGTTGTTCACACCATGAAGGTCTTTTGAGTCACAGCTCACAGGAAGGTATCAGCTTGCTTTCAGAATGATTTCACTCTGTTAAAAGAAGACATCAGAGGAATGCATATGCATATGTAGATTTTGTTATGTCTGTTATCAAGTGACTTATTTTCTGTTGTGTTTTTTGTGTGTCAATGCTTATGAAAAATGTTTAATTGTCTTTGTGTCTAAAATTTGTTGCATAACTAACAAATCTTATAGAAACTTAACACAAACAGACAGTAAACTAGAGATGAGCCTTACAGACCCGTAGTTGGCGGTGCCATGATGTCTATGTATATGCTGTATGTTAAAACACATGAGGTTTTGTCTATTGGGATACAGTATGGACATATTATATCATGAGTGAATGTCAGCAACAAAGTAAATAGTCCATCAGCTAACTCTTAGCAATGCTGACAAGCAGCTATTGTAGAGAAATCAGCTTCATTCTTTTTATCCTCTAGTGGCTTTCAGCGCACTGCACACAATGGTGTCAGAAAGGTACACCGATACAAGGACAGTGAGAGAAAAAGACAATGTGGACAACATGCATTGTCTATATATACTGCAAGTGATCTGAAACAGCAGGATCCAAATTGTTCAGAGAAATAGAGTACAAAATTAAATATGGAATTGGTAATGGAATGGTAAGATCTAATATCAGTAAATTATATATGGTAAGGTTATTATCAACTTCAAATATACAAAAGGTCTTTTAACTCTAAGTCAACTAGCAGTTTTAGCCAAAGGTTTTAAGCTGCCTCTACTGACAGCTTCTTTAATCAGCAGGATCACTCTATTGATGATATATTGGATAATTTTAACAGTACCTGTCAGGAAAATCTTGATGACATTGCCACTATAACAAACAAATGAGCGAAACAAAACACCCTCCCTTGACTTAAAGAGCATATTGCAGGTTAGACACCCCCTTGCATCAATGTTTAGAAAAATTATGTAGGAAGATCTTCTTAAAAAAAAAAAAAAAAAATTAAATTAGGAAAACAATGGATTCTGGTGCTGATTCTGACCCCGAGGAAACTCACACTTACACATATGTTGGGCCGCAGCCGTATAACTATGAGCCCATTGTGCAACCCAGAGAGCAGAGAGAGACCGGAGGGAGAATTAATGGCCAGAGGAGAGAGACTGAGCTGTGGTGCCAGGAGAATCAGTGGAGAGTAGGGCAGGTGTCTTGGTGAGAGACCGGTGTTAGCTTATACGCATTAGCTATGAATGTTGAGCACATATCACTATATCATACAAAGTATGATCATTGCAGTAGCGTTGGTGCCTGTATATTGATACGTACTTACCAATAACATAAACAAAGAGCTTGTTATGTCCCGTCTCATACTCGTTAGTAGCACTTTACCGTCACTGTCTGCGAGAAAGAGAGTGAGAAAAAGGTGAGATAAACACTGTCCTGACACACCTTTTATTTGATAGGTGCTTGTGTGGGAAGTGCAAGGCCATGTCCACAGCCGAGGAGAGTAAGTGCTGTAGGGAGGTAGGTGTCTAGTGGGCCTTAGAGGAGATCGTCACCCCCAGGCTAGAAGTGCAGTGCCTAACACAGCACCCAGGATTTGAGGCGTACTGCCTCAATCCTTATGTGCTGCAAGTAGCTTACATGCACTACAGATAGGAGCATGGACCTCTGTAGGCCAGCAGACACAAGTAGGTTTAGGGCAGAAATAATTTATTACTGAGTTCTTTCAATTATTCTGTTTTCATAACAATGTGTGTATGTGTGTATCCCCAAGGGGCAATTAAAAGGCACTGAGAGTAGCAGTAAATAAATAAATAATAATTTAAAAAAAAACACAAATTATGAAAGGATGTGAATACTTAGTGCATTGCCCACACAAGTGCTTTTCGAGAGAGACGGGTCAGAGTTTAGGAGCTGGATGGCTGTTGGAACAAAGGTGGACTTCCTTCTCTGTGTCCTACAGCCCACACAACACAGTCTGCGTCGCGATGGCAGCCACTCAAACTCAGAGCACAGGGCATGACATGGATCTCTAATAATTCTGTAAGCTAATCTAGAGGACATTTGGTCGCACAGAGCAGGCAGGGGTCTAACAGTTTTATCTATAATTTTAGAACACACCCTTGTGACTCTGTCATTATTGTCATTTAGTCCACAAGTATAACAGAACAAAACTTCATATGGCTCAACAGAGAATTTTAAATATATAAAATTATACAGCATATATATGAAGAAAAATTACTACCTGCCTACTGTTGCCCTCTTGTGTCAGCTTCACAACATCCTGCCCTCTTGTTGTCCTACATCTGGTGATTGAGTGCCCCGTCCCTGATTGTTTCCAGCTGTTCCCCATTACCTAATGTATTTATGTCCGTGTCTCCCCTAATCTTGTGCCACTACGTCTTGTGTCCCTGTGTCAGGCTTACCAGCCTTTTTCCACGTCAGCACTACATGTCAGGTTTTCCCCCACCAATGTCTGTCTGTCTCCAGAGCTGTGTTTCCTTTGTGACTTTGTTTGTTCCCCTTGTGTAGATCTGTCAGAGTAGTTAGTCGTCAATGTTTAGTGATTTTCTGTAATTCTAGTTTATTCCTCACCTTTGTGAGCGCTTTCTGTTAATGATATTTAGCCCATAGATCCTCACCTTTTGTGAGCGATTTCTGTTGTTATTGTTATCTCTCTTTGCTTTCTCTTCTGGATAAGATCCAGTAAGCATCAGGTTTTTTCTGTTGTAACTTTCATAGCCGTGTGCTTGTGTTTATTAGTCAACTTTTGATAGCCTTTGTTTAAGTGATTTTTCTGTTTGTTTCCAGGTAGTCAGGTTAGAGTGTACATCCCTCCCTGTACTGTGGTTTATTATTTCTGATTAATAAATCCTTATTTGATAATTTGGTTTGAGTCATGCTTTTGGGTTCTTTTCTCCTGTGTTTTTTTGCCAAGTTCTAACACCTATGGCATTCTGGGCAGGCACATCAGAGAGACTCAACTTGCTTGTGTTGTCTGCCATTAGAAAGCAGTTTCCAGAGGAAGGAGGAGATTATAAAGGGTTTGACTGGCCTAATTTGGGTGGAAATTAAATCAAATCATAATTACGAAGTGTCTCTCTGAAAATGTGTTCAAAATTACACACGTGGACAAAATTGGTCATGTTGAAGAGAAACCTAATTGTCTCTGAAATAACTTGAAACTAACAAAGATATAACATTAAAAGAAAATTGTGGAAATTAATAATGAAACTGTCCTGGACAAAAATGATGGTACCCATAACCCAATCTGAATTTTACATTTTATTGCCCAAACTTTTGAGCCAATCACTGCAGTCAGGTGATTTCTGTAACTCTTAGTGAGACTTCTGCACCTGTAGACTCGTCATGAGCAATCACACACAATCACATACTTACCTGCTGTACATCCCAAGGAAGAAGAAGCTGGTGTGCTTTGGTGCAAAGTGCAGGATGAGGGAGTGGAAGGACTCCAGTGAAAAAGTCTCATGCTGTGGGGACAACTGCCGAACATCCTTTACCAGTGCTTGTAGCTACTTGTGCAGTTTTATTGCTACAGTAGATCCTGCATAAATACAAATTTTGTTCTGATGATGAGGCAAGACTGTATAATCATTATTAGCTTCGATTTGCGTTACATTGTGTTTATTTATCTTAATAGCACCTATTAAATTCACAAGCAAGCACATTGAAAAATTCAATATGTTGTACCTGGTTCCAGCCACTGCTTGTTCCTTGCTTCTCCCTCCAGAGGTGGATGTGCACAGCTGAGAAATGCAGGTGTGCCATGTTCGTGGATGTCTTGGACATGGTTGACCATGCCTTTCCACTTGGCCTCCATCACTCTGGATTTCCATCAGGAGTGGAACAGCAGCCCAGTAAAGATGGTTTATAAGCACTGGCCTCCACAGTTTTTTCAAGCAGCATCCAAAGCTTTTTAATTTTTTTTAATTTTTATTTAACCTTCATTTAACCAGAAAGTCTCATTGAGATTGAAAATCTCTTTTACGAGAGAGACCTGGCCAAGATTGCAGCCATACAAAGTCAAAAGTGAGATAAAAACAGGTATGTGATACATAAATGGACAATAATATGGCAAAACAGTAAGAACCAAAAAACAATAAAACAGACAACAGCTATTCAAAGAGAATTGGCTCATGAAAAACAGACATTCCTCCTTCACTGCATTT
The DNA here is from genome assembly GCA_029721515.1 of Synanceia verrucosa. Lineage (NCBI taxonomy): Eukaryota > Metazoa > Chordata > Actinopteri > Perciformes > Synanceiidae > Synanceia > Synanceia verrucosa. The sequence goes on along the minus strand of CM056556.1, from coordinate 19,743,545 downwards.
TTTTATGATAATGAAGCATAAATAGTGTAGCGCAGATTAGTCAATCATTAATTAATATCAAATTATGTATTTATGAACAATATCTTTAAGTTATTGATCATAAACCAAAAATTGCCTTTAATAGTAGAAATTCAGGGCGCCACCCAGTTTTGCTAAAACAGGGAAAACTTGTGAATTTGACATTAATTAATAGAGTCTCTTAATCTCAGGGTGCTACGGAGTTCTTGACCTAGTGTACAGTGATTCAATTGCTTTATATACACACACAAATCAAATAACCAAGTTCTTTATAAATGAGAAGTTCATTTGACAAACTATAACCAGACTACTACTGTAACAGAAAATAACTAATAACAAATGATTAGTTTGACAAACTAAATGACTAGGCTACTAACAGAAATAATAAAATAGAAAATAAAAACTACAATAGAGGAAGATTGATGGTGAAAACATGGGATTGACTCATCGTGACCAAAATGGAATGAATGATTACACAAAAGTTTAAAGGATGAATGATTAATTGATTCAATGTGACCAGTTAAATTCAGTTGTGGTTATCTAGACCAAATTAAGAATTAGGCTGTTAACAAAATTTGGTTTAAGTTTGGTGGCGTTCAGCAGTTGAGAGTTTGGGAGGCATCAGAGAAGATTGGAGTAATTTACTATTCAGAATTGGTTCACCGTTTTCTTACTAAATATTATTAAGTTTGCTGGATTAAGCCCTAAATTCAGGCCATTTAATTTAGCGTCTAATCATCAAACTCTTGAATATCTGTAAGATGTATATGCAGTATATCACCGTTTCTGGATGGATGGGAGTGAGGAGTGGCTGCAGGTTCAGTCTGAATCTGCTGGATCTCTGCAGGCGACTTCGGCTTGAACTTCACCAGTGGCTCTTTCGGGCATCGGTGGACATCTCTGGACATCTCTGGTTGACATGGCTTCATCTCAGTCTCTCTCTGTCTGTCTCTCCTCTTCACAGCATAGTCTCTGTGCCCTTGCTTCAATTCTTCCCCCCCTCTTTGTTGGTGGGGGAGGTCGGCAGGATTCACACCAACGTGTCGACCGACAGTCTTTTCTTCTTTTAAGTTTCTTCATGACGGCTGGAGTCATTTTCTGCAGCCTGTGTCTGAGCAGAGGAGCTGGCTCACATTTTCAGGGCAAAGTAGACAGAGGAGACAAGATGGTCTTGAGGCAGGATGCAGAGTTGGAAGATCCTGGTGACGTTGCTCTTCATGCCATGAGGCGCTGGGCCTGCGGTGGAGCAGCATGTCTCTGTCTCTGGGTCATCATTGTTTCCCTCCCCCTCCCAGCTTGTGGGAGAGGGAGAACAGAGATGCAGTGGAGAGGATGAAGACCAGCACTTGACTGGCTGAAGGGCTGAAGAAGAGAGCGAGCGCTCAGACCAGCTGAGGCTTTTTATGATCTTTGTTGAAGGTCCAGTGGAGGTGTCCCATCCACCAAGTTAACTGAGATGATATTCTTTTAACTTAAAAATGTTAATACTGCTGTGTTTTACTTTATTAAAGTTTTTCTATGTGAAAGCTCCCTCTCTCCGCTGCAGATCAACACCAAACACCCTATAATAGGAAACCACAGAACAAAACTTGACCAATTGAATCGAAATTAATCAACAAATTAACCAACACAGATGAACCATGATATCAGAGCATGTAGGAAGGTGAACTACAACAGGCAGATCTATGTATGATTGTGTCAGTAGAGTTAATCCCCAACCAATCCCACATGTCACATTTAGTCCTTATCAGAAGGAGGGAAAGGAAGAGGATCTATGTGGAGACTGATGTTTGACATTGTAACAGTGATACTTATATGACAGTAGCTGAGGAATGAAAGCATAGTTAACCATTAGAATCTTAATGTAATGTTCTGTTCCAGGCAGGGAGAAAGGAAGAGGCCACATTAAGCTTTGGATGTGTCTGGCAGGATTAAAGCAGGAATGTGGGCAATAAAACTCCTCCTCCTGGTGTATGTCCTGGAGTTCCTTGGGTCAGAGAGGAGGAAATGGTCTTATCTGTTTATTTTGCCAGTCATAAAACTTAAGCCTTTAGCACTTAGGTGCCACATAGTGTCAGATGGATTTCCTGGGGAAATACTCAGATGAAATGCTAATTAATATGCTACAATACTCTCAAAATCATTAATGGAAGCAAGTGTTTTTAATCTGAGAGTTTTTCGAAGAAGATTCCATGACCACGGTGAATGATAGGAAAATGCTGTATTGCCGTTCTGTTGAAAAACGAGAAACATTAAACCATAACCACCTGGAGGCTCGTAGGTTGTACCTGCTAGAACTGATACAGAGAAGGTTGCTGAGATATTCTGGGAGTTTACCCAATAGAGCTTTATAGACAAACAGATACCGGTGCTGTTGTCTGTGAATGCTTAGTGATGTCCAACCAACCAGATCATAAAGAATGCAATGATGTGTGTGAGATTTTGCATTAGAAATAAAACGTATCGCTGAATGATACACTGGATCGAGTCTCTTTAAGGTGGAGGAGGCTGCATGCATTTTAATTTTTTAAATTTTAAATTTCCCTGAGGGAGTCATCCCAAGGGGATCAATAAAGTTAAGTCTAAGTCTAAGTCTATGCATGTACAAAATATCAGCATAATCCATGACAGAAAGAAAGTTGGCTTCCCCAAGTTTTTTCTTTGCAGAGAAAATGCAGCAAGATTTATTTGTGAAATAAAAAACAATCTTCACTTTGAGGTTTTTAATTAGATTAGAGATGAGTACATCAAAAGAAAGCTTTTCATCAACCCATATTCCTAAATATCTGTAGGAGGACACCCTTTCGATTAATGTGCCATCAGACATGGAAATATTCAGGTTGTCAGAGCTTTGCAAGCGAGCATTTGATAAAATCATAAATTTTGTTTTGTGGCCATTTAAAGCCAATTTTAAACCATTCAGTGTGCTCTGCAGTAACTGAAATGCAGTTTGAAATTCTTCACTTGCCTGTGCAACAGAAGGAGCAGATGTATAGATGATGGTATCATCTGCATATAAATGTAAGAGAGAGATATATGTATAATCTTGTGTCAAAATAAGATTTACGACCTAGTGATTTATGACCCCCCCCGCCATGTGACAGTCATGTGGACCCCCCCCCCCAACATGACACATGACAGACATGTGACCTATGTAAGACAGAATATACAAGTAGACATTTTGAATTAATTGCTGGTGCTCTCTTATAGTACTTGACATCCCAGGACCCCGACCTATGTATGAAAGAACACATTATGAGTAGTAGTAGCCTGAGGATTAATGAAAAGCAAAGGGGGTGTGGACTACTCCACACCGCTCTTTATAAGAGCGGCGTTGTTGCATACACCATTGAGATCACCATGCCTCGATACAAGACTCGCACAAATTCTAAAGACACCCTGAAGCAGGCAGAGTGTGAAGAGGAGCAGCAGCAGCAGCAGCAGCAGCAGCATACATGCAATCTGGTTCCTGATACCGATGAGAAAGAGGTGCAGAATCTTAGACCAGTGACCATGTCACTGATTTGTGAGACCCCAGTCACCATCTAAAATTACTTTATTGTTCCCACTCTGACCCACAGATGACCTCCTCATGAATAAATGCTCAGTTAGTTAGGTCTCTAACTGATGATTGCTGTATAGTAGGCCTGGAAGGCGCAATTTGTCACACACACACACACTTTATTGTGATATCCCCAGACACATGGAAGACACTCCATTCGACCACAGTACAAGACTGTTGCCAGGATGATTACTTTATTGTAGGCTCGATTTGTCACACACACACACACTTTATTGTGATATCTCCAGACACATGGAAGACACTCCATTCGACCACAGTACAAGACTGTTGCCAGGATGATTACTTTATAGTAGGCTCGATTTGTCACACACACACACACACACACACACACACACTTTATGTACTTGCGTCTTTTTTTTGGGTATAAGTATCCCCAGACACATGGAAGACACTCCATTCGACCACAGTACAAGACTGTTGCCAGGATGAATTTCGGTATGAAAAAAATCCTAACTACACTCTTTACTTAAACTAGAATTTTTTAAAAAAAAAAAATACCATTGCTTGTTTTAGATAAGAAAGTGAGCGCAGAGATCCACCCATCTCCAAACCAGGAGCCCAACTATCCAGGTAAATAATGACTTATTTATTGGAGGTTCGATTGTTTGATTTTGCCAGTTATATCGGTTTGGTCGTCTGTCTTTTCTTCAAGTGACATCCGCTGAATTTGGTGATATCAACTTCACCCAGTCAGACTTTGGTATGCCTTTTATCTTTCTTTTTTAACGTCATGTCTGACAGCGTCAACAATATATTATACTCTTTCCATCTCTCTCTCTCTCAAACTAACCGACAGATTTTTTATTAGCCTCGGAGCGCCTGAGCCGTGCCGAAAACCCAGCTGTTTTCCGCGATGAGACTGACACCATCACGGAGCAGGACGATTTTCAACACCAGTCACCAACAAGAAAGCGTCTGCGGCGACCTAAACGGGTTCTTCCGCTAACAAGCACACTTTGCTCCGACGGTCCGGGAAGAAAATCCGCAGAAGGTGCCGCAGACACAACCACCACCATCGGCCGCAGCAGCACCAATGATGGAAGCAACAACAACCGTCAGCGTGGTAAGTTTTAAGACCATTACTTACCGGCTTGAAGCCGCTCACAATTTCAAACTGATGAGATATTTCCGTATTTTCATTCGTCCCTTCCTGTGACGTTTATTCCGGGAGGGTGGGAAAAAAGGGCTTCTTCTTGTACTATCGGCAAACAAGAAATTGGCGCATTACCGCCACCACTGGCTGGAGTTATATGGGTTTCTCCACAAAGTGCATGGGCTCTTGTTTGAGTTCTGTTGTATAATGTTTGTGAAATGAAATTGTACCGGGACAAAATTGTGCCAGGGAATATAAATACATAATAATAATAAAAAATCTTTTCATGACATCCATCACTATATTATTAGAGTGACTTTTTTTTCCACACAGATGAGAGTCCATCTTCAATTACTCCAGTGAGAGGTGCAAAGCGACCCTCTACCCCAACTGTGGATCCTCCACAGCGGCCTAAAAAGTTCTCCACATCGGTTGCGACTCAAACCATCATCACAAAGCCAAGGCAGAGGAGCATCGGCACTCAGACTGATACACACAATCAACAAGTGACTCATCAGATGGATGCAGCAAGCGGAGTCAGCCCGGCGGAAATTAATGCAAAACTTGTGCAGATAAGTTTGAATTTGTCGGCTTGCCTTTATGATATAGCTATGAATCCACGCGAGTAAGGTGTGAGTTTTTTTTTTTTTTATGGGTTTTTGTTTACATATTTTTCTATTGCTGTACAAAGATGAACCCTGCTGTAATTTCCGCTGAATTATTGACAGCTATAGAAGAATTAAATCAAATCCTTCTTCCAACCGATGAAAATGCTGCTGTAATTCCCTCTGAAGTATTGAGTGCTGTGGAACAGTTAAATAATCTTCCTCTTGAATCTGTTGAAATTGCGCCACCATCCAATTCTTTATCAATAAGCCAAACCCTCTCTGACACTGATGTTTCACCTGTAGAAGAATCTGACGCTAATTATTTCCAACCACTAGAAGAAGCTCTCCTACATATCCAGCAAATGAATCACGATTCTGATCAGGAACATGTTCAACTGGGGGCTGGAAATGTGAGTGGAGCAGACTCCCCCTCCTCCCCTGATGAGACAGAGGGTTCAAAAAGCATCAAAACAGTGTGTCGTGATGGCTTCAATAATATTGAAATGAGGCACGTTTTTACCGTTCCTCCTCCCAGAAACGTGCCTGACCTTGCACAATTTTACCAAGATGTAATGTCGATTCTGTTAGATTTGTCTGAAGCCATCAGAGCCGACGTGAGAAGGAACGATGTGATACAGTTGGAACTGATTGGGGAAAATGTGCAAAGGCATGTGGTACTGACCATCGACGACGAGGGTGGTAACGCTATTCTACCAGCTTTTGAAGATTTACTCGAGCGTTTGGTACAGTCCAACAGTAACATTGTATCGGATGCCAAGCTGGAATTAGTCGTTCAGGTAGTACGTAATCCTCGCGGAGGTGGAAAACGGCGGTTAGAAAAATCTTTAGACTGCGAAGTAATTAAAAAGAAAAAACGATACCTGTACGTTGTTCACAATAGAAACGACCAGCTTTGCTTTGCCATCAATTTGGCTCATCTCATAGAACCTCGCCTGACAGACAGCCAAGCTGCAGAACGAGGCAGAGAGTTACAACGCCTCGCCGGTCTAAATACTCAAACCCCCGTCACCTTTAGTGACATTGGTAAATTTGAAACTGTATTAAAACGCAAAATTGTTGTTTTTTACAGAGGCTCCGACCAACGACCCCTCTCTCAATTTGAGACTGATTTCTCAGATCGTTCTCATCCACTTTTCCTCTATTTATTGCAAAACCATTATTATGGCATAAAAAATCTCAAGGGCTTTTTAGGCGTCACAAACGTCTGTTACTACTGTTTCAGAGGCTTTGAGCATTTATACACGCATCAATGCAAAGGTTACTGCTCCGTTTGCAACGACCCCTCCTGCACAAGTCAAAAGCTTGCGCCCATAGTCTGCGCCGACTGCAACAGAATGTGTCGAACACCATCGTGTTTTAATAGACACAAAGAACCCAGAGAAAAACCTTCAAACGGTGCGTTCGTCAGTATTTGTGACTCGTTGAAACGTTATCGGCGTTGTAAAAAATTCTACTATATCGCTCATACTAAGACCCCTCAAGAACACGTTTGCCCGCAGGTTAAATGCCACATCTGCGGTGAGAGATTACCGTTAGACTCGGACACAAACAATCACAGCTGCTACATTCAACCTCTGCCACCAATCACAGAGTATTCAGAAAAATTGATATTTTACGATTTTGAAACGTTGGTCGGTCAAGATGGTGTGCACATACCTTTTTTAGTCTGCACCAAAACGCTCAAGGGTGAGCGATGGTCGTCTTATGGGTTAGACTGTGTGAGAGACCTTCTCCTGCATTTCAGGAGACCGCTTTTCAGGGGCGCTACGCTTATTGCCCATAATGCCAAAGGGTTTGACAGCTACTTGATTCTCAAAACCATGACAGAGCTGGGCATAGAGCCCTCACTCATCATGCAGGGCAGTAAAATTCTCAGTTTGACAGATGCCGACTCCCGGCTTAAATTCATAGACTCCCTGTCCTTCCTCACCATGCGTCTCAGCGCTATGCCAAAAGCGTTAGGTTTCAGTCATCAGACCAAGGGTTTTTTTCCTCACGGCTTTAGCACGGTAAGCCGTCTAAAGTACGTAGGAGCCTATCCACAGCCGTCTGATTATGGTGTAGAATGCATGACTCTGGCTCAGCGAGAAGAGTTTTACACATGGTACAGAGAGGCGAGTCAGGGCGTCTTTGATTTTGAGAGAGAAGCTCTGCGCTACTGTCACAACGATGTTGATATCTTAGCCGAGGGGTGTGTCAGATTTAGAAATCAATTTCTCAAAGACACTAGCGTGGACCCCTTTAGCTGCATCACCATCGCCTCAGCCTGCATGAAGGTGTTTCTCACCAATTACCTTGAGCCTAAAACCCTGGCCATCCCTTCACCCGACAACTACCGACGTCAACACAAAAACTACTCTCATGCCTCCATTCAGTGGCTAGAATGGGTTGCGCGTAGTGAATATGTCTTTATCCAACACGCTTTAAACAGGGGAGAGAAACAAATCGGGCCTTTCTTTGTAGACGGGTACGCTGAAATTGATGGTGTAGCACATGTGTGGGAGTTTCAGGGTTGCTTTTATCACGGCTGTCCATCTTGTTTTCAGCTCCATAACACCTGCCCTTTGAGGGGTGTTCCCTTTGAAGAGCTGCACCAGGCTAGCGAGGACAAAATACAGACGCTAGAGTCTGTTTACAACGTCCGCACACACATCATAAGGGAACATGAGTGGACGGATATGAAAAAATCACACGATGGGCTAAAGTTGTTTCTTGAGGAGTTTCAACCTCCTTCCCCCCTCACCCCTCGTGAAGCTCTTTTTGGTGGTAGAACAAGTGCTGTGAGACTGAGGTACGTGGCAGCACCCGACGAAACAGTGCACTATGTAGATGTCACATCTCTCTATCCTTATGTCAACTGCAGCTTTCCTTACCCGCTCGATCACCCCACCATCATTCACAGCAACTTTGATGCGGCTCAAAAATACTTTGGTTTCATCAAGGCTGTGGTCTATCCTCCTAGAGGCCTCTTTTTCCCCGTGTTACCTTACAAAACATCTCGAGGTAAATTACTCTTTACTCTGTGCCGTACCTGCGCTGAACTCAATCACCAAATGGGTCCTTGCAAACACAGTGACAAAGACAGGGCGTTGTCGGGGGTTTGGGTCACCGTCGAGTTCAGCAAGGCTCTAGAGCTGGGTTACAGACTGGCTCAGATTGTTGAAGTGTGGCACTTTGACCGGCGTAGCGACTCCATCTTTGTAGGGTACATGCACACCTTTCTCAAGGGCAAACAGGAAGCGTCAGGTTACCCACCCGAGGTGGTTGTTTGGCAGAGCAGAGAGCACTACATCAGGGATTACCAAGCCCACCAGGGTATCAAGTTGGATGCTGAGCGCATTGAGGTAAACCCAGCCAAGAGACAGGTGGCTAAATTGTGTCTCAACAGTCTCTGGGGAAAGTTTGCGCAGAGAAATAATATGACTCAGACCACCTTGGTCAGCGATCCTGAACAATTTTTCAACTTTATGTTTTCAGGGCAATATAAAATTAACCATTTCAATTTTCTCAGCGACAAAACTGCCTTGATCCAGTGGAATTACCACGAGCGCTGTGTGGTGCCTCCCAGCAGAAGCAACAATGTGTTTATTGCGGCTTTCACAACCGCCTATGCACGTCTTAAACTGTACAGTTATTTAGAACGAGTGGGGGAAAATGTCCTTTACCATGATACTGACAGCTTAATTTACGTAGTAAAAAAGGGGGACACTCCTCTGCAACTAGGTAATTATCTAGGGGATTTGACGGATGAGCTGGACGGGGACAGCATTCAAGAATTTGCTGCCGCTGGACCCAAAAGCTACGCATACCAGACCAGAGAGCGTAAAAAAGTAGTGTTACGCGTCAAGGGCATTACACAGACGCATGAATGCAGTGAGCGGGTAAACTTTAACAGCGTCAAGGAGTTGGTGGAGGGCTACCTCAGAGGGGCACATGAGGATGTCATAGAGAGTCCTCAGCACACCATCAAGCGCAATAAGAAGGGGTTTGAGTTGAGAAACTCTACATTTCTCAAAAAGTTTTGTGTGGTGTATGACAAGCGGCGTCTGTTTAGTGACGGAACAACCTTGCCTTTTGGCTATTAGGATATAAAATGTCACACCATACCGGCCTGCAGGAAATTCAATTTGACCCCAGATTTAGGACACCTTTTTCATGTATGATTGTGGGACCTAGCGGATGCGGGAAAACATACTTTGTAAAAAGTGTTTTGGAAAATATGGAACATGTGATGGATTCTGTGCCTGATAATATTGTGTGGATTTATACTTCTTTCCAACCCATGTACACTGAGCTGCAAAAGACAAATAAAAAGATCAAATTTGTTGAAGGACTGCCTGACACTTTTGACGACCCTGATGTGTTTCCTCCCGAACAAACCCATTTGATTATCCTAGACGATGTTATTTTCCAAGCTTCCGATCATCCTGAAGTGGTTAAAATCTTTACACAGTACAGACATCACAGAAATATGAGCGTATTCATGCTGACTCAAAATGTATTTCACAGGGGTAAACACAGTCGTACCATGAGTCTAAACAGTAACTATTTGGTTTTGTTTAAAAACCCTAGAGATAATTACAAATTAATATTTTGGCTCATCAAATTTTTCCTTCACAAAAAGCCTTTTTTCTGGAAAGTTTTGAGGATGCCACTAAAGATCATCATGGGTATTTAATCTTGGACCTGACACCCGGTTGTTCAGAATCATACAGATTGAGGACGGGTGTACTTCCTCACCAGTGGCCGGCTGTTTATGTTCCCAAAACAAAGTAGGGCGGGGGGATTATGTCGGCCTGCCTCAGAAGAAATGCTCCCTTGCTCAAAGCTCTGTACCACGCCACCCCACTGAAACGCAGGGACATTCTCGCCCACGGCTCCCCGGACTTTCTGAGAGCGCTGTGCGAGATTGCGATAAATGTTTTAAAAGGTAACGTTCCATTGTCTTCCTCACAATTCAAGAAGCTAAAAAGACAGAAAAAAATTATAAAACTGCTGGCTGATAAAAAGGCGGGATTAAAACGTAAACGTCAGACGTTGATGAAACAGTCTGGAGGTTTTCTTCTTCCTCTGCTGTCGGCAGCATCCTCGGCAACCTTTTTGGAGGACTATTCAAGAGAGATTAATCGGAGACTCTGAAGATGGCGCAAAAAATGTTTCTCGTACCACCCCACCAATTAAACCGACTGACTCAACCCGACTCGTCCATCAGACAAACGGCTGAAAGTGATTTAGATGTGAAAATGAGAGCGATATTAGACGCCCCAGTATTGACTCCTTATGAAAAAATTAAGAAATACAATGTTCTGCTGCAGAGATACCTCACACTTTTGAAGCAGGGTCAAAAAGATGAGCGACGGGTGACTTTAACTGTGCAGAATGAACCGGACGACGAGCAGCGTCGTGAGAGAGAAACTGAGCAGCGTCGTGAGGGTGACGAGAGTGATGTGATGAGTGAGGTGTTAAAGAGCCTCCCCCCACGCAACCGCAAGAATGCAGAGTACATCCTCAAAAAATTGTCTAAAAACGGACGGGGATGGACCTCAAAAGGGGAATTTATTCATCAAGGGAATACTATAATAGGTTCTCACATGATTGATTTAATTAAGAATCTCTCACTCCCATATAAACAATCCCCAGCCCCTCACGGGTGGACAAGTTTTTTAAATACTCTGACGGACCTCAACATTCCCCTGTCTTGTGTGAATAATCCTCAAGCTCGTGAACAATACCGCCGCTTAAAAATGAATGAACCCCTGACCAAAACTCCGTCAAGGAGAAAGCAGAAAATTCAGAGAGTAGAGGGGAGAGAAGAAGAAGAAGAGGTGGAGGGCTCAGAGGATGAAGAAGTTAAAACCTCAGCTTGGGAGGGCATACGAAGCTCAAAAAGAAAAAAGAGAAAAACCCCTTGGATCAACTTTTCTCCCTAAATGAAATGTAAAAACTGTGATTTTGTAATAAAGCTTTTTATTTGTCACACTCTCAAGTCTACAGACAATTTTTTTTTTTTTTATGAAACACAAACTCACAAACGGTAGCAATCTTTAAACATTTGTAGAGAGCAAGTGTGGTGGTAAAAACAGGCAGCCTTTTGATTTCTGACACAGCCTCTGTATTTTTTTACAAAGTCACACACTGTCTGGTCATTTTGTACGACATTGTCAGAATACAAAGACAATACTTGGTCCATGGATCTTCCGCAGGCCCGCTGGCACAGATAATAAACGCAGTGTTGACCGCACGCAGTGGAGAGGGTGTGCTGAAGCTGATGATGGTGGTACAATATTTGCTTTGAACGACGTTGTAAAAACTGTAAGATGGTGGAGGGGTAATGAGCAAAGTCCGGAGGGAATCCAAAAGAGTGGCTACACCATCCTCTTCCAGAGTCATCGAGAGCCAGTGTTCGCCAGGTAGGTGAGATGGGTGTGTGTTGACGATAAAGTAGGCTGGTAAGATAAACGTTTGCTTCAATAACGGCAGCTGGTCAGAGGCCCACACGCCGCAAAATAAATCTCCCAGCAGACTGTGCAAAAGACTTTCCAGCTGATGATTATTCATTTTTCAGTAATAATCTACCAGCACTTGCCTTTTAGAATTAATTTCCAGAATAGAATCGTAACAGGCGTAAACAATCAGGGTGGTGGTGTGTGGCAAGGGGACTCTGAATCTCATTTCCAGTCTTAAATTCCCATTGGCTAAGGGAGACAAAGCATCATTGTCTTCACCGCGGCTAGATTGAATACAAACAACGAGTATCCGTCGTTAAAATCATCGGTTGATGCTGAGAGGTATATCTTTCAAATGTCTTCCCGTGGCGAGAAACATGTTGTAAAATTCTCTGACCGCGATGCCCTGATCAAACCGAGGTTGAAAGGCCTTGGCTGGGACCTGTTTTCCATCCTGACAAAGGGCCAGATATTCCACGTCGTTGTGCCTGAAATTGAACGGCGACAGGTCTCTTCTCCCCGTGAAGGCTTCATGGTGCACCATGCCCAGCACCACATATTTGGGCATGGCTCCTAAAAAGAGGTTCTCCTGGTTACATACTCGCGAATTGGCGGGGATGGAGTACGTTTTCACATTGATGCGGGACAGCGGGTAGAGCACGTTACCCTTGAGCAAAGCCGCAGCGTGGCCCAGGCGGACGGCTGGTGACACGTTGACTTTTTTGACAAACAGCGAGGCCCCTAGTATTCTCACACGGTGAGTGGCGGCCTGCTATCCCATGAGGCAGAAGGCGTCGCTGGCTCGGCTCAGTTTGATTCTCAAGTCCACCGAGTTCAAAAGCAACCTCTCGCAGAAAAATATATCCGCGTGGAGGGGGCCAAACAGCTGTACTTCCCTGGAATTGATGTATAGGGCTGCTCTAGCGGTGAGACCTCGGTTAGGACCGTTGTTAATGACGATAGAGTCCATAGCTCCTGCCGTGTCTTTGTAAAAAAGCCCCGCACTAAATTGACTCTCGAGCGTATTTCCAGAAAAGTTGAGCAAGGTTTCAATCATGGCTCGGTAGGGATGTGTAGCGCTAGACTGAGAAATCAGCCGATCCCCCAAAACAACATCGCACTGACTGAAAAACGTATTCAGAGGATAATTGATGGGGCCCACGACCGCGTCGTTTATCAGGTCTGTGCCATCCTCATTGGTGATTTTGATGCGAAGATGCAGCAAGGTATCGTTCAGATCTAAATACCTCTCACCATCCCCAGGAATAAAAAACTCTATGGGTCCCCCATCTGTAATGGCTGCCAGAGGTAAAATCTCTGTGTAAGTTTTATCTTCGATAGACAACTGCGTCATAGGAGCTGAAAATAAATCCAGCTCTGCCAGGGTGCACTCGGGTGATTTTTGATGCAAAAGGGCCATTTTTTAATTATTATTATTTTTTTTTTCCCCTCTGGTTAAAAGATGTCGCCGGACTGAGCGGTAGACTTCCTCTTCTTTGACTGGCTTCTCGCTACTGATCTCTTCTTTTTACGTTCCCCGTGTTTTTTAGGCATTGTGAGCACACGCTCTCCCGGGGGTCTCACCTCAGTCTACGTGATAAGACCATAATCCCCCCTGAGCCCTCCTGATTTTTACCCATTTGGGTTATTTTTCCCGTCGCTTCTTTTATCACGTCAGAGGCAATGTGACTCGCGGCGATGGCAAAACCTTTTTTCAGCAGAGGGGACACAAATCTGAACAATTTTGAGAAAATGGAGCCTATCCCTCGACCGTACATAACGGGGGCTCCGTAAAAACCGGGTAAAGCTCCTCCCGCTTGACTCTCATAACAGTTTATAAAACGATGAGGATCCTCTCTCAGATGAGCCATTTTTTTTTTTTTTTTTTTACAGATGGTGTAGAGAGGCTGCCGGTTTAAAGTGAAGCTTCACAATACTCTTGCCGTAGACAAAGTCCACAAACCTGTTGCGATCCGTTTTAATCTCAATGTGAATAGATTTAATATAACTTCTTGACACACGTACGTAATGTATGGTATTATACCTGATGCTCACCACATCTCCAAAATCACCTTTAACGTTCACGACACCCAGTAACGGTGAGTGACTGTCGCTGACCTGCTGATACTGAATGATGTCTGTGTACACAAACAGATTATAAGTGCCGGTTTTGAGGTCACAGGGGTAGGGAGCGCTATGGTTGGAGAGGGTCCACCACTCACCCGCTTTTAAGCCTAGCATGTAGGCCAAGGGGGCGTATGTGCGGATTCTGTGCTGACCATTGCCTTTAAAATCGATACACTTTGTCACGCTGTTGTAGGAAGCACCGGCAGTCGCGTCAGATTTTCTGAGGGCAGGCACAAGTTGGTCCAGGAGCTCTTTAGGTTTGTCATAGTATCCTCCCCGGCTAAATTTTTGAATCACCAACGGCTGGGATTCCTCCGTCACTTTGTTCACCTCAAAATAGGCATGATCCGCTTTTAGAGTATACCAGGTGTGGGGGTAGATGATTTCACACAAACCTACCACCCACTCTCCAGTCAGTTCGATGCCCTTGGCCAGGTCCACCGTATAACTAGAACTGATGTTACCTTTATACACTTCTTTACAGGCATTGGACGGGAGGGTCACGTAAAACCCAACGTCAGCCGCCATGATGACTAATCCTAATCCTTCACCGCAGCTGCTTTTTTTATATGTGTTTCAGATCAGAGGTCTTAACCCAGCTGTTGAATTTCTCTGGCCAGTTTTTCCAGCGTACCAAAACCTGTTTTTCACCTCGCACCGTACGTCGTTTCAATACCTCCTCCACAGCATAAGTCCTGTTCTTGTCCATCTTTACTTTTTGCAATTCAGCCTCATAAAAGGAACCCTCAATGCTTTCCCCGTCATAATCTTGGAGTTTGTACACGGGAGGAGTGCGAGGAATGCCGTCGACCACCGTAAACACTTCGTCCGTAAAACTCTGTTCATATTTTTTATCAAACACACCTCTCAACTTGGAGATTCTGACGAGATCGCCCGGTTTAAACTTCATTTTGACCGAAGCCCTGTGTCGGGTAGAAAATGTACCATACAGATTTTGAAAAACTTGAGAGGCATTCTCAGAGGTCACTTGCATAGGAGCCATTTTTATACTTGAATGATAGCTGTGATTGTAGCTTTTCACCAAATCTTGTAAAATGTCGAGGTATCGTCTGGTGTTGTTGGCAGTAAAATATCTCCACATTCTAGTTTTTAAGGTATGGTTAAATCTTTCAATGACCAAGGCCTTCAGGTCGCTGGCTGTGGCAAAATGCACAATACTGTGTTTTTTCATTAAAGCTTCAAAACTCTTGTTGAAAAATTCCTTACCAGCATCCGTTTGTAGCTTTTCCGGGATTTGACTTTCTTTAAAGACTGACTCAAAGGCTCTCACCACCTGGGCGGCAGTTTTTCTCTTTAAAACACGAACGTAAGCCTTTTTTGAAAATACATCTATCACCGTTAATAAATAATTAAACCCATCATTATGTTCCGCCAGGGCTTGCATGTCACAAAGGTCAGCTTGAAATTGGTTTAAAGGCCTTGGAACAAAAACTCTGTTTCTGATAAAATGTGTTCTGGCGGGTTTGTGCAGAGTGTAGGCATCCTGTTCTGATAAAAAATCTTTGACATTTTCAAGTTTGACTTTTTTACCCATTTCATCTTGTACACCCTGACGGAGTCGTTCTGCTCCACCAAAGCTACCCGGATGGGCCGGATTGTAATACACTCTTTTCATGATCCGTTTCTCCATCATCCTACCTCCGGCTCACTCTCAGCTTTTAGTGAGGTTTTAGGGTTATTCATTTGTTTTTATTGTGACGAGGGTGCGCAATATGACCACACGAGACAGCGTCAGATTTAATTTCCTTTATTGAGAAGACAGAGGGTTAAAATAATGGATAATATTTAAAGTGTGAATAAAAACAGACTGATTCAAATTTACTTGAATAACATGTTGTAAAATCATCAACTCGGTTAAAATATTTACAGGCAGATTATTTTGCAAACGGAGGGTCACCGTGTCCACAAACAAAGCATACAGAGTGAGTAAATGACTGGGTTTTACATCAAAGGACTTTTGAAACATGTATTTTGCAATTTTTTCAAAAGTCTCTGAAAATCCTGATGCGCTCATACTCGCGATGGGTTGCACCATTTCTCCCCAGGTTGTATGTCCAGCTTGAAGACGCACTCTGTCCAGAATGATTTCCAGATGATGGACTGCAACATCGTCCTCAGTGTCTCTATGTTTCTGTGAAACTCGACGCTGAATAACTTGTGTTAAAAGCTCCGTCAATTGATGAATAGACGTCTGCCCGTTTACATACGCCACCGCTCTTCTCCAGGAATTTCCCATTTTAGCAGTTGGAAGACTCAGTTCCCACCTCACCATTCTGACACCATCTTCAAGGCTCCAAAGTCATTTGCAATCAGGTCCTCGTACATGTCACTGATGCTCTCGTGGATCTTTCTCACCCCTTTCAGCTCGTGCAAGAGAGTCTCTGCCACAGCTTTGACTCTTCTGTCATCCTCTTGAATGTTGTACAAGAGCAACATGCGTTGGATCGAAGGAATGAATTTTGGGGTGTACAACACCTTCATCAAACCATGAAAATGGTTCAGGTAGAAGTCATCCTCCAGCACGTCCAAACACGGGTGTTCTCTCTGGCTAGGATGGTTGGTCTGACATCCAAAGCAGCGCTCGCCCCTGTACTTGTAGAGGGTAGAGTTGAGCAGATGGAGCACGGCTGCTTTTACCAGGCTGATGACTTTGAATGACATCCAGCCGTCAATTTCATCATTGAGAGTTTCCCCCTCTGGCTGAGAGCATGGAGGCGAGGAAGGTGGGGTCAGAGGGGAGGTGATGACCTGTGAGGTTTCTTCTGCCACCTCAACCTCATTGCTCGAGTCAGATGGACAGGTCGCAGGTGGATTTTCCCTGGGCATGTCTGTGAGGATATCATCATTGTACAGCTTTAAAGGTGCAGATGGAGAGCGGTGTGGTTTCACTCGCCCTCCTTCAGGAGGTGGTGTCGGTGGAGAAGTTAGTTCCCCGCTTCTGTGCTGCTGAGCCGGGGGTGAATGGGGCTCCGCTTGTCCGCAAAAGCTGTGTGGACAATCGCAGTCCAGGTCCTTTCCCTCCTCATTACCCGAGTCAGATGTGTAGCCTGCTGATGGAGAGGGACTGAGCTCCCGTAGGGGAGTCAATAAGGTAGCCATTTGTTCTCGAGCGGAGCATCTGATGGTGTCCATGCTGTTTGCAGTCTTCCAAGCTTTGTCAGTCCTCCCACAACCGTCTCTCCTTTTATTGTAAAGAGGGGAGGGGTCTAGAAGGATAACTTTTTTTTTACAGCTACCACGTCATTCCAGTTACGACAGCTGCGAAACAGAGACGTAATTACGCCTCCTATTTCTTCCATCTTTTCCTTCCACACACCGATCGGGATGGCAATCAACGTGCGGAATACGCCGCAGTCTGAATTAAAACACTCCAAGACAAAGTCCTCTGTGGGCCCTTGTGAAGTCCTGAGACTGGCTCGGAAGAACCATCGACCTGAAACAGAGATTTTTGATTGCCAGACTGCGCTGCACAAGATCTTTTGTTGACTCACGTTGCCGGGATTCTCCACTCGGGCTTGTTTTGAGGGTATAGGAACTTCTTGATCCGCTGAATGACCCTTCAGACACAGACCCGGTATCACCAGCTGCAACACGGCCCAGTCGTTTGAGGTCAGCTTGGCTATGTCGCTTCCCAGTGTTCCACCTTCATCCCTCTGATACAACCACAGCTCCCCCGTCTCATACTTGAATACATAACCCCAGTGTCCTCGCAGTCCACACGGTTCTAAAGACCACTCCTCACTCAGAGAACTGTTTGGGGGAGACTGCGTCCGACATAGAAACACCATGCTTTTCCTCGGAGCATCCGTGAGTGAGCCTTGCTCATGGTAGATGGTGACTGGGGTCTCACAAATCAGTGACATGGTCACTGGTCTAAGATTCTGCACCTCTTTCTCATCGGTATCAGGAACCAGATTGCCTGTATGCTGCTGCTGCTGCTGCTGCTGCTGCTGCTCCTCTTCACACTCTGCCTGCTTCAGGGTGTCTTCAGAATTTGTGCGAGTCTTGTATCGAGGCATGGTGATCTCAATGCTGTATGCAACAACGCCGCTCTTAATAAAGAGCGGTGTGGAGTAGTCCACACCCCCTTTGCTTTTCATTAATCCTTAGGCTACTACTACTCATAATGTGTTCTTTCATACATAGGTCTGGGTCCTGGGATGTCAAGTACTATAAGAAAGCACCAGCAATTAATTCAAAGTGTCTACTGGTATATTCTGTCTTACATAGGTCACATGTCTGTCATGTGTCATGTTGGGGGGGGGGTCCACATGACTGTCACGTGTCACATGACTGTCACATGGCGGTGGGGGGGGGGTCATAAATCACTAGGTCGTAAATCTTATTTTGACACAAGATTATACATATATCTCTCTAATGTAATTTAGCTGGAATATCTTTACCTATATCATTTATAAAGAGAGAGAATAACATAGGAGTCAAATTGGAACCTTGGGGCACACCTTTAGTGATCTCCAGAAAGCTCGAGTTGAAGCCCTCTGCTTGGACACATTGAGTCCTACCTGCTAAGTAGTTTTTAAACCATTTGAGAGCATTGGGGCCAAAGCCAGCAGACCTGAGTTTGTCGAGAAGCAATTCATGATTAACTGGATCAAATGCCATAGAGATATCTACAAATAAGGCGGCACAATGCTGTTTTCTATCTAAGGCACCAATGAGATCATTTGTGACAGTCATGGCAGCAGTGATGGTACTATGGCCACTTCTGAAACCAGAATGATATTCACATAGAATGTTGTTATCAGACAGAAATTGTTTCAACTGTATATTGACTTCAGATTCAAAGATTTTCGCTAAAATTGACAGTTTGGATGTGGGCCGATAGTTGTTTGAATTTGTTTGAAGACTTAAGTTGAAAATATATGCAATAGGCTCTGCAATAATATCTGCAGCTATCTTTAAGAGATAAGGATCCAGTTTATCTGGACCTTCAGATTTTTTGTGATTGATGTTTTTCAGAACTTTTTGAACTTGTGAGTGATTTGGGTTCAAAATCAAACAAATGAACTCATGTCAGTTACAGATGATGAAGACCATGTGTCAGAAGTATTTACGCAAGTGCTGTCAGACATCGACCCATAAAAAGTGTGGATAAAGTGTTTATTAAAATGATTCACAATCATTCAATTCCCTACACATTTCAGAAGAGAAACAAAATATAAAAACGAATGACAAACCAACAAAAAATGTGATTATAGACAACCCAAACAAAACTACATTCATCAAGATACATACTTTTGCCAACATACCAAATGTAGAATTCAACACATTAAAAAGATTTTTCATTTAATTTTAGCTTCAAATAGAGTCATGAACAAGATTTTCAAAGGACACTGATACATGTCTGTTCTTGCTCATCTTTACTTGTCGATTTCTGTCCATGATGAGGGCTGACACATGAATATGTTGCTTGTCAAGAAACCTTATGCTGCATTTAAGACCCTGTAGCTCACACCAGCTACTACTTGGGACCTCTGAGCTCTGTGTAAAACATTAAGTAATAAAATTATCTTGCACTACACAAGTGGTTCATGGGTCTGATAATGTTAACTTACCTGGACAAGTTGAAGATCCAACACCTTGTTGAGTCTGTCCTCAATCAAGGGGTATGTGCCGTATTTGGCACAATGGCCAGGGGAGTCTGACCTATGAATGACAAAAACATACCTATATACCATATACCATACCATATATAAACATACCTAAATATACAAATTGTTAGTTTTCCATCTGAAATCACAAAAAAAGTCTTACCTGCTTTATTTTTACATAAGTTCTCTCCTGCATCTTAATGTTTCCTTGAGTTTCCCCACAACAGGCTGGGCAGTTAGTAAAGAGAGACATCAGCTGGATTTGGCACACAATGCCGAACTGAGTTATTCATTTCTTCCTCTGGGATCCATGACATGTCTCCAGCAGCTCTCATGAAAACAGATTGCTCATCGCTGTGCACAGGAATGGGCAGTGGAGTAGATGGGTTTTTTTTTCTCAGAGCTTTCTGTTTGAGTTCCCACACTGACCATCTTGGGCTGTACCTGTACAGTTAGAATAAAAAAAAGAGGTCCTCCATTATGTAATTGTGTAGTTTCACATATTCAGCGGCTGGTTTACTAGATACCCCTGCCCAATCAATCCCATACAACAGTTTTGTCACATAATGAATTATGCATTATACATAATTTTTCCCCCTCCAACATTGTACATAAATGGCATATACAATTACTTCTATGTATCTTTTTTTTCCACTTTGTCTGCATTGTACTCATTGTTCAACACCACAAAAAAGTGTCGACCTTTTATGAGATTATGCATGTTTTTGTCTTGCAGCAAAAGCTATTAATTTTTGGTGCGTGTATGTGACCATCACCGGCCCTCCCTGGAATCTAATCTTATATTATGTATTAGAATTTCCTGTTATAAGCCAGAGAGGGACGTGCTTCACCAGGGATGACAAGAAGAGGAAAATAAATGACAGACAGGGAGATAAGACAAAACAAAAAGGGGAGGTTACAGACAGGCAGTGCTATTAGAATAAAAAACGTGTAAGCTGCTGTGTCATCTCTAACACCTTCATCCCAACACCCAACAGTACTAAACACCAGAGTTGTGGAGGACCTAATTGTATAGAGTAGGCTACCGAGAACACAAGTGAGAGAAGTATGTGGAGAAGATATGAGCTTAGTGAGAAGTCAGATGAATGATTTGGCACATACTAGCAGTTCACATCAGTACTCAACAATGTGACTCGGGAGGAGCTGGTAAGATCTGGATAAAACATGCATGTGTTAAGAACACCGAAGCCCAGAGCGTCTACCACGACCCCTCATGGCCAGATCGGCCAGGTGTCCACAATACCCCAGGGAAGTGGGAGCACCGGCGATGCCAAACCCAGAGAGCCACCCAGGCCACTGAGAACCATGCAGATCGAACGACCAGGAGGAGATAGAAACCACCACTCCCCAGGAGGCCAGGACAGGCCCAAGGGGCCAGCGACACGAGGGCCCACCCATCCCCACCCATCCCCAACTGTGAGCTGCAGTGAAGTGCCGATGACTGAGGAACCAGTGAAGGGTAGGCCTGTTGCTCTGTGTCCACGTGCGCTGCAGCAATGCTAATATTTGGTTACATGTCCCTTTGCCATTTTCACTTCAATTAGGCGCTTTTGGTAGCCATCCACAAGCTTCTGGCAAGCTTCTGGTTGAATCTTTGATCACGCCTCTTGACATAATTGGTGCAGTTCAGTTAAATTTGTTGGCTTTCTGACATGGACTCGTTTCTTCAGCATTGTCCACATCTCAATGGGGGTTAAGTTAAGACTTTGGGAAGGCCATTCTATAACCTTAATTCTAGCTTGATTTAGCCATTCCATTACCACTTTTGATGTGTGTTTGGGGTCACTGTCCTGTTGGAACACCCAACTGCGCCAAAGACTCAACCTTCAGGGTGATGATTTTAGGTTATCTTGAAAAATTTGAAGGTAATCCTCCTTCTTCATTATCTCATTTACTCTCTGTAAAGCACCAGTTCCATTGGCAGCAAAACAGCCCCACAGCATAATACTTCCACCACCGTGCTTGACGCTAGACATGGTGTTATTGGGGTTAAAGGCCTCACCTTTTCTCCTGCAAACATATTGCTGGGCACTGTGGCCAAACAGCTCGATTTCTGTTTAGTCTGACCATAGAACTTTCCTCCAGAGGGTCTTATCTTTGTTCATGTGATCAGCAGCAAACTTCACTTGAGCCTTCACATGCCACCTTTCGAGCAAGGTCTTCCTTCTTGCACAGTAGCCTCTCAGTCCATGGCGATGTAAAACACGTTTGACTCTGGACACTGACACCTGTGTTCTAGCAGCTTCTTATTCTGGGCAGATCTGCTTTTTGGTGGTTCTCCATTGACTCTTCACCCTCCTGACCAATTTTCTGTCAGCAGCAGGTGATAGCTTGCATTTTCTTCCTGATCATGGCTGTGATACTTACAAACAGTTGTCTGCACTGTTGCTCTTGGGACCTGCAGCTGCTTTGAAATGGCTCCAAGTGACTTTCCTGACTTGTTCAAGTCAATGATTTGTTTTTTCAGATCTGTGCTGAGATCCTTTGACTTTCCCATTGTAGCGTGTGTGGTTTGTATCCAATGAGCCCAATTTAAATGGCCTCAGAGAAGTCACCAGCTGAAGTCACTCATGATCACTCACAAGAAGTTAAGAGGCCATGCTATGAAGGTCATTTCATTGACCCAGCTTTCTAAGTCACCAAAATTGCTAATTCATGTTGCTGCATGTATATTTATGACCCAGCAGATTTGGTCACATTTTCAGTTGACTCATAATAAAGTCATAAAGTAAGCAAACTTCATGAATGTCTTTTGTGACAAAGAAGTATCTGTTCCAATCACTCTATCAGAGAAAAATCAGAGTTGTAGAAATAACTGGAAACTCAAGAAAGCCATGACATTATGTTCTTTACAAGCGTAAGTAAACTTTTGACTACAACTGTACATTGCTTGTCATTAATTAAATATATTGAGTAAGTAGGTAGTTAACACATGACTTACAGTACACAGTTCGCTTTTACGCTGAGCTGAGTCTCTGCCTCTTCCGTGACCGTGTCTCCCGCTGGCAGCAACACTATCAGCCGCTACTGACAGTTGTTGGGATGAAGCTGTGGGAACCAAAGGCACTGCACCGGGTGTGAGTCGCGCCTGGTTCTTGCTTTGGCATTCCATGCATTCTGATGCAGAGGAGAAGTCCCATCTCTTCAGCTGCACAAAACAAATCCAGGCATGGCAGACAGCACCATTTTTTTTCCGGTTCGGAAACCAGTGGACTCGGTGTCCTGACAGGCTGGATTTTGTGCAATCTCCACAAACGCAATAATTTACCATGTTGATAGTAAATTAACGCAATCCAAAACTACTGACAACACATTGACTCAATGTAACACAACTACTCTGACTGATAACGTACCTACTCCCACACTGGGCTATGATAGCAGCTGGCATATAACTCCCTCTCGTGATGTAATATGATGCGATGTTGGGAGAAAAAAAGCGTTGTTTGGCGCTTTGCTCAAAGCTGTCACTTTTTGGTTTAAATATCTCCCCTAATGTCTTGAAAAACATTTCAAATCCTCAATCAACTTTTCAAAAGGTAATTTTTGGACCAGAGTACACATGCATATTGTAAAAAATATAACCTGCAATATGCTTTTTAATAATTATACAAGGGACTTAAAAAGGCAATGCAGGAAAGCTGAAAGAAAATGGAAGAATGACAAAGTCAGGGTTTCTCTTGATAACTTTAAGAGTCTGATGCTGGCATACCAACATGCAGTTAAGGAAGCTATAAATTCCTATTTGTCTTGAATGCTGATAACCGCAACAACCCCAAGACTCTATTCCAGGCCATAAACTCTGTAGTTGGCTCATCTCCTCGCTAGCCAGTGGAAACCTCCTCTGAAATTTGTGAGTAGTTTCTCCACCATTTTATTGGTAAAATAGAAGACATGAGGCTCCATATTTCACCTGTTTTGAGAAATCTCCACCTCTGCAGTAAACCTCTGGCCAGCATGTCCCACTTCAAACCAATCTCTCTGTCAGATTTAAGGGAGACAATCAACCACTTAAATTTTTCTACCTGCAAATTAGACACCATTCCAACCAGATTTCTGAAAGAGATATCCCTGATAGTCAGCCCTAAAATCCTTTCCATCGTTAACTGCTCACTGTTCATTGGTTCCTTCCCATGCAGTCTCAAAAATTCAGTAGTTCAACCACTCCTGAAGAAACCAACACTTGATCCTTTAGTTGTAAACAATTTTAGACCAATTTCCAATTTACCTTTTTTATCTAAAATTTTAGAAAAGTCTGTTGCTTCTCAATTAATTACTCACATGAATAATTGCAGTATATTTGAGAAATATCAATCAGGTTTCTGTGCCCATCATAGCACAGAAACAGCTCTCATTGAGGTTCCAACAACTTACTGCTTCTGCTGACTCTGGGTCCTGTGCAATATTGATTGAATTAGATTTGAGCTCTGCGTTTGACACAGTTAACCATGAGGTCCTTTTAAGCTGCCTGGAAAACTTTGTGGGCATTAAGGACACTGCTCTAGCCTGGTTTTGCTCCTACCTAGCAGACAGATCATTCTCCGTTGTCTTGGGTGAATTCTCCTCGTCCCCTGCACCCCTCAATTGTGGTATGCCTCAAGGATCTATTCTTGGTCTGATATTATTTGTACTGTACATGCTTCCCTTAGGTCAGCTCATCCAAAGCTTTTACATTAATTTCCACTGTTATGCTGACGATATGCTGCTGCCTGCTATCCTTAGGCAGGAACCTCCTAGCTAATCCCACGGCAATGTTGGTTTTACATCTAAAATTATTCTTTCAACACAGACATTTACATCGATAGTCTGGTGTTATAATTGATTTGCCTCGGGTGCACTGTGGAGTGGGTATAGGCGGTGGGCCGAGGCCGCGTATCTGCTTTAGTTTTGAAAATAATGATCCCTAGTGAGGGAGGACCTGAATCTTTCACATTTTAAAGTTGATTATTTGTTAATCAGATTTTCTTTGTTGGCACTCGTGATTCTTGCACATTTTTCCATAATCATAGTTTAAAGTTTGTTACATTTGTAGGCAAACGCCACAGCTTACTATGTCCAGTTAAACCAATGGCACACACCCCTACAAATCACGTGACGTTGTTTAGCCAATCAGGCGTACATATGCGAAGAACAGCTGCTGCTCTCAAGATTCAACTCTTGGATACGAAGTGGAGACAGTGATACAGCCATGGAGAAACTACACAAATATTTTTGAGCTAAATAAGCAGTGTCTACATGTGTAGGTAAGTACACTCAACAAAAATATAAACACCTTTGTTTTTGCTCCCATTTTTTATGAGATGAACTGAAAGATCTAAAACATTTTCCACATACACAATATCACCATTTCTCTCAAATATTGTTCACAAACCAGTCTAAATCTGTGATAGTGAGCATTTCTACTCGACATCCATCCCACCTCACAGGTGTGCCATATCAAGATGCAGATTAGACACCATGATTAGTGCACAGGTGTGCCCACAATAAAAGGCCACTCTGAAAGGTGCAGTTTTTTTTTTTTTTATGGGGGGTCTGGGGACTCAGAAAACCAGTCAGTATCTGGTGTGACCACCATTTGCCTCATGCAGTGCAACACATCTCCTTCGCATAGAGTTGATCAGGTTGTCGGTTATGGCCTGTGGAATGTTGGTCCAATCCTCTTCAATGGCTGTGTGAGGTTGCTGGAACTGGTACACGCTGTCGTATACGCCAATCCAGAGGATCCCAAACATGCTCAATGGGTGACAGTGAGCATGGTGAGTATGCTGGCCATGCAAGAACTGGGACGTTTTCAGCTTCCAAGAATTGTATACAGATCCTTGCAACATGGGGCCGTGCATTATCCTGCTGCAACATGAGGTGATGTTCTTCGATGTATGGCACAACAATGGGCCTCAGGATCTCGTCACGGTATCTCTGTGCATTCAAAATGGCATCAATAAAATGCACCTGTGTTCTTCGTCCATAACAGACACCTGCCCATACCATAATCCCACCATGGGCCACTCGATCTACAACATTGACATCAGAAAACCGCTCACCCACACCACACCACACACCGGGATTCATCGGTGAAGAGAACACCTCTCCAACGTGCCAGACGCCATGGAATGTGAGCATTTGCCCACTCAAGTCGGTTAGCAGATGAGCTTACCTGAGACGGTTTCTGACAGTTTGTACAGAAATTCTTTGGTTATGCAAACTGCTGTCCAAGTGGCTGAGACCAGCCACTCGGACAGATCTTGGAGGTGAACATGCTGGATGTGGAGGTCCTGGGCTGGTGTGGTTACACGTGGTCTGTGGTTGTGAGGCTGGTTGGATGTACTGCCAAATTCTCTGAAACGCCTTTGGAGACGGCTTATGGTAGAGAAATGAACATTCAATACACGAGCAACAGCTGTGGTTGACATTCCTGCTGTCAGCATGCCAATTGCATGCTCCTTCAAATCTTGCGACATCTGTGGCATTGTGCTGTGTGATAAAACTGCACCTTTCAGAGTGGCCTTTTATTGTGGGCAGTCTAAGGCACACCTGTGCACTAATCATGGTGTCTAATCAGCATCTTGATATGGCACACCTGTGAGGTGGGATGGATTATCTCAGCAAAACGTTTTAGATCTTTCAGTTAATCTCATAAAAAATAGGAGCAAAAACAAAAGTGTTGTGTTTATATTTTTGTTGAGTATAATTAATTACAATTAATTATTGTATTTATTTGATGTATAACCTTTGGCAAGGCGGCATTTATAATTTGTAAAGGTAGTGCTAACCGTTAGCCTAGCTAAAATCCTACCTAGTGTTAACAACTTGGGCTCACTTAATCAGTCAAGCTCAAGAGACCTGAATCTAACTATTCTTATCGAATCAATATTACATTATTCATTTAATATGATGTGAATAACCCAAAGTGTTGGAAGTCAAGTGTGTGGTAATTTGGCAGCTGGCCAGCGTCAGTCATTAAGAGCTTGAAAAGCCACACACTCAGTGTGTGAGTATAATTAACATTACTGGTTAGTTTATTTCATGTATTTTATTGGTGTTAATGTACTGCTTTTCTTGCCCCCCGCCAGTCTAAGCGTTGCTCACAGTTAGTTGTCAACGTGTGGTCTCGCAGAAGGCTGCCCCCGTCGATAAATATCAGACGCCAGACTTAGCAAGTTTTCTGGGGGAAACTCGTAGCATAATTGTATATTTTAGTATTTAGGGTAATATTTGATACAAAATGAACCTTGTTGTCTAAGTGTAAGTTGTATTTTAATCAGCTTAGTGGCATATCAATTGTGTGAAATTTTAATTCATTAAGCACTTACAGACCAAGTATATTCCCACTGGGTAATACTCCCATGCTGGACAATGACAAATGGTGCTCAAACCATACACTGTTGGTGAGTTCATTTTATTCTAATAATCATCTTCTAATTTTAATCACCATCAAGGAACACACTCACAGGAACAAATAGTATTAACACATAAACACAGTACTGGTTGATAAGAAGGGTTAGCATCTCATGCTGGCCTTGGAACCCCTAGTCATCTTCAAATGACCTATTGCCACAGTTTGTGCATTGACACAGGTTTGTGCATGGCAACTCAAGCAGTTTACAGGTGCACTCAAGCAGTTTACAGGTGCATCTCCCCTTAACACAGTTTGGTTTTTTTTGATACTTTGTTTTTATTGCCTTTTTTATGCAACATACATACACTCGTAACAATAAAAACAAACAAGCAAAACATCAGAAAATAACATGTTGGATTGCCTTGTCTCTACAGTTTGTTCTTGTGAGAATGTCAATTTGATAGTCCTTATCCTGCCGTTGATGCGTAGACAGTCCATTTCTCCCATTCTTCTCGACATTGAGTCCTTATCTTATGGGTCAGCTGCTCCATAACATGTATTTCATTCACAATTTTCAGCCAGTCTTCTTGTGTTGGTGGCTCTGGGTTATACCACTTTCTTGTAATTGCTTTTTCACAAGCTGCTAACAAAATTTTTAACAAATATCTGTCCTCTTTTGACACAACATTTCCTGTCATATTACCAAAGAAGAGTAGTACACAGGACTTGGGTATGTCATAATCCAAAATTCTGACTATAATCAGGTGAACATCTTCCCAAAATTTAATAATTTTAGGGCAAAGCAAAAAAACATGAGAATGATCTACGTTTGTCGCCCCACACTTTCTCCAACATGGCTGCGGTATTGACAGGTATTTGCTCTGGATTTTAGGTGTGATGAAGAACCTAATTAAATTCTTCCAACAGAATAATCTCCAAACATGTGATGATGTGGTCGACTGTTGCGTTCTCCAAATATTTAGCCATTCCTCTTCTGAAATGTTCACTCCCAGTTCTCTTTCCCATTTCAGCTTTACATATGAAGTTGTGTCCCTTCTCCTCTCCATTAGACTGAAATACATTGTAGATATTATTTTACATTTCTTTGAGTTGTAAATTCCAATTATGTTCCTGATTAATCCATTATTATCTAAATTTACATTATGCTTTATTTCTTTGTCAAAATAATCCCTTACTTGCAAATATCTAAAATGGTCTTGATTGTTTAAGTTATATTTTTGTTACATCTCATGGAAACTCGTGAAATTGCCATCTTTAATTAGTGTACACATTGCTGTTATTCTACTTGGAATCCATTGTTTAAATGTCTGGTCCAGAGAACTGGGGATAAATCGCCTATCATATGCTATCCATCTAAGTAGTCTAAGCTCATTCTCCAGTCTATATTTCTTTACTACATTAAACCACATTTTCAATGTGAATTGGGTGACAATGTCTACATGATCAGTCATACTTAATGTTTCTTCTCTGTTACCAATAAGACTTTGAATTTTTCTTCTTTGTACAAATTGTTCCAAATTCTTCCATTTGGCTACATGATCTCCATCACACCAACAAATAACAGGTCTAATTTGTGCTGCATGGAAATATTCCTTAAGGCTTGGTAGAGCCATGCCTCCCTTTTCTTTCCCAATCTGTAGTGTTTTTAATCTGACTCTTGGTCTGTGACCATTCCATATGTACCTTGAAAGAGTTTTATCCCATGTTCTAAACTGTTTCTCAGGTATCTCAATAGATAGCACCTGAAAAAGATAAAGGATACGAGGAAGGATATTCATTTTTATAGTCTCTATTCCTGAACCCATATCTAATGGAAGGACATTCCACCTATCCAGATCGGTCCTGATTTCCTTGCTCACTTCGATATAATTGGCTTTATATATTTCGTCGATTCTTCGTGTTAGGGTGACCCCGAGCTATTCCATTTTAGTTGCATTCCAATTCAAATTGAATTTTAATTGTATGTGTTTGGAGGGGTGATAGTTGAACGTTAAAATGTGTGTCAAATTCAGCTTATATCCTGAGCAGAGACCAAAAGTTTCAAGTTGGTGAATTAGTATGGGAATACTCGTGTCTGGGTCCTCTAAATAACAAATCACATCATCGGCAAAAAGCCCAATGGTATGTACTTCTCTCCCAACATTTATCCATTTAAGATCTTTATTCTGTCTGATCGCTTGGGCCAGGGGCTCTATGAAGATAGCAAACAAGGTTGGCGACAGACAGCAACCCTGTCTGGTAGACCGTTCTAGAGTTATGCTCTCAGTTAGGCTGCCTTTTATTCTTATTCTTGCAGTTGGTCTATGGTAAACAACACAGTTTGTTTTTTTACAAGAGCAGTGCACCAGTTCCAGTATTGCCTCTGGTGCTGGGGGAAGTGTCATCCAGTCCACTTCTAAGAAATCTCCTGCCATCTTCCAGCCATGACTTTCAGGGGCAGGCCTACACTCAAGGCTTCTTCTGTGGACTGCAGCCTTATAGTTGGCATGCTGGTTGTGCTTGTGCAAGGAGTCTTTGTTTGGAGGTAGGTGTCTCTCAGAACATTTTCCAGATTTGAACAGTGTAACTCTTGCTTTTATTAACATCCATGCATTCCTGATCATACAGGTGACACGTGAAAGCCTCCACTGCCTTGCAGAACTCTGGTGATGGAGAGAAACTTGTTCATAGCTCTCTGAACAGGGTGATGTATTGTCTCTGGGAAATTAGCTTTTTATAAGCTTTGGTTTTCCCCACCCCATGCATAGCACTCACAGTGTCACATCCAGAGAATGCATGCAGACCAACAAGGGCATCACATTTGTCTTCCCCCAGGTGGGCATGTAGCCTATTAATGTCAATGCTGTGTGGATTTCTTCCCTTGACTGTGTGAAAGTACAGGTGGCCATCAATTTTGCTGCAGAACCCAAGAGCCAACAAAAAGACATCAGTGTCTGGGCTCTTGATGACCAGGTCACTGCTGTATTTTGCTGCATAAGCTGCATGCAAAATAAGTGTGGTGTCTGCTTCCTCCTGGGTTGTCTCCAGGTCCTGAACCTGCTGTATTTCAAGTTCTTTGTTGGTCCCATTCATCTTTATATCATGACATTTGTCCCCATGCCCAATAATGACCGTCATGTTTCCAATTATGGTTTTTGCAGATGTGCTCCAATGATGGAATAAATACTCCAAAAAGTTTTCTTTATTTTGCCCACATGCCAGGTATTTTCTCCACTGTTTTGGTGTTTTTTGATCATCGCTGTATATTTTTATTTTTTTAAATGTTGGCTGTGTATTCCCAGAGATACAGGCCGTGGAAGAGGAGTTGATTCTAGTCTATTGATCAATACTAAACCTAAATTAAACTATAAGTCTTTTGAAAACCTGGTTCTTAGTCTTTCTCATCTTACCTGGAAAACAGTGAAAGCTATTTTATTTGTTATAGTGTACCGTGCTCTAGGTCCATATTCTGAATTTCTATCTGAGTTCTCAGAGTTTTTATCAAGTTTAGTCCTGGGAACTGATAAAGTCCTTATTGTAGGTGACTTTAATATTCATGTGGACGTTGATAGTGACAGCCTTGGTACTGCTTTTATCTCGTTGTTAGATTCAATTGGCTTTTGTCAGAATGTTCAGGAACCAACTCACTGTTTTAACCATACACACGACCTGGTCCTGACCGACGGCATTGAAGTGGAACATTTATCAGTCCACCAACAGAATTCCTTCCTATCAGACCATTACTTGTTAACCTTTGAATTTTTACTTCTGGACTACACTCCATCAGGTAAATCCATGTACACTAGATGTTTACCTGATAGTGCTGTAGCCAAGTTTAAGGATATAATTCCATTAGCTTTTAATCCAGTGCCTAAACTTGATACACTTGGGGGCACAGACTTCAGTCCTACTCAAATTGATAATTTGGTAGATAGTGCTGCAGACTCTCTGCGAGCATCTCTAGACTCTGTTGCTCCTCTTAAAAAGAAGCTAGTAAAGCACAGAAAGCTGGCTCCATGGTATAACCCTCACACTCGCAGTTTAAAGCAAGCAGCAAGAAGATTTGAAAGGAAGTGGCGTTTAACCGGTCTGCAAGAGTCTCGCCTGGACTGGCATGATAGTCTGAAAGCTTATAGGAAGGCTCTCCGTAAGGCCGGAGCAGCGTATTATTCATCATTAATAGAGGAAAATAAAAACAACCCCAGGTTTATTTTCAGCACTGTAGCCAGGCTGACAGAGAGCCACAGCTCTATTGAGCCATCTATTCCCATAACCCTCAGTAGTAGTGACTTCATGAGCTTCTTTAATGAGAAGATTATAACTATTAGGGAGAAAATCAATCACACTGTGCCTTTGACTGAAACTGCTTTGTCTTTAAACACAGGAAGCATAGGACTCATTGAAGAACTTGATGTATACTTGGACTGCTTTTCTCCCATAGACCTCCACAAACTGACTTCAATGATTTCCTCATCTAAGCCTTCTACCTGTCTCTTAGATCCCATCTCAACTTCACTGCTTAAAGAAATCTTACCTTTACAGATCACCCACCTCTTTATAAAACATGATCAACTTATCTTTGCTGTCAGGCTATGTACCTCAGTCATTTAAAGTAGCCGTAATCAAACCTCTTCTGAAGAAGCCTGGTCTTGATCCAGAGGTTTTAGCCAACCATAGACCAATATCCAACCTTCCTTTTCTCTCTAAGATCCTTGAGAAAATAGTGTGCACTCAGCTGTGTGACTTCCTCCAGAACAATAATCTATTTGAGGACTTTCAGTCAGGATTTAGAAAATATCATAGACCCGAGACTGCTCTGGTGAAAATTGACCAGGCCTGGCCTTATTGACCAGGTTTTAAAAAGATTGGTGATTAAGATCTGCTCAGTTTCATCAGCAGTGACAAATTCTAAGGATGTGCAGTCAAGTGGAACAACATGTATACACACAGCAAACAAAAGCAAATCCTTTGAGATTTCATGTGATATTTCGTGTGATATAACTCAAATTCATTGTTTGGCTTTGTGTGCCCAAAATTTCTCAATCATGGGAGTGTTGCGTTGGAAGTTTTGGTCAGTATATATTTCTCCTTTTTCAGTTTGCAAGTGAGCAAGAGCTGTGTCATGCTCAAGGACCTGGGAATTGGATGAGCAGTGGCCAAGGCCATTCAGCAGGCCTATGAGTTGTGGTGAGCCAGTCATGTGACGAACTGCCATCGCCAGAGAGCACTGTTTTGGCAGAAGCCACTGTCCTTTGGCGCTCAAGGTCAGGATGTCCTGACAGGTAAAGACTATCTTCCTGCTGTCTTCCAGTGTGACCTCAACATGGTCATTGTCCAATGGTTCCACTGAAATTCCACATGTCCATGCAACATGTCCATGTTAAAAAGTTGTTTTTGTACCATATTACCAGAAATACTTGTACCCATTTTCATACAAGTTGCTTTCTGTTGTCTCATTTGTCTTTTTAGAAAGGTACCAAGTAGTCTCTGAAACAGATGAAGTGGTACCTTGCTTCACTGGCCACAAAGTCCCTGTCCCGAATGTGCAGAAGAAGACTCTCATCTCTTCTTTCTTCAGCTGCCAGAAGCAATTTCCCAGCGTTGTTTCACACCGAATCAGTTTTTCTTTACTTCTTTTCCGGGTGTAAGACTCATTTTTATATTTTTCATGTTGGCAAATTTCAGCTGCCAGGAGCAATTTCCCAGCTGTGATTGTTTCACAATGAATCAGTTTTTCTTTATTTTTTTTCTGGGTGTATGACTCATTTTTATATTTTTCATGTTTGCAAATTATGCATTGTACAAGCAGAAGGTCTTTGCTGCAGTTCCCTCATCATAGTCTGTTTCTCTTTCTACTCCTAGCTCTAAAAAACAAGAAGCAGACAACACATTTAGGTTTCTCTTCATTACATTATAACAGATTGAACATGTCAGGTTAGTGGCACCACATTTATTATTATTTTAACTCTCAGGTACACTTCCAAAAATTACAGTTGGGGACAAAACATCTGTGCATGTGCCTTGTATAATAGCTTGCATTGCTATCCATATTTTGTCTTTGTTTCAGGAGGTGTATATAATGTTTTTGTTGTTTTCTTGTTTGTTTTTCATTTTTTGGTCATTGTTGTCGTGGAAAATATTGAATAGTCAATGATGAAAGAATGGATGTATCCAGGAGCCCCCCGCGGTTGATTAAAGAAGTAACATTTATTGAAGATTCTGATATATCAGGAGGAATATGAACTTTGTCGTGGACAACCGTACAGCTGCCTGAGTCCGCCACATATTCCTACCTTTCCCTATGGTGCTCAGCCTTATAAACCAACACCCAGTTAAGTACAAGTATATTACCTTACATTACTCTTGAGTAGCGTTACTGTCAGGGCATGCTCATTCTAAGCTCTGAACTAACAGTGGCGCCTGTTGTCTTGCTGACGCTCAGCCATTGGCCTTATCAAAGGGCCAACGCTGGCAGACTCCTCTGACCTTGGTTACCTAGTCAATTTAGAGATAACTAGCCATCGGTTTTCCTTGAGACACTGTGCTTCAAACCTGTATTCTAGAGAGACAGTTTAAGGATTTACTGCTGTAAAAAAAGGACACTAGCCAACCCTAGGAACTCCTAAATTTAGAAAAAATCCATAACAATTGTATTGCCTTGACTATGGGCTAAATCAAATCAAATGCTAATTTGTATTATTTTTCATAGATTCACAGCTGAAGTTCAAGATTCACATTGACATGAGTGTTCTGTTTTGACACCTATCCTGTTTTTCAGCCTTTTTCTGAAATAAAGGTGCCTTTTCACATCTGTTTGTCACATTTGTGAATCACAGCAGGCTCCTGAAGTTTGAGGTTTACTGTTAACTTATTTATAAAAGGACAGTTAATGAACACATGTAATGTAGTCAAAGATAACTTCCATGTTCAGTCTCTTGGCAAGCTAAAGCCATCCACATAACACGACTATTTAGTATGACAACAAATACTGAAAGTAGAATGCCTATTACTATTAAAGGCGTTGAGTCATGTGTTCTTCCAAATGCTTTTAATTTATTTTACTCACATTTGGAATCCTCTGTCTTTCTTTACAATATTTCTATGTGGAGAAACACTCTGGTTCCTAATACTGACCTAATGATATCTCAGGAGCGAGTAACATCTCTGTTTAAGAAGGTAAAAGCAGCTGGTCCTGATGCCGTTTGTGGGCGCACACTATGCTATTGTGCAGACCAGCTAAGTGGAGTATTCACCTCCCTTTTCAATATGTGTGCAAAAGAAGGCCAGGTTCCCCAGATATGGAAGAGCCCCACCATAATACCATTAGCTAAATCAAATAAACCCAAGGAGCTAAATGATTTCAGACCGGTAGCTCTTGAATCCCTTGTGATGAAGAATTTTGGAAAAAATATATAATATATAATATAAAATATATATATATATAATATATAAAATATAATAGATATATATATATAATATATATATATATTATTATTATTATTATTGTATAATATAATACATAAACACCTGCAGAAGCCTGTTAGACTTTTATTCACAGATTTTTCTTCTGCTTTTAACAAAATGTAGCCACATATCCTGATTGAGAGACTAGCTCATGATTTTCAACTACCAAATCAACTATTGCTGCTGCTTTTAAATTTTTTAGCAGAAGAAGCACAGAATCTTAGTAAATGGCCATCTGTCCCAAGCTATTGCTTCAAATACTGGCTCCCCGCAAGGATGTGTACTCTCTCCTTTGTTATTTATTTTGTATAGAGATAGCTGCAGGTTTTCCCAACAAGGAAGCTACTTGGTCAAGTTTTCAGATGACACTGCGCTGTTGTTGTACTGTGCTCCAATAGCGTTAGCTTACAGCCGTAGCGGCACAATGTATCCATGGTAACTGGCAATTCCCCGCCAAATTTCAAGGCGTGTCATTGGACAATAACTACAACTACGTCATGCATATCAGACCCCAAGCATAGCTGCCCGCTCAGTTAGCCGGAACCGGTAACCCAGACACCTATACTGCTAAACAAAAAATTTTCAGGGTTCGTCAGAGGTGGTGTAACTTAAAACTGATTAATTTTTGGTGGTGATTGGATCCCATTCAATGTCACCACCAAAAATTAATGAGTTTTAAGTTAGGCCAGTTCCGGAGAATCCTGAAAATTTCATCAAATACCATCCATAACTTTTTGAGTTACTTTGCAAACCTACAAACAAACAAGAAGCCCCAGTGAAAACATAACCTCGTAGCACTCAGAGAGTGCAGACCTCCCACCTCTGGAAGGCGTAACTTTTAATAAAAAGTCGCCATCGCCGCCTTGTCGGAGGTCTGCTCTCTCTGAGTGCTTTTCTAGTGTTCTTTATGGTTTTCCTTGATTCTGTTTTTATCTTTTGTAAAGCAGATCAGAGGTCCGTTTCACAAAGCAGGTTTAGTGAAAACTCTGAGTCTGTTAACCCTGAAATGAGGGAAACTCTGAGTTTCAAAAAGGGAGGTAACTTAAACCAGAGAAAGGGGGGTAACTCTAACCTGTTTCACAGACAGAGCTAACTTAAGCTCTCTCTCAGTTACCGTAGTAACAGACTCCATGAAACTAACCTGGTGAGGACCAGGTTTTTCTCAGTGAACCTCAAGTTTCTCTCTGTCTCTGCCCTCTTTCAGCCACACATGCTATTTGATTTCCTCATTCATTCATTCATTCATTCAGTCAGCGACATGTCCTTTCATTAATGATCCAATGGATGAAGGAGCAGCATTACTGCGCAGAGAATTAAATATTCGTCGGGAGATTGTTAACAGACTGCGCATAGATGTTCTTGCATTTCAGAGTGGAACCGTTTCATGTCACAGTCCATAATCTACATACAGAACCTAATCCATCCTTACATTTAGAACATTACCAACCGCAGTCAGTGTGCGAAATACCCGTCAATATTGCGAATTGTCGCGCAATACACATACATTTTCTCAAAAATGCAGTAGCCTATGCAAAGTTGTGCATTACAATGCAAGGAAACTACTGAATAGGTATCGACATGCAATCAATGCACTTGTCAAGGATTATGGTTTACATGACAATAACTTGGGACAGAGACATGCGTATGGTACAAACTGCACATGGCTAATTTGCATATGGGCACGAGATTGACTGGCTTGGCAAAAAATATTTTGTGAATATTGAATTGTGAATATTGGACACTGTGAGTTTAGAAAACATTTTAGTGACAATTAAGTCAGAGAAGTGTTAATAGGCTACCATACAAACAGTTTTTCCTGTAATATTTTTGTGATTGCGAAGGACTACATTTAAACTTACGCACTGACCGGGGGAGCAATGTTCTCCCACACCGTCTCCCTCTCTTTTGCAGCTGCAGTGGTGTTGCATTTCTTTCTAAACAATGGGTTTAAACTCACCATATGAGCGCATTAAAATTTCCAATTCAAATGGGGTGAAAAACGCAGCCCTCTGCTTCCCCATTGACTCATCCAATCGGGGCTCCATTGATGCTGGCTTTTTATCGCTGTGGTGTACGCGCATAACTCTAGGTGAAACTACTCCGAGTTGATTGAACCAACTCAAATCAGCTGTTCTGGAACCGGAAACAGAGTTTCCTATAAAGTAGATCAACTCAGAGTTCAGGGTTTCACTCAGAGTTTGTTCAACCTGCTTCGTGAAACGGACCCCAGGTCTTATTCCATGTTTTTGAAATTATGTTTTATTTGTGTATTTTTTGTTTTGAAAAGTGCTATACAAATAAAGTTTATTTATTATTATTTGTTAGTATATGTCTTATTGCAGTAAGGATTCAGAGTTTAAATTATTATTATTATTATTATTATTGTTATTGCTATTATTATTATTATTATTACATGTCTACATTTAACAAGAGCCCTCTCAGTCATATGTAGAAAACACATCTTGAATTTTTAATGATTAATATCATATATTAATACAATACAGTGTTTACTGTATGGCAAACACTGTATTGAATTTTTAATGATTAATATCATATATTAGTAAAATACAGTGTTTACTGTATGGCAAATGCCGAAGCCAGTTTTGCAAAGCACTTGGTGGAGCCAGTCTGGTGCCTTGGAGCCAGCCGGTGCAGAGCTAGTCTGGTGTTATTAATACGATAACTTGATTAGTTTTGGAGTGGCAGTGATTTATAGCTGGTGATGAAAAGATGTTCAATTGACTAACAGTGTCTTATTTATTTAAAATATGTAACAAATGTTAACTGGTTCATTTTTAGGACTGTAAACTGAACTTTGAGCTAGTTATTTTTAAGTATGAACTGGCACAATACTGCAACTCTAAACAGCCAAATGGACTCATAAAGTATGACACTTCTACACTCCAGGGTGTGTTTGAATGCAGTCTGTCAAGGCATGACAGAGAGATGTGGATGTCAAAAGAGAGGTGAAACCACTATTGACTGAAATCACATTTTTCTGATGAAGTTCTTTTCAGGCAGGTTATCAGGACCACAAAGTAAGAGAAGATGCAGACTGGGATGCAGTTTTGGCCACAAGGTGACTCAAGCCCACAGTACCCTCACTGAACCTGGGGAGACATCCAGCAGTGTAGAAGAGGCTAAAGTAAAAGGTAAAGATAACATAATTCAGAGATTGAGTACCTAAATTGCGGCTTTGACATAGGCGGTGGAGACATTGCAAAACCTAGCAACACATCAGCTCAGGTGCCTGCGGGTGTCTGTCAAACTACTCACCAACACAACTCTGATGATACCAATTCAGAGAGAAGGACGCAGAGACAACATCCTGTGGGGAAGAATGTCATTGTGCTATATGGTGCTTAAAAAACACAGAAGCAGTCTGGAGATGGACATCCCCAAAATGATGCAGCAGCAAGACAAGGCAGGTATGATACAGCTATTGACCCACAGACTAATAGCACACAGGACTCACCTGAGAAGATAGCTCCACCAATTGGCCGGTAGTGTATACTAAAGTGCAGAATGAATTGTTGAATTACAACTACCTTGCTTGATACTGGAGCCAGTATTAGCATCATTAATCATTCCCATAAGGACAAATACTTACCAGGAGAAGATGTTTGCCACCTCAGTGAACTGAGGGGGAAGACCTCAGTGTGCTAGCTGTCATAGAAGATGAAACACTGTATGACGGATGGATGTAAGTGGTGATAATCCTACAAGGAAATGACTAGCTGGACTTATCCATTTGAGTACCCTTCCTAATGAGTCAACTAAAACTAGAGATACCCCTAATTGCTTTCAGTGTCATCCATGAACTCATCAGGAGTCATGAAAGCAGACCTAAAGTCACGTTCATCCTTGTCAGTCTACCTACTGGTGCCCTGGACATCAACAGTGCTAAGGCAGTAGCTATGGGGAGTTTCATAAAGGATGAGCAAAAACAGGGAGAACACAATGCCACAGTAAAGTAAAGTCAAGTCATTTTTTTGTATAGCCCAATATCACAAATTACAAATTTGCCTCAGAGGGGTTTACAATCTGTACAGGATATGACACCCTTTCTCCTTTAGAAATGACCCTCACATTGACTAAGGAAAAACTCCCCAAAACCCCTTTTAACAGGAAAAAATAAATGGTAGAAAACTCAGGAAGAGTAACAGAGGGGAACTCTCTTCCAGACGTGGAAAGACATGTAATAGATGCCATGTGTAGAGTAACAACAGTAAAAACACACATAGACACTCCCTATAATAACAGTAAATATATATGAAAGTGTATGGTGAGAAAGTGTCCATGTGGATAAAGCTATGCAAGTAAAGGTAGGCAGGAAATATTTCACTATTTATCCTAGCTAGGTAGCTTATATGAAGTGCAGGGTACCAATAGATATTAGTCTAACTCACTTGTACTATTTGAAACCATCGACAAAGTCATAGAGACAGACTATCCTTGCAGCAAAGACAATCAAGCCCAGGCCAATACTGTAAGTTCTTCACCATCACCAAGCTCTAATGGCAACCAACCCACAACTATACTGTGACACTCACCTGTGGATGTCAGCCATCTAAGCAATGAGCAACAGAGAGAGATAAAACAGGAGGAGTCAGGTGCCTTTGCTCGAGAAGAAGTGCATCCTGAGCTTACAGCTGACAATTAACCAAAAGGACAACATCCCAGCAGAATGCACAGATGCAGCAGAGTTCAAGTCCCTTTACAAAGAGGTTAAAGAATATATCCAAGACCTGCTCATAAAATGATGGCTGGTTAAGTCCAGGTCTCCATATGCAACACCTGTAGTCTGTGTCAGGAAAAAGGATGGGTCTCACTAGTGTTGTGTCATTCGCAAACGATTCATTCGAAAGAATGGATCTTTTAAGTGAACAAACTTAACTGAATCACTTCCTGAACTGATTTGTTCCTTTCTCAATCCACTTGAGCTCAGCCTCAGCGTGGTGGCCGGGAGTTGAACTGCCCCGTTCATTCATTCATGACTCGTGAATCTTCGATGAAAGACCCAGCCAGCAAGGGGAGGGGAACGAACGAGTGAACGAGCAAGTGATTCTAGAATCATTAGGAAAGGTGGGGAGATTAAACATAATCTCACTGGCTCGTTCCTCCTCGGAGTGAGTTCGTTGCTCCTCGGAACGAGGAGTTGGCTTCCTCCTCCTCCTCCTCGGAAGCTGTTAGACTCACTCAGTTAGTCTCACTTGGAGGAATTACAAGTGGAGGATAAGCTCTCATGGTGCTGACATGTTTCTCCGAGCTAATAGCTAAGCGAAGCCACATTAAAACAAAGGCACACATATCACAGTTCTCATTATCTTAACAGACTGAAGGGCAGATGAGGGGAGAGGAGCGAGTGAGATTGACCGGTGCTCGCAAGGTGCATTTACATTTACATTGATATTTCATTCTTAATATATTAATAATTAAAAGTTTATGACTGTCATTTTGCTTATTAATGATTATTTCCCACTTTGATTGTTTCCTGCCTTCATTTCAGTGCAATAACATATTTAACAACCTGACATTTAATCACATATTATATTTGTTTATTTAAAAGGCTGGAAATACATATTGGTCTTCAGCCTAAATAAGCCTATTGCACCAGATGGAGCATCAAACCTACAAGGAAATACATAATATAAAACAGTGCATATATTACGCTTACATTAATACATGTCTATAAATTTTCACTGCAAGACGGATTTAATTTCAGCCAATTTGAAGCACTATTTGATTTTTCTTTTAAAAGGAACAGAATCTTTGCTACAGCTGTGACGTTTATTTATGTTTAATCTCCCCACCTTTCCTAGTTTACAACATTTAGTAAACTCCACAATAAAAGAAAAGACTGATGTTCATGTGTAGTGAACACACTGCTTGCTGTTGTATGTGTCACTCATGAACATAAACAACAGTGTGTAAGAACGTGGCTCAGACACGGAAATGAACCCAAACGCAAAACTCCAATACAAACAAAAAGTAATTTATTACAACAAAGAATATCAACAGTACAGGTAGGAATAAGCATTCTGACCTGACTGGAACTAAGGAGCTCTGCAAAGTGGCAGGGACGAGAGAACTACGGGTAAAAAAAACACCTAACACTAAGGGGGACGGACAAAGGGACATACAGACCTAACGAGGAAGACAAACAGGGTGACAAAACTAGCAATACTAACAAAGAGCTCATACAATAAGGAAGAACCTGACAGGGACGAGAACGTGGACGTGAAGATGGCTGGTAGCTTGGCAACATGGACTCAAAACGTACTGGCACAGAACTGGGGGAGACACAGACATGGGGGAGTCATATATACACTAGGTAATGGGGAACAGCTGGAAACAATCAGTGGCGGGGCTGACAATCACCAGACATGGGAGACACGAGGATGGGAAGAGACAAGCTGAAACACAAGGGACGACAATTAATTTCAAAATAAAACAGGAAATGACAAGACCAAATGACAAAACTGAAAACAATAAACACTTAACTTGACAGACATGACACAGTGTCTGTTAGGGGAGGGGAGTGATCCTTCACTGAGAATGAACTGTAGCACTCAGGGAATGAGTCTCGACTCAGGCAGAGGAGGGGAGTGATTCATTCAGTGAACAAAGGAACGAACTGTAACTGAACCGATGAACTGCATGAGCAGGACGGGGCTCCTGAGAGGAACTAAAGGATTCGGTGAACAAATCTTTTGAACAAATCATTTTAATGAACGATTCGTAAGGATTCAGTTGCTTCAAAAGAACTGTTTTGCCCATCACTAGGTCTCACTACCTCACATTCAGGATCTCATAGACACCCTAGGGGGCAATGGATGGTTCAGCATCTAAGACCACAGCAACGCCTATTACCAGGGCTACATGGCTGAATGATCCAGACATATGATGGCTGGCCATGATGTCACTAAAAGAGAAAAGGCCCGTTACTCTGGGTTACGTGAAAATGAAGGGGAGCTCCACAGTGACACAGGAGAAACTCAAGAGTGGTAAAGGAGTTCATTTACCTTCAAGAACCCCTGTACAGTGGACTGATCAGCACCAAAGGGCCCTTGAGCAGCTGATCGACACACTCTCACAACCACCTGTGCTGGCATATCCAGACTTTTGACGAACATTTGTGCTTCACACTGATGTTCTGGAGCAGTGACTGGGTGTAGTGTTGCATCAGAGATAATATGGAAAGCACAGACAATAATCCCCTCACATACATTATGAGTACTGCAAAGCTGAGTGCAGTCAGCCACTGGTGGGCAGGTGAGCTAGTATGAGTAATTGTTTACTGGCCTTTCATGGGCTTTTACTGGCCTTTCAGGGACATCAAGGCCTATGTGACCATGAAGTGCCTCTGTATCAAACACAAGACACTAGTGACACATGTCAGAGCACCGATGGGCTCACTATATCTGCACCACTCGAGCTTGTGTCTATAGACTATATGCACCTAGAGACTAGCAACGGGGGCTATGAATACATTTTAGTTGTCTGTGTAAGTTCTCAGTCATCCAGGTCAAGGTAAATCAAAAAGAGCAAAAAACAGTCAACTGGACTTGCTTGAGGTTGGTTGAAGATATTTCCAGTTTCCAGACTCTTTTTTGCTATTTTTCTTTCCATGGAGACAGCCCCTCCCTCCGCCTGCAGCCGCTCCTCTCCCCCTGCAACAGCTTCTCTCCCCTCAGACCCCCATTAAGTTGAACTGAGTCAGACCA
Organism: Synanceia verrucosa; assembly: GCA_029721515.1. NCBI lineage: Eukaryota > Metazoa > Chordata > Actinopteri > Perciformes > Synanceiidae > Synanceia > Synanceia verrucosa. Next base: position 19,701,471 of record CM056556.1, on the reverse strand, counting down.
TGCCGAACTCCTCTCCAATACTCAAAAATGGTTTTTGGATGAGAGGCGGCAGGAGCTTGTGAGGATCACAGCGGTGATAATTTATGTCTCTACTCCACTCAGAAGGCCGACAGTGGCAGTTTTCCCAAAAAAGGATTTGCTCCTTTTTCAGGATTTTCATCTGAAAATTAGCATTGCAGCCTATGGAGGAGTTTTTGGAGTTGTCACCCTATTTAGGGGCATAGAGCCACAACTATAAATCTCACAGACACCAGAGGAACATCACTGCGACCGGCACGAGATTTCCAACATTTTGCTGTAAAAATTATGTCTGCGGGGTGTACTTAGCCCTCACAGTCGCAATTTCAAAATAGTTTTTCAGATGATTCAGAAGCTGCCCTTTACTCTAGGTGTGTAGTTCTCCCACTGTAGCGCATGCAATAGACACCCATGTTAAATTCTTATTTGTTTAAGTTTTCATGGTCTGAAAGAAAGTGAAATGCTGAAGAAACTATACGTTTTATGAAAATGATGATGATTATGAGGATGTAGTCAGGTAAATTTGCTGCGTTTTGAAAGTTGAATGGAGTTTCTCTGTGAAAGTATGGCGGACATAGTGGCATTTCAAAAAGGTGTAGATTTGAGAGGATTTAAAGATTTTCTTCATTGAGTTGAATTGTTAAAAGTTCATGAATAAAGCTGAATATTTTAAAAATTATAAATAGTTGAAATGAGAAAAGATATAGCACACAGTTGAATGGCTTATGTAGCTGAAAGTATGCTGAAGTAGTTAAAGTCCAAACAAGAAAATGCATTTCCTGCTACGCTGCTAATGCTGAATGCTGCTTAGCTTAAGCTAATCTGCTAATGCTGGCGTGAATGTTGCAGGAAGGATGAAATTATAATTTAATTCAATTTAAAAGTTGAATGTTGAAAATGTGTGGATGAATTTAAAAGTTGAATGTTGAAAATTTTAGAATTAAATTTACAAGGTGAATGTTGAAAACAGGGGTGGCACGGTGGTGTAGTGGTTAGCACTGTCGCCGGGTTCGAATCCCTGTGTGGAGTTTGCATGTCCGTGTCTGCATGAGTTCTCCAGCTTCCTCCCACCAAACATGCATTGTGATTAGTTTAATTGGCTAATTTAAATTGACCATAGGTGTGAATGTGAGTGTGAGTGGTTGTCAGTCTCTATGTGCCCTGCGATGAGGTGGTGACTTGTCCACGGTGTACCCTCCCTTCCACCCTAAGACAGCTGGGATAGGCTCCAGCCTCCCCGCGACCCCAGTAGTTATAACACTGCACTTGTGGGTAATTATGTCGACTTATGTTATCTACTTATGTGAAATCAGTATATAAGCTACTAAAACTCAGCATACAGAATGGAAACATAAGATATATGTATACTTTTATAATAGGAATATTATTAATATTATAAAATAATTTGAATTATTAAATATTTAGTTTAAACAAACAATAATTGAAAATATGGTATTATATTAGTAAATTTTTTTATAAATGTTACATCCATCCATCCATTTTCTACTGCTTCTCCTCACATAGTTGCCAGTTCATCACAGGGCACATACAGACAGACAACCACTGTGAGATATCTGGGATAATGATTAGGTATTGTAGCATAAATAGTGTAGAGCAGATTAGTTCATCATTAATTAATATCAAATTATGTATTTATGAACAATATCTTTAAGTTATTGATCATAGACCAAAAATTGCCTTTAATAGTAGAAATTATCAGGGCGCCACCCAGTTTTGCTAAAACAGGGAAAACTTGTGAATTTGACATTAATTAATAGAGTCTCTTAATCTCAGGGTGCTACGGAGTTCTTGACCTAGTGTACAGTGATTCAATTGCTTTATATACACACACAAATCAAATAACCAAGTTCTTTATAAATGAGATGTTTATTTGACAAACTATAACCAGACTACTACTGTAAAAGAAAATAACTAATAATAAATGATTAGTTTGACAAACTAAATGACCAGGCTACTAACAGAAATAATAAAATAGAAAAATAAAAACTAGAATAAAGGAAGATTGATGGTGAAAACATGGGATTGACTCATTGTGACAAAATGGAATGAATGATTAAACAAAAGTTTAAAGGATGAATGATTAATTAATTCAATGTGACCAGTTTAATTCAGTGGTGGTTATCTATACCAAATTAAGTATTAGGCTGTTACCAAATTTTCGTTTCGATTTGGTGGTGTTCAGCAGTTGAGAGTTTGAGAGGCATCAGAGAAGACTGTGAGTAATTTACTATTCAGAATTGGTTTAGCGTTTTACTGATATCTTACTAAATATTATTAAGTTTGCTGGATTAAGCCCTAAATTCAGGCCATTTAATTTAGCGTCTAATCATCAAACTCTTTAATATCTGTAAGATGTATATGCAGTATATCACCGTTCCTGGATGGATGGGAGTGAGGAGTGGCTGCAGGTTCTGTCGGGGTTTGCTGGATCTCTGCAGGCGACTTCGACTTGAACTTCACCAGTGGCTCTTTCGGGCATCGGTGGACATCTGTGGACAGCTCTGGACATCTCTGGGGAGTTCTGGAAACCTTTGGTCATCTCTGGACAGTTCTGGACAGCTCTGGACATCTTTGGTTGTCTCTGAACATTTCTGGTTGACATGGCTCCATCTCAGTCTCTCTCTGTCTGTCGCTCCTCTTCACAGCATAGTCTCTGTGCCCTTGTTTCAAATCTTCCCCCCCTTTTTGTTGGTGGGGGAGGTCGGCTGGATTCACACCAAAGTCGCCTGACAGTCTTCTATTCTTTTTAGTTTCTTCATGAGGGCTGGAGTCATTTTCTGCAGCCTGTGTCTGAGCAGAGGAGCTGGCTCACATCAGGGCAAAGGAGTAGACAGAGAAGACAAGATGGTCTTGAGGCAGGATGCAGAGTTGGAAGGTTCTGGATAGGCTGTTCTTCATGCCATGAGGTGCTGGGTCCTGAGGAGGCCATTCAGAGGCAGCATTCAGAGTCTTTCAGTCATATCTGGAGCAGAATGAAGATTCTGGAGAGGTTGCTCTTCATGCCATGAGGCGCTGGGCCTGCGGTGGGACAGCATGTCTCTGTCTCTGGGTCATCACTGTTTCCCTCCCCCTCCCAGCATGTGGGAGAAGGAGAACAGAGATGCAGTGGAGAGGATGAAGACCAGGACTTGACTGGCTGAAGGGCTGAAGAAGAGTAGAGCGAGTGCTCAGACCAGCTGAGGCTTTTTATGATCTTTGTTGAAGGACCAGTGGGGGTGTGACCACTGGTCCCTCCCCATCCACCAAGTTAACTGAGATGATATTCTTTTAATGTATTTAATGTTAATACTGCTGTGTTTTACTTTATTAAAGTTTATCTGTGTGAAAGCTCTCTCTCTCAGCTGTAAATCAACATCAAACACCGTACAGTAGGAAACCACAGAACAGAACTTGACCAATTGAATTGAAATTAATCAACAAATTAAACACACAGATGAACCATGATATCAGAGCATGTAGGAAGGTGTACTACAACAGGCAGATCTATGTATGATTGTGTCTGTAGAGTTAATCCACAACCAATCCCACATGTCACATTTAGTCCTTATCAGAAGGAGGAAAAGGAAGAGGATCTATGTGGACACTGATGTTTGACATTATAACAGTGATACTTATATGACAGCAGCTGAAGATGAAAGCATAGTTAACCATTAAAATCTTAATGTAATGTTCTGTTCCAGGCAGGAAGAAAGGAAGAGTCCACATCAAGCTTTGGATGTGTCTGGCAGGATTAAAGCAGGAATGTGGGCAATAAAACCCCTCCTCCTGGTGTATGTCCTGGAGATCCTTGGGTCAGAGAGGAGGAAATGGTCTTATCTGTTTATTTGCCAGTCATAAAACTTAAGCCTTAAGCACTTAGGTGCCACATAGTGTCAGATGGATTTCCTGAGGAGATACTCAGAAATGAGAAGAGTTAAGTTCATTATTTTATGCTCATTGATATGCTACAGTATAGTGTGGTTCCAGGATTAATACCACCGCAATGGTTTGTCTGTTAGAACAAGAAAGGGGCACCAGGGGATTCCAGTCCATAATTCATAATTCACTGGTTTGTCTGACAACAAAAGACAAAGAATAAGCAGTGTTAATTCAGTTATTGTAATTAATAATTTCAGTTGTTAATAATTAAACAAAGGTCAACAATTGCACTCTGTGCAACTATAAATACATAAATAACCTAAGCATAACTAAAACTTACCAGCACAGAAAGTGAATATTAACTACTAACATCAGTGCATTCAAATCAAAGGAAAACTTACATAGCAAATACTCACTGAAAAACTACTGATGTTGCACCCACATGACGGCAGCCAGCTCCTTTGTTTTCCAAAGAATTTGACGCAGAAATCCCCACCCCGAGGAGACTACTGTGGAGGTATACACATGGAGGATGGAGATAAGAAATGGCCCCAAAACATTGTGAAATCAATAATAATAAATATTTATTACATGACAAGGATTAACAATAACTAAAGTAGAGTGCAAAGATCAGTCCTGTAAAACCAAACAAAAACCAAAACGCTGAGGAGAGAGAAGCAGCCTTGTGCACAGACTGAGAGAGAGAGAGATTGCTGGTTTCTGCCCAGCAGCAACGATATACTACCTAGTATTACTTCAGTATGAATTATGCCTACACTGAGAACTTTACACAACCTGGTACAACCAGTAATCACTGAATGTTTCTTTTGGACACCATTTTATAACTATTTTAATTTCTTAACGTTTGGTTGTACCAGGTTGTGTAAAGTTTGCAAACATATTCTAAAAAGCCCTGTGTCAACAACAACCATGCAATACTATTACGTCAGCACCGCTGTTCCTTTGTAATAGGACCTGTACTGTACATACCTCCACAAAGTAACCAATGATTATCCTGAATATAGTCATAGTATTGTAGTTTCTTACAGGTGAAAGGTGATCCCACAGGCTCTGGATTCAACACAGCGGAGATAAGAGCATCCGTAGGGTGCACAAAAGTCTTGCATCTTCACTCAGCATTTTCTTGTAGCAATCATACTGTAAGATGTTTTTAATAAGCCAACCCGACTGGAAATCATGTGCAACTGTAGTTAACTCTTTAAAGACTGCAATAGAAATGGTTAGTCAGTGACTAAATTGCTATTTTTGCTCACTGTGAAGTCATTTTTGGAGTATCTTCAAATATTTCATATCCTAGAATCTGTACAACCTCAGCTAAAATATTATGTATGCCAATAAACCACAGGAGTTGCTCATTTAAACAGGATAATGCCCAGAGCCGGAGTGGGTTAAGTCTGGTGGTCTCAGTGTTGGTCTCCCTCTTTCCCCAGGCGTGTGTGTGAGTGTTTGTGTGTGTGTTTGTGCCTCTGCCACCATAAGCCCTCCGGTTGGCCCTGCTGAAGAAGGAGGAGAACAGAGTTAGAAAATGGATTGGCTGTGCTAAACTCCAGCTCCTTGCAGTTCTCCATGTCTACTGGAGGCAAAATCTGACGGTTCCCCTTGGTTCATCACAGATTTCCGCAAAGTTAATTCTGTCACCATTCCTGACTCATATCATCTTCCCCGAATGGAAGATTGTGTGGATACCCTCGGCTCAGCGAAATATGTGAGCAAGTTAGATTTGTTCAAGGGGTACTGGCAAGTCCCATTAACCGAGCGCATGTTTAATATCTCCGCATTTGTGACTCCTAGAATACACAGTCATGGCTTTCGGCATGTGCAACGCCCCCACTACCTTCCAACCGCTAGCCGATTCTGTTTTGTCCGGGTTGCCGAACTGCAATGCTTATTTATGGCGCGTGTTGTCATTGGAAGTGTCCGACTAGACTGTAAAAGCCAAACACAACTCGACCCCGCCATTTTTAAAACTGGCAACTGCTTCGTTATTGTTACACAAGAAAATGACATCACTTTTGATTGCTTACATGATCGCTTCGGTGTGCTCCATTGTTTGTGATAGTAGTGTTGTTGTTCTTCTTCCCGGTTTTCTGTGTTGCATGTAAATGCTGTTTCACGCTGCTGTATGACGACCCAGCCCACGCCGAGGAGGTACTATGAGGTACACAGCAACAAAACTGAGCCGAGCCGTGCCGTGTCATTACTGTGTAGTGGTCAAATGATTTATGGGGCGGCAGTAGCTCAGTCTGTAGTGACTTGGGCTGGGAATCGGAGGGTCGCCAGTTCAAGTCCAGGTCGGACCAAAATGTGGAGAGTGGACTGGTAGCTGGAGAGGTGCCAGTTCCTCCTCCTGGGCACTGCCGAGGTTGCCCTTGAGCAAGGCACCGAACCCCCAACTGCGGGGCGCCTGGATAAGGGGCAGCCCCCTCGCTCTGACACCTCTCCTCTAATGCATGTGCATGTGTTTGTTTCATGACTTGTGTGTGTAATGTGCAACTGAAAAATATATGTACAGTCATGGAAAAAATTATTAGACCACCCTTGTTTTCTTCAATTTCTTGTTAATTTTAATGCCAGGCTCAACTAAAGGTACATTTGTTTGGACAATTATAATGATAACAACAAAAATAGCTCATGAGAGTTTAATTTAAGAACTAAGGATTATTCATTTTCCATGGTTTTCTTGATAATAACCAAAATTACTTAAATTCTTACATCAATAGCTATGGCATTGTACCGCCAAAAACACTACTTTTAAGCATTCCATGTTTTCTTTTCTGTTTGCTTTAAACACATGATACACACAAGAGTTAATACTTGATTGCATAACCATTGTTTTTGATGACTGCAGCCATGCGTCTTGGCATGCTCTCCACCAGCTTCTGACATTGTTCTGCTGTCACAGCAGCCCATTCCTGTTGGACAAATTCAAACAAATTTTCTTTGTTTTTGGGCTTGTGGTTCTCCATTTTGAGTTTGATGATTTTCCACAGGTTTTCAATTGGATTAAGATCTGGTGATTGAGCAGGCCAAGGCATGGTGTGAATGTTGTGGTTCTCCATCCAGGCTTTAACTGACCTTGCCGTGTGGCAAGGGGCATTGTCTTGTTGGAAAATCCAGTCATTCGAGGCAGGAAAGAGTTTTCCAGCTGATGGAAGAAGACTGTTTTCAAGGGTAGTCCTGTACTTGACCTGGTTCATTCGGCCTTCACACAATTGCATTTGCCCTGTTCCACTCAGACTGAAACAACCCCAGATCATGACTGATCCACCCCCATGTTTTACTGTAGGGGCAAGACAGTCTGGGTTGCAAGCTTCTCCAGGCTTCCTCCTAACCAGTAAGTTGGCTGGAGTGGGCATCAATTCAAAATTGGATTCATCACTGAAGAGAACCTTAGCCCAATCATCAACAGTCCAATCCTTGTGGTCTCGAGCAAAGAGTAACCGGGCCTTCCTCTGCCTTTCATTGATGAAGGGCTTCTTGCGTGCTCTGTGTGACTTCAAACCAGCTTCAACAAGTCGGTTTCGAACTGTCCTTGCCGAGCAAGTCACATTTCTCGCCAGTGCCCACTCATTTTTAAGGTCCCTGGAGGTCTGGCGACGATTCCTGACACAGGAACGGATGAGTGCACGGTCATCTCGTGGGGTAGAAAGACGTTTCCTGCCACGGCCAGGTAGCAATTTGGTAGTGCCATGTTCAGCTTGTTTTTTTTTGTTGGAATGAACGGCTGTCTTGGAGATCTTCAGTTTTTTCGCTACCTGTCTCTCACTCATGCCAATTTCCAGCAGTGCCAAGATGGCTGCCTTTGTTGCTTCACATAATTCTTTTGTTTTAGGCATTATGTGAGAGCTGACAACTTCTGAGTTGTGCTACGGCTTGAATGTAAGCAGGAAACCACTCTAGGCCTTTGCATGTGCAGTGCTGCTTGTGACATGAAATGGCCTCTTATATACCCTGGGAATCAATTAAGCTTAAGAATGTCAAATAGGACATAAAGTATTATGTGACCAGCTGCATTTTTTGTTGTGTTCATTGTATTATACGTTTAGTGGTACCAGATATTAGAATGAACAAGAAATTGAAGAAAACAAGGGTGGTCTAATAATTTTTTCCATGACTGTATATATACTAACAGAGTGAAAAAATGTAATTTCCCTCATTGAGGGATTAATAAAGGAATTCTTCTTCTTCTTCTTCTTCTTCTGGAAAAGCACCATTAGATGATTTAATTGTGTATTTCATGACGTGGGAGGAGCACATCCACATCCTTGAGCAGGTATTCACTCGCCTTGCACGTGTTTCCCTCACATTAAACTTTGCCATGTGTGACTTTGGCAAAGCAGGCCAAGTCAGACCCCTCGTTGCTAAAGTAGCTGCCATTAAAGATTATCCGGTCCCGGACACATGTAAATCTCTGCACTGCTTTCTCGGCCTGGCTGGGTATTACCGCAGCTTCTGCCGCAATTTCTTGTCCGTTGTTCAGCCCTTAACTGTGCTGATGAGTACAAAAGTTGATTTTGAGTGGTTTTCTGAATGCCAGCACTATTTTTGTATTGGGTTGTTTTGGTTACTGCTTTTCTTTAAAAACACACACCTTGGATTAGTTGTTGTTAGTTGGTTTTTGTGTGATTGTTTCTTTGTACAACTCTAGTTAAGAGTCTCTTTTTGTTTTCATTTTAGAGCTCATTTAGTTAGTAATTGCCCCCCTTTTGTGTTGTGTAATTGCTCTTACTTTTGTTACATCTTGGGTTTTTTTATATAGGTTACTTCCCTTTCCCCTAGCTGGGTCGTAACACTCAGCCTTACACAACTATGCTGCATGATTAAGTCTTTTTTTAATAGAAAAGCTGCAATTTTAATATGTTCAAACATCCACAATTGCAGCCATGTTAATAATGTGTAAGAAACCAAACCGTTTGTAAATCCATCAAAATTTCAGCAAGATAAGAGTATTTATGAGTGCAGATCACTCACCATCATTCACGTACCACAGTTTACGCCAGAGAGCTTTTCTGTAGTAAGCTGGACCGCCTAAGATCTAGCCTTTCTTCTACATATCTATGATTAGGACACTATAATAAATAGCTCATATTTACAGTACCCCCTGCGGAAGGCTTTGGCTGCAGATGTGAACTACAGTATATAGCAATGTGGTAGAAGATAAATTTATTTGATTGTTTTGTTTTTTTTGCTTTTCCACTCCTGGCCCGTAGACTCAGTTGATGTATTAGAATGGAGTGGAAAGTGTGTGGGTGTGCACTTTAAATGCTGAGCATCAGTAGTGTGGTGAGAGAGTCTGCAATATCCACTCTCCTTCATAATTATTTGTCTCCTTTCAGCTGCATGCTCCAGCTTTCCCTTTCATTTCATTATTTCAAATTTGCATTGAAGAATTTGTGGTGAATTGGATACTACCTTTTCAATGACAGCTGCTGTGTGCTTTCTAAATGTATTTCAAACATGGACCAACCACAAGTGATCTTGTCACATCTTTTTTTTCTTTCTTTGATGGGCTGTTTTACACCAAGCACATATTTTCATTGCAAAAATTTGCACAGATCAAAACATCATCAAAACATTTCATCAAAACAAATTCTAAAATGTAAATATATACATTTGTTATAACCTTTATAAGTTCAAGAAAAAGACCACAGCAAATAAGCATCCCATTTCCACTACAAAAGTATTTTAGTATGGATGATGGACCCTGTGAGGCTTCCATGCTGAGCAGGGAGCCCGAATGCACGACTCAGAACCAGGTCTTTCACAGCGAAAGAAACAAAAAGTACCTCAACCAAAAGGGGAGGGAAAAGCTAACCACTAAACAGAACTAACAAATAAACTAGAAAATCTAACTACAAAACAAAATAATTCACAAGAAGGCAAACTACAAACTAAATCCTATCTCTCAGTCTAAACTACAAAAATTGCCTTGTAAGCCATGTAGATTGTGGACTCACTATCATATATTCTCACAGAATGTGGTTAGTTGGCAGTAATCCAGAATCCATGTAGTTAGGTGGCCCACCCCAGTATGGCCCCCCAAAAGTGTGGGCTAAATGGTGTTCATCACACTGGAGAAATCAAAGAATGTGTTCCTCACAGTGCTTTCAGTTATGGCAGTATTACCCTAATGCCAGGTTGATAGATCCATAAATGGGTTCACCAGAAGGTAAGGGTGGATGAGGACCAGTCTCTCCAGGTTCTTCATAAGGTGAGATATCAATGCCATAGGCTGTAGCTGTTGAAGTCCTTGACATATGAGATCAGTCGCTTTGGCCAGACAGGATATTCTCCATGGCTACGGACAAGTGCTGAAAAATCCCACAGATGTGATCTGACAAGGACTTGACAAGCTTGGGGGAGGAGAGTAGCAGCTCTGATAGTGCAGATGAGAAAGAAGGGGACAGGAAAGGGTGTGGTGAGGCCACTGTTGGTCTCCCTCAGGTTTGTACTTTGGTTCTCTGTGGCCAGTGATGGTTTTAAACAGACACTATGTAATTTTTTCTCCCATCTAGTGGTTAAATTTGACCTTGCATGCATTGCAACATGGTTGGAACTACGGTAAGTGGTATGGGTCAAGTCCCAGGCGGCTACTATCACCGTGGATCCCCAGCCACCGGCCCGGAGCTCCAGTCATTTTTCCCGCGGACATTCATAGCCCTCCACCGTTCTGGAGGATTTCCCAGCCGGCCACGAATGGGCATAGGGTGCACCTGGGCGGCCACTCACCTCAGATCCCCGGCTCGGGGCTCCGGCCATTTAATGGCCCTTTTATGCTTTTTTGATGATGAGGATTCAGTGCGGCATGTGTATGGTTTTGTATTTTGACCAAAAGTGCAGTGCAGGTTTTCGTTTAGTGCCGGGTAAGTAAAACCGGCGTCTCCTCTTTGCTTCTCTGTGAAAAGTGAATCTCAAAACGCAGAAATGCATTTTGTCCTATGGGTACTCGTAAGTAGTGCTTTATGTCCCTCTCGGCAGTTCGTAGTTTTTGATAGAGGGGAAAGACGTGTGCCAAAGAAGGTGGGCGGTGTTGTTTAGTGGAAAGTGTTTGGGTAACTGTAAACTATAAATAAGCAACCGACAATGCCACCTGGGGATTTACACCCCAGGAAATATAAGTATTTAAATTTGAAAGGTAACCAAGGCACACAGGTAAGTCACTGAAGAGGTGGAGGCGTGGTTTTAACCCATAACACAATGTTTTATTATAAGCAACCAACATAAATAAAATTACTAGGGCTGGAACTGTGAAGAAACAAAGAAAAATTATTAAAACAGCTCTTATTAAAAACAATTAAAATATTCTTTGTTTTATAATCATTTAAAAAACACAAAATACCGTACACAAATCTATTGACTAAAACACAACCAGCCCAACTTAAATCGAATTAAACTAAACAAACTAAGGTAAACTGAGCTGAGACCACTGCAGAGAGACAGACAGACAGACACTGGGGAGGGTGCAGGGGTGCTACCACTTTCTCACCCTTTGTGCAGCACAGCAAATCACAGCAAACCTCACTGCAAACTAAAGTGCAGACTATTCTGTGTCCCAGTGTTCTTACTCATATGCAATCAGTGCAGGTACCTCACCACAGGTGCCTAGTCTCTCACACAAGTGGCTCCCGACTCCTGAGAGAAAATAGAAAATTAAACAACCAAACAAAAATGTCACAAACCCAACTGGACAAAGGCATCAACTAATTACAAACTATAAAAAAGGGGCCACAAGCAATAAGAACTACAAAGATAAAATGAACACTAGAAAAGAGGTGGGCAAAACAGAAGTCATGTAGTTCTGGGTTAACCACCATAGCACGTAACACAGAAATCTCTACAATAGTGGAACCATAGGCTGGGCAGGACAACCAGACATCTCAAGCAGCAGCAACAACTCCACCAGCACACCAGGAAAAGGCAAGGAGGACTAACAGGCCACAGGTGCCCTTTTATAGCCTGGCCTAATTAGTGGGCTGGTAGAGGAGGAGTCATGAAAAGAGCTGCATTCAAGAACTCCAAATGCAGACTCAGGAGGCTAAACGTTAACCTTACCACAATCTACCCCTGGGTTTTTAAATCATCGACCTTCGATTTACTTACTGCCACTTCCTAAAAATGGCAGAGTCAATAGGCACAGGTACCTGAGAGTTTGTAGCCCCTATTGCCCTACTCCCAGCCGCCAAAGGTAGATGAAGGTTGGATTGTTGCCCAGCAGTGACACGGGTGGTCCTTCTCAGAGATGTCTCACGGTTGTCAGGAGGCCAGAGGTGGTGCTGTGAGCTCTGGCTGAGATTGTTTGATTTGTTGACCATTTGCAGGTACACCATTTGGTTCAGGGACCAGGGCAAAACATGCACCATTGGGAGATTGGTCCCCTGGAGAGGGTTCCAACACTTGTGGCTCTATAGAGGGGCAGTCAACCACACAATCCATTTTGCCTTTCAGAAGTGAAAGATGAACATGTTTTACCTGGTGAGAGTCATCCACTGGTGCAATAGTGTATAGTGATCCTCCAGCTGCGTCAGCCCTCAACACCTTGTACGGGACCTTGACCTGGACTCCAAATGTCCTGGATCTGTCCTGGATCCCGGCCTCTGGCGCCCACGTTTCTGAAATAGACCCACTGACCTTCCTTCAAGGGGGCCTCTCGCACACACTGATCATAATGTTTCTTTCGCCGATCAGCTGCAGCCTCCAAATGCTTGGTGACTGCTGCACATCTAACTCACATATGGTATCGCTAGCCCGTTGGCAGCACTAAGCTTCAACCAGTTACATGAATGAAGTTTGTCGAGGCCCCACGGTTCAAAATGCTGTGCAAAGAAACTCTCTGTTACAGTTGACACCATTAACCCTGTATCAACTAGACATGGGACTGAAACTCCACCCATTAGCACTGCTACGTTTGGACACGCCGACACCAAATTCTCAGGAATACGGGCTGTCGAATGTTTAATTCAAATTTAAATTAATAGTTTAATTGTAAACTATGCGTAAGCAACCCACAATGCCACCTGGGGACTTACATCCCAGGAATTATAAGCATTTAAATTTGTAAGGTAACCAAGGTGGCAGAGGCGTGGTTTTAACCATAACACAATGTTTTATTATAAGCAACCAACATAAATAAAATGACTAGGGCTGGAACTATGAAGAAACAAAGAAAAACTAGAAAACCGCAAGCGGTTATGTTATTAACAGATGGGGACGGTGGTGCGAGCGGGGGGCAATGAACTTTTAATAATCGATTGTTGTTGATTCATTGTTGCAATGAATCAACAACAATCGATTATTAAAAGTGTTGGCAACAAATATCTTTATCAATTCGTTGTGTCATGTGATTAATATGTCAGTCACTGCGACATCACGGAGCTCACTGGGTTGAGCAGACGTATGTACACTGCTGTAAAACACCACAGAGGAAGAGTAGAGTGGCTCATATGGAGCAGAGCCTGTTTTTGTTTTTGTTTTTTTTAAGCCATGATAAGCTGCTTGCACCCTGAAATCTGGTTGAACTCTTCCCTCAAAGACCCATTTTATGAGCTATTTGACATCAACATTTAGTTATTGCTTTTTTAATGATTCATAATTTATTAATTTCAGAACTCTAGGATGTCCATGCAGAAACCTGTGATTTGTGCATTTTCTTGTACTGTCAATTTGAGATAATGTCCTGTTTCTGAGTAAGAGGATGGAAACTAAATATCTGATTCATCAAAAAAATAATCAACCAATTAATCAATTGTAAAATAATCATTAGTTGCAGCCCTAATAAACAGTATAAACAGCATATTAACCCTTGGGGTCCAGAGCCTATTTTGGCTGTTTTTTAATACTTTTGATTTTCTTTCTATATACCACATAACAATGTTTAACATGCCCATGCTTAGTATCTTTTTTTTCCGCACAACTTCATCTATATGGAGAGATAGTTATTATTTCACTATAACCTACTTCATTAACATATTGGGCCTGTATCTATTACAATAAAAAACACAAACATACTCAATCAACTGTTTTGGAACTTGAAAAACTAAATATATGTTGCTAATATGAATATGTAAATGTAAAATTGAAATAAAGTAATACTATATACAAATATTTACAATTAAAAACATCTGATTATGCCAGCGTGATCATAGGCCCCACAGGGTTAAAAACAGTCGATAATTTGTTATTGCTAACTTTTGATGGGTGATATGGGTAATGATTGAATCATAGTTATGCATTTATTTTTAAATTCACTGACAGTATTTCTGGATTTTGCGTCAAAAACCTGTAAATGCATATTATTGTAAAATAATTAATTTCTACCTGAGCATGAAAAAAAAATCCCAAAATATAAAACTGTACATTTAAGTGACAGAGCATTTAATCATTTTTTCATTCATTTCTGAAGTTGAATTTATTTTTTGCTTTAATAAAGACTATCACTTAAAGCAACTGCAAAGTGGCTGAAAGAGCCAGTAGAAGAAGCCCTGCTTGTTGCTGGTCATCTCAACTTCTTCTGAGATCGAAATGATGAGAGGTGCTGAAGAAGCTGGAGCCATAGAAGGGTCTAGTTCTCTTCTGGGTTCTGGGCCCTTCATAATTGGTGTTTGGTTGGTGTTCTCCCGGTCCTGGACATCAGTAATGCTGAGAGGTTCAGGAGGGGTCAGTGGGGTTGGAGTCTTGGTGGAGTCTGGTTCTCTGGTGGCCTTCAGGTTTCCGTCCTCACTAGCCTCAACATCACGAGTGGATGGAGGTTCATCAGGGGGTGTCGGAGAGACCGGAAGAACATCAGAGTCGGGTTCTCCGTTTGGTTCTGGGTCCATCTGGTGGGGTTTGTCATCTTCATCCTCCCTGGCCTCAACATCAGGAGTGGATGGAGGTTCAGCAGGGGGTGTCAGACAAACAGGATGTGGTTCTGTGTTTGGTGTTGGGTCAGTCCGGTGGGGTTTGTCATCTACATCCTCCCTGGCCTCAACATCAGGAGTGGATGGAGGTTCAGCAGGGGGTGTGGGAGAAACAGGATCTGGTTCTCTGTATGGGGTTGGGTCAATCCGGTGGGGTTTGTCATCATCGTCATCCTCCCTGGCCTCAACATCAGGAACAGATGGAGGTTCAGCAGGGGGTGTGGGCGAAACTAGAGGAGGTGATGAACTTGGTGTTGGTGGCTCCTCAGTTGCAGCCAGGTTGAAATTGTCCTGGATTGGAGGTTCGTCAGCGGGCATTAAAGGAGTCAGGCTCTGGAGCAGAAAGAGCTCACAGACCTGTTCCTCTGCGACATAAACAATCTCAGTCAGCAGCTCTGGCGCAAAGCTCTTGATGTGGTCCACCAGGATGTCTTGCGGATAAGTCTGTCTGATCGTTGTCAGGATCGACAGGACCATGTCATCCCTGATGGAGCGGGAGAAGGTGGCCTGACACTCTAAAGGCAGAGCATCGGAGACTCGGTCCAAAACAGCCTTTGTAACCCCGACAGACATCTGGCTGAGCTTTTGGGAGGCCATATTTAAAAGAGATCGAGGAGGAAGAGTCCAGAAGCCCTGCAGGACTCTGGGGACTGCCTCGAACACCACCTCCTCAGGACTAAGCATTGTTGAGCTGGGAGCCTCCTCCTCCTTCTGTCTCAGCGTGATGGCGTATTCTTTGGCCAGCTTGAGGATTTTTGGATGTCTGTAGGTTAGAGGCATTAAAATTACATTTCAAAACCCTTCAGATTATCAAAGAGATATTAAAATCACAGCAGTTTAACTGTTAATGAATATGTGTCCAATAACTCACTGAAAACTAGGATGTAAGGTCTCTGGGGAGTTGAGGAGCATCTTAGCTTCGAACTCAATATCCCTCTTTTTGTGGCTGTTATTTACTGCCCACACCTGGAAGAAGAAATTATAAATATACATATATATGTCAGAAATCAGCACATTTTACCATAAACTACTGTTCAACTTCTCAGGATTGTTGTGTTACCAGCGTCAGCAGAGGCTTTGCATCCTCCTCATCAAAGTCCTCCAGTTCAAACTCCCAAAGTCTGCAAACATGAACAAAGCAGAGGATTCATTTTTACTCTTTCTCTCTACATCATCAGAGTAATATTAATATGACATGAGTTCAAGGTGTAGAGGTGGACTCACTGTTCTCTCAGACTGCTTTTACTCTCCTGGAGAATGAAGTCAGTCAGGTCTTCAGCAGTCACCTGAGATGGTATCAGTTCTTTCTGCTGAAGACTTAAGAGTTCCCTCACCAGTGCAATCTTAAAAAAAAACAGTCAAGAGATGAGGCATTTTAGCACGACAAGACTTATTTTATTATAATTTACCTTGCATGGTTTGTTAGTATGGGCTTGAAGGTTGTCTTACCTGAGCCCTGTAGCTGCTCATATGCCAACAGATCTGCAGAGCCCGCTGATAGATGGGTGTCATAAACAACACCTTAAAAGAGAAAAGGATTTGTTACTTTTAGGTTGAGTCATTATTTTTAAAGTCACATGTGAAAATGTTTAAAATCCAGCTCCAGTAAAGACAAAAACAAAATGCTCACATACCCTGATGGGTCTGTAGAGTCCTCTGCTCCCTTCAACAAACTCCATCGATATTATGTTGCTGTATATAACAATACACAACAATAAAAAATTCAAAGCGACAACGTAAGGTGGTAGACTGTGACGTGAATTTGTGCTAATTCAACAGAAGACTCTGGAGAGTACTGACACTGTTGAGGTCTCTGGCGCAAATGAGCAAATGAGCAGAATGTTTTTCAGGTAAAGAGTCTTTGAGGGCCACAGGATTTCTGTTCTAGAATCCACAGGATTTCTCTTCTAGAATGGAACTGACTTAAAGCACAACAAGTGGGTCACCAAGGAAACACTTTTTGAAAGTATCCTGTTGTTAAATAAAATGTCTGTAACGAGGCATATGACACTACTGATGTGAAATGATGCAGACATATACATAATATATCCAACAATGTTGTCATCACAAGCCCAGATGATGGTCTCAAGAGCTGCCAATAATTACCACATTAGCCAGTGAAAAATTTCCCTGGAACTAATAATACTAATAACTAGAAAACTGCAAGCGGGGGGCAATGAACATCAAGCGATTTGGCCAACACACAAAGGAGTTACGGCCATTCGATGGTTCAATGTGGAAATCACGCCAAAATGAAGAGTGGAAACAAAATGGCAGACTTCCTGTTTGGAATAGACAGTTGGTACAAGAGACTTTTTTGTGTGTCTGATCAAGTTACACATGTGTACCGATTTTCCTGTTCCAACTCCATAAAAACCCCTATGGGAAGGTTTTTTTTGAAGAATTCAAGGGGGTGCTGTGGAGCCATTTTGCCCCGCCCGTAGGCGTGGCCCCCATCAGATATTAGAGGTCGCCACCCTTGACCTGTGTATCAACTTTCATAGTGATTATAGAGTTTATTCAAGCCATCAAAAAGCCAAAGAACTGGTCACTTCCTATAACCACTGGGGCCCCACGTGTAAGGCCTGACATTAATATATTAGCACGTACAGGGCTGAGTCCCCGTCATTCTCAGAAAATCTGAAGCTGCTCGGATAGAGTATGTGAACGTGAGAGTCGTTTGAATTTAGACGGTGAATTCGCCAAAGTTTCTCGAGCCCTAGCAGCCACGCCCTTTGACCTAATTACGTGCAGAGCACAACTTTTGCTCAGCTAGGTCTGGAGATGAAGTTTATCATCAGAAAATCCAAAATTCAAAATGGCCGACTTCCTGTTTGGAGTAGACAATTGGTGCAAGAGACTTTTTTGTGCGTCTGGTCTAATTGCACGTGTACCGATTTTCATATTCCAACTCCACAAAAACCCCTATGGGGAGGGGTTTTTGAAAGTTTCAAGGGGGCGCTATGGAGCCATTTTGACCGCTCATGGGCGTGGTCCCCATCAGATGTTAGAGATCATCACCTTTGACCTGTGTATCAAATTTCATCATGATACGACTTTATTAAAGCCATCAAAAAGCCAAACGTATTTTCTTGAAAAATTGTCAAAAATTGCCACGCCGCCACATGGGCGCCGTTAGCCGTAGCCTCACAGCATTCGGACTGTAGCTTCACTGAGTTGTTATTTCTGTTTTAGACGTAGAATGAAGTTTATGGAATAAATTATGTGAAATCGGTAAAAGTAAAAAGTAAGAACGGGTCACTTCCTGTTACCACCGGGGGGCGCCACAGACTGTAACAACATAGGCTGGGCAGGACAACCAGACATCTCAAGCAGCAGCAACGACTCCACCAGCACACCAGGGAAAGGCAAGGAGGACTAACAGGCCACAGGTGCCCTTTTATAGCCTGGCCTAATTAGTGGGCTGGTAGAGGAGGAGTCATGAAAAGAGCTGCATTCAAGAACTCCAAATGCAGACTCAGGAGGCCAAACGTTAACCTTATCACACATGGAAGCCTCCATATGAGCAACCCGCTCTATGTAAAGACAGCTGATTCTTCGCCCAGGAGGATAAGTCAGATAGTTGGCATATCTTATTTTACACCAATGAGAATCTATTTATGAATGAAGACATTGACGTGAGGTAATAAATACTTAAAAAATTACATTGTGTCTCTTTAAGGCCTGTTCAGACTCCTGTGATATTCAGTCCCCCACGCCTACTGTCTACATGTTGTTGTATCCTTGAGCGAGACACTTAACCTCGAAGTTGCTCCCCGGGTCACTGCTACTGAAAAGCTAAGTCCAGGAATGGGTTAAATGCAGAAGTCAAATTTCATGTGTAGTATGTACCTGCATGTATATGACCACCAATTAAAGTTCTTCTTCTTCTACAGCTGCAGCAGAATGCCAATCTTCCTTCTGAAACTGCTTCCCTTCTCTGATTTTCCTCTTCAGTTGTCTCTGTGCAATCTTCAGTTCCTCTCTGTTACCGAAGGCTCTCTTCTTCTTCAAAAGAGCCTTTGATTTGTTGTTGTTGTTAGAGAAACATGGCAGGGGTATGGCATGATCCACTGGATTCCATTTTGTTTCTGACTAGACAACAACTTTTTTTCTTGGGGTTCATATTAAAAGAAAATAGATATACTCTATAAAATATCCACTGTGGCATCTGAGGTCAGACTGGAGATCGGAAAAAAGCGCTCAGGAAGTAGTTGCCACATAGATGCTTCACTAATCGCATCTCACTGTGCCACCTCACTCAACGTTTGTGTTGTGTGTGTATACAAGTGGGTGACCTCATGTTCCTTCTCCTAATGCCTTTTTATTCCTCTCGCAGATAACTGCTTGTCCATTGGTGGAGATGAAATGACAAGATGAAATAGAGACTGAAAAGGCCACAGTGTGCATGAAAACCCTGGAAACGCCCTTAAAGATCACCTCTTTGAAGACCATCAGCTGGTCGTCATGAAGATTTAAACACACACACACACACACACACACACACTGACTTACACAACTACAGCCATGTCAAAATCATCACATTGTAAGACTGTATTGATGTGGAGTTTTCAAGGCTGTTGTTGTCATCTTAAGATAAGATCTAGTGATTTGTGCCAGCATGTTCTGTCAATATATTATTAGGATAAACAAATTCAATTTCAACTAGAAAAGCACTCAGAGAGTGCAGACCTCTGCCAAGACAGCAGACTTTTATTTAAAGTTACCTCCGCTGCCAAGGAGGTTATGTTTTCACCGGGTTTCACCGGGTTTGCAAAGTAACTCAAAAAGTTATGGTTTTTGATGGAAGTTTCAGGATTGGCCGGAAGTGGCATAACTTAAAACTGATTAATTTTTGGTAGTGCCTTTGAATTGGATCAGATCCCCACAAAAAATTAATCAGTTTTAAGTTAGGCCACTTCCGGCCAACCCTGAAAATTTCGTCAAAATCCGTCCACAACTTTTTGAGTTATTTTTCAAAACAACAAATAAACAAACCCCGGTGAAAACACAACCTCCTTGGTGGAGGTAACTAGAGCTTGCTATAGTGGATCATCTGAGATCTGATTTTCAGGATCTGCATATTTGATTTGACATTTGTTTTACACTAGATCACAGTCAGAATAAGAAACAAGTTTACTGCCAAGTAAGTTTGCACATAAAATAATTTAGACGTGAATGATGCCATGATGTCATGGTGCTTTTCTGGTAAAATAAGGTATAATGTAAAGGTACGTTCAAAGTCTTAGAATGTTTTTTTTTTATTTTATTTTATGTAGCAGTTTTTAATCAACATACAAATCACATATGCATAAACAAAAACAACAACAACAAAAGGAAGTATTAACCCCTCAGACTGTCTATATATGCAGACTGTCTAATTTGGTGGGCCAGAAGTTTTCCGGTCTTCTCCCTGTGTTCATAGAATTGTTGTTTTGACTTAAAAAATAACTGTTCGGTTTGCTTAATGGAAAGATGATTGAATTTCGAATTATTGAATGGTGTTGGGGAGTCGACATATTTACGATCCAACTCTGCTATGCTGCGAGACAGGTCGCTCAAACGCTGTTTGCGTTTCTTTCTCTCATAAGCTGTATAACATATTATATGGCCCCTGAGATAGGCCTTAAAAGCCTCCCACACAGTAGTTAGTGGCATATCTGGTGTGAGATTAAATTCCAAAAAGCTATCAATTTGTTGGGAGATGAACTTCTTGAGAGAGTCCCTAGATTACAACAGAGGATCAAACCACCATGTGCGGCATGGTCTAGTGTACTCTGGGAAACATATATCCAGCTGCACTGGACAATGATCAGAAATGACAATGCTATTATACTGGCTATCTTTGATCATAGGGAGAGTCCTGCCATCTACAAGAAAAAAGTCAATCCTGGAAAAAAAGTGATGGACTGGAGAGAAAAATGAGTATTGCCTGGTCGTTGGGTTATCTCTCCTCCAGGGGTCAAAAAGTGCGTACCTGTCCATAAATGATTGAATAACTGCATCAGAGTTTGAGATTTTACTGTTAGGTATGGGGTTTGATGTATCCAGTTTTGCATGTAAGACACAGTTGAAATCAACCCCCAGTATCAATTGGTTATTATTGAGATCTGGTAGTAGTGCTATAAAACTGGTAAAAAAAAAAACAAAAAGAAAAAAAAGCGGATCGTCCCAATTGGGTCTGTATGTCACAGGTTTATTACAGGTCTGAAGATCCCCGGGCCACACCAACACAGACACAAGAGGGCAGCTTAGGTATAACAAAATTATTTTAATATACCAAGGTAGAATACAGTAAATTGCAATAATGTAATATTTAAGATATTACTCAAATCCACTGAAAATATTTAAAAGGTTACTAAAATTGCAATGCAATATAAATGTTTAGAATATTACTAAAAAAAACTCTATGTAAATACTGGACAGTACTGAACAATTTAAAACAGAATAAGATTATACATTGACAAATTTATCAGAATAAAATTGGGGACTAGCCCAGCCCTCAAAAGTCTTTCTACGCCCCTGCAACCCAGTCCGCACAACTCTTCCCTCAGTTTATTCAGTTTACACTTTACACTTTACAGCATGAAGGAGAAGGGGGCCGCACGGTGGTGTAGTGGTTAGCACTGTCGCCTCACAGCAAGAAGGTACAGGGTTTGAATCCCGGGCCTGGGGCCCTTCTGTGTGGAATTTGCATGTTCTCCACGTTCTCTCCGGGTACTCCGGCTTCATGCAGACTGCTTTTACAAACATTTGTGAAAGAATGGGTCGCTCTCAGGAGCTCAGTGAATTCCAGCAAGGAACTGTGATAGGATGCCACCTGTGCAACAAATCCAGTTGTGAAATTTCCTCGCCCCAAAATATTCCACAGTCAACTGTCAGCTGTATTATAAGAACATGGAAGTGTTTGGGAACGACAGCAACTCAGCCACGAAGTGGTAGGCCACGTAAACTGAGTCATAGTGCAAAGAGGTCACCAACTTTCTGCAGAGTCAGTCACTACAGACCTCCAGACTTCATGTGGCCTTCAAATTAGCTCAAGAACAGTGTGCAGAGAGCTTCATGGAATGGGTTTCCATGGCCAGGCAGCTGCATCCACACCATACATCACCAAGTGCAATGCAGTGTCGGATGCAGTGGTGTAAAGCACACCGTCACTGGACTCTAGAGCAGTGGAGACGCGTTTTCTGGAGTGACGAATCACGCTTCTCCATCTAGCAATCTGATGGACGAGTCTGGGTTTGGCGGTTGCCAGGAGAATGATACTTGTTGGACTGCATTGTGCTAAGTGTAAAGTTTGGTGGAGGGGGGATTATGGTGTGGGGTTGTTTTTCAGGAGCTGGGCTTGGCCCCTTAGTTCCAGTGAAAAGAACTCTGAATGCTTCAGCATACCAAGACATTTTGGACAATTCCATGCTCCCAACTTTGTGGGAACAGTTTGGAGCTGGCCCCTTCCTCTTCCAACATGACTGTGCACCAGTGCACAAAGCAAGGTCCATAAAGACATGGATGACAGAGTCTGGTGTGGATGAACTTGACTGGCCTGCACAGAGTCCTGACCTCAACCCGACAGAACACCTTTGGGATGAATTAGTGTGGAGACTGAGAGCCAGGCCTTCTCGTCCAACATCAGTGTGTGACCTCAACAAATATGCTTCTGGAAGAATGGTCAAAAATTCCAGTAAACACACTCCTAAACCTTGTGGACAGCCTTCCCAGAAGAGTTGAAGTTGTTATAGCTGCAAAGGGTGGACCGACATTATATTCAGGGGTGCACATAACTAGTACGCAAGAACGCATGTGCAACAAAAATCAGGAATGTGTAATGCCACTAGAGTAACTACCGCGCTATTGTGTACTTACTGATCTCCCCTCAGAACTTACACACGGCTGTTGCTTGTCAACTACTGTCAGTCAGAGATGTCCAAAAAGAAAGAGACCACAGTAACCAGCTTTGGCGTATTGCTAGCTACAAAGAAGCGCCAACTGGAGCGTGAGCCGAAAAAAATACTTTTTTCCGAAAAGTGGCTACAAGATGTGCAGTGGCTTGAAGCTAATGATGAGCGCACTGAAATGTGGTGCAAGATTTGCCACGCACATCCACAACTAGCAGACAGAACAGGTGTGTTTTATAAAGGCTCGAACAAAGAATTTCAACCATCCTTTATTTAACAAACATGAAAAGAGCAAGGAGCACACTAATGTGGTGCAAGCTATTGCAGTCTGCTGATTTTTAGGGGCTGCTTTTTGATTGATCTGAAGACATCACAAAAACTGAAAAGGAAATCGTTTACATTGTGTCTCTGTCCAGCAATGGAGAGTTTACATCAGACTTTCTTGGACTGATCAAATTGGGTGCTGACCAAACTGCCTATGAACCTTTTCAAGGACACGGGCTTGGATGACTGGACAACAAAGTTGGTCGCTGTGTGCACAGATGGGGCAAGCTGTCAATGTCGATATGTACAGCGGCGTTGTGCCAAAACTACAGGGACTTGCTGCAGTTGGAGACTCCCTTGTGCACATTCTGGGCACTGCACACACGCTGGAAAATTGCACAAAATCAGTTCCATACTGTGAGACATTCAATCGCTCAGTGGTCAAGCTGTTGCAGTTTTATTTATAAAAAGGTGGTGCAAAAAAAACTGCTGCACAGAAGGAGCTATGTAAAGAAAATGGGATCTCCTTTGTGAAACTTGGTAAGTTTCACAATGTCAGGTGGTCTGCATGGAGGCATGAAATACTGTTAAAAGTATCAAGACTATTGCCAGCCATTAAAATGCAATTGGCTACAAGTGATAACAGTGACTTGCAGCATATCTGCACAGAGCGTTTTCAGTGCTTTCTGTCACACATGCTTGACATTGGCAACATTTTGAAGAGCACATCAATTAGATTTCAGAAGGAAAAGCTGACCATTGGAGAACGTAAGGACGAACTCATGGTGGCCATTGGACAGTTCACACTTCTGCTTGATGGTGAAGGCCACGGGGCACACACTTTTTCTAATGCGGATGCTGACAGAGACAAGACAAACTTACTCAGGGGGTTAACTGAAGAGTTTGAAGTCAGATATGACTCCCTCAAGTCATGTGATCATTTCTTAGCACTTGATCCTTCAACATGGCCTCAGGAAGTGCAAGACCGCCACAGTTTTGGAAACACAACAGTTTGCAGCATTCTCGAAAAATATGAGGCCACCTTGCAACTTGACAAAGACATCACATTGACAGAATGGATGCACTTAAAGCAGGCAACAAAACGTCTGGGAGCCTCTTGTGTGTACGACTTAGTCCAAATAGTTAAGACAAATAACCCAGATGCTTACTCCAACATCAACAAGGTGGTTAAGCTGTCTCTTACACTGCCTTTGAGCAGTGCAGCTTGTGAGAGAGGATTTTCACATCTGAACATACTAAAAAACAAGTACAGATGTCGTCTGTCACATGCTCGTCTCTCAGTCCTGATGCACGTTCGCCTGTCAAAGCAGACCACAGAGACATTTGACCTAAAGCCAGCTGTTGACCTGTGGATGGAGAGAGCTAATCAGAGGCTCAACCAAGGACAGGGAGGTGCATCTGCAGCAGCATCATCATCTACCATGCAGGAAGCTGAAGCAGAGGACAGTGGGGCCACACTGAGGAGGACAATGAGGGCGACACTGAGGAGGGCAGTGAGGAAGACTGTAAAGACTTGAGGTGAGTACCAAACACCATCACCCGAGTAACTCACTGAAAATGTTATGTGCACCCCTGGTTATATTGAACCCTATGGATTCGGAATGGGATGTCACTTAAGTTCATATGCGAGTCAAGGCAGGTGAGCGAATACTTTTGGCAATATAGTGTACCTGTCTCTATATAATGGCAGGAATACACAAACCTGCACAGGTAAACATTTTATATTACAATAAGCAAATTCATAAACTGGCAACACTGAATGTACAAGAAGCAAATATATACATAATATTGTTGCTTTATCTACTGCTATATATTAACTAACTCAACCATTTGTTTAAAAACAAAAAAAATAGTACAGTTCATATGTACAACCAGATACCTCTGCATTGCCACTGTCATGATGGATTCTAAAACACAGACCATACTGTTTTATCCCCAGGAGGAACCTGAGGAACTCTCAGATAGTGACTTTGAAAGTCCAGGCTACCAGAGAAGGAGCGGTGGGTCTGATACATTTTTCCTAGACAGCATGGTTATTCGAACATTTAAGATAATTGTATTTTAATATATTGCAGGCTTGGTCACCAATTAGTTTCTAACTGCAGTGACTGAGAATAAGTTTATATGTTTATTTGTTTTTTAACATCTCAGAAAATTAGAATATCATGAAAAAGTTAAACATATTTTGTCACTCATGTCAGAAAGTGAAAAGCATACATTGTATAGATTAATTACGCATGGAGTAAATATTTCAAGACTTAGGGTTAGGGTTAGGGTTATTTTTTGCAATATTGATGATTATGACTTACAGATAATTATGCATCTCCATAAACAACTAAGCAGTGCCACACCACACTGATGTAGTAATTCATGCAAAAGGAGGCCCAGCCAAGTATTGAGTGCATAGAAATGAACATACTTTTCAAAAGCCTGACATTTCTCTTTAAAGTATCCTTTTTCATTGATGTTATGTCATATTCTAATTTTCTGAGACACTGAATTTTGGGTTTTCATTATCTCTAAGCCATAATCATCAAAAATTGCAACAAATAAAGTAGTGAAATATTCACTCTATGTGTAATGGATGTATATGATGTATGATTTTCACTTTCTGAAATGAGTGACAAAAAATATTTAACTTTTTCATGAAATTCTAGTTTTTTGCTCTTGGCTTATCATTTTGCAGCTTTTCTTTACAGTGGAATTTCACCACTGGATGAAGACCAATGAGTTTATTGCTAACAATCAGATGCAACTTCTGTACCAATTGTTATTTTTTTTATCAGCCCTAACTGTGATCACTGTGGAAGCAATCTAAAAACTGTGTTTGGATTGAATCTTCATTGATCTACCCACAGGCGAAAAGGTGCAGGTGGCACTTGGCAGCCAAGTTTAGTTGTTTGAACTTTGCCTTGGTTCAGTCACTTTGGACACAAATAAGAGGCCTAACTTCCACCTAACTCATTTCATTCAGTTTAGTGTCAACCTAAATCCATTAAGACAGTCTTTAAATTGTCTAAAGTACGCGTACTTAAAAGATAGGACTCTGGTGAAGTTGCACTTATGACAAATTGAACAATTAATGTCAACATTATTATGAAAATATTCTTTGGTGAACTTATTTTCTTCATGCAGTGCATCATCTGACACCGTCTTCACCAAGGGAAAGTGAGGCCAGACATCTGGAGACAGAGGGCAGCCCTCAACAGAGAGAAAATGAGGACAGGCAGAAGACTTGAGACACTTGTTTCCTTATAATCTGGCAGAATTTATGTAAGATGTTGGGGTTTAGAGAAATGCTGCAGTGTACATCAGTGAAAACAAACATTAACTGTATATTAGCTTCCTGCCTAATGTTCTGTTTTCCCTTTTCTATTTTCATTTGCTCAGCCCTGCTTATCTGGAGGAAGATGCTCTTGAAGAGGCAATTCAACGTAGTCTTGAAGAGGAGTCTGATAGACCTAGTGCTGTTCATATCATAAGGTAAGATTTGCCAGTAATCTTTAATCTGTAATGTCTAATTGGATTCAGTGTAAACATTGCAAACAAAATGGAACTGTCAGAACAAACTTGTCCTGAATGGCTACATAGCTTTATCACAAGTTGTAAGTTTTCTGCATTAATACCTGTGTATTTTTTATACTGACTGAAAATGCCACCAGCACTACACAATTTTTTTGACCTGACTGTATGCACTTAAGGCAGTTGTAGAGTAAACACGTAGATACCCAAAGGTACTGTATGTCTGTCTTTGTCTGTTTTAATTTAGATCCGAAATGCTGAGCAAAGAAGAAATTGGAGGCCTTCTAAAAGCTCACAGTGAGAGAGTTATTACACCTGGAACAAGACAAATCCATGTCAGTCAAACCAATGTCTGGACCACAGCCTTACGTCAGTTCAAAAGACCTAGGTTTGCAGAAAGGTGTGACATGCTCTATGTCACATTTGCAAGCGACAAACATTATGCTGAGAAAGATGCTGCCAACCTTGGGGGGCCTAGACACAAGTTTTTCCATTTACTGGTAAAGGCAATCTACCAGGACAGTGGTGCTTTTTAAGGTAATAAAGTTAATTTCTGATATATGTTGAATTTTTTGTTTTTCTTCTAACTGCATTTTGTTGATTTTCGTTGAAGAGGATCTAGTACTTTGGGGTACTCAGCCAAATGATTTGGTTGGAATGCTGGTGTACAAAGTACAGAATGGAACACCAAATGGATGCACACCAAGGTTTAACATCCAACACTTGCAAAATGGAGTGTATCGAACCATTGGCAGGATGATGTCTACAATAATAGTGCAAGGGAGTGAAACACCTGTGTTTCTGTCCCCACATGTAGTGGACGACATTGTGTCGGGGCACAGCCTTCAAGTACAGGTGACACCTGATGATATAGGTGACCCTGAACTAAGGCAGAATCTCAAAATAGTGATGTGCAATATTCTGAACTGCAGACAATTTTAGTAACACATGTAAGCCTTTGCTTTTTCTTTGATTTTTGCCTAGCTGTAGGATGATTTTCCAGTTTTTGGCTACATGGCAAGAGTGCAGAAAAGATGTTCATCTCATTTTATGTGAGAAATGACAAAACTATTCTCTTTTATTCGTTGAATTATGTAAAATAATTTAAAATACTTATTTACAATATTGCCCCTTTTTTGGGAGAGTGGCCAGTAAAATTCTTTACATAATTACACATACTATGCATTAGTACGTATGTTGTGTACTGGGCTGAGTGCACTGCTATATCATGGCTAAATATTTCTAGTTGAAGACACTGCTTTGACCAGAGTTGAACACAAGATCTTTCTTACTGATTACTCAATGTTTGCTGTGTACACAAGACAACAACTTAGAAACCAATTAAGAAAGAAATGGCCTGTTTTTTTTTCAAAGCAGTGATACATTCAATTATATTATTATGACAAGTAGATACATTTTTCCCCATGTTATATAAAAATTATGTTTTCAGTTTAAAATATATATGGGTGACAGCAATGGAAACAAGAAAATGATGGAATTCATTATCAAATTAATTTTGGTAACAAAAATTCACTATTTCACAGACAAATACTTTAATTCAATAACAATCTACACCACCTTTGTGTAAGTGTGTGCATATGCAGTACATTGAAGAGAAAAATGTTTGATCAGAGATTTGATCTGTAATTTTTAGGTTAAAAATGCAACCACTCAGGATGATTTGGCGAAAGCAGTCAGCTGCTGTGACTCATGGCGATTTCAAGTTGAAGGTCTTCCACTCGCAGTCACCATGGCCAACAGAGATGTGTTTGTGAAAAATGCAGCTCTATATCATGCCATTCTTCAACGCCAGAGCTGTCTTGATCAGCTAATGGATGGCTTGTCCTGCTACAGAGTAAGATTTACATCTGTTCTACTGCTTCTTATTATCTAGTTATAACATCCATCCATTATCTACCGCTTATCCTCATAGGGTCGCGGGGGGGCTGGAGCCTATCCCAGCTGTCTTAGGGCGGAAGGCGGGGTACACCCTGGACAAGTCGCCACCTCATCACAGGGCACATAGAGACACTCACATTCACACCTACGGTCAATTTAAATTAGCCAATTAACCTGGATGGTGGGAGGAAGCCGGAAGTGGGAGGAAGCCGGAGTACTCCCACGCAGACACGGGGAGAACATGCAAACTCCACACAGAAAGGCGCCGGGCCCGGGATTCGAACCCTTCTTGCTGTGAGGCAACAGTGCTAACCACTACACCACCGTGCCGCCCTAGTTATAACATTATAAATGTAATTCAAGGACTTCATACATATAACCAATAAACCACATTTACAGTCATCATTTTTTATGAAATGTTTGAGAAAAACTGTTTTTCACATTGCAATATTAAAACATTGCTGTTCATTTTAATGGTGTTGAAATTGTCATGATCCGTCCGTCTGGTTTGGTTAAGTTATCCATTTTTGTCTTGTGCCTTCATGTTGTTTTGTCATTTCCTGTATTATTTTGAAGTAACCGTGTCTTCCCTCTCGTTTCAGCTTCACACTTGTTTCCCACCTGGTGATTGTCTGACCCCACCCTGATTGTTTCCACCTGTTCCCCATTACCTCTTGTATAAATAGTCTTGTCTCCCCACTCTCCTTGCGTGATTGTCATGTTCCATGTGTCCGTTGCTCCTCGATCTTCAGAGTGTGCCTTCCATGGTTTCCAGCTTCCTGATTTTCCTTGTGGTAATTTATTGTTGTAGTTTTGATAGCCTTAGAGCCCCTTTTTATTACTAGAAGAATCCTCCCTGTGAGTAGATCCTAGTTATTTTTCCCTTACTTCCTGGTTTATGTTTAGCGCCACGTGCACCTTTAGTTTTAGTAGAAGAAACCTTTTCTGAGTTGATCCTAGTGTTTTCTGTTTCCCTTAGATCCCTATCCTTAGTTCATTAGTTAATTCCCTCCTCTAGTGTAGAGGTGTAGGTGTCTTTGTGTTTGCTGTTAGTTTCCCTCTCCCTAGATCCCTTGGTTATTTTCCCTCCATTTTTCCCTGACTGTATATTGCTAGCGGTAACTTTTGTAGCCTGTAGAGTTAGATTGTTATATCTGTTTCAGGTAACATTAACTGGTTTTCCCTCTCAGCTTTGAGAATTTTTTTTTTTTTTTTTCTTCGAGAGTAGGAATTCTCCGGTGCACGTCTCCGCCTATCTGGAGGCGTGTGGCTGTCCTCCACCTCCCTGCTGGAACACTGTGCTCATCTGCTCTGCTATTTTCAACAGAGACTGTTGTGAGAACTGAATTCCTGTCTGTGTGTCGTGCGTCTGGGTTGCTTGCCATGGACCTCTGTCAGAAATGGAGCTAAGTGAAAATTCAGACAGGAAAACTGTCTCTCTAAGCTCACATCCAAGCCTCTTCCCAGTTCTCCCACTATCCTCTCGCTCCGCCCTTGTCACCTAAACATCCAATCACAGTCAGCCATCCTCCTTTCTCTTCCACCAATCAGTCATTAGCTGTGAAACTCAAAAGTGTTCTCTCTCTCTTTCTCTCTCTCTCTGCTGTCTTCTTGCTGTCAGCCAACTGAAACTCCAGCCCACCTCCCCCCGTCACCACCTTCTCAAAATATTGGCTGTCGTCAGTGGGTCCTTCAACTGGACGTCCCTCAGCAGACGGCCCCATGCTCTACCACCACCAGTATCTAGGTGTGGGGGGGAACCTCTTCTCAGGTGCCAGCATCTCTTCCCTAGATCAGTCACTATGCTGATCTACTCCCCAGTGTCTGAGTGCCAAATTAATTATTGTTCGCACAATAAATGTTAGCACACTTTCCAGCTGTCTCTTTTTATCTTATTGGTCTGTCTTGATTGAATTTCCATCCAGGTTTTATCACTCCTGAGAGAGAACCCCAGTTTGCGTGTACTGCTTGACATACCTAGGGAGGGCAAAGATCTAGCAGCCAGTTTTATTGCTGGTGTTCTCAAACCATGCTACTTTGTATTGGGGAGTAACCAAAGAGCTATGGAGGAGGTGAGTGTGGTAAAATTTCGGAAATTTCTTCAGTGTGTTGAAAGTAAGAGACAGTCCGGGACACTGGCAAATTAAATTTATTTTAAGCTCATGAAGTTGCACTTGCCTTATTTCGAACACAGTACAGTTGTATGATTGCTCATAACTGACAGACAAGATTACTAATCCCTGTACATACCATGTTACTAATTCTTGGCAATGAATATAGTTTTGTAACCAGATAACAATACATTAATCCATCAGGCAATCAATTAGTTGTTAACTCTTTCGTGGACACTTTGAGCCCTGGTCACATATTGACATGTGCTACAGGGAGCAGCAGAGTCCCAGCCATTGGTTTTCATCCAAGTCCTAGATTAGCATTTAGTCATGATGAAAGCAAATGTCTTCCCATTGCACACACGTGCAAATGAGCTTCAGCTTTTCATGAATGCAACAACAATGGCTGATGATGATGAATTTAATTACTGCTCCCTAGTAGCACTAATGAATGGGTCTTTATTCAGTACCATTTAAACTAATGTCACAAAACTAGACTGTCTGAACCAAAATGTTGTGAATGTATGAAATCTGTAATGAAATTGTACAATACAACAAGTTCATGTTTAAACTTAAGTTCGTATTCACAATATTTACTTATTTCACTTTTAGTACTTTTCAGATGTGGCTTTTGCTATGCTCCTGTTTAACATGCCATAATTTGCACTTAAAGTAAGACTAATCAGACTACAACTTTGTATTTAATTTTCTTCAAATGTTGAAATGTGTAGCCTTTTTAATATGTGCTGTTATGTGATTTTCAAACATCTACATGTTGTCAAGACTCTTCACTTCCAGAAAAAAGATTTTAACTGCTCCTGTCCTTAAGTGGCATAACAAAACTTCAATTTTTGTTTTGCAATATTTAAGAGTACTTTTCAAAGTACGTACATGCAACTGTTTTTCAGTTCTGTTGAGGTCACACATTTACAGTTTTTTAAAAATAAACTGCTGTGTTCTCTGAAACAGAAAAAGTTTTCAAGAGGGTGTATGGTATGATAAAGTTCATGCAAATCACTGTCATTTAATGGGAAAAGCCCACTTTGAGAGTTTGGTGTGGACTGAACAACTACCTCTGCTATTGGGAGTTCTGGGTTGTGAAGATGAAGCAAATGAATGTCTAGAGAAAAATAGCTGAACTGGAGTTCTATTTCCCTCTGATGAAATAGAATGATTGTTATATCCAGATTTGAATTCCTCCAATGTGTGGTTGATTCTGGGTAGAAAGACATAATTAAGACAAAATAAGTCTGCTGCAATTTCTATGTCCAGTATACCCATGGATTCCAGTTCATAAAAAATAGGTGTATAAACATGGCTGCAGTTGTTGTTCAAGTCTCGGTTGAAACACTCAATCCTCTGGTTGTGCACAGAACTTCCTGTTAAGACAGAGCCTTCACCCCTATTTGCTTGCATGTCCTCCCAAATCTGAGCATTCTCTCCTCCATGATCATTCCTGATGTGCAATGGTCTACCAAACTGTCCAACAGCTGTAGTAAAGAGGTCTTTCACCGTTTCTGCACGATTGTTATTAGAGCAGTGAAGAAACATCAACAGCCATCTACTGCACCATGAACAACAAATTTCCACCGAATCAGCTTATGCTGAGCTATTGCTGTTCTTCTCCTGCATAGGACACCAAGTAAGTCAACCCTTCGCAGTGACTCTCTTACACGTCTTCTTTGAACCACAATGTTTTTTGAGTGCAGATGCCCCATAAGCATCACTTCTCCAACATTTGGATGTCCAGTTTTTATCTGTAATACTTTAACATCCAATTGTTCGTCACTGATGCTGTTAAATTTCAATGTTGGGATGTTATAGTCAGTCTTGCAGTAACTTACAGAAAGTTGGCCTTGAAACTGAAAGAATAGACGCTGCCTCAGTAAAGGTGGTTTTCAGTGAAAGAACATTCTCCAGCTCCTCTTTGGAAATATGATGCCTTCCCTGGTAACCATCCTAACAAAAACAAACATTATGATATTGAGTATGTCTAAAACAAAGATGAGTCATTCGAGAGACTTACAAATGATATATCAGATGAGCTAGACATACCTGCTCACCGATATCATTCTGAATAAAGACAGTTACAGACTGTGCTGTATATTAAATATATTTAGATGAGCAAACTGGTCAATCAAAAGATAGTATCAACTCAGAAAAATATTTCAATAAATAAATAACTTACTGATTGATCGGTCTGTGGGGTGAAAGGTATTGGTGTTGATGACATGGACATATTGCTTGCGCTGGAGCCCTTAGGAGTTTTAAAACACAAATAAAACAACATCACAGTGACTATCTTGTAGCATGCTGGCATTGTCTCAAATATTCCACCATAATCTGAGTGAAAACAGAATTATTAAAAAACAGCTAGCTAGGTTGAGAGCATTACGCTCATTTGCTTCAATGAGCTTTTATTTTGGTACTTCCGGTGACAGGCAGAGTGAATTTGCATATTAGCTAAATATTGAGATTCACCCATGACATTTAGATTTAACATTTATATTTATATTTACATTTAACATTTACATTTATTTTTATATTTAGATTTATATTTAACATTTAATATTTAGATGTATATTTAATATGTATATTTAAATTTAACATTTAGATTTACATTTGACATTAGATTTAATTTTAACGTCTAGATTTACATTTTTTATTGAGATTAAACATTGAAATATATTTTCGCAATAGAAGCAAATATCACAAAGTTCACAAATGTTGCTGTAAATCTGATCAAAACTAAAATAAAAAATCACGTTTTTTATGTTGTTTGCTAAATGTGGCAAAAAGTTTCTGTTTATTTTAGCATGCACAACTTTACCATCAGCGCCCCATACTGCATCCTAAAATAAAATGGATTGATTGACTATATAATATCACAAAGGATTTGTGCTTATTTGAAACATACTGTTTTTGAACTGCTTGCAAGTCTGTTCATAGTCCATCCTTCATTAAAAGCTGTTTTCACTGTCTACTTTTCACATTTCTCTGACGTGCCAGAGAGCCCGACTAGGTTACCAGCTAGCTTATTATTAAGTTCAATAACCTCCTGCTGCGTTGTGTCGGATATGACATGAAAGTGCTCTCATCATGCTATTTTAGAATAATAGCAATGCTGTGGCAGATTATTAAATCTGATTGAAATGAAATGAATCAGTCACATTATAACATACCTTTATATTGTGATTTTCTTTCTGTCTCGATTTTTCTTTTTTTTTTGTCCTACCGCACCACTTCTAAATTTTCTTTTAGGAGCCATTGTAGTGTTGTTAACATCCTACACCAGTGAAATAACAATACCCACAATGCCGTGGTTGCCGACCGCTGCAGCTGCATTGTCACCATGGTTATGCATGGAGGAGGGAGCGGTCACAAACTAACTTACTTTACTGGTTTATTTTTCACCCCTGCCCTGTACTAATACGTCTGTTTAAATTGATATGTTACCGTCATTGTAGTATATACTGAAATAAAGAGAGGGTCAAAAATCCAATAACACACTGGTCGTGTGGCCCCCTCTAGTGGTTATGGCCCTAAACAACCGCATAGAGTGTTTATGCCAGCCCTGCGATCACCTTATAACTTTCTTCTTGTCGCTCGGCTGCTCTCACTTGCTCACTATCTGTACTTTCCGATTGCGAGCTCTCAATACCGATATTGCTTTTCATGCGTTTACGTATTATTTTCCTTCTTTCTCACAATAGTCTACCCTGGATCTCCTTCAAAATCTCCGCCATCTAGCTCACTTCCTGATCTGTTACTTCTCCCTTCCATCTTCTGACCATTCACAGTCCAGTTGTGCCAGCCGCGTCCGCCCAATCCCAAACCATCCCCTACACACTCTCCCTACACACCAGCCCTCTGTTTACACATCCTCGCGGAGGCTCCTCCATATTAAGGACGATCCCAAACCACATAGGGTGGAGGGCGAGTGGACCATTGAGTCCTTAAATCATGAGTCTACATCGATGCACACTTACGACGGCTTTAGCAGGAAGTGCAACAGCAAAAAATGAAGGAGGAAACATCATAGAAATTTAAGTTACGCATGATGTGCAGTATGTCCCTCACACCTTTGTCACACTGAAAGAAAATAAAACTAAAGGCGTGATTTGGAAAGATAAAAAAAAAACCAAACTAACAAATCTTACTCTGTGCTCTCGTTTGGTTTGATTTCGCAGCACTGGCACATCGAACTGTGAGAACAACTGGCAACAAAATTCATCTGGCTTCATTTGTTTGATTGGAGATGTCGGATTGTGCTGGAGTTGAAAGAATGACTTAAAATGATTTGAGGTATAATGTAGCTCCACCTGTACAAGAGACGTCTTTCTGTTGCCATGGCGATGGTGGCTTCCCTTTTCTGGTGGTGTGACAAGGGCGTCCCATACCAGTTCATCTTATTTATTCCCTCACCCTTCAGTTATAGTGCCCTCCACAGCTGCGAGTGTGACTTCATTTGGAGTGACATTCGCTGTGAAGGGGTAGTGTGTAGGGAGCGGTTTGGGATTGGGCCCTCATATTGCAATATCTCTCATGCAGGCACATTTGATTGTTTGAGTCACCTATTGTGACATTTGAACTATGCATGCTGGAGCATTTAGTTCCCTGCTCTGTAATCTGTGCATATGCCTCTTATGCAAAGGCTGCCAATATAGCATTACGATCAAGTTTGGCTGCCTGTGACCTTATTTCACTGTTGGGGATTTTAGGTTCTACTCTATTGACCATTTCTTTAACAGCTTACACCTAGAGGGAAACAAATGTTGTCCACAAGTCAGTCATCATTTACACAACATGCTGTGTGGTCATCCTCTCTATCCCACCATGTGCACCTTCACTGCCTCTAAAAGAGGCAGAAAACAACCTCTGCTGATGGATGAGAGAATAACTGAAAGACACAAACTAACCATTGTCATTGTTCCAGCTGCAGTCACATTGACTTGCGTCAAAATGTTTGCTAATTCATATGCAAGCATTTTCAGTATCAAGTGCACAATAATGCAGCCTATAACAAGCTGAAATTAAAGGCAATGTGTTGCTGCAACTAAGCTCTTCAAACTATAAATAGAAACAATATAAAAAGGAGGTTAATCCAACAGCTAACTAAACAGAAAAACTCAATATTTAGAGCCCAATTGCTCTATGGCAAGGGTCATTAACGCTTTTTGGACTGGAAATTTCTAGTATTACCCACTTTCATGCAACACTGTGGGGACTGTTATTAATCTTTGGGGCCCAAACTATTTTGAGTGTAAATATGTGAACGTGATGATTGAAATATGCTGTTTATATCTTACAGTACGGGCAGCACAGTGGTGTAGTGGTTAGCACTGTCGCCTCACAGCAAAAACGTACCGGGTTCGATTCCCGGCCCGGGGCCATTCTGTGTGGAGTTTCCCGTGTCTGCGTGGGTTTTCTCCAGGCACTCCGGCTTTCTCCCACCATCCAAAAACACGCATGGGGATTAGGTTAATTGGCTAATTTAAATTGACCGTAGATGTGAATGTGAGTGGTTGTCTGTCTCTATGTGCCCTGTGATGAGGTGGCAACTTGTCCAGGGTGTACCCTGCCTTCCGCCCTAAGACAGCTGGGATAGGCTCCAGCCCCCCCTCCGCGACGATAATGGATGGATCTTACAGTACTTATTAAAAAACTCTAAATTTTTGAGCAGTAGTGTTCATTGTGTTCATTCTTAATGTGCACTCCCAAATAAACAATTCATGTATTAGTCTAAACAACGAGGCATTTATGACAATCTCAATCTCAAGTTCATATTATTCATTTGATGTTTGCTGAAATAAAAAAAGCCTAGACTAGCATACTCAATTAAGCAGCATCCCTTTCTGCGGTGAAGCATTACAAGTCATATTCAGTTTGCTAAAATGGAATAAGGAGCTGCCAACATTCATCTTTATGCCAAGTGTTTCATGCAATTGATGCATTTAACATTAAATGTGAACTGAAACTACATCACATCACGGGTCAGTACACAGTAAATGAATACAACAGGGAGACATTAATTCCCATCCTTATAATTGAAGGAAAAACACAGGGTGAGAAAGTCACCATGCAAGGATATGAAAATGTGTGTTTATCAGTGCCCTTTTCCATTGATTGTTGTAGCCTCGGAGCTCTGATATTTTTTTTTAATACTGCTCATGCACATTATTTCGAAAGGAAAGCTGATGACTCACTCAGCCTTCATTCAAGAGCCAGTATCAAACAGCAGACAAGAAAATTTGTTGTGAAAAGAATTGACTACACATATGCAACAGTGAATGAAGTATCTACAAAAGTCAAGGACTCCCTCTTAGGTGCATGACGAAAGTTGTGCGTAGGTGCTCATATAAAAAAAGACTGAAGCCTCTAGAATGCACACTACTCTCCATCAGTGTCTCTCAGAACTTTTTTTTTATTTCCCATGCATAGTTTGGACAAGAATGTAATGGAACTGAAATGGAAAAAAAACATGGAAATAAAAGTTTTAACATTCATTGTGATATTTTCCATTATAGACATCAAATGAATCATTAACAAAACATGTTTACAACTAGAAAAAGGGTTTTAGGTGAGGGTTAAAATCTTTTAGAAAGTCCTTCAAGGTGACACACTGGATGGGAAAAAAGTTCAGTATAACATAAATACGTTACAAAAAGTCCCTAAACTTAAACATTCAGCACATTTTTATACAACACAGTGCAATCAACAGGGGGTACGTCCAAAGGATGATTTTCCATCACTCAGTTACTAAATTTGTGATGAGCTGAAATGACTCTGTGACTTTTCTTCAGCTTTTTTCTCTCTTTTGAGCTGAGAGTGATAGACCAATACAATTGTAAACACATAGTAGTAAGATGTGTCTGGTACAGTGCTGCTGCTCCACACCATAAGAGTGCAAAAAAATCAACCAGGAATTTTTAATTCTGTTAAAAATAAAAAAAAAAAAAACTTAACATTTACATGTGGTTACCGGTTCTGAAAACGTACAGACATATATATCGTTTTCAATAAAAATAAAACAATATCTGTTCACCCCGTCTACACATATCAAATAATGAGGAGCTAACATTGCCACGTTTATGATAATATGTCAATTTTATGTTCACAGCTTGTTATGTTGCCCCTCAGTGTGTGAAAAAAAAAAAAAAAATTAACAGGTATGACAATATTTCTCCCAACCACTAACAAAAGAGTGAACCTCACAGATCCAAGTTTATTCTGTGTTGGTACGTTAATAGGTATTTTAACAAAAATATCTAATAACTGGTTTGTGTGCTTCCCTGCTGACCAGAAAAAAAATCCCACAAGGATGGGACGATTGGCCTCAGAATTTGCAGAACTCAGAAAAGCTACTATTTCCCCACTCTGTAGTTCTAAGCATATAACAAAGGCTGTTTTAGAGGGTGTGTTGCATTGGCATTTTTAAAATACTGTGGGAAATGTTCATTCTTTAGAATTTAGGAGACAAAAAACTTGATGATCCATTCTGATACTGCATTGCAACTGCAACAGCAGCATGGGAAGAAGGTGTAAACTGTCAGTGACTATGTGCATGAGTGAGCAATAAAGTGAGAGAACAAAAGCATTGTCTCTCTCACACACACCATGAGTCACAGTTAATGATTACTCTACCATGTAAGGTGATATACAAAGGTGTGACTATTACCTTCTTGCTCTGCCTTCATTACCGGATTAATACACAATAATTTAAAAGAAAAATAACATATTTTAAGATGTATACACCAAATTATTTTTGTGTTTTGTGTGTCCCTTATTATGGGTATTAAATGGCACTGTGCAACAAATAATTTAAAGCAGAGTATCTGTAAATTGTCATACTTTGCATGGTATGGAGCTGGTTACTAAAGATAGACTTTTGATTTGATTTTGAAGTTTGAATTTTAAAATGTGGGAGGCTACATCATTTTCACCAAAGTATAAACACAACAGTATAAGTAGCACTCTGTTCTGCTTTCTTTTGTGAAAATATGTAAGACGTTGTTCTGATCAATACAAGGAGGGGTAAAACTACACAGCTCTGTTTTTCAACCTCATCAATTAAAGACATAAACAGAACACCAAATGCTAATGTGATTAAAAAAAAAATTCAGTGTGATCCCAGTGATGACTGTGAGAAGATATTACATATCTACACTTCAACACAACCAGATCCAAACAGTTCCTTCCAACAGTATGAAAAATATACAAATAAAAAATACAAGTACTCTCAGACAAAACACCAGGTAGGTAGTTCAGACATGAAATCAGCGAGGACTAAAAGATAAATATTTCACATTTTTTCTCCATTGCATTTTAAAGAGAAAAAAAAAAACATTTGTCTGTATGAAAGAAAAAAAATATTATCCTTCAGTAATTAGTAACATTGTGATACCACATATTTGTTTTTCAGCTAAATCACTTTAGCGTCTCTAGGAAGCAAAAAAGAGCCAGTGTTGGAACCAAAAGCATTATAGAATTATTTTTTCAGACATCATACACTATGCACAGATGAGAAAAACATAAACAAGGCTCATGTTGTTTCCTCACAAGAGAAATGATTCCTTTGTTTAGGTCTGGAACATTAAGAGCTCAGGAAAAGACTGGAGATTCATCACAATCAGCATCATCATTACTGCACCATTCAGTCATCAGTCAGAAATACCTCCAATAGTCAGAATATAATTACTTACAGTTCAAAAGAGACAGAAAACAGGCTGTTGATATAAATGCTTCTAACGTTGCATAATACAACATACTGTGAGGCCTGGAGTGGTAGATGTTGAATTGGTGACTGGGGTACAAAGACAGAGAGTGATCTTGGGGTTGAGGGCACACTAGCGTGTACAGGTAGCATCTGACTCAGATCTTAGTGTACTACAACCTTTGACCCATTTGAGGAGAAATATCAGTTTTTATTTATGTTAGTAACACCACCTGCAAATTTTGCTCTGAAGCAGTTCGGCATCAGGCCCTGCCAGGTGAGTAACAGTCATTCATGCATCCATGTGGGAGGATTGGCAGAGGAGGGACAACTGAGCTTCTTGGAACCTATTGAAGGAAAGCCTTCATTCAAAAAGATAAAGAAAGGGGAGGAGGAAGAAGAGAAATACTCGACTCACTTAACATGTTCGGCACTGTGGGAAGAGCAATAATATTTCTTATGAGCTATGAAGGTGGAGAGGCTGCTGAACTTGATGTTGCAGAGTCGACAGAAGCGGGAGTTACCGTTCAGGACAGGGGAGATCACTGTGGTTTTGGAGCCCGGGATGGGGGCAGGCTGGGTTGTGGGGATGGGATGGGAGGCAATGGTTGGGACAGCCCTTTCTGGAAGGTGGGATGACCCCACCATCTCCTTCAGGACCTCAGGCACAGGTGACATAGTCAGAGAAGGAGCCCTTTGGGGAGACAGGGGCAAAGGTGAACCGGCCGAAGGTGATCCACCCCCAGCTGTAGGGCTGCCGTTTACCAGTGGTGAGATGGGAGAAGTTGTACTGCTCCTTGTCTGCCCATTGATACTGTCATTGTGAACTCGAAAGACCAGTTTGGACTGAGTGGTCGTGGAGGTGGTTGCAGCAGCTCCATCCCTGGGACTAAGACTGGGGCTGTGACTGACTGCACTGCCTGGATGGGGTGGCTGAATGGTTACAACCAGGCCATGGGTAGTCTTGAAGTGCTCCATCAGGTCACAGGTAATGAGCCTGTTAGGGCAGTATGGGCAGACAACTTGAGAAGAACTGGTGCCTACACCTCTGGCTCCAGCTCCTGGGGTGGCCGCAAGTGTGGTGATTGTATGGTGAGGAGATGTGGCATCGGAGGCCGGTAAGGCAGATGGGTGAGAACTAGATGACGTGCCCTGAGCCTGGGCACCCCACTCTGCAGGCAGAGCTTTAGCTTCCATAGGGTGCAGAAGATCTGGGCGCTCCTGCTGAGGCCTGCTTTTGGGAGAGGTAGAGGTTGAACTCTTGAGCCTATGAAGCTGCTCCAAAGTGTGGGGCTGGAGGGTAGTGGCAGGGCAATAGTATGTTTTATGAGCCAGGTAGTTCTCAATGCTGTTGAAGCTGATACTGCAGGCGGTGCATTTGTGGTAGTCTGTAAGAGGCATGGCAGGGAGAATACTGCCACTGCTGTGCCGTGGATCCTCTCTCAGACGGGGCCTCTTGCTGAGGTCAATTGGGCCATCTCCTTCGGGGCTGGAGCTGCCTGCCCCAGTGGGAGAAACTTCTTGCTTCACAGCTAAACCTAGAACAGAGGGAGATGGTGCAGAGGCAGTAGCAGTGACAGCAGCAGCAGCACTGGCTAAGGCTTCAGTTCTGGCCATGTGAATCTCGTACATCTTCTTCCTCTTGCGTTTGCGGATGGGCTGGGGAAGGAAGGCTGCTGTGGTTGCCTTGGCCATGTGTACAGATCGATGGTTGGATGGGTCATGGCGTGACGCACAGTAAAAGCGTTTGTGAACAGTGTAGTTTTCATGACGACTGAAGTGGATGTTGCAAGCCCCGCAGAAGGTTTTATTGGGATCATCTTCTTGGTCCTCTGCAGGAACACTAGCAGGACTCTGGCTACCTTCGCTTCCTCTTCCTCCTCCACATCCTCCTCCTAGACTCCCACCTCCACCTTCTCCTTCTGAAGAGGATGATATTCCCTCTCTCCCCACAGGGGTTTCTGTCTTCACTTCCAACACTCTCTTGGGTTCTGTTGCTCCACTCCCTGCAGGAGGGTCAGAATCAGTTGGAGAAGCAGAGGCTGCTCTACTTGCTGCTCCACCATGAGGAGATGTGGACAAGCCATGTGCACCACTGGAAGGCATCGTGGCTGGTGCAGTATCCCTCGTCGATCCCGGGCCTGAAACTGAGGTTGCACCTTCTATGTGGTGCCTACTGGAGCAATACAGCCTTTTATGTGCATAGAAGTTGTTTATATTGTTGAAGGTGATATCACACTCAAAGCAGGTGGCTCCTTTTTGAGGGTGAGTGGCTGCAGCTGTAGATGCAGTCTGTCCAGAGGGGAAGAAGGCCCCTGGGTTGTTCTGAGGAACTGTCTGCCCTTGTTTCAGACGACTGTGGACCATCTCTGACATTTTAGCCAGAATCTCAGAGGCCTGGGGCAAAATGGCTGCCTCAGGATTAAACATGTACTGAGGCAAGAACATGGCTCCTCCAGGAAGAACTGACCCAGTACCTCCTACATGTGCAGGGCTAGAACCAGGTGTGGGACTAGTTGGTTCTGCCTTCACAGATGCAATGGCTGGACTCTTTGGAGAGGTTGATGTCTGGAAGGAGGATGTGGCAATTTGCTTGTACTTTGTCTTCATTTGTGCTTCTTGATGTCCCTCCTCTCCACCAAGCTCCTCTTCCTGTCCATCCTCTTTAATCTCCATTTGCTGTTCTTCAGAATCTGAGTCTGAATGAGGCTCCTTTTTGATCCTTAAGTCAGTGGTTGTGGCATCAGGAGGACTGGAGTCTCGAGGCGTGGCTGAGCTGCCATTTGCACCAGGGCTGGGTGAGTCTGGTGTAGGGACACAGGCTAGGAGCTCCCTCTCCTGAGGAGACAGCTGGAGCTGGGGGTGATCAACTGATGAGGGGGTACTTTGGCGGGGGGTGGGGCTCCTTTCTGTTGGGACCCTAACCTCTAGGTGGGTTCGTACATGCTGCTGAAGCTGGGCAGGGGAGTCAGAGTTGTGGCCACACACTTGACATTTCAGTACCACACCAGTGTCTCCTGGACTGAGACCTGTAGAAGAGTCAAGAACTGGTAAAACAGTTTACATTTAAATGGATTTAAAATTACAAGACTCAGAACACCGAGTCCAGACTGAATTTGGACACAGAAAAACTGCTGTCACAAGGACGGTGTGACTCACCAGTGGAAAGGTGTAGCTTGGGAAGGCCTGGCCCTGGGGAGTACACCTCACTGCGAGATCCAGGCTGGCAAATCATGTGGCTGGTGACCAGATGACTGTAAAGGATGTCCCTTGTAGTGGAGACAAAGCCGCAGCCATGACACACCCCATTCAGTGTGTCTGTGTGGACCTTAAGGTGGCGCTCACAGTTTGCTTTAGTGGTGAAGGCTGACAGACAGATGAGACAGACGAACGGACGTTCACCTGTGGAAGGACAGAGAGGGACAATAAATTAGAGGGAGAGCAAGTTCATCTATAGGCTGATCTAGTGAACTGGTTGATGAATGCACACTGGCCTAGTATCTACACATTTAGCTTCAATGATCTGACCCTTAGTTTCGCAAACATACAATAAGTCTTGTTCTCACCACTGTGTGTGCGCATGTGGATCTCCAGTGAGCTGGCACTGGGGCAGCTCTTGTTGCACTGTGGAAATGGGCAGATGCGTTCATTGGGGTAGGACTCTTTAGGTTTGTCTTGTGGCGGGGATGAGGCTGCGGCTGGCTGCTTCTGACGGCTGGCACAGTAGTACATGAGGTGGGCCTGTAGGTTCCTCTCACTGCGGTACCAGATTCCACAGTCCTTGCATGGGAAAATGTCCTCTGATCGACAGCAGATCATACATTTAGAATTAGTTAACGGAACTGAAGAGAAACAAATCTGTATGGTGTGATGAGAAACAGCGCTGATCAAATAAAGACCTGGTGTGAAATATTCAACTACCACATGTGATAAATTTGGGTGAAACTGTTATCCACTAGTCAGTTTCAAACATCAGCACAAGACCAATGCAAAACTTTAATGAGTAGCACTGGCAGTATATTTAAAGAGCTGCAGGGTCATCTTGTGGCCAAAGAGATCATTGCAACTGTTTTAAATCATTAACTCAGTCAGCCAAATAAGAACCTACTTACAACGATACAATAAATATAATAAATACTCTATTGAATATACATTATAACAGCTATACAAATAAAAAAACCTCACTATTGACAACAGCAGTAGCCAAGATGGCAGCCATGCCAGCTTGCTGTGGGAGGAGCTGGATGTCTGATTGCAGCGCTGGTGGGTACAGCGACTCCTCCTTCACTGCAGTTTGTTTCTTGGTGACGAGGCTTAGCGGAGGAGATAGCTGAGTCAGAGGGCAGGAGGAGGAACCTGCATGAAGTGATAGGAAAGCCAGGAGCCTTTCACCAGCTGGAAGCTCTCTGATCATCTTACAGAACAACTCATCACCTGAAAAGAAACAGACTCAGGTCACAAATGGAAACTGACCTCTAGCATGGTAAGATATAGTAATAATCATTTTCAATACCAGTTAATAGACCAAATTTATTCCTATTTTGGGGTTATGGCTACCTGAGAATGGAGACATTTTGACATGTTGTAGTAGGAAACATAAAGGTGAAACTATTATTGATAATGGCTACATTACATTTAAGTGTCCCAGTAAGTCCCCATTAGCAAAGCCCTGGAATGGAATGATGCCATCATTAGTGATTAATTCACTTGTCAATATCTGCCCAGAAAAAGGACTACTAGATTTTTACTGAATATTAATGATAGTAGGCTTAGAAAGAAAGCTGATTACTTTAACCTCCATATTTCACACAATAGTAACTTTTCATATGAAGACATTTTTTATATTATTACAACTGTTTCAAAATCACGTTATACACCAGCCTCCACTTTTGAGAGCACACAGGGGGATTACATTATCTGCATACAAATAAACTGTAGTTATAAACCATTTATTAAATGTATATGTGCTGTGTATAAATGCTACATAAGGGAAGAAATGTCTTAACATTAAACTGAATGAGGAACACTTTCCCAAATCCAAACAATAACCAGTGACAGAGTGGTTTTGTGCTGGGTAATGAGAATGCTGATGCATGGATTCAGAGATTAAAGGCAATCAGCACACATTATGACTGTTTCACAAGAATAAACTGTGTATCACAAAGTGACATCACATATGCCAGTGGACATGCTGTTCCATGAACCATGAACTGTTCACCTTGTCTGTAGATGGTACAGTTGGCAGCTGAAACGTCAGAGGTCAGAGGGAGCAGACTAATCCAGCAGTCTGAATCTTCACACACCAGAGTCAATCTTGGGTTCTGCACACAAACACATACATACAGAAAGGAGATGAGCAATGACTTTTTCATTGGTCAGTTATACAGGGTACAATGAAGCAGAGAGTGTATCCTCATACAAATGTGTATGGTACAGAACACTGCACAGTCATATTGAAGGTCTACTGTTCAATTTAACAACAATTCTAACTTTCATAGACAGATGCAAATTTTTAGAGTATTATTTTACATGATGTCAGTTGAAATATTTTGTTGACTAATTAATAATCTGACTAAAGAATGTGTTGGGTCCAACTTTTCTATTGTATTGTTGTAAATACCTCTGCATTTACTATTTAAAGATGCCCTCTGCAACTCTGAGAAACTGACATTGATTCACTGTTTC
This sequence comes from Synanceia verrucosa, assembly GCA_029721515.1. Taxonomy (NCBI): domain Eukaryota; kingdom Metazoa; phylum Chordata; class Actinopteri; order Perciformes; family Synanceiidae; genus Synanceia; species Synanceia verrucosa. The sequence continues at coordinate 19,656,548 of CM056556.1, read as the reverse complement.
TTGACATTAAATACATAAACCCTTCACAACTCACTCTTGCCTCAATTTAAACAAATGACCAATTCACAAATAATATTATACCTTGCATTTTCTGTGAGTATTTTTTTACATTTTCTTTGAAAAATTAACCAAAAAGACATGAGTCTAACCTGATGTGTAATACATTACATGGCCATGTTCATATATATGGAACTTTTCATTGTATTAGCAATACAGCAATAGCATTATGGTATCATTCCACAGCTGTAACATTACGTGGTGTTACTTGGTTTGTATGTTTCTCTCAAGTAAAAGATACTCATAAATACACGCAATTGTCACTTTAAAGTGTATTTAACTGGACAGCTGTATAGTAGTATGCATACCATCAGATAATCACAAAAATCCAATAATTAATTGCTGTCAATTGGGAATACACAGTCCAGTGTGGGGCCCGTGGTAAACACAAGAAGAGGATGATTGTAACCCAAGAAGGAAATGAGGAAATGAGTGGAGCACGGGCTGAACAAAGCCCCATGGAAAATAAAGGAGAGGAGAGAAGAAAAGAGGAGAGAAGAAATGAAAGAGGGAGAGAGACCCCGGGAGAGAGTGGGAGAAGAAAAGGAAGAGAAAGAAGATCTGATCAGGTTCAAAAGGCTGCTTTTCAGATGGCTGCCATAATTAGATCCACAGTGAATACACTGGACAAAGAGTGGAGAGTCAACATCCAGTGTCTGTATGTGTGGAGGTATGAGAGAGAGAGAGAGAGAGAGAGAGAGAGAGACAGGATATACACACACCTGTGTGTTCGGAGTACAGTATTGTCTTTGTTCATGAGGCTCCAGGAGCATTCCCTATGACAATCACTCCCAGGACACAGGCTTATCCCATGTCTCCACGAGGCACAGGCACACACACTGATGCACATGTAGGCACACACTTTTTGCCCAAGTGCTACCCTCTGCTGCTGTCACCTCACAGCAAATCATTTTACAGTAAAACTGCATGAAACGTAGATGATAAATGTCTCATCATACTCAACAAACACCATTAGCTATCATCTTCTCATAAAATCTCTTCATTAACAGTTTCTCTGTGAACTGGCATGATGTTTGTGTTACAGGGAATTCTGGGAGGACCACATGCTTTGTACATGAGAACAGAAAAAGCTATTTTTTCCAGATTTTAACACCAATTGCTATCAAAGTAGCACATCTCTGTGTGTTTGTGCTTTGTGGTTCTGTTGTTCTAATTTCCAAATCAACAAAACTGAATTCAATATTTTAAAGGGGATTCACAGACAAATAGAGTATGATGTCCATGCAATAGCTGAATTGCTTTTCTGCACTGTTTGGTCTGTGATTCAGTACCGTTCACAGTCCACTAGGAGGCAGCATTCCCTCAGCCCTGGACCTGAGAGTCCTGAGCCCAGAACAGGAAGTATGTTTTAGCAAACTGGCACATTTCATGCATTTGGCCAAAAAAAGTACTCTCATTGCACGTATTTGACCTCTATTCTTTCTTTATTCTTATCTGTCATACACCGCCAAAATCTGGTTCACCTCCCAGTCAATTCTTACCTAAATGACACAAAATCCTGTATAATAATCTATAATGGAAAATATTACACTGTAACTGCAGTAGATGCAGGTGCAGAAGTGTAAGAGTGTGCAGTGGCAGTGGTTTATTGGAACCAGAAGTGCCATTTTAGATTTTTTTAGATTTTTTTAGATTTTGTTTCTGGGCAGCCAGTGGTTTCCATTCATTTCTGTACAATATGAAAATGTATCAGTTTTTAATAATTAATCATATGTAATGGAAAACAATGGCTGCCTAAAATGACATAGAATACAGTAGATAGAAGCAAAACACAAGGTGATGTATTGTAGTTATATGTGATTTGTAATAAATGTGGTGAAAGAGTGGTTCCCAATATAGGCTACTGGGCACCAAAGATGACAGATGAAGAAAAAACTTTACTGCCTGTAGAGCCTAATATGCTTTATTTTGCCCCAGTTCGTGTGTGGTTTGTACAACATGCCCTGACTCGGCCAAGTGGTGTGTTAAAAATAGAATGTTTTGTAACCATATAACCTTGAAGACAAAGTTAATTTTCCGTGCCATGGATGCAGCTGCACGAGGACCTTGGAGTCTGATTGGAGCTTATTATATTGTATCTTTGTAACCAGATACTGATATGTTTGGATTGGTAAAGACAGTGGTGAAAGAACTGCTCATTTTTAATAGCTATAAGATTTTAGAACAGTGTCTATGGTAATCTGGATGATGGAAACCCCATGGGGTTAACACAGACCATTTACGCCAAGGGTCAGTTGCGCAGATGAACTCCCTACAAACTGACCGGCAGATGTTCCTAATATTATCTATTATGCTCCAGGTTCGACACCACTCAAAAATGTGTTAATTTCTACTGGCTTTTCTATCAAAAAAATCTTTGAAAACTGTGACGTGCAAAAGCATTTGTAAAATGCACGGTGGTGTAGTAGTTAGCACTGTCGCCTCACAGCAAGAAGGTACCGGGTTCGATTCCTGGCCCGGGGCCTTTCTGCGTGGAGTTTGCATGTTCTCCCCGTGTCTGCGTGGGTTCTCTCTTAAATTGCCCATAGGCGTGAATGTGAGTGGTTGTCTGTCTCTATGTGCCCTGCGATGAACTGGTGACTTGTCCAGGGTATACCTTGCCTCTCGCCCTAAGAGAGCTGAGATAGGCTCCAGCCCCCCTGCGACACTATGTGAGGATAAGTAATAGAAAATGGATGAATGGATATATTTCTATCTTGAATCTGCACTCTGCTACGCCAATGTCTATATACTGAAGGAGGAAACCTTCACTTCTTCAGTGTATAGTATGGTGTATAATATGATCAGACGGATCATACCATACAGTCAGAGTTGAATCTTGAAATACCTGCAGAAGATGGACATTGTTTGTGGGATAGCTTTGGAAGACAGAGAGAAGAGAGAAGGACTGAATGAAGGAAGCTTCTCAGTCTGTAGATTGAGACAGAGCGTATTGGATTTCATGGGGAACTAGCACTGATGTGGAGATACCACTTCTTTTGTTTTAATTTGTAACCCAATGCTGGAGCTGTCTTGAGCTGTAAGTACCGCTAATTTGTTTCAGACTAATTCATCACGGCCACGGCTTTGGAATTCACCATGATAGGGCAATGGGGAGAGTTGAGTAGTGCACAAGTGCAAAACACACACATACATACAGTATAAAAAGCAAGAAAGAATGTGAAATATTTGACAGGTCAAATTCTATCCTGTAACACTATGTCTATAAGCCATATATTTCAATTGTAAAAATCAATCCATGCTGCTGTATATACTGTTCCTATCACTTTATCATATAGCGTTTTTTTGGATATATATGTATATATATATATACGTATATATATATATATATACACGTGTATATATATATACACGTGTATATATACATATATATATATATATATATATATATATATATATATATATATATATATATATATATATATATATATATATATATATATATATATATATATATATATATATATATATATATATATATATCATGCATGATTTGCACTCACACTAATGTATTATTCAACTATTATTAGACACAATCTTTAAAGTTGTGTTAGGCAACCTGGGAAATTACTTTGTAGCAGCAGCAAGAGATGCAATCACAGTATAAATAAAAGGCAATAAAAAATAACAGAAACATATTACTATTTACAATTAAATTATAATACAGAGTAGCAGTATTAAAAGTATAAAATGTATTAGCTAATAAATAATTATGGCCCATGATGATAATCATTGTGCAATGAACAAACAGGCGCAGTGAAATACAGATGAACAGTCGGTAATGATGTAACAGTTATGACTAGAAATAGTGCAAATAGCAATAAGTTGCAGTGAAATTAAGATGAACTGTATAGTATGATATGGCATTCATAACTGTTAACAGTGCAAATAAACAGTAAAGTGCATACAGGTATGACTATAATAGTGCAAATAAATAAGTTTGGGGGCTCATCTGTGGTTTGGAATTATTGGCATTAAAGAAACACTGCAGGAGCTACAGACTACATGCTGTGTGAGATCACATGCCCTAAATATGACCACATATGGATTTAAAAGAGATAATGCTCAATTGTTGCTGTTGCAGATGCTGCAGGGTTTACTTTGAGAAAGCAAAACCTGAACTAAATTGCAACGATCTAAATAAAACTTCATCAACATCATCTGTAACAAGGAAAACGTGTGTGACGCAATGACGCAATCAAACAACGTGCAGTGACGCGGTGACCTGCCGCGTCACTCGGCCAAGCAATTAATTTTATTTGACTTTGGCTTCGGCCACAAATTTTCATTTCGGTGCATCCCAAACAAATGGTACAGGCGGCTCTCTCTTGCAGGGCACGAACAGTGCAGGCATGGGTAGAGACATCGTCGCCAATTTGTTCAGTTCATCGGCAGCTAAAGTAAAATCATCACAGGAGACCGGACGGCTCTTTATAGGCTACTTTATTAGCCAAACTCACACACCTTTCCATCATACATGCATACTCTCCTTCTTCTTCTCTTCTCACCGTGCACCCCAGCAATACTATGCCACCCAGTGGCGGACACAACAACAGATAGGCTAGAGCTGCAGAAATTGCTTTAACATGACAAAGAAGAACTTGTGTCAAAAAGAGGAGCCATGTCTGTTGTTTCGAGTTTTTTTGGTTTCAAAAATCCGACGTTGACCAAACAACCATTTTAAATGTTTGTTTTTTTGCTATTTGCTACAATTTGCTACATCACCTTAGCCGCAAGCATGCCTTAGAATACCAAGAATTCATGAAGTTAAGGACAGCTACAACGCTCTCAACATCAACAGCAGGTAACACGGGGGTAAAACCTCTCTTAACCGGTAGAATATGTTGTTAACACCTGACTATGCATGAAAAAATATACTGTAATATACAGTGAAAATGTCAGAATTTAGAAAAATACAGTGATATGAATTTTTGGTCATACTGCCCAGCACTAGTCTAAAGTTACAAAACCTAAAAGATCTCGTTATGAATCCAAAATATGTTGTGACAAACTCTGAAATAAAACAAGGAGATGCCTATGAAAGATGGAAATGGCTGAAAGCAGAGAAGAATTTGAAGACAGACGGGCAGGAGCACTCTCTGGCAGCCACTCTCACCGTGGACCCCCGGCCCCCAGCCTGGAGCTCCGCTCACTTTTCCCCGGCCCTCCACAGCTCTCCTGCGGCCCATTTCACTCCTTCTAAGTGCCCATGGTGATGCCCAAGGTGGCTGCTTTTCGTTCACTGTAACACTTTCCATTCCTGGATCCTGCTAATCTGACTCTCGCCAGCTGAAAGTAGTTCCGCCTAGCTCCACCCATTCATCTGCACTCGCACCCGATGGGAAGGACTTCAAGGGAGCAAAAAATGACTGAGCCAATCATGATCCCCGGACGGGAATCTCATAGATGTGACGTAGCAGAGAAGCGGCGACTGTTTGATTTAGACAACAATGGCGGCTCGCAGCGAGTAATCATGCGTTGACATTGATTCTGCTATTTCAACTGTGTTGTCGAATCTATCGCGTACTCATTCTTTAAAACATGAACAGACAACGATTTTGAAGGCATTTATTGGTGGCAAGGATGTTTTCGCTCTTCTCCTGACCAGGATTGGCAAGAGCATTATTTATCAAATAGCTCCACTGGTGGTTAAGGAAATGGGACGAGAACAGGACCCCGTTGTTATTATCGTCCCCCCCACTGACTGCTCTAGTAGACGATCAGATCTGAGAGGCTTAAAAATTGTAACCTGACTCTTGCCAGCTGAATGTTGTTCCGCCTAGCTCCACAGACGACATCAGTCATTGACTGACATTGTTGTGCTGTTAGCTCTGCTGCTATATCCAAGATGTCAGTTGTTCTGTTTTGCTTTTCCCTAGCACGTCATTAAAGATGATGGACAAGTGGTTTATCCAGTCATATGCAAGGATTATTGATAAGGCTCCATCTTCTGAAATACATCTCTAATGGAGCTATCCCAGATGAATGTGTGGAGCTAGGAAGAACTACTACATTCAGCTGGCGAGAGTCAGGTTAGGATCCTGCAGCCTAGCTGGCAACCTCTAGTCGGTTATTCTGAAAGTGATTGCATTACCAGTTTTGGCCACAATCCTACATACAGTTCCTATAAAGTCAGGGAGTTAAAAAAAAGAAAAGAAAAAAGCTCAGACAGGATAAAGAAGTGAAGGGTCGACAGTATGTCACCCAGTTCTTTCATACTTCAGTAAAGTTAGAAAGATATTGGCAGGTTCGAACTTCCGGGATCAATACGTCAAATACAATATGATGTTAAGATGCAAATGTTGCATTTCTGCAATGTGGGCGAGGCATATGATGAGCTACATGTCATGATTTGTCTGTCTGTTTTGGTTAAGCTACCCATTTTTGTCTTGTGCCTATGTTGTTTTGTCATTTACAGTTTTATTTTTAAGTAACTGTGTCTTCCCTCTCGTTTCAGCTTCACACTTCCCCTTCCTCTCGTTTCCCGCGTCTGGTGATTGTCTGACCCCGCCCTGATTGTCTCCACCTGTTCCCCATTACCTGGTGTATAAATAGTCCTGTCTTCCCCTGTCTCGTTGCATGATTGTTATGTTCCTTGTGTCCGTCACTCCCGAGTTCTGCATTCCGAGATTTCCAGCTTCCTACGCCTCTTACGGTAGTTTTTGTTGTAATTTTGATAGCCTTGGCATTTTGTTTTGCTAGAAGAATCCTCCCCTGAGTAGATCCTAGCTTGTTCTGTTTCCCGACATTAATTTATGTTTTTCACTCTTAGTTGTTTAGTTTACAAGACGAATCCTCCCCGGAGTTGATCCTTGTGTTTTTTTGTATCCCTCTTGTTAATTCCCTCCTCTACTGTAGAGTTGTAGGTGTCCCTTAGTTTGTTTTCCCACGCCCTAGCTCACTGGTATCGTTTCCCTCGCCCCAGCTCCCTTAGCTAGTTTCTCTCCTTTTTTCCCCGCTGTCACATTTATGTTAAGTTTTACAGCCCGTGAAAGAAAGATTTCCCTTTTGTTTCTAGGTACCGTTAAATTGGTTTTCCCTCTCGATTTTGAGAGTGGCTTTCTGTTTTCCCCGTTAATAGTTGAGAGCAGCAACAGTAGGGTCTCCCCGGTGCGCGTCTCCGCCCGCCTGGAGGCGCGTGGCCGTCCTCCACCTCCCTGCTGGAACATCTTGTTTTTTTGCTGTGCTTGCACAAAAAAGACTTTTGTGAGAACTGAATTACCGCCTGTGAGTCGTGCATCTGGGTTCCCTGACATGGACCCTTGTCACTACAACCATATTTTCACAGAAACGATGCGTCCCCGGTGCTCCACGGAAAACATTGCTCCTAATTGCTCGTTGCGGAGACAGCCCAGGGATCCCTAACTCTAGCATCATCAAATTTTGCTCAGACACTTCTCCCCTCTTGCTACTGATACTACAAAACTAATTTTGACAAAAAGTGAATTAATGTATTTTTTATGACTTATTGATTGATTTTTATGGGAATAATATTTATTAGCTCATACAGTATGAACTGTATCATCACCAAATTTAACTCAGACACTTCTCACCTCTTGCTGCTAATACTACAACACTTCATTTTGACAAAAAGTGAATTATTGCATTTTTATGAATTATTGTTTTTTATGGGATTAATATTCAATAAATTTTACAGTATGAACTGTATCATCATCAAATTTAGCTCAGGCACTTCTCACCTCATGCTGCTGACACTACAACACCATTTTTTTTTTTTTACAAAAAGAGATTTAATGTATTTTTTGTGAATTATTGATTGGTTTTCATGGGATTAATATTCAATAACTTATACATTGATAACTGTATCAAATGTAGACACTTCCCCCAATTGTTGCTGATACTACCACACAATTTTTTTACAAAAAAGTGATTTAACCCTCAGACATCACTATGGACATTTTTGTCCATTTGAGCAAATTTTTCCTCCTCATCTGGCCATCATTTTGGTAATGTTTAGTGCATATGCCACATATTTTTTGTGGAAAAGCCTCTCATTTGACAAATTTTGTAATTCAATTTCTAATTTTTCTAATACAGCACAAGTCCACTGGTAAAAAAAATTACTACCATCTTGTGCCCTTAAGGACAAAAATGTCCACTTCCAAAAACTGCAATAAAAACTTTATGGATTAATATTTTTTCAAAGATTTTTCTGCATAAATTTCTTAAACTAATTCAGCACTCAAAACTACCAAACATTCAATCATTTTGAGGATTTTAACCTTTTAAATGACAGTTTGATTACATGATGTTTATCCTCACATAGGGTTGCGGGGGGGTGGGGCTGGAGCCTATCCCAGCTGTCTTTGGGCGGAAGGCAGGGTACACCCTGGACAAGTCGCCAGTTCATCGCAGGACACACTGAGACAGACAACCACTCACACTCACTTTCACACCTACGGACAATTTAAATTAGCCAATTAACCAAATCCTCATGCATGTTTTTGGATGGTGGGAGGAAGCCGGAGTACCCGGAGACAACCCATGGGGAGAACAGGCAAACTCCACACAGAAAGGCCGAGGGCCGGGATTCTAACCCAGTACCTTCTTGCTATGAGGTGACAGCGTTAACCACTGCACCACCCATGATGCTAATATTTTTATGGGGAAAAAAAAATCACACAAAAAATGAGTTATTTTTCATATAAGAAAAATTGGGGGACTGGGGGATTTTTTTTAAATCAGTCATAAAGCTTTTCCAAAATATCTTTTAGGAAACAGCAAAGTTTGTCCCCAAAAGGGGGTAGAAATGCCTAAATACCCCAAAAGTAACTTAAACAAAAGTGTAGGGGTGTGTGTTTGTGTTTGTGTGTGTGTGTGTGCGTGTGTGTGTGTGCCCCCACACACGGAGGTGAGTGGAGTTTTTAGAAAGAATTCAGTTCATCCAGGATGGGATTTTGTGCTCTTTTCAGGTGAAGTTGCCACAACTGATGCAAACAAATGTGTCTTGCCTTTAACAGGATGCAACAGGTGTATTTTTTTTTTCCTGTGCACATGCAGCACAGTCCCCTCTTCTGATGGCAATGGTGTCAGTGTCAGAGCCCACTGTGGGAACTGCTGAGGCCTGTGAATCCTGCACAATAGTAGCAGCAGGCACTGTGATCTCTCCTCAACATTTCTGCAGACACCAGACTTTTCCCAAATTCCTCCAAGAAAAGCCTCCTCCTGTGTGTCTCTGCATGGTTCCAGTGGGATCCATAGAAGTAAAAAGTGTGCACACACACACACACAATTGAGAAATGTTTCCACAACAAATAAACTTAGTGTTACTGGTTCGTTTAATTTTGTTTTAGTCAAAAAAATATATCTGTGATTAGAATAATGAATGCTGGTCTAGCAACCCCCACAGATGGAAGGTTTTACTGCCTTAATGGGAGGTCATACCCCTTCTTGTGGGAGCTCAGCTCCCATGTAATTCGAAAAAAAACATGAGAATGAAATCAACTCACCAAACTCAAACACTTTTTTTTCAAGCATCAGTTGTGTTCACTGCTGGGACTGAATACACACCACACATCCATCAGTGACAAAACATTTTCCTTTTAACAACAGCAAGAAAACACCTGCTGTGGCCTCACTAGCTGGCTCCGACCACAAAATTTCATCCCACAGAGCTGTGTAGTACAAATCTAGCCTCTATCTAACAGTAACATTTTGTACTGAACAAATGTGTTTAAAGCAGAATAAAAAGTAATATTTACATATTATTTAATTAGATAGATACTTTATTAATCCTGAGGAAAATTGAAGGAACGAAGATATACAAAATTATCAAGACATACTGTAAATATTTATTTTAATAAAACTATGAAAATTGGCAGAAATGTCCATTTATGTACATGCATGCAACAGATTTAATCAGTAGCATTGGGTTAACACTGTGAGATAAAGTTTCTTACTTTATGCATTATATTGAAAAAGTTGAAAAATGTTATATCATTGGTATAGAAAGTCAAGAACTGTATTGCAAAAAAAATACTGAATCTATTCCTGTTTATACTGAATATTTGATTGGACTTTGCTTTAATTTAATATAGTTTGTTACTCATTTTCCACAGTATCAGCTGCATGTTCTACTCTTTCTTCGAAATGTATTTTTTCCCCTGTGGTAGTGACTATATTTTAAGGCACTGTATCTAAGAAATTGCTAGGAATTTGAGTATTGTGACAACACAAACTGCAACAGTATTGAACAATCTGACATGACACCCAGACATAACATGTGACATATTTGTTTCCTCTAAAAAGAGTGAAGACAGGGAAGATGAGTTCTGCTGGTAAATCTCAGTTTGGAAAGGATGAAAAAGGAAAAAAGAAAGAAGGTGTAACGTAATTGTTATGTTCCTGGCATTTCATAAAAACAATATGATCAAATAGAAGAAATAACATTAAAACAAATAGAGATCTGAAAATCCGTAATGATTCAAGCACCTTGCATCTTTTCTTCTTGTTTCACCCTAACTATCCACCCAGCTCTCCATCTATCAGTGGGATGTCAGGCCTCCCTGGCAGAGCTCCATCTTGGTTGAGAGCTCTGCCTTAAGCCCCATCAGCCGGAAGAGAGTCTTTGAGCTGCACTCTAAGCCCCTTGCCCGGACCCCGGTCCCCTCATGAATATTAACCAGCCCTGAGCCTACTTTTAATCTGCCTGATCCCCACACTGCTGCTGCCGAGACGATAGCGAATCTAATTATTTGGTCTGATATTAACCCCCCGCTCCCACACCCACACTACACATACACCATTCCTACCCCTAATGCCCTGTCATCACCAAAGCTGCTATAACATTCACATGTTAGTGTGTGTTAGCGCAAACAGACACAAACTGATCTCCAGATCCACCTTCTTTTGCCAAAGTCAGCTCACGTTTAAAACATTCATATACCATTCATATACACACTCACATCTCTCTACACCTACCCCCCTTCACCTCCAGCGCAGCTTGTGACGCCCTCTCCTTATCAGGCCCAAAAACGCCCTCCTCAACACTGATAAAACTTGAATGCAAATGAGGCTGATTTTATTTCTTCATCCACTCCTTCATTGAGTATCAGAAAGTTGTCTCTCTCGCTCCATCCATTCCCACATTCAGTATTCAGTATACATTCTATCTGTATCTATCGTCTGTATCGATACATCCATCCATCCATCTGTCGTCGACTGGACATCAGCAACAGCAAAACACCCGGCCTAATGGTGGTACCAGCACTAAGCAAAGCCCAGGGCTGGGAGAACTGCCTGGCCTCTTGCTGACTGTCACAAACGAGCACAAGCTGACGCTACACAAAGTGGACAAAAATACGCTGAAAAGCATCAACCTGTCTGGACTGAGTGGCAGACCCTTCTCTGTGTGGTCTCACTCAACCTACAATGGATGATTTTATATAAACCTACTCTCAAAAAATGGACTGACGACCTCCTGTGGAGCATTTTACACAGTACATTTGCTCCAATGCTTTTATCTCTGTTCTTCACCCTGCTATTTTTAACAAATGTCTATTTGTGACGTTTGAGAGACTGTTTTCCATTTTTTACTGAGTGTAAGCCACTGACAAGTTTCTTCTCTCTTTTAACAATGGTTCTTATTCTTTTTAACATGTTTTTTAACTGAGAGGGTTCTTATCATTGGTAGCAACAAAAGAAAAGTAGTAGCTCCTTAATTTCCTTTCAGGGAAAAAGGCAAAATACAGCCACATATGTAAACAGAGAAGGGCAGGAGGTGAGGAGAGTCTGGCTGCATTTCTGCTTTTACAAACATGATGATCTGGATGCTTGAAAAAAATGCTGGTGTTACAAAAATGCAATCTATTCTGTTTTCAAAAATATTTGCACTTTATTGAAAAAAATGTAATATATTATAAAATGCCAAACAAATGTTTTTATATAACATGTATATAGAATGTTCTCTCGCTCTCTGTCACTGAGAGGATGATAATGGGAATTACGATTATGGGAACTGAAAGCAGAGAACTTTCCCTGAACTAACCCCAATGTCTAACCCCATCTCACATTGCCTCATGCTATATATATGTGCTTCAATTAAAGGCAAGGAAATAAAGAAAAAAAAAAAATTCCTCTCTCTGAGCCCCCCTCACAGCAGCAGCACCACCACCCTACCCTGCAGATGAGTAGATTAAGATTACTCTGTGCAGCTGTCAACGGCCACAGTTTTACTGATACCGCTGGGGAATAAGTATGTTTGTATAGGCAAATCATTGTTGTGACATCTAGGACATCTATGTTTCAATGGTGTATTGTGTTTCATATTGTCTAATAAGGTTTACACCGTTCTGTAACAGTCAAATCTCAAGGTTATTAAATGACATTAAGCACAAAGCCAATAGTCCATGTTAGTCCTTGCTTAAGCTGCAGGGGGACTGCAAGACTGGGTAAATAGACTGTATCATACTTTTCTGGTCTTTGTGACCACAGGCTGCAGAGGTTGCAGAGGTGTAGCTTATTCATCAAGAGAGCTATTTGTGGCTCAGTGTCTTGCCCAAGGACATTGTACATGTAAATAACAAGGACTAGGGATCCAACCACCAACCCTCTGATTAGCGCATTGCAAATCTACTTCCTTAGCCACTCAAATTTAACAATAGAGCCTATGCAAAGCTTTTTAAAGTAAATACATATGGGTTAAATCACATTTACAGATCTGACTGGACAGTTAATGCCAATGTCTAGTACCTCAGTACTTTCAATGCAGTACAGACATATTACATTCACGAGAGTAGTAAGAAATATACCCAGCCCTGTGAGTCCATAGTAGTTTACCAATTGACAATGATGGAGTTTTTTGAGTTAAAACATTCTTTAGGTCCTTAACATTATCAATTAAATTGTAAGTGAAATATGTAATGAGTGGGGTATTTTAAAGAAAAACAAATTTTAAAAAACAATTCAAACATACTGCATCTTTTGCGGACACACTACCATAACAATACACCAATAAACTGTATCTTTAGATTACATTACAATACATTAACTTGACATTTGTGAACTACAATTGTCCAATATGCTTGCACATGTGTTCTGTGTTTCTCTGCTGCACAACCAATTACTAAAGAAGATATTCTATCATTGACAGTAAAAAAAAAATCTCTAGTCATCACTAATGCAGCCTAACTGTCTGGGAACAGCAGTAGGAGCCAATAAGGTTTGTCATGTCAAGCACTAGTCAACCCTTCTATGGGTTGTTTCTCCAAAAGGTAATATTTGTAAATCTAGTGAAAATTAACCAAATTTGAAAAAGGTGTATTTTTTAATTTTCCAAATATTGTCTCCTGCCTTGAGCATTTCAAACATGTTGTGCTCATCTAGCTGGAAATTTAATAAGCTACCCCACTCCTTTCCTGACCTTTTCAACCATCGTTCATTCATTCACTCCTCTTGCAGAATCATTCATTCAATCATCCAGTTGACACTCTTCCTCCCTTATCCTCTTTCACTGTCTGCACTGCCTCCTTCCTTTTATACACTTCTTTCTTCCTTAATCTCTGATTCTCTTCCTCTACCCAACTCTCATTCCTACCCTTCTATCTGCCTGCCCCTCCTTTCCAAACATATCTTTCCCTCGTTTCTCTCCCTGTCTCTCATTCTATCTCTAGGCTGCAGGAAATGGTTTCTTTCCTGATCCAGGGGGTTGCAGGGGTGTACTCACTGTCCCAAACAAAGAGGTCACTGTGTGAATCCTCCAAAAATACAAAGAAGAAAAGGAAGGCAGATAAAAATCAGAAACTTGCTCTCATCCGCCTCTCTCATACAAACACACATACACATGCTTCACACTACCTCCGTTGCACTCATGCAAAGCATTTCTCCAGAAACTTCATTCAATAGAAATACAGGATACTTTTTACACTATATATTCCTCTGATGAGTTCTATTGTCAATACAGTACATGGCTATGGCTCTGCAGCAGAGTGAAAGCTTATTCCCTTGTGCTCGTATTGGCGCACACCTCAGAGAAGCAGAAAACTAGAGGAGGAAAAAGAAATGGAGGGGGCCAGGTTTGATGAGCTGCATGCAAATGACATGTAAAAATATAAAACTGCGATACTTAAAATGGGGCTGAGATAAGAGATTTGAAAATGAGGCACTCTTGGAAAGCAGGCTCCTGAACTGCCAGAGATGAGGCTCAGAGATAGGGGGGGGATAGAGGTTTTCCCTCTCCTCCTCTCCTCTCACACCTCCTCCTCCTCTTTCCTTCCTCCTCCACCCTGCAGAAGCCGGTGCAGATGACAGGGAGATGCAGATACCAGCCAGTCATTGCCACTGAGTGATGAACACCTCCTCCTCTGTCTCGTTCAATTCTCCTCTTCCACGTTTGCCTCACCTCTCTTCCACTTCTCTTTTTCTCTGGTATTTCCTTCTTTCTCTCATGTTTTGTTTTTTGTCAATGAACCTTTCTCGCCTTTCTTTTTGAGTCTCTTTTGTTCCTCTTCCTCCCTGGAGGAAGTGGCTGTTTTTTTGTCTATCGGTATTTTATCTTTTTGGAGATTTTCTCTCCCCCCTGTCCAATCATCCCTCCTCCCACCTTTTCTCAGAGTGATAGGCCCTTCTGTCAGGGCCAGCTTGACAGACTGAGAGACAGACATCTACTGTCATGATGTGGGCGAGTCATACGACAGGTAGCCTATGTGGAGCACGCCGATACAACGACTCAGGGTCTTGATGCACAAGGTCAACATTTTGAGGCAATACACTCAAGGGATGATGTGTGTTTAGCCCAAAAATGCTGCTAGAAGAGCCTGAGACCCAGTGAGCAGCTACAGTAACAATGTGGATACTATCACGGGACAAAGAATATGAAAGAGGACTGATTTTAAGAGGGGATGAATAAACTCTTTCAAGGGGTTGATTTGATAAAATCAATTGGTTGGGGTCCTTGGACAACCACTATACAGTTAAAGAGAACTGTAGTCTTGTTCACTTTTGTTCTGTGTGACTAAATAGTCCCTAACCTGGGTCTACTAAGTTTATGAGTACAACTCAGCTATTTCCCAGGAGACATTTTAAGCACAGCTCCATTTTATTCAAATGTCCCAGTAGGGACAACCCGGTTCAGATGACTGATGGTTATAATGGGATGGTGTAATGTACATGAAAAAACATGAAAACAAATTTCCCCAAGAGGTGGCGCTCAGTGCCGCCCCTCCCTAAACGCAGATCACGCAGTCTGCAGATGTGTTATCGTGAGACACGTGGCACGTACAGAATCAATTAAGCTCAAAGAAGGAGAGAAGAGACTTGTCATCAGCTGCAATGATTGACAGCACTCAACATCTGACCAATCAGAGAGGTGCTCTGGCACACAGTTGCAGAGCGAGTGATGAGGATTTATGTCGTCGAAAAGACATCATGAGTCAGGAGTGAAGCAGTAAAGTTGATTTCAACCCCTTGTTGAAATTAAATTTGTGGCACAATTTACCTGAGCTGCTACTCATTACAGAGGAATCTTTATCAGTAGCCCTGATTAACATTTATTGAATGTCTTGTTAGCGCCCTTTCTATTCACCTCTAATGAAAAAGAGTAGTAAAATGACCAGTTGGTGGCCGTAGATATTGATAGGATATAAACTTTAGCCTACAGCTTATCAATTTATGTTACTGTTACACTAATAATGGTAGTAGAAGCAGTAGTGGTATTTGTGTTATAAAAAGTAGTATAATATTAACAGTTTATTATTATTTTTATTATTGTGATTAGTTTGATTTTGCATTAATTGCATTTTTATTGAGGATGCACATATGCTACGCGTGCGGCTCATACAGCATGTGCAGAAAATAGATGGTGATGATTTCAGGTTGATTTTATTTGACTCACTGAACCAAACTACATTTGTTATTGCTCATAAAGGTTGGTCAGGTGGAATGTCATGTGGTACAGTCCTTTTATAGCCTACCTATGATACATTTGGGATGGGGAGGAGGCAGGTCGGGGCAGGGGGGTAGGGCTTCCAAATAAAAGTTCGCTTAGGGCCCCATCTTGGTCAGGGGCGGCCCTGGTGGTGCTGTGTGTGGCATGGCCATTATCTGCTACCTTGCCTCTTCCATGGTTGCCTCCACCTACGTATCCCACAAATGTCTATATCTAAAACAGAAGTTGAGGGGGAAGAAGTGAATTTTAATTCACCAGCCCAGAAAACAACAATGATTCTAACTCATGAGCCAACAAAGCTATGTATAATTTGATATGAAGGAGAGATTGAGAGGACGTCATTCTTTAAGTGCAAGCCTCAGGGTTCAAGTTGAGTTACCAAATATCTTTCAACGTTTTATATAAGGAATATATAAGAGGAATTTTGAAATTTAAATACTCCAAAACATAAGGACAGTGTATATATTTGTTTTTGTTTTTCTGTAAACGATAGGAACTCATCTCTTCTTCTGCTCTCTGATCCATTTTTAAGAATGTGTTATATATATATTACATTCTTCTGGGGGGCATAGCAGAAGGTGTCTCAATGCTTGCTGTAATCATTGATTTGTCTTCTTCTGATGGAGCACCATTTTAATTAGCATTCTAATTTGAGGGGCGGAGGAGAAAGAAACAGAAGCAGAGAAACACTGTTGATGAGTCCAGATAA
The DNA here is from genome assembly GCA_029721515.1 of Synanceia verrucosa. NCBI lineage: Eukaryota > Metazoa > Chordata > Actinopteri > Perciformes > Synanceiidae > Synanceia > Synanceia verrucosa. The sequence continues at coordinate 19,639,857 of CM056556.1, read as the reverse complement.
AAGAGATCAAAATCAGGATGTAAACAAACCAGCTCAGAGTCAACGTAAAAAAAAGGAAAGAAAAAGAAAACAGCTCCAGAGAATAAGGAGACGGTGATCACCTTCACTCGTCCTTCCAGGGGAGTGAGGGAAGGAGGAAGTGGAGAGTACAGGAGGTAGAGAGGAAGAGAGATAGAGAGTGAGAAGAGACTACCCAAAAAGTGTTTGAAAAGCCGTGGGTGGCGCGTCTTATCACCACAGTTCTCCTGGAGAGATTATTGGGGGATTAGTGCGAACGCTTGTTTCTAAAACATGATGAAAAGACGTTCTGCGCGTGATAATGCTTTGAACTCCTCTAGTCTGCTCCTTCTAGGATCGTGCCTTCAGGCTGCCTTTCCACGAAAGACAAGACTGGGGTGGGGTGAGCTGCTGGAAGTGCAGTTCTTCTGTGCTACAGATTTCACTTGGGACATCTGTCCTTTGGGAAGATGCAACAGATGCAATGAACTCCAAGTTTGCCTACTCCAGCAGCCATTACTCTTTTGCTTTCACTTCATCTACGCTGAAATTTCACAATGATCCTGCAACTTCTGTCCAATCACATGCATTTGCACTATCAGTTAATTAAAGCAGGATCCAATCAGACACAGAGGAAATATAATATCAGATTTGTTATGTGCGATCCAATCAGAATGGCAGAAGTGATGTGCTCACTCCCTGGTTGCCAGGGGAGGCTCGCTGAGGAGGATCTGGTTGTTCACTCAACCAAATACAGTGAGGAATCAGCAGCTAGTTGATCGCTTGATCAGTAAACATTATTATACCCTGTTCTAAAGTCCAACAGCCATATCAGCTAGAATATATTTAAATAGATAAATGGTTTTACGCCTCTTTCTCAAGAGATGCAAATGGCAGGATTTCCATATGACACAGATCAGTTAACATGCCAGCAATCCAATGAAGAAGATCTGTTGAAGGGAGAATGAAGACTGGATCTCATTTGCTTTTTTTCTGTCTCTCACTCTCTCTGCTCCACCCTGATTTCTCAGAACTGACAAACTCACCCCCCATCCATACAATAACACACATATTGTTGTGTTACTTGAATGTGCACACATATTCAAAATTTATCACAACATTGATAAGGCCTCATTTAGCTATTCGGAGTAGGTCAAACAAGAAGCAAATCTGTTGAGAGAAGTTAAGAGAGGGGGTGATGCTGGGAGGAGTAGGACTGCAGTGTGCAATGCCAATCTCCATCAGAGATGGGAGGGCAGAGACAAGAGACAAGGAGGGATAGATGACTGAAATGATGTGGCAGAGATAAAAGTATATATACTGTATGGAGGTGAGCACATGGTAAAAGCATGGAGATGAACGTTAGAGGGAAATCAACAAAGCATGGCCCATGCCCAGCCAAAAGAAACATTTGTCTACTTAGTAAAAATACAAATATATATCTCAAATTATTACCTTTACATACTTGGAAATAAAAATGCACTGTCTGCACTACAATGAGTTTGCAATTTAATATGCACAATACCTGATAAGAAGAACGGAATGAGGATTGCTGCTTTAACCATCTCTGTGAAATGAGTGTGTGCAGATTGAAAATAGTGAAAATTATTTTGCGCTAAAGTGGGTTTCTCGTAGCCTGACAAGCCAGAATATAACCTCTTTCACACTGAAATTAGCGGGACATGGCTCGGATCGGCATTTGGGCTCTTTCACAGTGCCAGCTCTGACCTCCAGCTGGGAGAGCTGTGTGCCTGTTTTTCCTCCCTCCTTATAGGTCATCGCGTTGACAATGTCATCATTACAAATTTAAGTGCGCCGGAACACTGCGAAGTAAACAATGGACAGCACGGACATGAGCAGTGATGGACTGGGATAAAAAAACAGCCCAGACATTTGCACAAACAAGCGGCCCAGATACAACTTTTGACACCCGGAAAAAACAGCATTTTTGATAGCCCCAATGATGGTGCACTCAAACTCACATTCTTTAAACAACTGCATAAAACAGGGACATATCATTGCACAACCCCAATAAACCATGAATAGATTTTTTTTTCGAGCCAGCTGCTCCATAATAAAAACATGTGTCTTACCGTCATGCAATAAAGTCTGAAGGAGCCTGCTCGCTAGCTGAGGTTTGCGGTAGAAGACTGAAAAAACACATTATGTTTGGGACATTTTTCGCCCTCAGACAGCAGTGCCCTCTTCATCTTTTCCCTCTTTATAACCTCCACCATCCACCTCCAGTAACGCCAAAAACAAGTACAAGCAAGCTAGATAGAAGCTGCGATGTTCTATTCCTTTCAGCAAATCCAAACTCACAGACGCGATTTACTCAGTTCTGCCTTGGATTTCCCAGAACACATTGCTTCATTTTAATTTTTGCAAACAAATACAAAATACAGATATATTTCCATCCATCCATCCATTTTCTACCGCTTATCCTCATAGGGTCGGGGGGGGGGGGCATATCCCAGCTGTCTTAGGGTGAAAGGCATGGTACACCCTCCAGTTCATCACAGGGCACATAGAGACAGACAACCACTCACACGCACATTCACACCTACGGGCAATTTAAATTACCCAATTAACCTAATTCCCATGCATGTTTTTGGATGGTGGGAGGAAGACGGAGTAACCGGAGAGAACCCACGCAGACATGGGAGAACATGCAAAGAAGAAACAGAAAGGGCCCGGTGCCAGGAATCAAACCAGGTACCTACTTACTGTGAGGTAACAGTGCTAACCACTACACCACCATGCTGCCCTTACAGATAGATTTGTTTGTTTTATTTCAAATCATGCACATCTTAAGAAGACATTTCCTTGCAAAATAAAGCAGGCTGATGTTAGCTCCTATGGCGTGCCATTAAACCATCCTGCTAGACAAAAATATTTTTTGCTGCTAGGGTTTGTCTATATTTCTAGGCTAGATTTCTAGCCATCTATTTGTATGTGTATTTTCACAAAGTCACCCTCTGTAACCATTTATCTCACTTAGGGTCGCAGAAGACTGGAGCTGACACTGGGTGAAGGCTGAGTATACCCTGGACAAATCACCAGACCTTCAAAAGGCTGACCAATAGAGACTAAAGCTCCTTTCACACTGTTTTTTCATGCAATGTGGAAGGGTCGATGTGGCATTATGACGTGGGTCGAACGATCCTCCAATCGACCCAGGACCCGGACCGGATCGGATGCAATATAAAAGGTCGCTATTTACCTGATGACATTAATGTACTTGTCTGTCTTGTTCTGCTTTAGTCACTGAGCAGCCTGTCAGGGTCTAACTGTGAAGCTCCAGGGCCGCAGAGGTGCTCACTCATAAGATCCAGCTTCCTGTTGCTCTCCAGAGACCGATCTCTGAAGGACAGAGATTTTATTCTATTAAACAAATTACAAGTGTAGCGCATATGTGATTTAGTGCTACATCATTCTCAGGAAATCCCACTGATTGGGGAATCCCAGTGTGAACTACTCGACCGTGTTTCTATACAGCTTGTATAACGATCTGACACACCTTTTTTATTGATCATGGCCGTATGCATTAGTACTACTAATAGTACTACTACTTGGCACTGCGTTGGGTTTGCAGACTTTGCAAAAGGGACAAAATTGCAGCACACAGGACATCAACGTTAACATGTGCCTCGCTCATGTCCGTGTTGTCCATTGTTTACCTCGCTGTGTTCGGGCGCACTTAAATCTGTAATGACAGTGTTTCTACAAACTAGTTCCTCTTTAGGACCCTGAGGAGTGACAGTTTGCCTTATGGTGAGTTCACTTTAAGTCAGAATATAGTGCTCCCAGCTCCTCCAGCTTTACAAACATACAACAACACATGTAGCTAGTGTTTACGTCATCCCTGCTGACAAGATTTATAGAACATTAGTTACATTCGTAATTCGTAATTGTTTTACCGTAGATCTTTGTCTCCTTATGCTGGGAAAGTGGGGGGATGTGTCGGTGTCTCTATGAATCTGAAGGAGACATGTCTCCCCATTCCTAGTGACATCTGAAAGCATGGTTAAAATATTCTTTAATTTTCTAAAACCTAAAATTTTTTACTTCAATTTATGGGTGGGGGTCCTGTTGGCAGGGTGGGGGTGTCTGTTAAGTAAACGGTAGGGAAAACACTGAATGATGATGCGATGACATACGGGAGGGAGGAAAAAACAGACACGCACAGCTTAAAAAAATCCTGCGTTGACCCGCTAATTTCAGTGCATTCATTCACACTCACATTCACGTCTGCGGACACTTTGGATTCAGAGTCAACAATTGACCTAAACTGCAGGTCTTTGGACCGTGGATGGGAGCCTGAAGACACGAAGAAAATGCACAATACCACAGGGAAAATATGAAAACTCCACACAGAAAAGCCCTGGTCAGGTTTAAACCTGTGATACTCTTCCTACAAGGCTAAAATGCTAATCACTACACCACCATGGTGGCCACACAGAAATATGGAATAATCAAAACACATAAATTTTGCAAAAATGGTAAAACAAACAAGCAATCAGGAAAGGACATGTTATCAGTTAGCTGACTTCCAGACTGGCACTGGAAAAGTTAAGTCAGTCAAGTCAAAAATACAGTATGCATACTAAATAAGACCTTATCCTTTAGTAAAGTTTGAAATGAGTTTTGCTGTTGTCTCACACAATGTACATCACAATTTTTCTCTAATCTTAATTCTAATCCTAACCCCAATCCCATACACACTTGTAACATATGTTAAACTGTGCACGTAATTATCTTTTGTGAAAATAATTCTCCTGGATTTACATGAATGTAAATAGTGACTGTTTTTGGATTAAATCTCTTCAAATAACCAATCAAGGAATGCAAAGAGATGGCACAAGATTTAGCAGCAGAGCAGAAGCAGATTTCTCCTCTCACACTGAGGAGGATAGCCCTGACCCCTACTGACCCATCAGGGAGGGAGGTAGGGAGGGATGGATGGATGAGGGGGAGGATGTGAAGTGACAGGGGGTGAAACAGGAGGAATGTGAGATTATGGCTACTATCTCCAGCAGATACTGAAGGTCCGTCTCACTATTTCAGTCCACAGATAGGAGAGAAGGGGGGCAGAAAACGAGGAAAGAAGAGAAAAGAGAAAGAGGCAGTAAGAGTCAGAAAAAGATGTTTTCCATATGAATGCAACACCCTCAAAAGACCAGAAACTGATGAAATGGGCAGCTGAAGGGAGGGGAAGAACAAAAGGTGATGGGTGAATTAGTGTGTGTGTGTGTGTGTGTGGGTGGGTGTCTCTCTCTCTCTCTCTCTCACACACACACACACACACACACACAGATATAGAGAGAGAGAGAGAGAGAGAGAGAGAGAGACATCTAGCCATACACTCAGAACCTCACTGATAATAAACAAAATCTTAGAAATGAGAGCATATCAAGCAGGAATCAATCACCGGGGTTTGTTGTCCAGGAGGATGGCGCCATGTGGAGATAAAAGACAGGCGGACGTCTGGGGAGGGTTGGGAGGAGTAGAAGAGGGGAGAGGATGGAATGGGAGGAGAGGAGAGGAGAGGACAAGAGAGGAGAAGAGGGGAGGGAAGATGACAGGAGGAAGACGTTTCTCTTGTTTGAACTGGAAGTGAGAAAGGAGAGGAGAGGAGAGGAAAGGATACTGAAAAAAAATTAAAACAACCTCAGATAAAACAAGAAAATCACGTACAGCAAGGTGGATGCATTGTAAAAAATAATATGTAAGAATGTGTGTTCAATTGAATGGAAGTGAATGTGTGTGTCTGGATTTGTTCACTATGCCAGGAAGCCTCTCCCAGCATCAGTATCATATGATTAGATGGACTTGCAAATGATGCACAAACCCAGCCTAGGATAGGGCTCCATCCATCCCACATGCTAACACACACACACACACACACACACACACGCACACACACACACCACTGCTGTTTTCATTTCCAGCTGCTGTCACACACATACAGTCGTGGTCAAAAGTTTTCATACACTTGTAAAACAATATCATGGCTCTCTTGAATTTACAGTTATTTCTACAACTCTGATTTTTGTGAGTGATTGGAACAGATACTTCTTTGTCACAAAAAACATTCATGAAGTTTAGTTCTTTTATGACTTTATTATGGGTTAACAGAAAGAGTGACCAAATCTGCTGGGTCAAAAATATACATACAGCAAAATGAATTAGCAATTTCGGTGACTTAGAAAGTTGTGTCAATGAAATGAACTTCATAGCATGGCCTCTTAACTTCTTCTGAGTGATCATGAGTGAGTACTTTGAGGCCATTTAAATAGGGCTCAAATAGGGCTCATTAGATACAAATACCCACAAACGCTACAATGGGAAAGTCAAAGGAGCTCAGCACGGATCTGAAAAAGTGAATCATTGATTTGAAAGTCAGGAAGGTCACTTGGAGCCATTTCAAAGAAGCTGCAGGTCCCAAGAGCAACAGTGCAAACAATTGGTTGTAAGTATAAAGTGCATGGCACTGTTTTGTCACCGCCACAATCAGGAAAAAAAATGCAAGCTATCACATGCTGCTAAGAGAAAATTGGTCAGGAGGGTGAAGATTCAACTGAGAACCACCAAAAAGCAGATCTGCCAAGAATTAGAAGCTGCTAGAACATAGGTGTCAGTGTCCACAGTCAAGCGTGTTTTGCATCGCCATGGAATGAGAGGCTGCCATGCAAGAAGGAAGCCCTTGCTCCAAAAGTGGCACCTTAAGGCTCAAGTGAAGTTTGCTGCTGATCACATGGACAAAGATAAGACCTTCTGGAGGAAAGTTATGTGGTCAGACGAAACAAAAATTAAGCTGTTTGGCCACAATGCCCAGCACTATGTTTGGAGGCAAAAAGGTGAAAGGTTAAAAGGCCTTTAACACCATGTCTACCATCAAGCATGGTGGTGGTAGTATGATGCTGTGGGGCTGTTTTGCTGCCAATGGAACTGGTGCTTTACAGAGAGTAAATGGGATAATAAAGAAGGAGGATTTCCTTGAAATTCTTCAAGATAACCTAAAATCATCAGCCCAAAGGTTGGGTCTTGGGCGTAGTTGGATGTTCCAACAGGACAAAGACCCCAAACACACATCAAAAGTGGTAATGGAATGGCTAAAGGCTAGAATTAAGGTTTTAGAATGGCCCTCCCAAAGTCCTAACTTAAACCCCATTGACAACATGTGGACAATGCTGCAGAAACAAGTCCATGTCAGAAAGCCAACAAATTTAACTGATCTGCACCAATTCTGTCAAGAGGAGTGGTCAAAGATTCAACCAGAAGCTTGTCAGAAGCTTGTCGATGGCTACCAAAAGCACCTAATTGAAGTGAAAATGGCCAAGGGACATGTAACCAAATATTAGCATTGCTGTACGTATATTTTTGACCCAGCAGATTTGGTCACATTTTCAATTGACCCATAATAAAGTCATAAAAGACCCAAACTTCATGAATGTTTTTTGTGGCAAAGAAGTATCTGTTCCAATCACTCAATCAGAGAAAAATCAAAGTTGTAGAAATAACTGGAAACTCAAGAAAGCCATGATATTATGTTCTTTACAAGTGTATGTAAACTTTTGACAACAACTTTATGTGATAAGGTGTTTATTCATTGTCTTTCTTTGTTACCTAACCATTCAACCTCTGACTTTTCCAATTGAAATCTCTTCAGTTAGTCCGCTCTGTAGTTTGTAGCTCTTCGCTCCTCTTCTGTGTATTCCGCTTCAAAACAGTATCCTAACAGTACCATTAAACTCAAAATCGAGGATGTCTTCCTCAAGAGTCCACCTTTTGTATTCCATTTTCAATCTCAAATATTTTTTTCCAGTATAATCGCAAATCTGAAAACCAAACCAACTAAGAGGTGCATTACCACCACCACTGAGCAGTACTGTGGCGAGCGAAAAAACTACAACGTAAGCAGAGCCCTTTCCGTTTCTGGTGGCGGACTAATATCACCGTTCACTGAGTCTTCCTACAGAAATCAATGGGATTTACAAAAATGACAAAAGCTGTATTTTGCTTCAATATTTAATATGGAACATCAGTAAACACCAGGAACCACTTGGTGAGTTGCACATTTTTAAAACAAACATTTAGGGGTTGTTTTGAACAATGTTTTTCGCTCTGGTGTTGCACTTTATAGACGGTCTCCACAACTGCCGGTGCACATTAGGAGCAATGTTTTCCGTGGAGCACCGGCGAAGCATCATTTCAGCAAAAATATGGGTGTAACGCATCATGTGCCTCTCTATCACATCCTGGGTTAATATGTCACTTTTCCTTTTGGCTGATGATGCTGACATGGGTATTCTTATTTTATTACAAAGTTCTTCTTTTAGTTTTCCCTAAAATAAGGCTTCTTATGCACTCATGCACTCCATCAGTAAATGTTGTTTGTGTTGAACTGTGCTGGGCTCTGAGACAGTTCAGACTTTAGTGGGTATGCTTGGTCAAAATGTCTATGTTGTTTCTCACAGTGGTCCTTCACTTCTAATGAAGTGAAGGACCACTCAGACAGTCTCTGAGCAGATCAGACACAGAGCTTCATGAAAGCTCTGTTTTCTCCATCCACCTGTCTTCTCTTAAACTGCGTCATATTTGGTTGTTTTCTCTCAGCTCATTCGTCTCTCTGTCTTGTCTTTCTGTGTTGAGTTCTTTATTTTTCTGCCTTCTTCCATCTGTCCCTCTACTCTTCACTTTCCTCTGTGTGCAGAACGGCAGCGTAGCGACTGGAATGCAAAGACTTCATTGGCTGTGTAGCATCACGTGGGAGGCTTAACTCTAATTCAACTGGTCTGTGCGTTTCCTGCTGTACTGGATTAAATAGAAGCGTCTTGTCAAATTTAAAACTCTCATATAATTTATTTAGAGTTGGTCCATGTCTCTATAGGACGGTGTCTGGGTTCGGACCTGGAGTTCCTCCTGACCTCAGTTCATTAGGTTTTTACTCTCTCTATCTCCCTCTCTCTCTCTCTAACAGACTGTCAGTAATGTTAGTCACACTAGTAGCTGTGAGTCTAAATGACAGTTGTTTATTACCGGTATTATTCGGGAGAATCTGCTGCCTTTACTTAGCTTTCACTGCTCTCCGGAGCTTCTCACTTGGCAAAAGTTCACTCACTCCTCTGTGTTTGAGCACTGCTGATTGGCTGTGCATGTAACCAATGGGATGGTGCTGTGGGTGTGATATGCATCAAAATGATGAATATCGGCCCCGATAATCAGCCTGGCCGATAATCGGTCAATTACTTTTTCACGCCGAATGCGGAAAGTGCGCTGCTCTGCGCGAAGCAGGACCACCACGACCACGTTGCTAGGAGGAGGAGATCTGCAAGAAGAAGTTTGGGTAGGCCTACGTGCCACTTTGAGGGGAGGCAGGATTTGGGAGAGTTTCGGCTCATTCAGGAGCTACAGTCTTGTGTCCCACAGCTCACCAAATTGCAATACGGCAAGAATCAGCCTTTCCTCCATCCTTTACACACATACTGTGTGCTTTTCCCTCCTTACTGTGCTGTCTCCTAGCATCTCTCCTGCAGTGCGCAAGAGCGCAAATGTCACCCCAGTGCTACGCTCTCCTCAGCACAGACTGCTGCACCATTGCGACCACATACACATTGAATGGATTTATCTCTGAGCACCTGCGCTTTGCGCATTCGGTGTAAAACCAGCTTAACTTTACCGAAATGCTGCAGTTGCTGCGTCCCTTTCCCCTTTTTCTTGTCAGTTTCTGTTACTGTCACCCACAGGTCACAAATAGAAGCTTGGATAGCTCAAAAGTCTGATAGGTTTCTTTCTTCTCTCTTCTGGAGAGACATCTTTTCCCTAAATGAGAAATATTGTCAAGATTTGATCTTGTCACGCCCCTAGCAAATATGAGTTCCCAAGCATTGCATTTGCTTGTTTTGATCAAATTACTTTCTTTCCATGTTATTATACGTATAGTATAAACACTGCCTTAATCTGTTTTTAAAATACCATCTACTCCGAACATGTAATTGCTTAATTCTTCCCGCATACATATCCCGCTAACATATTCCATCATTGTGCAGTGTGTGCTGTCATCAACAGTTCTTAATCAAGATAATAAGGCTTCTGGACTGAAATTCAAGATTGTATATAGGTCAATTCAAGATACTGTATATTGATATAATTTACCATGCTTTAGAATATCTGCAAACCTCTAGTAAAATTCAGAAATTCAACAACAACTTGTAGTTGTTTTTATTACTAAAAATTAATTTTACTGGACAATCTGAAGTTTAAAATCAGAATCCACTTATTCACTGATGTTACATTCAAATGATGTGTATCATCTCAATATAAGAGCTCAGTAACACTAACAATCTCTGACTCTCTGTTACAATGACAGAATCTTTGCTGGTGGTTACAAGACAGTTTTTGCATCACAGTGCTTACCTGCATCCCCTGATCATCTGCAATAACCTCTGACTGGATAATTCCTGTGTAGGGGCCCCACGTTGTGTCTGGATGGAGATGTCTTCCAGTCACCACCCTGCTCTCACCACCTTCTTCACTTAACTCCAGGTCATCTAGAGGAAGGAGAGAAGAGAGGAGTGGTTAACATCAAGGAAGCTGAGTTGAACTGTAGGTTGGACAAATCATGCATGAGGTACCATCAATGATAAATATAATGAAAAAAACCTTTAAAATATCTTATTTCAGAATTTGTAAGCTTTCACACAACATCATTTTTAAATTTTGTATAATTTTATATGAAGTTTAACAGCAGGGGGAATTTATGATAAAAGCTGAGCACTTTCTGTCCTGGCTGGTTCAAACACGGGAAACTTCTTGTGTACTTCCTCAAATTGATAACTACAGAAGGGTGGCAGTGACGGCTGTGGTCTGCTGCAGTCCAGATAGAGCCAGTTAGCTGGGAGGCATGGAGGACTGATCCATCTATTTAAAAACACTTACGACAGCTCTGAGTGCAGTAGGACCAGCAAACTGCAGCTGAGAGAACTTTCAGCGCATCAGAGAATAAATGAACTAACGTGAGCAACAGTAGGAAGCTTTCTCATTATGACCGTCCACCTCTCTGTCTGATCAAAACATATTCAAAATGTGCCTCCCCTCTTGTCCTCCCACCCCCCTTCTCATCTCCTCCTCATGGTTCAGGCGACTGTTTCAGGGGGTCGGTGTAAAGTGGCGGGCCTGATAAGAGTGTTTGTCTAACACTCTCAATGTCAAAACACTCATCTATCTTCTCTGTATCTATCCCCACCAGAGAACAACGGACAGACGCTGATAAAATGACTTTCCCACAGCCGGGGGGTGGGGGTGTAGGGGTCATGAAGTGGAGCAGCAGGAAAGAGTGGTTTGAGGGAAGAAATTAGGAGGGACGCTAGCCAGTGAGAAGTTGACATTAATTAAAAATAAAATATTGATGTGAGTCACACAGGAAATGGTATGTTTCTCTCAACTCACAGTTCAAGGATGGAGAGACACTGCACAATATAATGTGTGTGGTCAAATTTTTCAGAAGTAATTGACTTGATAGTCTGTTTTATTAGAATCAACACTGCTCCAACAAAGTCTGTACTCTCAGAAAAAATACCTCATGAAGTGCTTGTATCAGTTAATATCATGTAACTGGCCCTACTTTTTCATTCTCTCGTCGGGTGCACATGAGATCATGATACTGATGCCAGATGCAACAAGAGCTGACCTGACCAGTTGAGCTAATCAGGCAGGGCTGAATTGTTCATTGAATAAGGTTTTGGGTGGAACTCATTTCACAAATATTTTTGAGGACAACTCTGTCTCACTTTATTGATTAAATACAGCAAATTACAGAGGATATATCTGGATTGTTGGGGTCTGGCTTCCTGACACATGATAGCTGTCACATTATGTTGGGATTAGGACTCAAACGTTCCCGGTTCAAGTCAGGTCAGTGTTAGATTTTGGTCCCAGGTCAAGCACCAATCCCAAACATGACTCCTTAGACAGTTTAACCATGGCCATGGAGTCTAAAGTCCAGTGTCTGTCCATCCAGTATCTCCTGTCCTTTGAAGCCTCTGACCCTCCTTATCTCAGCACTCCATCAATGTCCAGTCTGCCTCTGTACCAATGGCCAATCTTCACCACGTGGTACTCTTATCAGCCTGACCAGCTCATTGTGAAACAGTGCAAGGATTTGACCTCAGTGAGCCAACATAGTTATTAACTTATAAACAAGCCCAACACTAGTATTAGTTTGTCAGATGTTATGGCTGAACATACGTCAACCTGTTCCTTTCACGAGCCATTGCATCGCAGCTATTGATGTAAGTATGCCTTTTGTCAAATCAAACTTACATTTATTTGTGTATATATAATTTGAAATTCAAATGTCATTATGAAATGTACACAAGAAGCACAATAAGTAATCATATTTATTGGCCAATTAACACAACAGATTACAAGATGACCTCGGGGGGGGGGGGGACTTTTATGAATAACATTAATTTTATTTTCACATTTTTATGCTCTTACTTTTACTGAAACATACCTGTTACATAATTCATTTCACCACAGATACTTATAGCAAAAGGAAGGCAGCACCAGTGACTAAGAATCAAGTAGTTAGGGGGTCTGTTTCAAACTGGTAGAGAGAAAGTGCTATCTTTACATCTCCACTAATGAGTGCTAGTTGCTAATCTCAGCAGGTTCACTAGGGTAACATGAGACTTCCAACAATCCTAATCCATGCTAATTACCTCCTGCCCACCATAGACCTACATAATAACCCAGCACTCCTTATCAATATGACTGCACTGGCTGCTATACCCTCACTGCTCTGTATAATGCTACCCCCATTGCTGTTACACTTTTGCATTCACAGTTTCTTCTGTCAGTGCTAGATGACCCATTCCCAAAAACACAAAGCTGGATGGCAAAATCAGACAGTATCCACATAGCCTCATTTAGCTCTGACACACAGCATTTCTGACAGTTTCACTCTCTGAAACACAAAACACACACGGGTCCACAAAATGATACATTGACACTTGGCAGATAAACACACATTGTGTGTACACCCCATCACCAGCTACATGCACACAAAGGCTTATCAATACGGATGCTTCAGCAGCCACTGGGGCGTCCAGGCCTCTTTGACGAGCCAGCACAATAAAACAATCAGTCCGCCATTAATGAAATGACTAACACAATTAACTGATGAGTGTATATGTGTGTGTGCGTGTCAGGAGGGGCAGGGGGGGTCTTACACAGCTGAAGGTGGCAGACAGCTTTTACCTGAGACCGGACCAGTGTTGATGATATTGTCCCAGGACTTTTGGAATGGTACCATTTCATTGTGTAGTTTGTTTTCCCATTTTACCGATAATCCTGTTTAGTGAAATGACACAAGGCCAACTTATAACTAATACTGTTCAGTAATTGGAGTCTTGCTTTGTTAATTAGGGTAATGCTGATGTAAACAAGATGAGAAGGATTAAACCTGCACCTGCACGTGATCTATTATCCTAACTGATGTGTCATATCATTAGTAAATTCTTATCTAATGGAACTGTCCACAATATTGGGAAGAATCCAAAACAGTAACTGTACCCAAAGATGGAGACACTTTTTTCTTGCTCTACAGTATAACTCTACAGTATAATTGATGCATGATGAAGCAATATTACATTATTCTTTACAGTCAATTTCCAATTTATTTTGGGAAATAATGTGTTAGTTAAAACTATTTACATAATGAGATAATGATCAATCAATAAAATGTAAAGGATGGCAACTTTCAAGGTAATTCATTCAAGTACTTTACATAACATAAAAGGTGTTAAGAAAGAAAAGTAAAAATTAAAAGGCAACATAAATAGACAAAAAGAAAAGAAAAATATAATACAATATCATAAACCAGGTAAAATATAATTCCTGGTCATCCAATAGGAACAAGCAGCCTGAACAAATGGCCTGTCTAGTTGGATATCAATGAGGAATAAAGGGGAAAAAGAAAGGTATAACCCGACACTGATGTTCTCCTCTATCCGGCCTAATTGATTTTAAAAAGACTATTGTTGGTATCAAATGAGCACATCGCAGCGGAGCTATTGATTTTTTGACACCACACAACAGGAAATCTTTATCAGCATGCTACTCCGACCCCACACTAATAGGTGGGGTTTAACCTTTGCTGAATGACAAATCCCAATGTCTCCAGTTGCAATTCTTGCTCTAATCCTGATGGATGATGACACAAGAGAAATACTGTATTTCTTTTAACGTGAGGAAATCTGTGGACTATGTTTACACGTAATCTTAAATTCAATTACATCCACAAATTACACTTTTGGAAAAGTATATATATAGTAGATATTGGACAGCTTGTGCTTAATCTCAATTGCTTCTGTAACATATGAGCAACTATATACATGCACATATATGCAATATTACACAATAACAACAAAAATGCCTTGAAATGATGAGGATACGCTATTTCCACCACTTACTAGAATTCTTTTTCATATATAAGTGGTGGGTTTCATGACAAATACCCATCAATTCATCCACTTAAGAGCCATAATACCTAATAATTAATTTGGTGCTATCCTTGTTATCCTGTTAATTTATAATTTCACTTTAAACATGGATAAATGACGGATCAATTTATCACCTGTTATTTTGGTATAGTTTAAGTGCAAAACTCGAATCCTACTCTGCTTTTCACATTAATGACAACTCACATCATTTCGAATGCTGGCTGATGAAAGGCCTCAATCTAACAACAACCAAGACCTGGTTGCGCTTCCTTTCCTCTTTCTCGCCTCTCCATGATCTTCCATGCAGCACCCCTGGGTCCCTGGAGTCCGGCAGACTCGGCTCAGCGGCAGATAGACATTTCTGGGATAGGCATCTACTGCTCAGGACCACGCAATCATTTCCATTTTACCCTCTGTTGCACAGGCAAGATAAGACACCTGCGTAGCCCTGCTAATCAGATGAGCTTCAACAGAACTTATCATTGACATTTACCACTGTTTACCCAACTAATTTCTCTTAACTGCACTGCTGAACTTTTATCTACAAAATACATACAGCAGCAGGAAAGAGCAAGAAGCAAACATGCAAATTCACAAATATGCGAAGAAAGATAAAATGGGACGGAGAACTAAAAGCATTTTTTCTGTTCAGAAGACGAAGGGGGTGAAAACAGAACAAGTGACAGAGCTAGTGTTGATGAGCCAAACAAATGCAAAGAATGCTGACATTCACATGCAAAATCTTCATTTTGTTAAATCACCTGACCGCTGGTTTGGAGTTTTATTTATTGCTGATAAAAAAATGTGCCTCTGTAGGTCTGCATGCACATGTGTCAGAAAATTAGTCTAGCGTTATCCAACAAGTCACAAGACAGATGGAGGGAAACCTTGTGCACCCAACAGACTTTTTTTAAAGGATGCAAACCAAATTTTATCAATCACTGTTACACAACTGGTCTGTCTGTGATTCTAAATGTTAACTTGATACACACAATATGCCATAGTCTAAGGGGAGTTATCCAATTAAACGTTTATTTCGGGATGTGCAACATTTATGCATAAACCAGAAATAAAAAATAAGTCTTGAAACCAAATTCTCCAGAGTCTCAAGGTTAGGTAATAGAGTATAACCCATATTTAGGCCCTTTACCATATAAGTTGATTTTTTGATTTAATGGTGGACCGTCTCAAGGGAGTGTTCTATAAATCCATTGTAAACTATTCTGTTTTATAAAACACAATGTAAACCCGGAATGGGATATAACCTAATCATACCAATCAGTATGAATCTGATGTATTATTCCCATCAATGCCATTTTCACTTGGAAGGGAGGGGAGGTAGTGGTTATTGGCACACTCAATTCAGTGTTTTCATGATGATCAAAGAAATGTGCTGAAATAAGAGTTGTTGTTTCATGCACATACTGTCACTATATGAAAAGATGGCATTCCCATTCTTAACCCAGATGACCTAAACAACTTCAGGCCAATCCCCAACCATCCTTTCCTCAGTAAAATCCTGGAAAGAGCAGTTTCTGCCCAACTCCTCCAGCATATGCCCATTCATAAGCTTTTTGAACCCCTACAATTCACCACAGCACAGAGGCCGTCCTTATAAAAAATCCTCAACTAACTCCTCATCCAACAACACTCAGCTCTACTTTAGCAACAAACCATCCACCCTGCTCCCCTCACAGTCCCTAAACTGCCTCCTCTAAATAAAACAACAACCAGGAATATGTCAACCTCTCTGTCTTTGTGTTTAAAAGAAACCCATTTCCAACATTCAGTTTCAAAGCAAAAAAAAAAAAACACTGCCTAGAGACTTATGACTCAAGAAGAATGAGAAATTTCAATATGAAACTGTATGTCTGGGAGAAAAGAAAAGTCAATGAGTGTGCATACCTCAATGAGTGTATATCTGTGTGTGCGAGAGCAAAGCCACTCACTTATTCACACTCCCACCTCCATCTCTCGTAGACTTCCCGCTCTCCTCTGCTGTAGCCTGTCACAAATTGAAAGTGGAGACCTTCCAGAAACTATCCCTGATAATCACACATAAATTAATTAGAAAATGTTTCTTGACATTCTCTACGCACAGACGGGGAGAGGAAAAAAAGACTGAGGCAAAGCCACAAAATTAATTGTACGGTATGTGACTCCGATAATTAATTCAATCATTAATTCATGTCTGCTTTAACAACTCCTTCTGGCTCCCACGAAAAGGGACATTTCAATCAGGCTGGTATCGGCAGTGTGAGCTGGGGAAGACGACATGGAAAAGTTAAAGAGTGATAGGCTTGCTCAACATTCTCAGGGTCATATAAAATTCATCAATTAAACGGACAAGAGCAAGAATAGAACAGTGCATTAAGCAAACACATAGAAGGAATATGAGAAGGGTTGCAAAATACTGAGATACTTTTAACTAACTCTGTCCATATCTAGAGAGGGTGTGTATTCCCTGCTGCTGAATTCTATTAAGTAATCCAAATGTTGCAATGCTGAATAATTTTCATGAAATCAATCACAATAGCTTGGAATACACAGCAAGTTTGTTATTTTTACCCACACACCTGCTATAACCCAATGTTTTTTTTGTTGTTGTTGTTGTTTTTTTTTTTTTTATAGACGAAACCATGGTCTCCTATGACGTCACATTACACTTACATTCCAACCATGGAAGCAGTTAGGACAGAAAGACAGAAACTGTACAAGACCAAACACTACCAGACAGAACACTTTTCACCCCAGACTACATTTGAGCTCTGCTGGACCTCTGCCTGACCACCACCTATTTCCAGTACAGAGAAAACTACTAGACAGAAACATGCCTGTGCCATGGGCTTACCTATATCTCCTATATTAGCCAAATCTGTGTATATGGAAGAGATGGAAAGCAATTGTTTTAGGTATGTGGATGACACCTCGGTAAAAATCAGGACCCCAGAGGTGGGCCACAATATCATATTCAACCCTGAGGACGTTAAAGACAACGTCCTGACCGTCTTTGACTGTGCCGTACATCATGAAACTGACAGGAGTCTCAACATTGAGGTCATCAGGACCCTGAACCAACGGGTCCAAAAATGCTCTTAAGACACGCAGCTATCTAAACTGGGCCTTTGTGCCCAACAAGACCAACAAAACCCCCCTCAAAAAACAGAAACAACAATGAACAGGAGAGGGAAGACAAACTGAAACCTGTTGTCATCCCCACATCGCTGGAGCTTCAGAGGAATTCAAGCAAATAATCAGAAAACACAAGATTCCCATGCACTTCAAACCTACTAACACACTAAGACAAAAGGTGGTCCACCCAAAGGACAAACAGAGTAATGTAGTGTGTGCTGTCCAGTGCAGCGAAGAATGCAGTGACTTGCACACTGGGGAGACCAAACAACCCTTCCACAATCGTATGGTTCAACACATGAGAGCCAACTCTTCAGGACAAGACTCAGCAGTTCACCTGCACCTGAAAGACACAGGCCACTCCTTTGAGGACAGTAATGTCCAGGTTTTCACCAATGGTTGAAAGAGGAGTTAAAGAAGCCATTTTTGTCAAACTGAAGAAACCACCTTTGAACAGAAAAGGAGGACTACTGCACCATCTATCAGTCACAGCTCAGTTGACCTCCATCCCCAGGAACCGCAGCATCCATTCACACCTGAGTGCAGATCACCAGAGATGGGACCAAGTCATACATGTGCAAGTCTCAAGTAAGTCTCAAGTCTTAACCTTCAAGTCTCAAGTAACTCCCAAGTATGTTTTTCTTGGGCAAGTCAAGTCACAGGCTATGTCAAGTCAAATCCTGTAATAGGTCAAGTCAAGTCCAAGTTAAGTCATCTTATTATTTTACCTGCAGAATCTGATCTTAAAGTGAAAAGACAAGATATAAGTAACTGTCAGTAAACATTACTGGCCAATGTGCCCAACCTCCTAAAAAATATGATGATAATTTGGATTTGCATTGTAAATATCATCCATCCATCCATCCATCTTCTACCATTTTTCCTCACATAGGGTCATGGGGTGGAGCCTATCCCAGCTATCTTAGGGCAGAAGGCAGGGTACATAGAGACAGACAACCACTCACACTCACACCTACGGACAATTTAAATTAGCCAATTAACCTAATTCCCATGCATATTTTTGGATGGTGGGAGGAAGCCGGAGTACCCGGAGATAACCCACACAGACACGGAGAGAACAAGCAAACACAGAAAGGCCCTGGGCCGGGAATCGATCCTGGTACCTTCTTGCTGTGAGGTGCTAACCACTGCACCACCGTGCCACCGTTGTAAATATCATGTTCAGTAAAATACATCATGGAATCAAAAAAATAGTAATTACTTCTTAAAATTATTTATTGATGGCTTTCAATCTATAGATCACTTCTGCCAACAGTGTTTGGAATGTTTTAAAATTTCAACATTGAGTCCATAAAACAAATAACAGCTTATCATCCAGACTTTCTCTCTCTCTCTCTCTCTCTAACACAGTTTAAAATTAACACACTCAAAATGTGTAAATGTGTAAAACAAATAACAGCTTATACAACATTAAACTTGTTAGATTTATCATTGGAGGAAAAAGTGCAGGGAGGATACTCCTGTTTGCATCCCAGAAGGACAGACAAGCCTGCCCACAACAAAGACCAAAATAGGTATTCAGCTGTGTCTCTGGGTTGGTGGTTGGGTCCTGCTTGCGGCATTTCCTGTATTCTGAGAATAAGCCAGTGCTCTCTTCCTGCTGGTTTTCTGCTGGTTCAGATGTAATGAAAAAAGTTACAGACAAAAAAGATAATTTAATTTAAAGGGCAGGTGTGAAAGCCCATGATTGTTATTATTATGTAATTTCAGTGCTCAGTTTGATATGCTTGCAAAATCGTCCCTAAAAATATATTATTTATACAACTGTTGTGAATTTAATTTCCATAATTTGATAATGGTGACATGCCTAACTGTACATCATGTAAAAAAAAATCATTGACCTTTCACCATGTCAACAATGTCATTCTTTATGTTGTCAGTGACAAGCACATCATGCTGAAGCCACATCATGGAGAAAGCTGGGTCCGGGACAGCTGATCTGATGTAGAGTGGGTCTGCAAATGGCAGCTCTTCTCCTGATGCTGCTGAAAACATCTTCACATTAACAAAGATCCCCCCTGAATCGCTTCTTGAGAGAGCACTGCAGGCTATGGATCATGATTCCCAGGAAGCACACTTGCTGTTGACTTGACTGTCACAATCTTCTCTCGCTAAGTAAGATCGGTGGCCTTGGCAAATGGCTATAGCACTTTACTCACATTGCCTCATATGAATGGCTATAAATGTGTGTGAAAGTTCTCGCTTCTCTCAGTCTGCTCCAGGGCAGCTGTGGCTACGACTAGTGAATGAATCATGGTTTCTGTAAAGCGCTTTGGGTGTCATGAAAGGCACTCTATAAATCCAAACCATTATGATTATCATTAAATAAATGAAAAGCAGCCACCTTAGCATTACCAGGGGCATGGGGAGAGTTCTCAAAAGTCCTACACTCTGGATCACCAGGGCACCAAAGTGGCCAACAGCAGTGGCAGAAATTTCTTCCAATGCTCCCTTTGAATGGCCTTTTATGGGCTTAAAATTCTGAAAAGTAATTCATATTTGATATGTATGACGAGGACGGAGGTTGATAATAGTATTCATAAAAAATATAAAAATACATCAATGGTCAATATTTTATAGCATTCTTTGTGGCATGGATATTTTTGTCCACAAAGGATACAGACTGTGTTAAAAATACTGGGATACCGGAGGGTTAAAATAATGGAAAAAAAATAAGTATTATAAGTTTTATAGAGCATGTACACCTGATTTGACAGTCAACAATACAAAATCGGCACATGTGGCAAAATACTTCAGTGGTCTTCTGTATTGCTGTCGACACACAAACTCCCTTGACACTTGGGAAAACAAGAGATTGTTATCTAATATAGGAAGGAAACTGGTGAGGGAAAGATACTGTGGAGGACACAGAGAAAGAGACAAAATGTGATAAGTAAGCGATATGAAGGAGGGGAAAATGAGCAGAAAGCAGGAGACATGATTGTGTTCATGTGCTAGTTAAGGCTTGTTGATGTCCTGTCCTTACTAAGTAACAAGAAAGTAATGTTGTAAATGATCAATTTTTCACATAATTTAAAGGATCATAAATACATTTGTGTTTGGGGTTAGTTATGCATGGTATAGCTGAAATGTAGGCAAAAGTAATAAGCTTTTAATGCAAATGCCATAATTTATAGCACAACTATTTAACTTAACACCTTTAAATTGTTGGAAATGATATTCATAAAAGGTACTGTTTTTTTTGTACGAACCTACGAACTCGTTCAATGTTTTAACTAAATTTTATACATTTTGTTAATTTTAATTAATCGGAAGTGCTGACATTTGCATACTGTAAAAATGATACACAACTAGAAAAGCAATCAGAGAGTGCAGACCTCCGCCAAGGCAGCATTCTGCTGCAAATTTGTCCTCTATGTACAGTTTTTCGCAATTATCACAGAAAACATTAATATAATCAAATATTAATAGTAATATTTTCTGGATATTTTGAGACCAGTTGCATTAATCTAGCTCCTTCCTACAGGGAGTTATGGTTAAAACTGTGTATTTGAACTTGGTGACCTTGACCTTTTACTGATCTTGACCAAAGTGAATTGGTGATTCTGAATTCCTATATTAGTTTACATACCAAATTAGGTGACGATTGGCTGAAAATTGTACACCCTGGACCGTTCAGAAATATGCAAAATCTCCCATACATCACTATGGCGTGACCTCTCATTTGACCATGATGACCTTGAACTGGATTCGATCACCACCAAAAATGAATCAGTTTTAGTTCTGACCAATCCTGAAAATTGGATATGGGAGAGTTTTGCCTTGTCCACGAACTACAGTCCGAAGATTACCGCTTCCGAGTCCACTTCAGACTGAGCAGGGAGCAGTTCCACAGTCTGACCGAAAGAGATCAAAAATCACTTGGATAGCCACTAATTTTAGGCTAATTTATCGAGCGTCCCACAGTTCGCCAAACTGAGACACCGCAAGGATCAGCTTTTCCTTCATCCTTGACACACCTATGATTTTCATCTTTTCTCCCCTTCCTGTGTAGCTCCTGGCATTTTTCCTATTGGACGTGCGCATGTGACGTAACAGCGCACTGCGCCCAAGTTGAAATATCTTCAACTTGAAATATTTTCAACTTGAGCACAAACTCCACCCCCGCGCTGCACCTTTGCGCGGTGCAGACCAGTGCGCCTTTGCGCGGCGCAACCACATACAATATGAATGGGTTTCTCTTGGTGCACCTGCACCTTGCGCGTTCGGTGTGAAAGCAGCTTGACAGTGTTTTGCTGAATATTTCTAATATATTTCATTAAGACAACATGATATGAAGTGATAATTTGTAGGAAGGCATACAAAATAAAAGCAAAATCACATCTAACATCAAGTATTTCAATGGAGTTACCACTTTGCTGTTTTTTGCCTCCACCACCCAGCCTCTAACCCTAACCCTAACTCTTGAGTTATGGCCATTAAGTTGTTTTGTGTGGTGCCACTGACATTTGACCACCCAAATGTAACAAATTCCCCTAGGTCATAATGGTGTTCCAAATTAGAAGAAGTACCTCCAGGCATTCTTAAGATATTGCACTCACAACAATAGGATGTATAGTTGGAAGGACAGACTGAAAACATGGTGCCTCTGGCCACAGCTGGTGCTGGTGCAGTGTCACAAAAAATATATGAAACTTGTCAGGAATCAGCATTGCACTGATAACAATTTTATTCACATGTATCAATTTATAGTCATTTATAGTTAAACAATATGTTCTGTTGTAGCTATTTGTTTATTTCTTACATCAGCATCCTATCCAGATAAAGGGAAGAGTAGGCAGAACATTCATGAAACACCAACAAAGGAACAAAACATTACAGCATTTTTAGAATTGTAAAGGTGGCGGCACGGTGGTGTAGTGGTTAGCACTGTCGCCTCACAGCAAGCACTGGGTTCGAATCCCGGGCCCGGGGCCTTTCTGTGTGGAGTTTGCATGTTCTCCCCGTGTCTGCGTGGGTTCTCTCCCACCATCCAAAAACATGCATGGGGATTAGGTTAATTGGCTAATTTAAATTGACCGTAGGTGTGAATGGTTGTCTGTTTCTATGTGCCCTGTGATGAGGTGGCGACTTGCAGGGTATACCCTGCCTTCCGCCCTAAGACAGCTGGGATAGACTCCAGCCCCCACGCGACCCTATGAGGATAAGGGGTAGATAATGATGGATGGATAGAACTGTAAAAGGCCGGGGATGGATGAAGTAATAGTGTACACTGACAAGTTAAATGCACACATGCACACATGTATTTTTACAAGAGAAAGCTGCGGTGCGATGGCTGCAGGAGACCCAGGAATTAGATTTGGTTTTTCAGATCAGCGTACCAATGTCCACTTCTACCACTGCACCAGGCCTGCCATGGACTCACACACGGGATGTATGGGAGATGAGCTGAGAGCAGCCAGACAGCATGGATAAATGTCCCTTTAGATTAGGACCTTGTGCCTATCAATCATCAGGGAAAGAGTGGGGGAAGAGGAGTGACACATCACAGACAGCCTGGAGAGAGGAGATAGAGGCAGAGTGCTCCTCAAGAACTTCTGCTCCCATGATCCCAACTATATAAGAAACTTTTCACTCCACATATTTTTGGGTTGCTCTTATTATATATGAGGTACACTAATCTATAGTAAGAGACTGTTTGCAAAAACTGATGTGGTCATTGATATTTAACTGCAGCACAACGGACAGACAGTAAACTAAACAAAAGAAACATTTACTAAGTATTTATTGTAAAAGCCATTTTTGTTAAATAGTGTGTACAACGTGTAATTGATGATGCGCTGATATGACATACACAAACACTACAACATTTAAGCTTGTCAACATGACCTTGTCAACATGATATTTTTTAATGCATAATTTACATGGGGATGCTGCATTACCTTCAAAATAATGATGGATTGAAGTAACATTGTATCTTTCTGGTTCTTTGATGTTATCTCACAAGGTGTTACACTAGCAAAACTTGTCAGACTGTTGGAATGTTTTGCTGCTAATGTTACCTTTTTGTAACTCTTCGCATAAATCTTTGTGGTTGCTATGGAAATTAGTGGTGTTTCCTCTGGCGGTTGCAACAAGTGTTCAACTTAGTTCAGCGCAGTTCCAGAGCTCACAATACATCACCACTTTTGATACCCACATTTTCTATGTTCATCCCTCTTCTTTCAGCCGTCATGACTGCTAACTTAATTTCTTTACTCTTTATAATCTTAGTCAGCAATGTTCCTTCTATATATCGACATGCAGAGGAACAATGCCTGGCACACGCAATACCATTTATCGCAGTTCAGTCTATTGCAATATATGGACACAGTATCGCACATGTTGATATTGCAATGTTTACGGTCTTGCACTAGCCAGAATCACTGAGAAAACCATTTCTGCTAACTTTACATATAGCCAGCTCTACACTGGACCTACTGTATATGATGGCAGCTAATGTGATTTATTGGAAAAGATGTGATTGTGCGCTTATAAAAGTAGTCATTCTTGGTCTAGATAGATAGAGATCCATTGAGTCTATCATGCTTTCATGATTCATGATTCTGCAATTTAAAACAGATTATGACTTTTATTCATGAAAAAATACAAACACTTCAGAAATCAACCTCCAAAGGCTGTGTATTGAAAAAATATGTTTTGAATGGGAGTCAATGGGACATTTTTGTACACGAGGGATACAGATTGCTCCAAAAAAATTTACAGTGCTATGAAGACTTAGGAAAAAAATAAATATGAAATACCATAATTTAACAAAAAAACACCTTGTGGAGATTTTGTACCATTTGCATCAACACAGCCAATTTTATCGCATTTTTAACCATCATTTTTTTGCAGAAAGGTACAAAAATACACACAGGACAACCGGAGGGTTAAATGAACCTTTCAGCATTACAAATTGACTAAAAGGAAAGTTTGTGTAGTTTCTAAGTCATCCAGGTTGAGGTAAATCAAAAAGAGCAAAAAAGAGTTTAAGTTTTCTTTAACTCTGTGTTCATGGGACAAACTAGCTTCTACTAGCTGGATGCATTTCAAACTGCAGATTGTACTCTGACGTATCTCATCCTCACTGACAAGTCAAAGCCCTCTGGACACATGACAACCAATCATCACCCCAAAGCATTTTGATTGACAGGTGGAATTGACAGGGTGCTTGCAGGGACACCCTCCTCCTGAGAGACACTGCGGTCTGCTGGCTGGAGATATGGAGGAAGGTTACAGAGGAGAGCGTGAGAATACAGCATGTCTTAGTGTGTGAGCGATGGGTGAATTTGGCTCAGCTTTGCTCGACAGGAGCTTGCAGTCATTGTGTAACAAATATATTATTGTACAGCTGAAAATGAGGGGTCATAAAATTTCTCAAATGCAATTTCTAAACATATGTCCCACGCTCTCTCGCCCTGCCACATCGTAAGCCAACCCGTCACAATGTCACACCCTTTTTCATTGCTTCATCCTCCTCCTCTTTATTGCAGCTAGGCATGTTATTTTGCAGGTGGCTATAATTTCAAAAACTTTCAAAAATGGCTGCTGAAATTTTAGTTCACATCCATTATCAGACAGCCACTTATCTGACGTAGGGTCCTGGGGAGCTGGAACACAGTGTAGCTTGTATATAATGAAATTATAAAGGACACATTAAGACTGGGGCAGTGTAGTGTTTAGCACTGTCGCCTCACAGCAAGAAGGTACCTTTCTGTGTGGAGTTTGCATGTTCTCCCCATGTCTGCGTGGGTTCTCTCCGGGTACTCCGGCTTCCTCCCACCATCCAAATGCATGGGGATTAGGTTAACTGGCTAATTTAAATTGACCATAGGTGTGAATGTGAGTGTGAGTGGTTGTCTGTCTCTATATGCCCTGCGATGAGGTAGCGACTTATCCAGGGTGTACCCCGCCTTCCGCCCCAAGACAGTTGGGATAGGCTCCAGCCCCCCTGCGACCCTATGAGGATAAGCAGTAGATAATGGATGCATGGACATTAAGACTGACCTACACCCAACTCAATCCTGTCTTGTTTTGAGTAGTCTGACCCACTGTTATTTCTTCATATATATAATATCTCCCTCATCTTTCTATCTCTTAACCTTATCCACTTCCCATTCCATCACCTCTAATTTCACTATCTGAATTGCACCTCTTAAAACTGCTCACCCCTCGTCTGTCTCTCATTGATCCTTAAACCTTCACCCCTCTTTTTCCCTTTATGAATTATCTCTGCAGTCTAAACTTCATATTGTTCTTCTTTATTCGAAACAACTTCTCTTGGTCTTCCTCCGTCTCTCACCTTTGTCTTACCTGCCCCTATAGTATCCTCTTCTCTTTCTCTCCTTCTTCAGCCCTCTATAACCATGCATCCCAAGTTCACCCTCCTTTCATCTTTGTTCTCCTAGTTTACCAGAAAATACACACAAATGCAACACATGGATATTTAAGCCTTAACTCTACATGTGTCAGAGAAAAAAAAAAACATCAAAATGTGATAAAATTCTTAAATCCAAGTTCTATTAAAATGCAACCAATTTGCTCATCTATAGGACACTTAGTTACCTTTGCCAAGGAGGTTATGTTTTCACTGGGGTTTGTTTATTTGTATGTTAGTTTGCAAAATAACTCAAAATGTTGTGGAAGGATTTTGCTGATATGTTCAGGGTTGGTCAGAACTAGCCTAACTTAAAACTGATTAATTTTTGGTGGTTGGATCCGATTCAGTGTCACCACCAAAAATTAATCAGTTTTAAGTTAGGCCACTTCCAGCCAATCCTGAAAATTTCGTCAAAAACCATCCACAACTTTTTGAGTTACTTTGCTAACTGACAAACAAACAAGCCTCGGTGAGAACATAACCTTCTTGGTGGCAGGGGTAACTAAAAATTAAAAAAAAAGTCGCCACCGCCGCCTTGGCAGAAGTCTGTGCTCTCTGAGTGCTTTTCTAGTTTGGTTTTGAAATAATGATGAGACCCTGTAAAAATGGATGTTGATCAAAGCCTTTTAAAACCTATTAAATAAATTGAGCAATAATTAAAAAGAAAAAGATGTCCTGTATTCCTGGAATGGTAACATTTCAGAAATATTGGAGGTCCTGGATTTGAATGAATAGCTCTACAAGGAGATGAGCAAACAGTGCAGAAAACTGGAAGCTTTTCCACAAACATCCTTAAGATAGCCATGCATGAACAGACAGATCAAATGGAGAAACAAAGGTCTTATCTTATGTGGCCAAAGTGATGAGGATGCAGCTTATGCTTTTTGTGACACAGTATGCAAATGTAATACGGCCAACATCTCTCATTTCTCAACCCAAATAAATATACATATATGTTCTTTCTTTCCAAATGTTGCAATGGTTTTAGTATAGGCCGATGCAAATTTGGTGGCAGCTGTGCCATCGCCTGCTGTCAGGATCCGTCAGGAACGGGTTGCTTTTATCCCAACTCTGACTGGTATTGTGACGCGAAATGTGGTTTCGTGGATTTGCAGTGTTTCCAAATTTGCCTGGCACCTTTCCTTCAATCTCATAAAATCCAAAATGCTACCATACGGAAGCCGGTGCAGATCATAAACATTTGTTGGTCGCCAATGCAGCTGAAACTTTGTAAACAACTCGCACATGTGTTTGGTGCACAAGTGTGTATAGCAGCAGGTGAACTAATTTAACATTTAAAATTCAGATTATTAACTTATCTGCATTGAGGCTAAAACCAAGATCCTGTTTATCGATTATGAACTGAAAAATGATTTCAGTTACAAAGTCAAAAGCTGAATGTAACAACATATTCATATTCCCCCAAAAAATTCAGAGAGAATTCTGTTCATTAACTGGGGGATGCTTCAATTCTTTCATCCATAGGTTTGGATATAAAGCATTTTCACTGTGACGTCATTGACCATTGACAATGGATTTATACGCAGTACTGGAAGGACAGAATGTATGGCTACTAGCAGCCAGCCAGCGAATGACAAGGGATTACTGTGACATGCATTTGCATATCAAGAATTTTAAGCAGTGAGGGGGAAAATATCAAACCCTCCAGCCTGCAAGGTCATTCAAAGATAGTTTTTTTTTAATTCTCTTTCTAATTTACTTTGCATATCATGCAGAATGGACACACTGTGGATTAAAATGGTGAGTTTCGCATATCTTGCTATCCCTGATAGGAGTCAGCTCTCACCTAAACTTCTCCTAGTCACAATGCCACCAGCACACCCTCATCAAACTGACTGAGAAGACAAACACAGACCTCATCTTGACTGTTTTAAGACAAACTACACATTGGAGAAAAGAAACAGAAAATTGCTGAAGCCTCTTATCCATTCCAAGTTTATCATCTCTTTAATTTTAATGTTTTGTTTATTTCATATCAATGGAAGTTTTAATAGCCCGCTTTGGCAGAAAATGGTAGAAAAGAAAGAGAAAAATACAAAGAAATGCATTTACTATCATCTATGACTAAGGAATTTATTAAGATAGACATGCAAACAACTCATTACACAGTGAGAAGGCGGTGTTAAATATGTTGTTTGAAAAATGTTGTGTCTAGTAATGATTGTATTATCTTTGAGCAGGAAGATAAAAAAAACTGTCAGAGAGGAATTAAAATTTGCTGTTGTTTTTTTCTCTCTTCTACGTTAGTATCAGTCTGTCTGAACAATAATGACTGTGACAAATAATTGTTTGAATAAATTATTTGAATAAATCAAGAGATTATTATCATAAGGTTAGAACATACACTGTGCAAAAAAGGGACTTTTTTCAAATCTAGGAAAAAATGTATTTCCAAATACAATAAATCATACATGTTACATTAATATTCAATTCATTCAGACTTTATATGCAAGACTGCATGGGATTAAATTATAGTTTTGTAAATATTTAACATTTCTGCACTGTGATAGAAAACAGGTTTAAACATACATAGCGAGAGGAGAGGAAAAAGGGGATATAGAGTGGTGGGTAGCAGTAAAGACGAATGGAGATGGTGCAGAAAGAAAGGAAGTAAGACATGAAGAGAAAGAAAAGAGAAACATGTCACATAAGTGTAAGCTGAGAAAGATGAGGGAAAAAGGAAATGACTGCAAATGTGGACAAAAGAGGGACACAAGTGAGACTTGTGAAGAGAAGCTTGGCAGCGTATAAAGTCAGATAATCAGTGCCATATGTTACAAAAAGGGTAAAAAGGAAACCACTGTGATCATTGCTGACCATTGTAATGCATTGTAAAGAAAAAGCAAAATGACTGCCCAAGAATTTCTTCGAGTTGAAATGATTAATACTGTATATTGATGAACAATTTAGTCAATCAACAGAGAATGTGTGTGAAATCTGATACAACCATGGAAGTAAATTTTCCATAAGACAAAACAAGTAATCAATTATTCAAGAATATATACATTCAGAATCATTGTGGGAAGAACATACAGTATTAGTTACTGCTCTAATTGCTACAATTATCATAGGCTGTGCCATCGGTGTGTGATTTACTGTCAAGTATTTTTTAGGTTTATGAATTAATTGATTAGTCTAAATTCAGAGTAAAACTTTTTAAAGCACAAGACAATGTAATGCTGATTTTGTGCAACTGAGAGGTGGAACCAGCAAACTTTTTACAAATAAATTAATTAAAGGGGCAAAATACTAAACCCCAAATTACTCCCGAAGGCTATATCATCAGTGTGTTATGTGTAGGTTGGCAACATGTATGGCAGCCTCTGCATTGCGTTCAACCAATTGCGGAAAAAAAATGCTGCATATCAATATTTTCTTCCAATCAAATAATTACAAATAAGTGGTGAATCTTTCAATTGTTGTAAAGTTGCAGCTCTTTACTGTAACACTAAAACAAAGTTTCAGGGAGGCAAGCAAATAGTTTGTGGATTTCATTCTGTAATTGAAAAGAAAAATGTTCACAAAAAACAAAACAAATGAAAAACATCCATTATGGGACCAATGGAAAAAT
The DNA here is from genome assembly GCA_029721515.1 of Synanceia verrucosa. NCBI lineage: Eukaryota > Metazoa > Chordata > Actinopteri > Perciformes > Synanceiidae > Synanceia > Synanceia verrucosa. Next base: position 19,610,225 of record CM056556.1, on the reverse strand, counting down.
ATTAACCGAAAAGAAATAAAACAGTATGTAACAAACAAGGTGCCACGGGTAATGGTTGTAGTGACACTATACTGGGCCATAGGCACTGGCCTTAAAGGGACACTATGTAATTTTTAAAGTATTTTATTACCTGAAATCAACGTCTTCATTCATAAATAGATCCTCATTGGTGTAAAATAACATATGCCAACAATCTGACTTATTGTCCTGGGCGAAGAATCAGTCATCTATCTTTACATAGAGAGAGTTGCTCATACGGAGGCTTTCATGTCTTTCCGGTCTATAAAAAAACTACGAACTGCCGAGAGGGACATAAAGTACTACCTGCTAGTACCAATAGGGCAAATAGTGTTTTTGTGATTCATTTTTCACGGAGAAGCAGCGTGGAGAAGATGTTATTGCCTACTTGGCACTAAACTATAACCTGCATTGCACTTTTGGTCGTAATGCAAGACCATAGTTATGCCGTGGCAAAGGAGAAGGACTCATCACCAAAAAAGCTTAAAAGAGAATTAAAAGACAACGGGACCAGCGAATGGTCACAAAACAATGGTAAACATCTGGGTCACCTTTCCCAAGTGGAAAGCGCTCATAACTGAGAAAGATTTCCAAAGGGACGCTGAACTTGCCTGCTTTCTTCTCGACAGGTAAGTCAATGTTACTGTGTAAATGAAAATGTCTCATTGCTTGGTTGTGTAATTCATTGCGTTGGTGGCATAACAGTAGATCACGTAAAGCATAAACTTCGTTGGTGGATGGTAACGTTAGCATATGTTTGATTGAGTAAGCTAAGGGCATTTCATGCCATTGCCTACTACCTGCTCACACAAATAATTCTCTCATGTACCTCATCACCAAAACGAAAATTGAATTGGTGTTTGAAGACAGGTTGTTGTCAACAGCCTTGTGAACCTCAATTTTTGACCCATTCCGCCTACCGTCTGGCGCTAGAGAGCGAATGTAATATCAAATTTAACTAGATGGGAGAAAAAAAACACATAGTGTCCATTTAACAACAAAACCTCATAAGATCTAAAGCCAGAAACCTCTGGTCCCAGGAGCAGAAGTGTCTAAAAGGCAACAACAGAGAGAAACGAGAGGGATACCAACACTCCCAGACAAGATAAAACCCTGTTTATTTCCATACCAACTACAATTCTCTCATCTGTGTATGGAAAATACCTGATATATGGGGACTACTTTGCATGAACAAGAACAGCCCACTCCCATGGAAACACAAAGGACAAAGAAAAAGAAAATGCAGAAGAAGAAGAATAAAAAAAAATAAAAAACAGATAGGGAAATGTGGTATGTGGTTAGAGAGTGGAGGGTGAAGAGGAGGGAAGACTGTTAGTGGGGTTGTTAGTGGTGATGGAGAGATCAGTGGAGGAGAAGGTGGAAGGATGGAGGGGGGGAGTAAGAGAGGAAGGGGAGGTGGTGGGGGGGGAGGGCTTGACGATAAGAGAAAAATTCAGACCGGTCAAAGTTTCCTTTTTTGCCAATCGTGCTCCTGATAAAGACAGCGCCTGCTCCGGAGCTGATAGAGGGGCTATCTCTCTCCCTTACTCTCTCTCACCCCTCCCTTCTCCTCCATCCCTCTACCTCACTCACCCAGCAGTTAGTTTGTGGGGAGGAAAGAAAGGGGGAAAAAAGGAAAAAAAAAAAACCAATGACCCTATCAGTGCAGAATCATGGTGCTACCATCAACCAGCCACTGCGCAGCAATTAATATCGCTCCAATTACTGTTAAAGGGACAAGGCTGGGACAGGATGATAATGAACACATCCTCTCTTCCCCACCATAGGAATTAACACACACACACACAAATGTGTGCAGCTTGAAAAGGAAATATTGTGAGATAGTGTGGTAATCTTCTTGCATTGTTTAACTCATTGAAGACAACAGACAGAGAGAAATAAATAACCAAACAACCCTTGATAAGAGAAAAAATAAATAATAAAATTATGGCGATTTACTTGTTATCTCCTTTTAGCCGTGTGTGTGTGTGCGCGTGTGTTTTTGTCACATCTTGAATACATTTTCCATTGGCCTGTCATATTTGCATCTCCTACTGGGGAACAGTAGGACAACACAATGTGAAGCAAAACAGAGGAGCATCTCCAGCACACACAGACACACTAACACAGCCATATAGGGCTGATTAGATCCACTTGAGAGTAACCCAGTGTTTATAGGAATACAGCCATTTTGAGATACAAACTTGGCTAAAAGTGCCTCAAAGTGACAAGACGTCAGAGAAACTACTTAATTAATTAAGAAATTAATTAATTTGGAAAAAAACAACATGGTGGAAAAAGATTCAGATTCTCTTACCTCGTCTTGGCAAAAAAAATCTAAGCATTAGGAGCTAGCTTTTGTCTCACAGTATTTTTTTGACAGATGCGAGGTATATTGAGATTTATAATTAAAAAAATGAAATAGACAATCTCTGAATTAATGTTATTAATTACACCTGTGTTCACCCTGCAACAACATATCAAAACGGCTGCTGCAAAAATCTCATCCTCCTCACTCTCCAATCCTCTGATACTCCTTCAAAATAAAAGTCCCAGCGAGTACCCGAATCTTAACATGAGGATCAGGGTGACACCTATCATAATGGTTTCTCATGAAATAGCTTCCATGTGAACATCACACAGCTGAATCGGGCCTCCTACAAACCTTCAAAATAAAAAATCCATAAATTAGCTGTATCTTAACAGGAGACTACGGATGAGGTCTATTATAACTTTTTCTCATGGAATAAAATCCATGTGGACATCAGACAGTCCAGTTGGGCTTTCTCCAACATGGCGAACATCGGTGAGCGGACTACAGCTTTGGTGAAAAGGAAAATGTCTCATGTGCTGTAGTTCGATAGTGAGAGAGTGGATAAAGATCACCCTGGCGTTTCCGTGTGTGCAGCCGATACGGATCTTTCTTGAATAGCACTTCCTTCTTGTGTTTGTGCTAAACCTAGAGCTGTGCAATACGGACAAAATTGTGTACGCTGATATAGCTAATTTTATATTCTGATAATAATATTTATACAATATAGTATTTTTTCTAATGTAACATTATTTTCGCTTTCCATTGTGTTTTGAGCGCTAATAACTTGCCACAGGAATCATTCACATGCAACACGACATTCTCCATGTTGCTTTACCTCTGTTTACTCCCAGGCTACAACTGCCGCAAATGAGTCCTTGCAGGTGATGTAAACATGCTACCACAAAGCAGTAGCGTTGCTGCAGTTACATTAGCCTTCATAACATTATGTCTATGATTCATACAATATTCTGAACTTGCATGATAGATTAGATTATCCAATGGTCATTCCAATGTTGAGATGTGCTTTACAAGGTGTATTGTGGTGATTTGTTTTTCTTGTGCTTTTATTTTGGTGTTTTTTTTTGGGTTTTTGCTTTTGTGTTTTCACTTGTCTGGTTTCTCCCTTGGGCAGCACGGTGGTGTACTGGTTAGCACTGTCACCTCACAGCAAGAAGGTACCGCATTCGATTCCGAGCCCGGGGCCTTTCTGTGTGGAGTTTGCATGTTCTCCCCGCGCTCTGCGTGGGTTCTCTCTGGGTACTCCAGCTTCTTCCCACCATCCAAAAACATGCATGGGGATTAGGTTAATTGGCTAATTTAAACTGACCGTAGGTGTGAATGTGAGTGTGAGTGGTTATCTGTCTCTATGTACCCTACAATGAGGTCTTGTCCAGGATGTACCCTACCTTCCGCCCTAAGACAGCTGGGATAGGCTCCAGCCTCCCCACGACCCTATGACAGGCTAAGTGGTAGAAAATGGATGAACGGTTGCTCCCTGAGGCTCCCTTCCCCTGCGGCACTGAGGAATAATTGCACACACCTGCTTCTGCTTTCCTCATCAAGCCTGCCCATTTAAGCCCAGCAGAGACACTTCTCAACGCCAGAATATGCAGTTATCCTCTGTGGTAGCAGCTTGCTCTGTGGTTGCAGCTTGGCACCCCCACCGCCCCTACAACTGTTCCACTGATCTCCTTCCGGAGGCCCTTCTCCCCACGAGCCGCCTGTACAATCTCTCCCGCCCTAAGAAGGGGGCTTTGGAAACATACATCCATGACTCTCTGGCTTCCAGACTCATTCAGCCCTCCTCTCCGTTGGCTGCAGGATTTTTCTTTGTCAAGAAGAAGGATGCCTCACTCCGCCCCTGTATTGACTTATGGTTTACGTATGGTTTAAACGATATCACCATCAAGAATAAATACTCGCTCCCCCTTATTGACTCATCGAGGGGGATGAGTGGAAAACAGCGTTCAACACCCCCCGGGCCACTTCGAGTACTTGTTTATGCCATTTGGGCTCACCAATGCCCTCCCCGTTTTCCAGGCACTCATCAATGATGTACTTCATGACATGCTCGACAGGTTTGTTTTAGTGCATCTGGATGACATTTTGATTTTTTCCTCATTCCCTCGATGAACACAAGCAACATGTCCGCTTGGTCCTCCAGAGGCTCCTAGAGAACAAGCTCTATGTGAAACCACAAAAATGTGAGTTTCACTACTCTTCTGTTGGCTTCCTGGGGTACGTGATTGCGAAGGGTCAGCTGCAGCCTGACCCAGCCAAGATCCAGGCTGTTACCAGCTGGTCTATCCCCTCCTCCCGTAACAAGCTTCAGCGCTTCCTGGGCTTCACCGATTTTTTCCGACGGTTCATTCGGGACGACAGTAAAATGGCAGCCCCTCTGACGGCTCACATCCCCCAGCTCCTCCTACCTGTGGACCCCAAAAGTGGATCAGGCCTTTTCCTGGTTAAAGGAGCTATTTACCACTGCTCCCATGCTCAAACACCCCGACTCCTCTCTCTAGTTTGTTGTTGAAGTGGACGCCTCTGACACCGATGCGGGAGCGGTGTTGTCCCAGCGGGATCCCTGCACCAAAAAGCTGCATCCCTGTGCGTTCTTTTCTCGCCGCCTCTCTCCTGCTGAGAGAAACTTCGATGTCAGAAATCGTGAGTTGCTGGCTGTGATTTGGGCTCTTCAGGAGTGGAGGCACTGGTTGGAGGGCACGACGGTCCCTTTTTTAATCTGGACCGACCACAAAAACCTTGCCTACCTTCGGTCCGCTAGGAGACTGAATCCCCGCCAGGCCAGATGGGCTCTTTTCCTGAGCCGATTCCACTTCTCCCTTTCATACCCCCTGGGCTCCCGCAACAACAAACTTGACCCGCTGTCTTGACTCCAGCTGTCTGAGCTGTCTCAGATTGTTGAGATTGAGTCCGTTGTCCAGGAGGCTCAGGCCTGTCAGCCGGAGCCCGGCATAGGTCCTCCTGACCGGAAGTTTGTCCCGGACTTTGTTTGCACCCAGGTGCTTCAGTGGGCCCACTCCTCTAAACTCACCTGTCACCCTGGTTTCCACCATGCCCTCCAGTTCCTCCGCCAGAGGTTCTGGTGGCCTACTATGTCCCAGGACACCCGTAGTTTCTTCGCCGCCTGCTCAAGGTAAAGCTTCCCACCGACCTCCTGCTGGTCTGCTGCACCCTCTGCCGATTCCTAGCCGTCCCTGGTCCCACATCGCTTTGGATTTCGTCACTGGACTGCCTCCATCGGAAGGTAACACAGTCATTCTCACCATCATAGATCATATTTCAATGTGTCCCTCCCTAAGCTGCCTTCATCACCTGGAGACTGCCCGCTGCCTGGTGACGCACCTCTTTCGCCTCCACGGGATTCCCTCAGATGTGGTTTTGGACCGTGGTTCCCAGTTTTCTTCCCAGGTGTGGAAGGACTTGTGCACGGCTGTGGGTGCCACGGCTAGTTTTTCCTCGGTCTACCACCCCCAGACCAACAGCCAGACAGAACGAGCCAACCAGAACCTCGAGTCGGCTCTACGTTGTGTCGCCGTGCACCACCCGATCTCCTGGAGCTCCCATCTCCCATGGATTGAATATGCCCACGACTCCCTCACCAGCTCGGCCACAGTTACACTATATTGCCAAAGTATTTGCTCACTTGCCTTGACCCACATAAGAACTTAAGTGACATCCCATTCCTAATCCAAAGGGTTCAATATGACGTTGGTCCACCCTTTGCAGCTATAAAAGCCTCAACTCTTCTGGGAAGGCTGTCCACAAGGTTTAGGAGTATGTTTATCAGAGTTTCTGACCATTCTTCCAGAAGTGTATTTGTGAAGTCACACACTGATTTTGGATGAAAAGGCCTGGCTCTCAGTCACTGCTCTAATTCATCCCAAAGGTGTTCTATCGGGTTGAGGTCAGGACTGCAGGCCAGTCAAGTTCATCCACACGGTGTCATCCATGCCTTCATGGACCTTGCTTTGTGCACTGGTGCACAGTCATGTTGGAAGAAGAAGGGGCCAGCTCCAAACTGTTCCCACAAAGTTGGGAGCATGGTATGTCCAAAATGTCTTGGTATGCTGAAGCATTCAGCGTTCCTTTCACTGGAACTAAGGGGCCAAGCCCAGCTCCTGACAAACAACCCCACACCATGATCCCCCCTCCACCAAACTTTACACTTGGCACAATGCAGTCCGACAAGTATCGTTCTCTTGGCAACCACCAAACCCAGACTCGTCCATCAGATTGCCAGATGGAAAAGCATGATTTGTCACTCCAGAGAACACGTCTCCACTGCTCTAGAGTCCAGTGGTGGCATGCTTTACACCACTGTATCTGACGCTTTTGCATTGCACTTGGTGATGTATGGCTTGGATGCAGCTGCTCGGCCATGGAAACCCATTCCATGAAGCTCTCTGCACACTGTTCTTGAGCTAATCTGAAGGCCACATGAAGTTTGGAGGTGTGTAGCGATTGACTCTGCAGAAAGTTGGCGACCTCTTCGCACTAAGCCCCTCAGCATCCGCCGGCCCCCGCTCCGTCAGTTTTACGTGGCCTACCACTTCATGGCTGAGTTGCTGTCGTTCCCAAACACTTCCACGTTCTTATGATACAGCTGACAGTTGACTGTGGAATAGTTACGAGTGAGGAAATTTCACGACTAGATTTGTCGCACAGGTGGCATCCTATCACAGTTCAACGCTGTAATTCACTGAGCTCCTGAGAGCGACCCATTTTTTCACAAATGTTTGTAAAAGCAGTCTGTATGACTAGGTGCTTGTTTTTATACACCTGTGGCCATGGAAGTGATTCGAACACCTGATTCTGATTATTTGGATGAGTGAGCGAATACTTTTGACAATATAGTGTATGACTGAAAATGAACAAAAAATGCTGGCACAAGGCACTTTCGATTTTAAAAAACAGCTGGCACTCAAAGAGTTAATGTTTGTGTAGCAACAGAGCGAACTAAGTAGCTACATGTTAAAATTACAATATACACCACAGAGGATTATACTGTATGGTAGACATTTTTTTCACTGCACTCCAATATATGTATCGTAATACCACACAGCTCTAGCTAAACCCAACAATAGCAACACTTACATGCGCGCTCTCATTTCTTCTTCTCTGTTCTGTGTGGTTGCGTTACACCGCCATCTACAGGCCAGTCGTATATATTATAGCATATCAGCAGTTTCATGGGGACACAAACAATTCCAGAGACTGTGCCGTGTTTATGGATTTTTTTTTTTTCAAACCTGGACACGGCCTTAGAGCATATTAGTTCTGAATAATTATTTGTTTTAAAACAAAAACACTTTTCATATGAATGTTCACAATGTATGAATGTTCTTTCAAAGAACGAAACATTTTTACAATATCTGTTATTAAGAAATATTAAGAAATATTGAAATGAATTCAAACTACTAGGGCTGGGTTTAAAAAATCGATTCAATCGATTTTAATCAATCTCCATTTAAATGGTTGATAATCGAGTCATAAAATCCAAAGATCTATCTTTTAACTTGCGTATTTTTTTTCCTTTATTGGATGTGTGGAGAAGCAGCCTGAAGTATAAACCCGCCTGCCAGTCTTGTGTGACGGCATCAATCGCCATACATACGTCTAGTCTGCTGAAACCAAAGAAGAAGAAGTCTCGCGTGATTAGTGTTTGGTGCTGGTTTCCACCGCTTTCCAAGGAACAAGATCTTGTGAGATGTTACTGCCCACAGTCAAACAAACATGGCGGAAGCGAGTCCACCTCTCCAGGCACCCGCCGACGAGTTTAAAAGCTGAGGTTTGGATGCATTTCACATTTAAGAAGTTGGAAGAAAATGTTGAGTTGGACAAAAAACAAGTAATATGCAAAATATGCAACGGGAAGATAAAATACAGCAGCAATACGATGAATCTTTGCAACCATTTGACGAGACATAGACCCGGAAACACAGTCGGCAGACTCGGCACGGCTCATACAAACCAGGCTGGAGCAGGTATTGGCGCCTAAGTTACCAGCAAACTCTCAGCGTGCACAGAAAATAATAGAGCATTTATTTTAACTGAAATATCCCTGACTGAATCGATATTGAATCGGATCGAATTGAATCGTGAATCGAATTGAATCGGGACCGTGAAATATCAAATTGAATCGATCTGGAAAATCTGAAATGCTACCCAGCCCTACAAACTACAACTTACAGCGTAGTTTTGATTTGCGTCACTGCATTTGTTTGAAATACCAGGTTTACTGGCTGTCCAGAGCCCCTCTGAGTGTACTTACCTGGACCCCTCCACCGTAACGCCTCTTCCTCTTCCTCCCCTTCATCTTCCTCCTCCCCGCCACTGTGTGTCAGACCTCGCTCCTCCCTGTCCTCGTCTTCATCACCGGGACCTCCACCAGCGTCCTGCGTCCTGGGCTCTGGAAACACAACACTGTCACATTTAAAACATACTCAAACATAAAAATCGACAGATTGTAAGACAAACTACAGTATCTGCGACTGTTCACATCCTTTGAAACCCTGTGTGTTTGTACCTGTGTGTGTGTGTGTGTGTGTGTGTGTGAGACTGAGCAGTGGCTGTTCCTGTCTGTTGATCAAAGGCGGCAGTGAAATGACTCCCTGAGATGTGTAACACAACACCTCACCACACAAAAATGGCCCCTCGTTCTCTCTCTTTCTCTTCATTGTAGGTGGGTCTCCCACCCCGTCTGTCATTTTTAGTAGAGACTGAGCCTGCCACTATTGATATCCCTTCCATTGATCAAGCTGATTACAGAGCCTCCTGTACGCTGATCAAAGAGATCTATATGCTTCTGCACGAGGCTGGAACTGTGTGTGTGTGTGTGTGTGTGTCTGTCTGTCTGTCTGTGTGTGTGTGCATGCGTGTTTGTTTGATGTTTATCCAGCATGCACATGTGAACCCTGAACTTTGTCTTTGCAGCTGCTATCAGCTGGTTCATCACACTGCTGAGTCCCTCCCTATTAGCAAGACTCATGATTAGTTAGATTAGATTAATAGTTACATCACAGCACCTCTAAACTATCTGAGCTGAAAATCTTTCGCTTCTTGTTCTCTGGTCTTGCGTCATCATCATCAGGCCAAGGGTTAGGGTGACTCAAAGCTGACTGCATGGAAATGGATCACAAACTTTTCACTATTAACCTCATGAATCATTTTGTCTGCAGCAACAGCAAAATAAAGTGGCTGAGATCTTTACACTGACATATAAGGTAAATATTTCTAAAAAAAAAACCTCAAGGGCGCTTCTAATTGCAATTAATCTTCAATTAATTATATCGCTGCATACAATGCAGTCATTAAAAGGAACCCTCTCAAACTCGAACGAAGTACTTCTCGAACAGATCATCCCTATCCAAATAAAGAATGAGCTATTATTAAGTGAGATTCAGGTTAAAAAAAAAAAAAATCACATTACAATACAATATGGGTGACTGAAAACACAAGACTAGAGCATGAAAGATATTCACAGATCAGTCATGATGTATATGTTGACAACGGCCCCTCATTACAGAGTTTGTTCAAAAGAGAGTAATGAAGTGCATTTGTTTTACTGTAAAATGTCCTGCTAACTCTCTAGTCGCAGCCTATGAAAGTTATACAAAGTGAACACAACACTGGATGGTAAAATATTAAAAGGCACACCTGAATACAAACTGCATATGCCCTACAGCTGAAAAAATATTTATTTGTATTATTCTTCATGGTTTCTCATACTGTATTTCACATGTTATTTTAGTATCTACTGTCTTTTTATTGTCCAATTGTATTGTATACTTCCCCTTGTCTGACTGTGTGGCATTTTTATTTTTTGAAAAGCACTGCGAGCTAAATCCCTTATATGAAAATTACACTATAAATGAAGCTATTGAGGTTATTATTAAGATGGCATGATGCTAAATGGACAGGAGGAAGTTTAATAACTCAGACTTTCCTCTGACGGTTTATGCGGTTTATTTAAGTTAGTTCTGGCATTTACAGCAGTCTCCAACTCCACTGTGGCACCACTGTTCCTATATTACAATAGTGCATTAAATACAATTTGCCTACAAAATGTATCATACTATGTAGACATTTTTGTATATCTTTTTCTAGAATGGATGCCAACATCATGGTGAGGAATTGTGACAAGACCCCGTATGTGTCTTCAGTCACAGCTTCTTAAACTTTAATGTCCAGGTTTGACATACATGTTCTGAGTGGACACATGAAATAGCTCATCATATACCATACATACAATGAGAATTACACCTCTGCTGGGAGAACCCGTATGTGCATAAAAGTCACGGTTTGGTTAAAGGCAGACATCATTATAACTGTATACATAAAAAAAAAGTTAATCCACTTTCTTCTGTTCTTTGTCTACATCACTGCCATCCTCCTCCTCCCAACTATTCCTCTTGTATTCACTTCCTCCTTCCACTTACTCCACTCTTCCTGTTTTGTTCTCTCTCTCTCCCCCTCTCTAAAAATCCCACCCTGTCTTCAGCCTCCACCCTGATAACACCTCAGCTGTCTGCACAAAGGCCATGTTTACCCTTGCATTCCCACTCTGATAAACAGCGATAGCACCCAATCAAAGCATCCATAAACACCCCCATGACCATGTGACGCCCTCACACCCTGCCGTTATTAATGAAACAGTTGAGAGATGAGATTGTCAACGTCAAATAAAAAATCCATGCAAACAGGGAGAGGGAGAGGGAGGGAGGGGGAGAGAGAGAGAGAGAGAGAGAGAGAGAGAGAGAGAGAGACCATCCATCTTCACATAGCGTCCACCTTTCAGTCTTACCACATAGAGACATACTGTAGACACACTAAAGCAAGCAGACACACATGCATACCCCCTCTGCCTAAACAGTGCCATTATTTTCAGCTATAAATCACACTGAATGGCACATTGATTTTATCTTGCAGGGACTGAAGTGAGGGAGGGGAGCTGGAGACACAGTTATTGCGTTTAATATTATCAATATTATCTCCCATATCATCTCAGACATGGAGGCAGGTATCGGGGGAGTCGACAGACGCTTTTCTGCCAAACCTCCTCCTCCCCCAGACTGTCAGATCGAGACTGTCTCCATCAATCTGATAACCTGAACTTACCCTGTCACACCTGCAGGGCAAAGTCACCAACTATTTCACCTTCTTCTACAACTTCTACAACTCTCTATACATCTGTCTCTCTCTGTCTGATTTTAATGCATTTTGTGGTTTCATCTTTTCGTTACCAATGTGTTCACTCGCGCTTGGGGTTCAACATCACCTCCACTTTGGTCAATTCGGTGGCATAAATTAAGCTAGAAAGGAAATGGACAAGATCAAGTATCAAGTCCTCCGATGTATACCATGACTTCAAAGCAGCATGTCAGTAGAAATGCAGTTGTCTGTCAGTGCCACTGTCAGTGCCACTGCATCCACAGCCACACCACCTCGTAGCCTAATACACAATCAAAGTAGCGAAGCACATACGGTAAACCAGACAAGAAAAAAGCAGGAGTTCAAAATATACTTTGGGTCACATGAATCATTAGAAAAGAATTAGTTATTTCTACATATTGTTAAATAGTGGTAATGGAGCCGAGGTATGCCAATACGGTTGGAAGTAATATCAAAATGTATATTTTTTTTTTCCCTTTGCTACCCTTTGCCCTTTGATACAAATTGATTTACTAGTCTGTGAAGGTTCTTAGTCCTCCAGGTGAAGTTGAAGACAGAAAAGAGGCCTCTTGGATAAGAGATAAAAAGTCTTCAACATACTTCACACGAGGCCAGTTGACACTTTTTGATTGATTTACTTAATTTAATGTGAAATGTAAAAACACCCACACCTGTGTCACATTACCAATGAAAAAATGTAATATTCATTTTAATAATTCCTAAACAAATGTGCTCACGTTTTTTTACACCATTCTATGTAGTTGTTAGCTGGTGAAAAGTGGCATCACCGCACGCAGAGAATAAAAATTTAACAGTCGTGTAAAAACAAGAGGTGAGCTTTCATGAGCATCAGGGATTCCACAGCAAGTATATCCCGTGGTTTCTCTGTTTGTATCCAGACGGGCTGGACAGGGCATCTCTCACTCTCTCATTTACTGTTATATTTCTCCATCAGTATCTCTCTGATCTGTAATTAATACTAAAAAAAACTCCACATAGACAAGCTGACATCCTCCAATTGCTTATGTCCAAACAACTGAAACATTTAATTTACAAAAAGTATCACATTCTCAAAGAGAAAATACAGTGAGCAAATATTTCATATTTGACTTTTTTTTTTAAACTATTACGTACTATCATCATTTCTGTCAGCTACCTAACCAGTGAATCAGCTAATCACTAATCATTGCAGCACTACTGCATGTGTGTACATATTAACTGTTTATTAAGACGATACCAGGAGAGATGACGTCTGTCCATTTATGCACACTTCCTCTATATCACTACTGATCAAATTCTGATGAAAAAACAATACTGGCATATTAAAAAAACGACTGGCAGTTTTTATAAAGCACTCGCCACCAATGAGGGCACAACAATTAGAGGTCAAAAGAAGGTTGCATATAAACTAATCAGGTCAAGTGGATTTTATCAAGCTTCCTGTGATATCATGTATGATTACCTTGTTTGAAAAAAAAGAAGAAAAAAGACATACAGACTGCTGTAGAGCAATTCTGAGAAGGGAGTGGAGGAAATAAACACCACAAAAGACAGATTAACTGTGTATGTGCATGTGTTTGTCAATCAGTAATACAATGGCTCTCTCTGTCAGGTTGAGGATGTTGGTGTTATGGCGTTAACAGAGTGTTTGGTCCTGTTGTATTTTTTTTTGCTTGAGTTATCAAGGTGGTTATCGGCAGTGTGTGTGTGTGTGTGTGTGTGTGTGTGTGTGTGTGTGTGTGTGTGTCTCTTTCTCTCTCTTCAAGATGGTGGATAAGAGGCCTTGGCTTTATTAGCCAGCTCTGGCCAGATAAAGACCTGGTATTGATCCCAGGTTGAAAGAGCAGGTTCGTCAAACATGGCTGATTTACAGAGAACTGATAATGGTAGCGCTGGGCAACCGAGGAACCTCAGAGAGGAGCGAGACAGTAGTGAATCAACAGTGTGATGGGGTGAGCTGGGTGAGTTATGTGTGAGTGTGTGTGCACGTACACACACACACACACACACACACACACACACACACACAGCTAATCTCTAATCTTGTCTCGATTAGCACCTGACAGAATTTCCATGAGTTTATCAAACCAAGCCAACCAACAGACGCTTATCACTTCCAGCCCCAAAATTTCACAAGAGCAGGAATTTCTGAGATTATAAAAAAAACACAGCAGGTGAAATCTTGAATAAGTCAAAAGAATATGACTGAAAACTCTGCTATCACACGGTAGAAGGGGGAGGCTTGGGATAAGAGGTGCATGAGGGGGCAGGTTCACTGAAGCCAAGATTGAACCCAGAGAATTTTATTTTTTATTCATTTACAGACACAATATAGATAATAGAGTGATACATATGCAAAGCTGTAAGCTCATAAAGGCTGTTCAGTCTTTTTTAAGAGTCTCTGGGTGGCGTTAAAGGTGGAGTAGGAGATCTTTTTCTGGAGCATTTTTTAGCATATCCCTTGAAAACCTCTTCACACCCGCAACCAGGAAAATAGAAGATTTGTCACAAAAATGAAATATTTTAATCCACTCTAGAGCACAAAATCATGGAAAAACAACATCTAATCATATAGAATTCGAAATGATTGGATCCTGACACGTCCATCAAACTTCAATTTGCTTCTCCCTCCCACTATCCACGTGCACTCCTTCGTGAACGAATAGACCCCTCCATAGCTACCTCAGTGCTAATAGCGCTGGGCCACAAGCCCCATGCCCTGAAACCATTTGTGTTCACACTGTCAAGCTACTAGCTCCTCCGGGTTACGGCGTTAGTGAAAATGTTATGATAGAACACATTTTCATACAGGATAGGTGGTCAATTCATCAGCACAGGCATGGATTTAAGACAATTTGTATATGAGCAAGCAGCATCAGACCAGTTACTCTGTTATGGAGGCTACATGAGGGACGACAGCAAAGAGCAATCAAATTACAACAGCAGACATAAGGCTTGGAAGAATGGAGGTATGTTAACCACAAAACCATTCATAATGCCAGCTGTAACACATCGTCACAAGGCTAGGAAGATAGCTCACTAACTGATAGGCTATTTGTTTATCGATAGCAGTAGGCTACGCAGCTAACAGCTAACCCCAATCTTGACACAACCTCTAGCCCTGCTTTTGTCACCACTAAGCCCCATGTTTTCGATCGGGTCAGAAATCGCAGGCCGTCAGCACCAAGACGGCCCGGAGATGGCCCTCGTTAGCCCCTGGCCCTGCAGTGAAAAAGCACCAGCAAGCCAGGGCTGGCTCGATAGTGTGGAGGCGGCTAATGAAATAATGTAGAACACGTATCAAAACAACAAGTGAAAAGTCAACTTTTAATCTAGCATGCAGATAAATATTTCTTGAAATGATAATAATATTCCTTGTTTAGGTTCATTATGATGTTGTACAGTCTTCCCTGTGAAGATGCCATAGGTAGAAGTTAGCTAAAGTTAGCTAATCAGTGCAGTGCTCCTGAACCTCCGTGAATGCTTGGGAATGCTTGGGAACAAGCAATGCGCATCTCGGTGGGAGGTCTGAAAAAAGGGCAGGGGTGTGTGTATTTTCAAAATATAGCTTGCTAGAACCATTTTTCAAAGAACTCCTACTCCACCTTTAACTGTCTCTCGACAGATAAAACTTAGATGTTAGCTGATGAATAAAAGGCTGCCATGTCTCAATGAGGAGAGAAATTTGGAAATCACTAATGACTGCTAATAACCTGGACATTATTTTGTGTATGGTTAGCATGATAGTATAGTATAATAATAAACTACTGCCTCCACCATCCAGTCAAGTTGTAGTATATATCCATGTCTGTCCAATATGTCATCACTTCATCATTTCATCCTATTAAGTCATGTGTGTGAAATTGTATTATTATGTTATTGTTAGTTTTGTGAGGTCAAAGTGACCTTGACGTTTGAAGACAAAAATTAAATAAGTTTACCTGTGAGTAAATTTGAATCAATTTCCTCCATGCATTTGTGAGATACTGCATTCACAAGGGACAGGTGTCACCTAATTTTTTAATTGATTTAATATCTATACACTCCTGATCAAAATTTTAAGACCATTTGAAAAATTTAGAAGAAAGAATTTACATTTTGCACTGTTGGATCTTCAGAAGGTTCTAATTAGTGCTTCAAAATGCAAAAAGAAGAAACGTGAGACAAAAAAAAATGAGTAAGCAATTTAGCGCAAAAAAAAACAACATAAAACTGAAATAGGCTGATCATTAGTTTATGACCACATCTCAAAAAACCCCAAAATCCCCTAAAATAGAAATAAAATTTTCAAAAAAGGACTCAGTAATGAGTAGTTGCGCCATTCTTGTTAATCACCTCAAAATTTGTTTCAGCATGCTTGATGCTAGTGTTTCCAGGAGGCTAGAGGGAATGTTACTCCAAGTGGTGAAGATGGCTTCACAGAGGACATCCAATGTCTGGAATTGGTGTCCATTTTTGTAAACTTCCCTTGCCGTCCAACCCCAAATGTTCTCAACTGGATTTAGATCAGGGGAACACGCAGGATGGTTCAAAAGAGTGATGTTATTTCTGTGGAAGAAGTCCTTTGTTAGGCTGGCACTCTGAACTGCAGCGTTGTCCTGTTGAAAAACCCAGTCATTACCACACGGACGATGGCCTTTAGTCATGAGGGATGCCCCCTGCAACATCTCCACACAGCCAGCTGTTTGATGCCTCTGGACAACCTGAAGCTCCATTGTTCCGTTGAAGGAAAAAGCCCCCAAGATCATGATGGCGCCACTCCAATGTGCCGTGTAGAAAACATCTCAGGTGGGATCTCCTTTTCATGCCAGTAACGTTGGAAGCCATCAAGACCGTTAAGGTTAATTTTTTTTCTCATCAGAGAATAAAACTTTCTTCAGCCTTTCCCATGTCCCATGTTTGGTGCTCTTGTGCAAACTCCAAATGGGCAATTTTGTGCCGGTGAAGGAGACATGGCCTAAAACTCTTCTCTTGCAGATGCCGTCTGATGGTTATGGGACTGCAGTTGGCACCAGCGACAAGCTGAATTTGGGCCGAGGATCGTCCCGTGTCTTGACATTTGGTTCCTCTGGTTCAGGGCCGGTGAAATTTTTTTGGGTCAACCACTTGACTTTTTTTGTTCCATAAAGCTCAGGATCTTTTAATAAGTTTAACATGACTGTCTTACTGCATCCAACCTCAGTAGCAATGGCACGCTGTGAAAGGCCTTGCGATGAAGCTCAACAGTCCAACCGCGTTCAGAGAGAGAAAGCTTTTTTGCCTTTGCTATCAGGAGGTCATGACAGTGTGGATACCTGACAGAAAATTACACTAAATCCACATTTTGGTGAAGATTTGTGCTTTTAAGGCTGTGGTCTTAAACTTTTGATAAGCTGATGAAGAGTCTATTTTAGTTTAATGGTTGTTTGCAATAAATTGCTTTCTTCTTTTTACATTTTGAGATCTAACAGGGCAAAATGGAAATTCTTGCAATTTTTCAACTGGTCTTAAAATTTTGATCGGGAGTGTCTCTGTGTGTGTGTGTGTGTGTGTGTGTGTGTGTGTGTGTGTGTATATATTAGAGGTGTGACGATACACTCAGCTCATGAGACAATACACGAAATTGGGTTTACAAGAACGAGACATGATATTTTCACATTATTTTAAGAAAACTAAAATGACAAAATATATGACTGGACAAACAGTCATTTAACTCCATTTCTTTTATTAAACAGAGTTTATTCAACTCTATCTCTTAAATAACTCATAAAAAACACATTAAATCATTTTTTGTCAAAATTAGTGCTGAAGTATCACCAGCATGAGGTGAGATCTGGTACAGCAGATAGAAGGGGAAACATTTTTCGTGTTGCACTTTATAGACGGTCTCCACAAATGCCGGTGCACATTAGGAGCAATTTCCGTAGAGCACCGGGGACGCATCATTTCGGTAAAAAAAAAGTTGTAGCGCATCATGTGCCTCACAAACTTTGCAGAAATGCATAGTTTTACCGCCTGCATTTGACATATTGATCCAGGAGGTTCAAATTTGCCTCTGTCTTTTCAAAGCTGATTCCACACCGAACGCGGAAAGTGCACCGTGCTGCGCGGGGTAGGGGTGAGCGCAGAGCAGGAGCACAGCGACCACGTTGCTAGGCTAAGGATTGACCGGAAAGCCCTGGCTTTATTTATGCTGATGATTAGGAGAAGGAGAAAATTGACAAGGAGAAGAGTTTGGGTACAAGCCACTTTGAGGGCAGGCAGGATTTGGGAAAGTTTTGGCTCGTCCAGGAGCTACAGTCTTGTGTCCCACAGCTCACCAAATTGCGCTAGGGCAAGAATCAGCCTTTCTTCCATCCTTTACACACATATGCTTTTCCCCCTTTCTGTGCAGCTCCTGGCAACTCTCCTGCAGCATTCAAGAGTGCAAACGCCACCCCGGCGCTGCCGCACAGCGCGACCACATACACAAATAATGGGGTTTCGCTCTGTGCCTCTGTGCATTCGGTTTGAGAACCAGATTAATTTTACTGAAGTGCTGCAGTTGCTGCTTTGCTTCCCTCCTTTTCTTGTCAGTTTCTGTTGCTGTCACCCACAGATCACAAATAGAAGCTTGAATAGCTCAAAGTCTGATAGGCTTCTTTCTGCCCTGTTCTCGCGAGACTTTTCACTAAACGAGAAATATTGTCACCATCTGATCTCGCGAGATCTCGTGCAACAATATCTCGTCACACCCCTAACACACACATGTATATGTGTATATATTACATTCAGCTTTCTTCCACTTCTTACCGTCATTGTACAGCGATGTGTATGGAGGTGGACTGGAACTGTCCCCTTCTGCTGAATCCTCTGGGTCAGAGGCTCCTCCCTCCTCTCCTGATAGGCTGAGGTTGTCTGGTGTGTTTTCCTCGTCACCACCAAGATCCCCGAGAGAACCTGTGAGAGGAAGATGAGGGAAAATTAACAACCGAATCTGTACCTACATCAGTCATATCCACTGTTTTTTGATACCTGTTACATTTAAAGAATTAGAAAAGATTATCACTGATGAAGGTAATTTTAATAGAAACAAAGAAGAAGAAGGATTCCTTTATTAATCTCTCAGTGAGGGAAATTTCAATTTACACACTGTTAGTTTCTTTCAGTTGCACATTTAACACAAGTTATGAAACACATGCACAGCAGAGGAGAGGTGTCAAAGTGAGGGGGCTGCCCCATATCCAGGCGCCCCAAGCAGTTGGAGGTTCAGTGCCTTGCTCAAGGGCACCTTGGCAGTGCCCGGGAGGAAGAATTGGCATCTCTCCAGCTACCAGTCCACTCTCCACACTTGGTCTGACCTGGATCTGAACCAGCGATCTTCCAGTTCCCAACCCAAGTCACTATAGCTGCCGCTCCCAAATATACAAATTACGTCAGTAACACCATCAGATAGAGTTCCATAAACTACAGAAATCTAAAGATCTGTGCAGACAGAGAAAGAATAATATTACACTTTATAACATTACATTTCTGTCAAGAAGTTTTTTAGTTCAATAGTCTTCCAATGGACCTTGAGTCTAATCAGACGTGCAGGAAAGGTGCAAAATAAAGGGAAGTGAGATTGTTAAACAAGCTACCTATAGCTGTATCTACAACTGAAGGGAGGAAAAATACCCTAAGTACACTGATCCGTTTTTTTTCTTTTTAACTGGACTCATTCAAAAAACGGTTTCAAGAATTGGACAAGCTGAACGGTTTAATCCACAAGATTAATAGCAAGAAGCCAAGAGGGACCTTATAGCCAAATTACAGTATACCTAAAATTGTAGCTAAAAGAGTGATTAGTGCAGGGCTGATCTGTATCAATTACAGTTTCATAATCCCTGCTGACCATAGTAATTATACAGCACTTTTGATCTATTTTAGCCTGTTTGAAGATTACATCCAAAAAATGAAGTCAGTTAATATGGATTTAATGGGAATTTCTTTTTTTAAATTGCTTCATTAATAATACTCCGTCTATAAAATGAATGACCCAGGCTGCTTAATGCTACATTAAGAGCTCTAAACCTTGAAATATACTGTCATCTTTATTGACTGAGTTGTTACTTATTAGTTATTAGTATGTCAAGGCTTACTGATTACAGTTTCTATTATTTTCATAGGCATCGGATGACATGCTTCATTCCCCTTTCCCATGAGAATACATGATAGAATTATTAATTTAGGGTAACCATTTCTTTTAAGAGGATTAGGAAGTGGTAGAGTGAAGCAGCATCAAATGGTTAATCACTGCCAAGGGAGAACACAACTCTCAAGTTAAGTTAAAGCTAAGGTAGGTGGATACATATTCTTGTAGCTAAATCAGAATGAAATGATGAAGAGAGAAACAGGATTTCTTTTTCATGTCCCGCCTTTCTCCCTTCCCCCAGTCCTGACAGGTTGTAAATTAATTTTCATTGGGTTGTGTTGAACGAACAGGGGGATTGTTTCGGAGCTAAAGCCATGACTGGGGGCGTACATATTTACAATACTGGAACAAAAGGAGTCTATAATCTATACAAAGCACACAACAATACCCATGAATAAAGAAGCTTGTAGAAAAAGGAGAGGCAATTTTTCTAATTCTGTTAATTTCACGTCCAAAGCAATTAAAAGCAGGCAGAGATAATGCTGGGAAACAATCGCCGACTGACAAAATGTTTCTGTCTTTGTAAATGAAACATCTTTAGGCTAATTTCAACTTCCACGCCTGCATGGTTCACTCTAATTTCAGATAAAATTAACACAGCTAGATTTGGACCTTCATTAAAAAAAAGTAGAGGAGGAAGGAAAAGAAAAAGATCGATCCAGTACACAATATTTTTAGAATTAGGTCTACGTCGCCCGAGTTTTACTAGATCTAATTTTCAGTATCTAAAAGGACATTTTCATACAATTAATTTTCCTTTAATCATAACTGTACAAAGGGACTTTTCTGTATAAAATTCCAATTATGTTTCCTGTTTAAAATGTAAGTTTGAATTATGATTTCTCGTCATTACAGCTCTAGTTTAATGAATCAATCACTGCATCACTGCTTTCAGACATCAAATGGTGCAGAAAAGTTTCACTGCCACTTTCTCCCCTCTTTTATCCAGAGAAAAATATTCTCTTTTCCCTTCCTTTCCTGTCTCGGATAGTTGGCAAAAAGGATAGTGGGGCCTGTGTGATAAGTGTGGCACATTCTACTTCATTTGCCAGTTTAAAATTTAAAGTCTTTTTAATTGTTGCAGTGTGATATCCATAGGAAAATTGGACTGAACTCATTCAAGAGATGGAGGAAAAATAATTTTGAAAAATGACATAGCCCACGTGTATTCATCAATTATGTTGAGACTTATCCAACAGCACCACGAAGCTTTCTAGGCTGTTAACTAAAGACGGAGGATCTTGTTCATGAAAAAAAGCCCCAAGCTTATATTTTTATACTTCAAAACTTAAATAAAACTTGTGAAATGTGGAAAGATGAAATTCCAGTGATACTTTTTTCCATTTATAGAGAGAGAGCATGCAAACAGTTTTGTTTTATCGATGGTTCACACATATATACAGTACACACACACACAGTATATGTGTGTGTGTGTATATATATATATATATGTATATATATATATATATATATATATACACACACACACACACACACACATGCATGGAATTTTACAGCACAGTATTTGGTATTTTTTTCTTGATGCATGTCTTGAAACAATTGATTTTATAGAAATACTTAATTTGAAGATCGAACAAAATGAGAAAGAATTGGTCTTGAAATAAAATTACATGTCCATGTTGACTGAAAATCCTATCCACCATTAAAATGAGACAGATGTGGTAGGACAGGAGTACTTGATATACACCCATGAGACTGCAGCTGTCTGTCTTGGAGGCACCAGAAGAGACAGAACAAAGTGCTGCAGCTGATGAAGGCACCACAGATACCGCTTTATTAACTCTCCGTCCACATCAAACCTGCAGCAAGCGGCTTGCTGATTAAACACAGAGACAACACACATCAAACCTGCATGCTCAACAAGCCTGATTAAACAGACGCAAGCCTTGACGCTCTCACGCTAATAATCCACCGCACAAAAAACATGTTAGACCTGAAAGCAAGAGAAGGAAAGTGAGAGGCATACTGGTATGAAGAAATCAGAGATGTGGAGGGAAACATTAAAGGAGGATATTTAAAGAAAGAAAGGATATGAAAATAAGAAGAAGATGAGATTGTGTGAGCTCTCAAGGGAGAAACTGAGGTACCTGACACAGAGTCATGCACTGGAGAGGAGCCACTTATTGATCAGAGTGAAGAAAATTACCCACTACTGAGGAAATACTTTTAATCAACTTTTCACTTTAAACATTTCCTCAACGCTGCATGGGCTCTTATCACACTCACAGCACAGCTCCAACCCTCACCATCCACACTGCCTGTGATATCGATCTGTTGTATTCAGCTTCAATAATAATCAGCTTTTTCTTCCTCAGCCTCAGGATTTGAGCTGCTAACGACTGACCATTGATTACTCTCGGGATGACAAACTCAAGCAAAGCAAATTTAACAGATCTGAAATCCCTGGGACCTTTTGACCATCATCCCTGGGCTCACATTAGATGTGAACGATGAAGTTCAAAAGCAACAGTGGAATGGCTAAAGTATCCATTCCATCATGACAGGTTTGATACATGTTGATTCATTATTTATTTATTGAAAGCTATTAAATTTATTATTTATTAAAATCTTCACATACAGTATGGTATGAGCATGTCCAAGAATTAATTAATAATTTTTAATTTAATTAATAATTAAAAAATATATTATTATTTGTTTATCAACACATTTGGCAGTATTGGCAGCATTGGCAGCATTCATTTGAAACAGACACTCACTTTCACATATCTCCTAAACCATAAACCATAACACCAGAGGGACGGTTGCATTTCATGCAAAAGCCATAATGCCCATAGGGAATACAAACCATCCAATCACACCGGGGATGTACAGACTGAAGGAGAAATAAATATGCAATGACAAACGAGGAATGCCTCTAGCAAAAACGCTAAAAAGGTAAAAGATGTCCATCATAGCCAATTAATATTGTAAGGCTAATGATAATGAGGCGTGAGCTGTTGCACTTGAACGCAGCAGGACACCAAACATCAAAAGCCTGGAAATGCAAACATAAGATGATACGGCCTGCTTTTGATCAAGCATAACGTTTTGAAAATTACGTACTAACTAAATGCAACATATTCAGTACCTCTATAAGTCGTTTTTGAATTTTAAAGGCCTTTAATTAAAAAGCATTCAAGGCTTTGTTTGACTTGACTTGGACCCTACCTTTTTCAGCTATGCATGTCAGTTAAAAAGAAAATTATTTCAGTCTCCATCTCTTCTCACATCACCTCCAGACTTTCCCGTTCTTTCCCTCTCTTTCTGTCATTATCTCTCCATTCCTCATCCCACCACCCTACCATCAACGCTGCCACCACTCTTTCATCCTCTCCGTCCTCTTTCAATATCACCCATGCTCTCCTTCCCTCTCTCTCTGTCCCTTATACTTCATCACCTTCTCTGTCTTTTTCTTGCTCCCCTCCATCCCTTTTTCCTTTTTTTTTTTTTAATGTGAAAAAGCGTAGTGACTGGGAGCGTCACTCTGCTCGGATAGCTGGGAGCCGTTGGCGGTTATCGGCTCCTGCAGACTCTCTCTGCTGGTCTGATCTGTCTCCTCTTCATTAAGCAAATACGCCGACGTGGAAATGAAAACATAATAGCTATTTGATTTCCAGAGAGATATTTTGCATATTGGTTCAGAGCTGATAGTGGAATTTCATCAAGTCCCCCCCCACCCCCACCCCCACGTGCACGCGCACACACACACATGCGCGCACACACACACACCCATCCTCCACCACCTCCTTCTTCTTTCCCTCCATCCTCATGCTTTGCAAACTGAATTATAGAGCTGGGCCAGCTTTCAGAGGGATTTCTTTACATTGCTGGGAAAAGGAAAAAAGGAGAAGGAGAGACAAATCTGGCTCCCCAGGAAGACTACTTAACCGATTAAATATCCCCCATTCCCATTTTTTTTCTCCCTTTCCCATTTTTGATAACAAGGAAGAAAATTCGAAGAATTCACAGTGCTTTAGGTTGACTATACTAATCAGAGATAGGAGAAAGAAAATTAACTCCTTAATGAGAAGAGCTGTCTCACTGATAAAGGTCCTGGGGAGACGACAGAGGGATGCTGGCTGAAGCCTGGAAGAGAGACATATAGACAGAAAAGAAGAGATAGACAGCGACAAGGCCGGGCAGCAGATGGATGGATAGATGGATGCAGAATAATAGAAACAGAATGAGAGCGACTTGACACCATGAAGGGGTGACAAGTAGTTTCCCTCCACCTTTGAGGTATTTACTTCTTGGTCATGAGGACAGCAGGTAGAGAGGCAGCAGCAATACCACCCCTATGGCACCTAAGATACAGTGCCTTGCATCAGCGCTGGCCGTGATGGATTGTCCAGTGTTTTGGTATCCTTCATGCCCCCAGAGAGAAAAAAATAGCTCTGGAGGAAAGGATCAGCAGCCTCTTCACAGCATGCATATCTTATAGTCCAGCGTTTCTCAGGAGGACTATTCACCGGCCGAAGTCCATGGAAATAAATCTCCTTACTGCTGCTTTCCAAGTTGGAACACCATGTTGCTTCAGACCTGATAGTGTCCCCGCCATGTAACAGTTACAGCTCGACAAATACTGTACACACACACAAACACACACACACACACACACACACTACAGAATTGATACAAACTCTGAAATTACAGCTTCGCCCTCAAGCCCCCCTTTAAAAAAAATCTCACTTTTCCCCTTAATGCCCTTTTAGATCACTGGATCATATTTAAAAACATCAAACATAAAAAAAAATGATTTTTCTCTTGGTCATTAACTCCAGTCCTCATCATGTATAACAAATGTGAATACATTTTCATAAATTTAACCATTTAAATACCAGTTTGTGTACATAATGTCACTTTTGGTTTTTTTACACAAAAAATGAATTATTCTCTAACTGATGAATGCAAAGTGTTTTTTTTGGTGCTGGGATTATCAGTCTGGGATATCCCAATGATTAGCAACAACACTGATTTTGATATATTATTATTTTTTGTAAAATAACAAAAAAAACTCACACTTTCCCTTGCAGCCCTAAAAGGGATACCATAAATAAATATGCACCTGGGAGTACCGAGCTGCCTTGTTTACATTCTGCTCTGCAGGGATTTGCTGCTTGTTGGTTCCCAAACTTTTATTGTGATGCAGACATGGCTGCAAGGGTCATGTTGACGTGAGGGGAGTTTCACTTTTTTATCTATTCGCTTCAAACACATGAATCAAAGAAAGAAAAAGTTGTGAGAACCATTGTTTTGCAGACCTTGCAACCACCTCCCTCACCTACCCCCCAACACACACACACAAAACACACACACACACACACACACAATCCTTCCACATGTATAGGAATACAAAGACACCATTTTCAAATGAATAAACTTGCTTCAATGGCCTAGAAATCTCTATAACCCTGAAAATAGCATTTTGCACCATATAATGTAACCCACTGAAAATACCATGTAATGTCTGCAAATCAGTAATATAAGAAATGAATGATGCAGATGAAAAACACTAAAAACAAGAAATTTGAAGGCCTAAGTCCAGGATGCATTCCCAACATAATCAAATTCATGTTTTTTAATACCATGGCTGTGAGGTACAAAAATACAGTTTTTGTTGTTTTTTATCAATACATTTATTTCAACACAGATTTCACTGTGTTTTTGTGATACCTACATACTCTCTCTCTCTCTCTCTCTCTCACACACACACACACACATTTCTCAATACACATACACACACCCAAAATAGTTTTAGTTAAAATAATTTATTCCACTGGCCTACAGTCACTGTTACATCCTATCAGTTCAACCAAGGTAATCATCCCCCACAATGCATCTCTGAAAACATGGGAAAATGGCAAAATCTGGGGGTGATTTTTTGTGTGTATATTCTATTGACCTCTGAATGACAGGATCATAGGAATTAGGAATTCACCTTTCTGTATTGATTTGCAGTAGAATGAAAATAAGTGGTTTAATGATAGTAAATGTGGCCTAAAAGGGCTTTAGAGAGAGACTGTATTTTTTTTGTCTAGACAGTGGAAAATTTTGTCAATACAGTGCTGATGCTGGAATTCCAAAATTCATTAGAAAATGAAGATCTTTGTCAGATATTCTCATCTCAGCATAAAAACTTCCTCAATGACAGCAAAAAATACAATTTAAAAGCCCTAAAAGGGCAGCAGGAAGGCCTGAGGGTTAAATGTTCGGTCTGGCAGGTTAGTCATATTATTCAATATAATTATTGTTGAAAAAACTTTTTCAAAAGATTTTCACAGAGGTTCAGTAATTCCCTTATTACAGCTGAGCTGGGACTGTCATGTTATGTGGCTGATCAATGCTCAGTACGTTTACGTGCACTTAGAGAAATTCGACTTATTGGCTTAGTCTGGCTAATTTTGAAGTTTTAAAAGCCATATATACACCTTAATCGGACTGTAGTTGAACCGAACTGGAGTTTTTATAATCGTACTATTTGTGCCAGATAATGTGGTTCCAAGTTGAGCTTTTCCGGCATGTATATGCAAACCACGGTTATTGATTGCACTGGGCACTCCCCCTTCCGGAAGTGACGAATATTTGCTTTTGTTGTTTTTTGGTCTTGAAAATATAAAGTAAGCAACCTTGAATTCTGTTCAAGACAATTAAAATTACAATCTACAATTCAAGGGAATGTCAAATACAAGTACATTCAGTAAATAAAAAATGGCTTAAAATAATTTTATTTATTATTATTCATTTACTATATTTATTATATATTTATATAAGAATAAAATCTGACTGTTCTGACACCTGTGTATTAGAAAGAGTGTTAAATGGCCACTGACCATGTTTTGGCTTGACTGAACTGACTTGATGTATTTTTTCAAAACTGTTTTAGATTATTCAGTAATTACATTTAAGGGTATATTAGTTTATACGAGTATTACCTGAAGAAATTTTGTTTCATTCAACTCCACATTATGTTTGCAGATTGATCTGTGAAACTGTTCTATTAAGGATGAAGTATGAATTGATTTAATATCATTCCAGGATTTTTTTTTTCAGCTTTGTGAGCACAAAAAAACAATCTCAAATAATAGAAAATAATCATGGAAACAGCGAGGAACGGAGCAACACGTTTCAACAACAGTGTGTCAAAACGGAACCACACGACTCATTGAGATAACATTTTGGAGATGCTGCATTTCAGCAGATTTCATCACCTTTGACAGAGTGATCGTATCAGACTCCTTTGACTAATACAAAGTCACCTCTCTCCATCTCTGAACACCACATCTGCTCTGCCTCTCGTCTTTGTTTTTATACAACTCAATGCAATTTGGGTCGCACTTTGCACGTAGTTACGGTTTAATAGAGGATATTATGCGAGCACTGCACTTTGGATGGAGTGAGGGCTGTAGCTGCATGGAAAATACTGTACACCTATCAATGGACAATTTGGTATCACTGAATAATACGTATTTGGTGCTGAATGTTAATGAGGACTTTTTTTTTTTTAAATCAAGAATCCATATTTTCATTGACCACTATATCACTGAAGTATCTCATTTTGTGCACGATGTATAGTGTGGAGACACCTTGTGATGTGTGCTGGATCAAGTCTTTCCTCTGCTATTAAGTTTCACAACTATTTCTTCTCTGGCAGCACATCAGACGCACTAACCCTGACAGACTGTTTCATGTTGCTCAAGGACACCTCACTCCCACATACATCACAGATGAAGAGCAGATTACAGTTTATATCCTGCAAAAATGAGCAAACTCCTCTGAAATTCTACTGAAAAGTGAACATGGGTGCATTATGGTAAGCATGTAAGGGAATGACACTGTGTTCCAGACTCATATTTCACAAAAGAAGAACTGAAACTGCCAAACTCCATTCATGCCTACCATTATCCAGGAGCTGAGTCTCATGAGCCCCAACATTGATGAAATCGCAGTGTTTCCCTTAGAATTTTTTTTCAGGCCCGGTGGTACCCACCGAAAAAACCCTAAACAGACAAGACACGTGGGAAGGTGTATTGGTGCAGGTGGATTAAGTCAGATGGCACAGCAAGCAGTCTGCAATTCTGCAATTATTATATCTGCATTCAATTTTTTGTTCAACCAGAGTGTATTCAAGATCACATTTAATACCACCCACCACAGCCTCATGTTCAACTCTCAACACTGGCTCAAAGGTTGCTGTGACAGTGTGACCTGCAAAATACAGCAATAACAAACCATCCATCCATTTTCTACCGCTTATCCTCATAGGGACGCGGTGGGGGGGGGGGTTTCCCTGCAACCTCATTGCAGGGCAGAGTACAAGGGTTTACCGTGGACAAGTCGCCACCTCATCGCACTCACACTCACGGACAATTTAAATCAGCCAATTAACCTAATCCCCATGCATGTTTTTGGATGGTGGGAAGAAGCCGGAGTACCTGGAGAGAACCCACGCAGACAGGGGGAGAACATGCAAACTCCACATAGAAAGGCCCTGGGCCGGGAATCGATACCCGGTACCTTCTTGCTGTGAGGCGACAGTGCTAACCACTACGCCAGCGTGCATTGGCCTAAAAGACTGCAGCATGGTGGTCTGAACCCATATGAGCATCAAGCACATCTTTACTCTCTCCAACAGCCTTTACATATATACATATACATATATATATATATATATATATATATATATATATATATATATATATATATACATACATATGTAGATATATATACATATATACATGTATACATATATATACACATACATATGTTGTTTAACAAACACATAAGTTTTTTTATTCATTTTATTTTAACACAGTTACATACCTTACTTTTCAGACTATAAGTCGCTGTGGAGTATAAGTCGTACAGGTAAAAAAAATGCATCGTGAAGAAGAAAAAAAAACATATAAGTCACACCGTGCTATAAGTCGCATTTTTTTGGGGACATTTAATTTACAAAATCTGAGACTAATCCAGACATTTCATTTTGAAAGGCAAGTTATAATAATAGCAACAATAGAATAAAGAACAACGGGCTGAATAGGTGTACGGTATGTTAATGCAAATTCATACTGGAGTGAACTGTGAGACGTGATTGTGTGCTCCACTCACAGCCTCCACAGCAGAGAGCACAGCAGAAATTACAATTAATCGGAAGATCGGTGTCACATTTATGGTTATTCAGCTATAAGAAGCAAAAACAACAAACTGAATAGGTGTCTGGTATGTTAAGGCCAATTACCTGGGAAAGACTAGAGCTAGAGCACACAGCCGTGCCTGAAATTTCCTGAAATTGCCATGAATGGTCAAATGAAACGTCACCCCATAGTAATAACTCAAAAAGTTTTGGACGGATTTTGACAAATTTTCACGATTGGTCAGAAGTGGCCTAACTTAAAACTGATTAATTTTTGGTGGTGAACGGATCCGATTCAAGTTCATCGAGGTCAAATGAAATGTCATGCCATTGTAATAACTCAAAAAGTTATGGACGGATTTTGATGAAATTTTCAGGATTGGTCAGAAGTGGCCTAACTGAAAACTGATTAATTTTTAGTGGTGATTGGATCGGATTCAAGGTCATCAAAGTCAAATGAGAGGTCACGCCATAGTAATGTATGGGAGATTTTGTATATTTCTGAATGCTCCAGGGTGTACAATTTATATCATCTAATTTGGTAAATAAACTAATATAGGAATCCAGAAGTCACCCATTAGTTTGTTCAAGATCAGTAAAAGGTCAAGGTCACCAAGGTCAAATATGGGTTTTTAACCATAACTTCATATAGGAAGGAGCTAGAGCAATGCAACTGGTCTCAACATATCCCGAAAAGAAATCTTAAATTGTAACTGCAAAGTTTTACTGCTATTTTGGTCTTTTTTAAAATTTAAATTCAAATGTGACAAAATATGAAATAGAGAAAAAATAAATAAAAAGTACATTCTATGTGATGATATTAACGTGAATACAATGTTAAATGTGGGTTTCAAGGTGCATCAAAATCAACACATTCACTCTTACGCGTTGTGGGCTTGCAGGAGTATACACTCTCTCAGAATGCTGCCTTGGCAGAGGTCTGCGATCTCTGAGTGCTTTTCTAGTCTTGTATTGTCTCTGGAACAGAGGGGTATCCAAATTAATGTAAAACATGCTCACGGCATACTCATCTGTACTTGTTTTCTTTAATGGGTTATATGACCAACAACCTGTGAAAAAAACAACTGATACCAAATATTTTTAAATGGAAAGGGGAGTAAGAGCAGGTGGTATTTCACAAAGGAAAGAAAGAGAGGAGGAGTTTGGAGGGAGCGCGATAGAGAGCAGTTACCATGCAGCCCAAACTGAGACCCTGGATTATTGAAGCCAGGCATGCAGACGAGAAAGCCAGCTGATAAGGCTGGCTGATAAAAGATAGAAAATAGCAGCAGATTTGAACTTTCCCACCATCCTAAGATCCAACTTATTGAATCCCTTCCTATCTCAAACCCCCCACCACACCCCATCCCTCTCCCAAAACGCAACAACCAGGCAAGGCCACGAGTGGAGCGGGAATACAAGGTTGATGCTTACAAATATACACACACGGAGCATAGCTTTCCCGCTGCTGAACCATTCCACAACTTTTGTGGGCACTGTGGTGAACTCTGGTGATAACATGACCAGAGAGGCAATACACACGAAACAAAATTAAAAGTTAAAATAAATGTTTCATAAGGTCAAAGGAAGGTCAAGAACACCCCCCCCCCCACCACCACCACCACCACCACACACACACACACACACACACACAGTATGTCTAACCATAATCACTCTATCCTCAAATCATATCTAAGACTGTTTCTTTCCATATCTCTCTGCCCCTCTCCGTTGACATGAAGAGACTTGGCCTCGAGTAAAATGGTGAGAATGTTCACACGGTTTCTACGCGCACACAGTCACACACGCAGTTTGGAGAAAAAAAGGTCATTCCCATATCTGACATGGTTTTGGCTGTGAAATTTATTGATGGGATTCATTCACAAGGTCTATACTGCAGACATTCTTTGACACGCACATGCTCCAAAACTTACACAATGGGACCCATATCCCTTGCGGAAAAATACACACCATGACAAAACAAAAATCATACAGTGACTCTAACTTTTATATTCTTAGACTTTTCAAGAGATTCATGCTTCCCAGGGTTGATTAAAGTTGAGTAGCTGTTCTTCTTGTAGCCAAAAAGTATAAACAATGCAGCTTAAATTAAATTAAACATACTATATTTGTCATACACATACAGATACATACACAGAATTGGACCTCACTTGAGGACAACTGGACACTGAACTGGCGACATAGCTCTTTCAGCTGTGTTAACTATAATGAAACTGACTGTGATCCCACTCCTCGATCGCAACTGTGAATGAAGACATGAAATAGATGGTAGATGAGAAATTAGAATTGTAAGCATGAGGAAAGGAGACAGACTCCCTCTGCTGTGGTTCTTCCTCACTCACCCTCCCTTTCTGAGCACCCCCAAATACCACATCTTTGATATGAACCACCTCCGTATTCATGTCAATGCCATGTTGTGGATATTGAAGAGAAGCATTTTGGCAACACTGGAGAAAACTGGTGATATCCTGAATTTGTTATTTCTTTATTATCTGAAAATGAAATTAAATGAAAATGATTTAATGTGATGTTTCATCTTTTTCCTTTCTCTTTCCTTTTCTTTTATTTATTTACATTTTGTTACTCATCTTCTTCTTTCCTTGTTTTGCTAATTCATCCACTCCTTCCTCCCAAAAGTCCTCTAGAGTACCGTGGCCTTCAGTTTTACTTTTTATCCGAGTGTCAACCCTGAAATGTCATGGCAACTGCATAGCTACACCAGAGTAACCAAACACACACCCAGATGTTTCTGCTGGTCCCAGAGACTAAACACACTGAGGTAGGGAAAGAAAACAGCTCCAGAAAAACAGAGCCAGGACTGAGAATGCAACCAGAACTGCCCTGGGGAATGCTTTGTATGTGAGCATGAGAGTATGTGCAATTTTAATTTATATTTTTACAATAAAACTGATCAGAATTATTGTTTTTTTCTGTATTAATGTCCTGCACATACTACATGATTTTAGCCCGATGGCACCGGCTGGTCGGTGACTGTTTTTTTGCCCCCCTCCCCCAAATCAGGGTGAGGCACTCGTCCACTCAGCGAGCCTGGTCGTTAGGTGTGAACACCTCAAAGACACCAGTCAGACGCATGCCAGACTGAGTCGACGACAAAAACTGAACATTTAGCTGCTAAATATCTGGTTGAGTCGCACTGACATAAAAAGAGTTACAGCCAATGAGAGCAGGCATGGTTGCTGCAAAATGTGGAAATAAAAAGGAGCAGAGCAGCTGCAGCAGCAACATCAATAACAATAATTACAATCACTATTCTGTTTTTGTTCTTTCACTACATGGTAGCGCACAAACAACCTGGAGGGCTGCGTTCTGCTCAGTGGGCAACACCGGGGTCTGTTCAATGCAGCACATAAAATAAACTTAAGTTGCATTCTCTCAAACAGCCAGTAGGGGGCAATTCCGGTGGTTTCAAAAAGAAGTCTGTTTGTACTGAAGAGAGAAAACTACCATTTTTTCTCCTGCTGTTACGAGTTTTTGATCTGAATGGTTAGTTTAAACAATGATTTAATGTATCAGGGTGTCGATTTACTGAATTATGGTCAACTTTATGGTGAAAATAACACATATCTTTGGGCCATGGCTACCGTGTGATCGACAGGTCTCTTTTTTATTTAAAGTTACCCCTGTCGCCAAGGAGGGTATGTTTTCACTGGGGCTTGTTTATTTGTTTGTTTGTTTGTTGGTTTGTCAGTTTGCAAAGTAAAGTTATGGACGTTTTTTGATGAAATTTACAGGATTGGCAGGAAGTGGCCTAACTTAAAACTGCTTAATTAATTTAATGAATTAATTATCTTTTGGTGGGGCCGTTGAATCGGATCTGATCACAACCAAAAAATAGTCAGTTTGAAGTTAGGCCACTTCTGACCAACCCTGAAAATTTCGTCAAAATCCATCCACAACTTTTTGAGTCACTTTGCAAACAAACAAACCAACAAATAAACAACCCCCAGTGAAAACATGACCTCCTTGGCGGAGGTAATTACTACAGGAAGACCTCAAAATTTCAGGATACAGTATATGCATACACATACTTTTGCTACTTTTAAAACAACTTAACATTTACCTGGTCTCAAAATCAAGCTTTTATTTACAACTCTTGCCATTAATCTGAAATTAATGCAAGATGGAAGATCACAATAGATTGACATGGAGCCTAAATGCGGCCATAGGTCTATGTACACACGAAGAGATACTCAAGTGTAAATAATAATTGGTAGTTATTATGAAAAATAATAAACTCTGGATTAGACATTTAATCAATTTCTAGCATTTTTAATGTCTTCAAATATGTGATGTGGGTCAACCACGTCATGGTTGAAATCACCATTTGTCCCATGCTAGTATACGCAGATAAAAGTACTCACACTATATAGGAAATGCAGGTATGTTGAAAAATTCTAAGGGGACCCCTGTTCCTCCTTATATTATTCTACTGATAATTTCAATACTTCCATGACCCATGTCACCCATGTATAGTGGGTTGTGAGATATGGGTTGCTACAACAGGTTGTGAGTATTGCCCAACATATTGATCTGAACAGTATATTGGTCTAGCTCTCTAGTTACCAGCAATGGTATTTGACTATTACAGGACAGCGATCAGGCCAGAAAAAATCATGAAGCCATCATTCCACATGACTGTCCCAGCACTGAACATCTGCCTGATCTCTGGCTCCCTACTGTACATATGCCTCCCTCTGCTTAGAAGAGGAAGTGTTTACCAGGAAACACTCTCTAAAAAGTAAAGAGAAACACAGAGAGAGAGAGAGAGAGAGAGCGAGAGCAAGAGCAAGAGAGAGAGAGGAGGCAGGAGATAAAAGGGCAGAGAAGTGATAAACATAAAGAGACAGACAAGCAAAGCAAAAGAGAAAACAAGAGAAAGAGAGATGGAAAGATGGGGCAGTCTTTTTGTTGGATAGGAAGCATAAATAGGGAAGGGGTGGGGGGAGGACGCCACTCACAACTTGGCTTTGCATCTCTTATCTCCGCCTCCTGTCACAAGGCTTAAAATAAAAATAAAAATAAAGTGAGATGGTGGCAGTAGTGTTGGTGTGATAGCCCTGTGGAGCATAGAGTGGGGATGTAAAGGAGATAGCTGGTTAAATATAACCCGCTGCATGGTTGGCAGCAGCAAAGAAAAGGGGTATTTTCAAGAGGCAGGGCATCACTGGAGCCCTCAGTGCCCAGATAACATCCATGTAAGTGTGTGTGCTTGTGTGTGTGTGTGTGTGTGTGTGTGTGTGTGTGTGTGTGTGTGTGTGTGTGTGTGTGTGTGCCTGCCTTATGTCCACATTGGGGTCACACACTCCACTTAACACCACAAAATCTATGCCCCAATTGTTCAAACCTTGATTTTGGGTGGTTAGGATTAGGGTTAGGTTGAGGTTAGGGTTGGTTGTTGTAGTAGGATAAGTTTTTAGAAAATCAATGTGACTTAAGTCACCCCAAAGGTGATTTAAGTAAGTATGTGTGTGTGTGTAAAACATCCATAACCAGCCTACTGATCAAACACACACACACACACACACACAGAGCGAGAGAGAGAGGCACAGTAAGAAAAGACACACTTGCTCACATCTATGTATCTTTCTGCCCCACCAAAGGAAGTATCAGCGACCCCCCTTGTCCACCCCCCTCCTTCCAACGCAAAAAGTCACTATGGGATTTCTGAAGGGAAAAATTGTGCTTTTCTCAGATGACGGTCTGATAGAGATGGAGTACAGCCAAATGTCAAAGATGATAAATGGAGGAGTGCAGAGACAAGATCACATGCACACAAACAAACAGAACACAGACAGGCAGGCACATCGAGAAATACTCTTCCTCACTTTTACTAATAAATGCACACATGCAAACACGCACAGACACGACAGAGTTGCAAATCATGATGGAAGAATCTGTCAAAACTGACATCGAGTTCTCAAATAACCTACAATCGGACAGCATTCTCACTATTTTTTGGCCAATCTTTAATCTGAGTTAAAAACAACAGCAATTTTTTTAAACATTTTTTTGTTTTATCTCCAGCGTGTGTATACATGGCAAAAACAGCTGCAATTTAGGACTATTATCATTATCATTTTATCACTGTGTGTATATTTTTGATCAATGAATTGAATTGATCAAAAAGAAGAATTTAACCAAAAAGCAAACAGCAAAATACTTAAGATAAATGTCTCTGTCCGACCAACAATCAAAAAATACTTACTTTGTTACTTTTCTTTGCTTTATATCATTATAAAATTCAACATATATGTAGAGAACATTTCATAGATGACATGTCTGAAAGAGTAACTAAATTAATTGTTAGATGCAGCCCTAAAAAGTGTATAAAGTAACAACAAATAATCAGTCACTGTATATTTTCAGTTCAAAGGTATGGTCACTAATTCCATTATTCAACCATATCCATAGACTAATATATAAGTGCCAGTAGTGCAATGACAGCGCAATGCCTTCTGCTTTAATATGTGACATACAGCCCCACTTTTGGAGACATATTTTCAACTGTCTGAAATGAGGAAGTCTAAATTATGGCTAAATCATTTTCTGTTGATTGACTAATCAATTAAACCACTAGAATTTCTCAGAGAAATTTTTAGGCAGCAAAATAAAACAAACTGTTTGCAGTTACAAGTGGGGGCCAGTTTTAAAAAGATTGAAGGAAAAGTATGTAGGATTGTGGCCAAAACTGGTACTGCAATCAATTACTGTAGAGTGGTGTCTCTCCAATGACTAGAGGTTGCCAGCGAGGCTGCAGGATCCAACAGGAATGGAAAGTGTTACATGAATGAAAAGCAGCCACCTTGGGCATCACCATGGACACTTAGAAAGAGTGAAAAGTGCCAGAGGAGATCTGTGGAGGGTAAAGTGAGCGGAGTTCGGAGGCGGTAGCCGTGGGTATGAGGTGAGAGTGCTGCTGCCTGTCCTCTTTCAGCCATCTCCATCTTTCAAAGGCATCTCCCATACAAATCCTTGTTTTATTTCTGACTGTGTCACGACATATTTTAGATGTATAACAAGGTCTTTTAGGTTTCGTAACGTTCAACATTATTAATTCGACACATTAGTAGCTGCAGCTGTGGTACTAGAGCAGAGCTGGCAACCCTGAAACCCTGGCAAAGCTGAAACACCACTGACTTGGTGATTGGGAGATAGGTGGAGGGTGGCACATCAGGCCAAAACATGATTTCAAAACATCAACATGACTTGTGGTCTGCAAAAGACATTTTTGAATATGAATATTTTGGCTGTACTGTTGTTGTGGTGAGTTCAGTATGTTATGAACATTATTCCTGAGTCTCTGTGACATATTAGGATGATTTTATGGCCAGTTGCTTTAGATTTCTTACATACTGTAGTTTTAATGTTGACATTTCTGAAACTTAATGTCAGAGCATTCTTGAATGTACCATGTGTTTGTTGTGCACAGTTTGAACCTGCATCATCCCGTAGAAGTATGACTTGCTCTCAACTAGATGAGACCATGGTGGACTCGGCATCTGGACATGAGGTGACACAAATGATAGCATCATGTCTGGTCATTTTTAACCTCGCCTGGCATGACCGTCTCATCTGGTTTCTTCTTTACTGCGGTAGGTCTGTGTGTGTGTGTGTGTGTGTGTGTGTGTGTGTGTGTGGATGACTTAAGAGATAACTTTAATATCAGGCCGGTGTGGATTGCTGATAATGTTTTAAGGCAGGCCCGGTGGAACAAGCGCTGGTAGTACCTATCTGTAATTAGTAACCATTCCCTATCGCTGATAAGATAAACAAAGCCTGACCTTTTCCATTTGGTCACCATAGCAACCAACACCCCTACCTCGGCACCACCGCCCTCCCCTTCGTATTATTTTACTGATTAAACAGCTAATAGCACCAAAGATATGAGGAGTTGATAGGAACATGATTAATAATAGTCCTCCACATGGTCCTCTGAGGTGTGTGTGTGTGTGCGTGTGTGTGTGTGCGTGTGTGCGTGTGTGCGGGCCCTGAGGAGGAGGGGCCCGTCAGTGTCAAACAGTCATTGTGAAAAAGGCTTGGCTTGGCTTTTTGCGGTGAATAATGGAAATTTAAGATGAGCTGAAAGAAATGAAAGCAGCGGGATAAGAGCGATAGATGTCTCCCTTTTCCAAGAGCCACTCTCTGAGGATAGGTAATATTAACATTACCCTTTCCCACATCCACTCAGCTTTTGCCCACCATGGTCCTTACATTCTAAGGGGCCCTGCTGAGGAGGTACTATCTGTTGATGAATAATGAATGCTGGATTCCAGGGTTACCTCCTCTCTTTAAAATGCCACGTTGTGGTTTTAGAGTGGTGGGCAGGAGGACTAACCTCTCATTCAGAGAAACCTGAAATTAGAAACTGAGTGTAGCTCTTCCCAACTTCCCTTACTGGAAAAGCAGGTATTGCATAGACAGTGTAAATATGCTGAAATGCTTTCTAAAAAACAATATTCTAGTCTCAAAATTAACTGACTCCAAGGTACAAGATACGTAAAATCTTACCTTGGAAAACAGTCTTCAGTAAGATGTAACCATAATAAATAATATAATAATAATAAATAATATGATATAAACAATAATAAATGTGGTTCATGGATTTCATCCATCCATTCATTCATTCTCTTACGCTTATCCGGGATCGGGTCACGGGGGCAGCAGCTTAAACAGGGAAGCCCAGACTTCCCTCTCCGCAGCCACTTCGTCCAGCTCTTCCGGAGTTCCCAGGCCATAGGTGCATAGTCTCTCCAGCGTGTCCTGGGTCATCCCGGGGGTCTCCTACCGGTGTAGGAGCAGCGGCTCTACTCTGAGCCCCACCCGGATGACCGAGCTTCTCACCCTATCTCTACGGGACGGCCCGGATACCCTGCGAAGGACACTCATTTTGGCCGCTTGTATCCGTGATCTTGTTCTTTTGGTCACGACCCACAACTTGTGACCATAAGTGAGGGTAGGAATGTAGATCGACTGGTAAATCACCACGACGGACCGATACAGCGTCCGCATCACTACAGAAGTTAAAGGTTCATGGATTTTAAATGCTAAATAGCACAGCAATATGTTTAGTGCTCACATGCTAAAACTGTTAACGACAGTCAGTTTTAAATGATGTAAATGATTTTTAGCAGGATACATGGCAAGAGTCAGTGCCACTTATCCCTTCTAACTGTATTAAATTACTGTAAATCAGGGCTCAATGGTTTGAATGTGTAAAGGGGCACTTTTTAAATGGTGAAACCACAGAGAATCCTTAAGCTCATTGTTT
Source organism: Synanceia verrucosa (assembly GCA_029721515.1). NCBI lineage: Eukaryota > Metazoa > Chordata > Actinopteri > Perciformes > Synanceiidae > Synanceia > Synanceia verrucosa. The sequence goes on along the minus strand of CM056556.1, from coordinate 19,572,085 downwards.
TGGTTGTTAGACCTACAATTTCCACCTCATCTACACTCAACAAAAATATAAACGCAACACTTTTGTTTTTGCTCCCATTTTTATGAGATGAACTCAAAGATCTAAAACGTTTTCCACATACACAATATCACCATTTCTTTCAAATATTGTTCACAAACCAGTCTAAATCTGTGATATTGAGCACTTCTCCTTTGCTGAGATAATCCATCCCACCTCACAGGTGTGCCATATCAAGATGCTGATTAGACACCATGATTAGTGCACAGGTGTGCCTTATACTGTCCACAATAAAAGGCCACTCTAAAAGGTGCAGTTTTGTTTTATGGGGGGGTATCTGGTGTGACCACCATTTGCCTCATGCAGTGCAACACATCTCCTTCACATACAGTTGATCAGGTTGTCGATTGTGGCCTGTGGAATGTTAGTCCACTCCTCTTCAATGGCTGTGCGAAATTGCTGGATATTGGCAGGGACTGGTACACGCGGTCGTATACACCGATCCAGAGTTTCCCAAACATGCTCAAAGGGTGACATGTCCGGTGAGTATGCTGGTCATGCAAGAAATGGGACGTTTTCAGCTTCCAAGAATTGTGTACAGATCCTTGAACATGGGGCAGTGCATTATCCTGCTGCAACATGAGGTGATGTTCTTGGATATATGGCACAACAATAGGCCTCATGAGCTCGTCACAGTATCTCTGTGCATTCAAAATGCCATCAATAAAATGCACCTGTGTTCTTCGTCCATAACAGACACCTGTCCATACCATCACCCCACCGCCACCATGGGCCACTCAATCCACCGCTCACTCACACCACGCCACTCACGCTGTCTGCCATCTGCCCTGAACAGTGTAAACCGGGATTCATCCATGAAGAGAACACCTCTCCAACGTGCCAGATGCCATCGAATGTGAGCATTTGCCCACTCAAGTCGGTTACGACGACGAACAGGAGTCAGGTCGAGACCCCGATGAGGACGACGAGCATGCAGATGAGCTTCCCTGAGACAGTTTCTGACAGTTTGTGCAGAAATTCTTTGGTTATGCAAGCCGATTGTTTCAACAGCTGTCTGAGTGGCTGGTCTCAGACGATCTTGGAGGTGAACATGCTGGATGTGGAGGTCCCGGGCTGGTGTAGTTACACGTGGTCTGCGGTTGTGAGGCTGGTTGGATGTACTGCCAAATTCTCTGAAACACCTTTGGAAACGACTTATGGTAGAGAAATGAACATTCAATACATGAGCAACAGCGATAAGCGGTAGAAAATGGATGGATGGATGGATGGATGGATTGTTCAAAGTCATTATTATTATTTAAGTTGTAAGTAAAATGCATAATAATCAGTATACTCTATTTATAATCTTATACTTACAATCCCTCTGAAGGCAGCCATATCGCTAATGTGGCCCTCCAAAACAATGTGGGACAGGGATGTTCTCTATGTTTAATTGAGGGTTGCAGAAGACCTTATGATGGCACTGTGTTTATATGTATGTGCACGTGTGTTACTGTGTATGTGATTTGAGTGTTAATAATAAAATTTGTGTTTTTTTTAAGAAATTCCGTAGTGCTCCTAATTTTTTTTCTGTGCTCCTAAATTTTTTCATTTAGGAGCACCTGTGCTCCTAGTGAAAGAGCTAAGCGTACAGCCCTGCAGCCGTAGCGAGACCACACAACAGAAAAGCCTAAACTGCTCACCCTGTCTGTCTCTGTCGCTCTCACAACAAACCCTGTTGGTTTTACAGAATGTTACTGAATGCAGCATTTTTGGGAGAGCAGAGTGTTCCTAGTGGCTGGGTGGCCTGTCAATCACAGGTCAAGGGGTAGGATGGTGAAGTGTAGCGAGGTAGCCACTTGTGACTGGCAGAGGCCGCAAGAGGGCAGGGTTTGTTGTGGGTCGCTCAGGTGTGCGTGAGATGACAGAGGCGGACATCGATGTATGTGAGAGAGAGAGAGAGATACAGAGCCAGAGTAAGCAGTTTAGGCTTTTCTGTTGTGTGGCGTGGTGGTGTTTTAGTGATAAAGTTCCACAGAAAGAGTTCATGTCTCATAGCCTCACTGCTACAATACTCATTGCTACAATACTTTCAGTGCAGAGTGAGCTAGCTAGCTCTCAGTACAGAGAAAATAAACTCATAACCGGCTGTTGTTGGGCTCATTGCTAATGACAGGCTGTAAAATGTTCAGTAAAGTAAAAACGAAAATGCTGGAATACGGTTTCTGTCTGCAAAAATCAAGTTTGCGTGACGGAGTCACAAGCTCGACGGATTGACTTGTTTGGAGTGCCGGAAGACAAGGATGTAAACAAAACCGGTATGTGACTGCTTGCACAAACATAACCACTTTTCTCATACATGCTACGATGCTGTGTTGTTAGATGTTTGCTGATGTTGCAAATCTTTTGGGGTGATATTTGGAAAATGTGAATACGTTTAAACACATAATGAAAAGCCGGCCCCGTGGGTTAGCTGTCCAGGCTACCGTGCCGCTCAAGAACGCTGTCAGGGTCAGAGTAAAAATAGACGCATCTTGGGTACTGATAAGTCTAGCATAGCTTGATCATTACAGCTGCGTGTAGAATTTGGCCGAAAGTTTTCCTTTAAAATCAGGGTATCCCAAACCCCTTATGAAAGTACAACATTGACTGACTGGAGTCAGTTCTCTTTTGATTGGCCCTACATTCTAATGAAAAAAAAATTTCCATATCAGAATCCCATATTAACTGTTTTGAACCTGCTTTATTGACGGGGTAGCAAGGACTAGGAGAGGTAAACATAGGTAAAGTGATGACAAACTCTCTCAATTGGTCCCTTTTCCCCTCAGTGTACTGTATCAAATATCTTTGAAACTATGTTTTTCCAGCAATGACTGGATAAGCAGCAGTCATTGGTTTTGGTGGGGTGTCAGTAGAATGTACGTGGAAAAGCCATTTAATCAGGTGGTGTCACACATCCAGAGAAATGTTTAAGCTAATAGGTATTCTGGTCTATTTCTGGAAAATTATTGTGTGAGTGGAGCCATACCCAATAGAGTGATGTGGATGGCGGCAAGATCGCAGTCATAAAAGCAACATACACACACGCACAAGTATATACTGTATTGTACATTCTGCTACTGAAATAAACACTTAGACACACACACACAGTCCGTATTCTGTGTGAGTGCTTGAGTAAGCAAATTAGCCTCAGCAATGGCTGAGGAGGCAATAAGTTGGCAAATAAGAGGGATAATCTTTTATCTTTCACCCTCCCAAATGATTTCTTAAAGTCTGTATCACTTCCCTGGCAGCTGTCGTTCCACTTTTTCCTCTTTCATTATTTATTTATCTATTTTTGCTTTGTGTGAATTCAGCTAAAATACTTCTAAAGCGCTTAATGGCCCTATCGCTGCCTAAGATCTGCTGCCACATGCTGCCTTTTCCTCAGCTCTACCCATTTTTTGAGATATTCTCCAGCCCGGCCCCCGAAGAGCCAGCACTTTATCAAACCCTCTTGACGAGAATGACACGGCCAATTATTGACAAATTAGTGCTTCACAGAATGACAGTAAGACAACGCGAAGAGTTGGGGGGGGACAATTGGGTTGATGAGTGGAACCCACCCCAACGCCCCCTCTCACAGGCCTGAGGAGACAGGCATCTATCTATCAATCAGATTCTATTAAGAGCTTGGCACTTTGGTGAACATGCATTAACTGCTATTATACGCTCATGAACTTTGTCAAAATCACAATGGTTCCCCCATTTAGTACTAAGTACTAGTACTAAGACCCACATCACTTCACAGTCCAAGTCCACAAGTCCAGTCTTTGATCCACAGTCAAAGATTGTACACACATATATACACACGTATATATATATATATATATATATATATATATATATATATATATATATATATATATATATATATATATGTATATATATATATATATATATATATATATATATATGTATATATATATATACGTGTGTATATATGTGTGTACAATCTTTGACTGTGGATCAAAGACTGGACTTGTGGACTTGGACTGTGAAGTGATGTGGGTCTTAGTACTAGTACTAAGTGTGTACATATATATATATATATATATGTACACACGTATATATATATATACATATATATATATATATATATGTATATATATATATATGTGTACATATGTGTGTATATATATGTATATATATATACACACATATGTACACACGTATATATATATATATACATATATATATATATACACATGTATATATATACACGTACGTATATATATACCTAAAAGACTTTTGTGTCATGTTTGTATGACTGATGATCATTGCAGGTGTGAAATTGTTGTGTACATTCTGCTAGTTTACTGGTTTTAATGTGCAACCATGCTGATGGATCTTGAGTGCTCAGTATGAGCAGCTTGACAAGCGCAAGATACAGTAACATACATAGTAACATATTAGTTATTGAGCACCTCCACTACAGAAGCTTTGTTTTTAGTAGATTTTAGCTCTATGCCTCCTCAAAAACACTACCCCTTTTCTCACCCACATTTTAACTGCCAGAGGATTTAAACTGGCAACCATCCAGTTCCACAAACCAACAGCCCTAGGTTTCTTTCAATGCACACCACTTTCAAATAAATGTCCATGCATTTAAAACATGAGTGGGAAAGACATGAAAAACAAGTAATCAGTCAACTAACTACCTGATGCTTTATCAGACATTTACTTCGTCTTTTGTAAACTGCCTCTCTTATCACCTTTATCATAATTGGGGGGACTTTGAGGCCTGACAGTGATGGCTGCAAGATAGAGGCTGCTGATGTGTTCACAGGGACAGATGGATTGCAAAGTTGGCAGCTGATGAGAACTTTGATACCGACACAGCACAGGCCAGCAGGTAGGTAACCCTTAAGCGTCATAAAGGAGGAGGATTGAGGGTAGATAGCTATTTTTTTTAAGTCAAGAATTTTCTTGGGAAAGTCTAAATAGTGGGGAAAAGTAGCCCATCGGGTTAGACTTTCAAAAATCAAGAATCAAGAAGCTTTATTATTATTATAATATTATTATATTTGTACACTCACACAGTTTGGGTACATACAATTTTTTAGTGCAAAGCTCATGAGGCAGTCATTGCAAAAATAAATATTATATACAGGTAGATGAATAGAAAAAAAGGTTAAAAAACAGAATAAGTAAAAATGGCATTAGTCTATATTATACGGGTCTGTTGCCTGGTGGACTAATGTTATCAATCTATAAATTGGTTTTAAGATCAGACTAAGACGAAGAAATGTTCTTGTTCCACTGAACCAATCAAGGTTCACTGGAAGTAGAAGTAGAAAACTATGGTAAGCATATGTTTGTACTGATTCTAGAAGGCCATATTCATTAAATAGCAATACATAATTTATAATTTTTTAGTTTAGTAGTTTAGTTTTTTAGTAAAAAAAAACATTTTTGCTTAGGTTAAATACATCATAACTGACACTTAAAGGTAGGGCAAAACCCTGTTCTAGGAGCAGTGATACACATGGACAATATAGACTCGGTGTGTATTAACAAACAAAAAAAACACCTACCAGGGCCTGACCCCTCAACTCATGACTGATGGCAAAAATACCTTTTTCCTCTTTCAATCTCCTCCTCATCACCACCGCCACCCTCCTCTTCTTCCCTTTTTCTTCATTTTCCACCTCCAGACACCCCTCCCTATCGCACCACTTTGGCAATTCCACATCATCGGTAACAAGGCTGTAGTTTCTTAACATTCATCATCGCTGAACTCTGAAACTTTATCAGCTCCGTAGAGCAGTGCCACAGCCCCGGCCCTGGCTTTCTCAGCTCTCAGATAGGGCTGATAACACACTGATAGATTACAGCAGATTGTTTTACTTCAGGGGACACTACTGCTGCTACTAATACTAATACACAGACAAGAAGACTCAAAGAGTCACAAAGAGGTAAGGGCAAGGAAATTGCGATGAGCTGGAGCAAATTATAGACATTGTCAGCTATGCCTGTATCCTGCCTCTGCAGTCATTTGTGGAAACAGAGGCTTGCAAATTTGGAAACAGAAATGTTATGGGAGGTTGTATAGCACATAAGTTCAAACTAATGAGACGGGCCATGCACAATTCATTAACCATTTCAAATCATTAATATATATATATATATATATATATATATATATATATATATATATATATATATATATATATATATATTAACCATTTCAAATCATTAATATATATATATATATATATATATATATATATATATATATATATTATATATGTATGTACACGCGCATGCGCACACTCTCACACACACACACACACACACACACACACACACACACACACACAACGAGAGCTAGCAGGGGGTCGGTGCCAGAAGTTCACATACTAGGTGACCTCGAGTTAAAAAACACTGTCAAGAGTAAAACACAAGGACCATTTTCTCAAGCCTCACTCTGACTCATTCAATTCAATTCAATTCAAAGGGGCTTAGTGAATGATATGGTAACCACACCTTTACATTACCAAAGCAAGTGTGAAATACAAACAAAACATTTGGGTACAATAAGTACAGATTATTAGAATACACAAATATGTGAAAAGAGCTGTGTAACAATGCAACATTGTACTAAAACATTAAGTTTAACTTAAATAGAAATGACAAATTGTGATTTAATGTACAGTATATATTTAAAAGCTATTGCATGTGTTCTGTAAAAGGTAAAAGTACAGTTCATCTATGTTCAGAGACCAGCACTCTGCAAACGGCTGATGCAGGAATACACAGATTATTTATAGTCTTCATGGTGGTTTTGTTCCATTGTTGACAGCTGCAAAATCTGTCCTCTTAAGGAAGCCAGGGCTGTCTATGACAGCTATTCCCAGTGGGATTGCATGGCTGGGGCTGCTGAATCTGTACATAGTCAATGATTTCCTTTTCCTTTTTTGGATTAGTCATGGTGGTCAGATATTCTGTGATTGTAATTTCTGTCTGGACCAAACAACATTCCAATTTTCTCCAGTTATTGGTTGCTTCTCTCCAGTATGTCATGTAGATTTCTTTTTGTTTCCTTACAATTTAGTTTTGCCTAATGTGGTTTCTGTCTGGGGACTTTGTTCGTGTTTGTGAAGAGACCTAGTACCAGCTAGCTGAGGGAATATCTCTCTTGATGAAAGCTTTGTTGTGGAGTAGGTCGTGCTAATTTGTTTTAGGTGATTATAGAATTAAAATGCTCACTTTTGAATTCTGATCTCCTTTTGAGTCTCCCTCTCTCTGTCTGTCTCTCGTTCATGTCTCTCTCCTCCTCTCTGTCTCTGTCTTAGTCACTCTCCAACCGTCTCTCTCCCAGACAGTTTACTGCGTAATAAAATCTCCCTTTCTACAAAAGATCCTAATCTCACTTAGAATTACCTAATAAAATCTAACCTTAGAAAATAAGAAATATAACCTTCTAAAACATCTTTCCACAGGCATTAAATTAATGGTCTATCATTCTGTACTTCATTTCATTACCCTTGCTACAGTATTCTCTCATTTTAGTTATGGATTTTCCCTGCCTATTTCTACAGGTGCACTCCATCATGATAAAAAGGGTGAGCCATTATTGTATGAAATTACTACGAAATATCAAGCACTGCTCATGCAAATGAGCAATGACTTCCGGAGTTAAAGCTTCAACAGACAGACCCATGTGAAAGAAATAGCCAATGGTTTGAACAGTGTGTTATTTGGGGAAATACACATTTTTCATCTTATCCAGTGCCAGGTGAAAAGATGAATATCACTTTCATCATTCCACGTCCAGTACCAATAGGACTCTTGGATGTGTTTATTCCAGCTAAGCAAAAACAGTGGAAACAGGACATTGTGGTTTTGGGGGCCATTTTGTGATGACGTTTTGAAAAACAGCAACAGAAAATCTATGACAAATCATATTAAACCTACAGTGATTCAACATACTTACAATTACTGCTGGGCGATATGAAAAAAAAAAAAAAAAATCACGATATGTTTTCCCATATTGATCGAGCTTGATTCTTATGACAATATGTAGTTTTTGCAGATACTACCAGTGTGAGGGACATCCTAAAGTTTGAAGAGACAAGAGATTCACTGAAAATTTAAAATAAGATTTAATAACATAAAAATATAAACAATATGTCTCCCAATAATGAGCACGTACCTGGGGTCTAACACTTTGATCAGTTTTCTGCCGCCGTTGTCAGTGGCGATGTTTCGGCTCATCATTGTGGAAACTCAAACCTGTCCGCTGATGGTTTGTGCCTCTCTATTAGCGACAGATTGAGGACTGAGCTTATCTGGGCCTACCAGAATATGCCTTTGTGTGTGTGTGTGTGTGTGTGTGTGTGTGTGTGTGTGTGTGTGTGTTTATGCAGAGAGAGGGTATGCATGTAATGAATTGGTGTCAGGGAGGGCATAAAAGAGTTAAAATGAGGTCTAATCTGCAAATACCAAGCAACGGCAGGAAATTATCAACACAGCTTGCACACAATGCAAAACCTTTACACACACATTAAACAAAACACAAATATCTTTTGGAAAAGCACTTGCAGAGCTAAAAAGAAACACGTTGTGTATTGGTCTTAATTTTGGCATCAACATTTTATCAACCAAACCCCATGAATAATCTGGTAATTTCTTTCTTTCTCCCCTTTTTGTTCCTGGCATTTTGGTGCAGCAAGATAAGGACTAAAAAACAACAGAAGGGCTCGCAGAGTGAAAAAAGACAGATAGACATTGATATCAACTCCTACACGACACAGTCATTCTCTTATCTGGGCTTTTTATCACAGTTTCGGGTGCTTTCTTTCTTTCTAAGCCTTACACTCCCAGTTCTTTGTGGACTCAGGACAAAAAAGGAGCACTGCCTTTGAAATATTTTAGGTTTTGTATCAAATCTACCTTAATGCTGATTTTCTGCATCCTCATATTTGGCAGCAGGAGCATGTGCATTAACCACAGAGCTGGTCAACATATTACGAAGAATAATGATGATGATCGAAAATATTTTCAGAAATGTGATCTAAGTGAGTTGGGAAGGTAGTTGCTTATTAGCAGACACAGACGGGAAGATTGGTTGGTACACACACAAACCCAAACACACACACGAACACAAGCAAACTCACACACACAGGCACAGACAGGCACACACACGCGCGCGCACACGCACACACACACACACACACACACACACACACATTCGTGTCCCAGCCCACACTGCAGACATACTTCTGAGAAGAGGAAAACTATTTCACACAGACTTATCATTGCTCTGTGTCAGACAGAAAAGCCTCTCTGGGTCTAATCTATCAAGGTCAGCAACTGTGGCCCGGACAAACAGCATGTTGTTCCATCCCGCTGCTCCCTGCTGCAGAACACAACATCTGACTGACTCACAAGAGGGATAACAGGCCGATCCAGATGCCAGATAACTATATGACAAGCTGACCAGACTTCTTGTGTACAAATTATAAATGGACAAAAATTAATTGATCAGAAATTGGAAAGCTCATGGAAGTTTCTTTTGATATAAATGCTGTCCCTGCTTCTTCCATACCTTGTGCATCAGCAGCATACACTGAGCTGTGCATTTATAATAAGGCGATGGATGGAATCAGTTCACTTACTTTTTTTGACATTTTTAGATCTGCTGTCCTTTTTGGTAGCATCAAAAATTAATTAAAGGTCACCTATTATGTAAAATTCACTTTATAAAGGTGTTCTAACAGTAATATGCGTCCCCATAGCCTGTGAATGAGGCCCCAGGAGTGAAAAAAGTCTGTCACCTCCTTCCCCTGCTTGCTCCTCTTCTTAGCCAATGTGTGCTGAAACAGGCAGACAGAGTTTAACATTTCTCCACTTTTGACGTCAGTAGTGGGGATGCCCCTCCCTCCAGTAGAGGACACTGCCTTTCAGCTGCCCCCCGGAAAGAAAACTCTCCTCTAAAGTTACCGAGCAGCCACCATTTTTTGTCCTGTGTGTTGGCTGCTTCAACAAGCACAGGAGGCTATTTTTACTCTGTTCGTCTCTGAAGACCCAGTGGATCGATTTAATTTAGCTGGAAATGTAGCAAGAGAGCTTCCCAAACTTTAGCATCCATCATCTCACAAAGCAGGCTTCACTAACCAGCTGAAGATGAAGCATGGCTCAGTACCAACACATGTGTAGCCAAGCATAATTTGCATGGGCCCATGTTTACAATGCAGTCCTCCAGAGCTGCAGCTAGTCAGCACTGCAGCTAACCGAGCTCCGCCATAGAATAATGGATTCTACACAGTCCAGATCTTCACAGTATTCTCCCTGTGGTATACTTGTCATCTTAGCTAGCTCTGTTAGCTGTAGTGCTAACACCATGTTTACATGTTTACAGATGGAGCACTGCTGCTAATGGAGCTGTGATTGCTGCAGTGCTAAAGTCTGTGTCCTTGAGTAATTAATATCAGGAGACATTCAACATAAACTCTGTGAGCACAAGACTCATTTGAAGCTAGCATTACACACACTGACGGAGCAGCTGGACTGAAACATTTTACGTAAATAGGCAGGGGGAGGGCGCTAATTTTAGATTAATGTTAGCCCATCTATGCCATTTTTCATTATGTGTTAGCATTAAGCTAGCGGACTTTGTGTAGGGCTGATACTGAAGGCAGTACTGAAGTGTTAACAGTGTGAAGTTATTTGTTTCATGTTTTTTCTACAATTACAGATTTGCACAATTTCTTTTCTTGAAGTAATATTCTTGACTTTTATGTTATTTGCTAGTTTAAAAAACAACTCCCTGCTTGATGCTTTTATCGTGGGTCATGGTAACCATTAAGAAACTGTTGTGATGTAATTTACATACCAAAGTATACCATGATATATACCGTCTGCAGTCTATAGTTCAAATAATACCACAATTTTTTTAAGCCATATCACCCACCCCTACAAGAGAGCTAGCAAGTTTTGAAAGCTTCACACTCCTCCCCCTCCCGTCAGTGCTCCGTCCAAAGCCTCACATCGAACTACTTCAAATGTGACATTGATTTTCCGATTCACATAAATTTCACAGGAAACGACTAGCGGCAAAGTACTCCACTATGGAAGCTTTGAGCTGACCGGACATCCAGATTCTGCTCCTTTCACAGTTCCTGGAGTCTGTGAGCACCTTAATAATGCATACACTGGAGACAATGGCTGTGCAGTATGTTCAAATTGTCATATCCTATAACCTCTTCGATACAAGCCGCACCTACGATGGCTTACACCCACGGAGAAGCTAACTTTAGCATTGGGCTAATATGCACTAAAGTAGCAAAGTTAGTAACCATTACATATTTCATGAAAATAATAACTCCTCCTGAAGCTAAACAAATAATTTCCTGTCCAACAGAACAAAAGCAACTTCTGCACCACTTTTCAGTCCCTTCAGATGCCTCAGTGTCTTCACCGATGTTGACTCTGGTTTGTCCTCCAACTTAATCCAGAGTTTTGTCGCAGCCTTTTCTGCCTCCCTCTTCTCTTTTCCTGTTTACCAGGGTGAGCCATGAGAAATAACACTGGAAGTAGTATTTTTGGCTGCATTTTCTCTGCCATTGTTCCCTAGAGAAAGTATTCTCCTGCTATCTCTGTATTTCGACAGAGAAGTGTGCTTTCCGGCAACAGTGGGGCGGAGGGAGGGACGTGAGCAGGACGAGACATGAAGGTATTTGACTGGTTCTTTCCATTCGGACCGAGTGTCAGTTGATTGGTGAGAGTTACAGTCCTGCAGCTGCCACAGAGGTCTGATTCTTTTCATTCCTTTTTCTGAACACATAATGTATTGGCTGCTGTCAGGATGGAAGGACCCCCACCCAGTGTAACAAAAAGTGCTTCTGAACTGACAGACTATAGCTTTAAGATGTTTGGATTCTGCTGGTCCTCCTAGATGAGAGGTATCTGATCTCATCGAAGGACACTTTCTAAAAATTAATTGCTGATTCACACCAATGTTTATTTACAGTTGGTGTCATTGTTATGTACTAATGATCCTGTGTGTATCAACATTTTCCTCCAATATGGTGGAAACTTAATCTGAATTTGCAAATAATTGCCCACTAGCCTGGGGCAAGAACACAGTGATTTTTACCAAGCTGATGATGAAAGTATATGTCCATTTAACTTCCTCCCCTCTCATCTCTCACTCATTATTAAATAAAGATTAAATATGATAATTTAAAAAAAATAATTTGAATAAGTCAGTGTTGTTATTTCATAACTGAAAATAAATAACACTAGTTGTGTAAGGGCAAGTTGAACCTTGATTTGCCATTTACTTTAACCATATCCACTGCAATATGTGAAACCCACATCCAACAACTTAACTGGAAACCCAGCTATTGATCGACAGCAGATGTTGTAACCATCTCGATCAAGGGTGAGAAGGAGTGATGATGCATGTGGGGAGTTCCTCCTCATAGAGAGGAGAGGGGAAGAGGTGAGAGGAGGAGGAGGTGGAAGGAGGCCAGAAGAGTTCAGTTGGACAGACAGAGAGCTAGAGAGCTGGAGAGCTAAAGATAAGAGAGGGAGAGAGATAGAGGTTGCTGGTGGTGTGTGTGTGTGTGTGTGTGTGTGTGTGTGTGTGTGTGTGTGTGTGTGGGTGTGTGGGGGGGGGGAGCAATTGGTTGGAGGATTTGGATACAGGGAACATATCCATCAGGGATCACATCAAACTGGAGCGGTCAGTGATTTAAAAAAAGGTAAACCTGGAAATGACTTTATAATGACTCAAACAGCCAGTAATACAAGTCTTCTTTATAGTCGGGCTACCAATCAGCACCAATGACTATTCCGCAATAATCTTTGTGCCTGTGCTGTTTTAACATCAATACTCCCTGCAGGATCTGCAAATGTAATACACTTCACAACTCTATACTCTCCTTCCAATCGTATGACCACCACACAATCTCCAACCCCTCCTCTCTCTCTGCACTTCATCTCCCTCCTCCTCAAAAAAAAGCTCCACAAAAGAAAAGAGAAATGAAAAGACGAGAGGGTTTTTCTTCTTTCTGCTGCGCCCCACCCTTTTCTAGATAGAGAGAGACGGAGAGAAGAAGAGGAAGAAAAAAAACATAATTTATCTGTGTATTATCAAGAAAGGCAGACACTTTAATCAGTCAGCTATGAAGTCAGTATTTCCATTCTTATCTGTCACAGGAGTGGAAATGGAGAGGAGATAGCGTTCTGGGAGCCCATCGGTGGGCAGGAATGATAATGGGGGTGGGGGGGCAGGCCTAAGCTATTGGACCGCTGTGTCAGCGCTATCTGCACCCATTATCAACAACCTTATCGGCTCTACCATCAGTCTCGCTGTAATGGGGCCAGTTCAACTTTCCACATTATCATACTGCCAAGACCTGGTTTGCCAAGGCTAGGGGTCTGGCTGGAGACAGAGAGAGAGAGAGAGAGAGAGAGAGAGAGAGAGAGAGAGAGGAGGATGGGTGACAGACAAGTGGAGGTGAAAGAGTAGAGACAGATGGAGTTTTAAAAACAAAGAGTCAAGAGGAAAGAGAGCGAAGAATAATTAAATAGGAGAGAAGTTATGGAATGGTGGAGGTGAAAGGGAAGTCGAGTGATTGTAATGACCAACAATCATAATAAACTTTGGAAGAAGCATGATAGCTTTGTTGTTTAACCCAATGACATTGTGTTGCACTCTAGTGTTGCCCCTACGCGCACAAGGAGTGTTTACGGCTTAACTTTGTGTCTTTCCTGGCTGTTAAGTTATATTAGATCCACACTCCCATAATAAACAAGGCTTCATTAATCAGAAAAATTACATAGTTAGTTGTGTATTGTGCTGTAGATCACTCAAGCTTTATCTGTGTTTCTATCTAAAAGGAAGATGAAACAATGCGTCAAGATATTGCACAAATGTGTTTTTGCCCAAACCATAGGATGGAGAGAACGAGAGAGAGAGAGAGAAACAGAGAGAGAGAGAGAGAGAGAGAGAGAGAGGTTGTACAAACTACCAAGTCGGACATAAAAAAGGAAATATCTTATTTTTGTTGTCTAGCTTGTTAGTTATCTTGCAACCCCTGGTCCCCTGGTGGTCAGGTCATGTGTCTGCTGTTGCATGGTGTTAGACAAACAAGTGACTATTTGAATGTCACATTTAAAATAAAAGACAATAAAGTCCACCCCAGTACAGTGCTGAACACTATGAGGTATAATTAAGATAGTGATGATAATCTAAGCCCTAAGAGCTCTCATATAATAATGTGTGTATTAACAATGAATTTCAAAAGAGAGCAAAATCCTCTTTCAAAGTCAGTAACTGCATAGACCATGAGCATACTGTAAGGCCAGACACACACAGCTACCACTCCACGACACGCAACACACACATGCAGCCAGTTGACTGACAGCTTGCTTATCAGTTGGGGAGCCAGAGCACCACGGTTTACACAAGCACAAAGCACTCCAAAGGCCTGGATCACTGCAACCCTATTGGCTCACATGACTCAAAATGTACACACTGAGATGTGAGAGAAAGAGAGTGGTAAGTTACTCATCACTCACCAACATGGCTCTGATGATCGGCCTTACATTTCTAAATGCAGTCAAGTACAAAACATCCATCCATCAATCAATTTTCTACCGCTTATCCTCACATAGGGTTGCGGGGGGGATGGAGCCTATCCCAGCTGTCTTAGGGCGGAAGGCAGGGTACACCCTGGACAAGTCACCACCCCATCGCAGGACAGAGAGACACTCACATTCACACCTATGGACAATGTAAATTAGCCAATTAACCTAATTCCCATGCATGTTTTTGGATGGTGAGAGGAAGCCTGAGTACCCGGAGAGAACCCACGCAGACACGGGGAGAACATGCACAACTCCACACAGAAAGGCCCCGGGCCGGGAATTGAATCTGGTACCTTGCGAGGCAACTATGCTAACCACTGCACCAAAGTACAAAACACTATATTTCAATTTAAAACAAGTAATTACTGACTTTTATCATCCCCTGTTGGCAGCCAGCGGGAACTGCAACAACAACTTGCTCTAACACTGATGGCAAAAGTTGTATTTTCACAGGCTAATTAGTAGAACAGAAAGTAAAGCACCTTTCCAGGTCATATTGGTCACTTTTCTAAAGATTAATGATGTTCTGCCACACAAAGCCTTGTTGAGAATCCTGATCCCGAAAGGTGTTGCTCTTTGGGAACAGTGTTGTTTTCATGAAAGCAGATTGTGTGTATGTGTGTGCGTGTGTGTGTGTGTGTGTGTGGACATACAGCAAGAGGAGACACTGGTCTAGACCCTCTCTGTTAAGGTGGATCCCAGGAGGCTCCACAAGCATCTCCTCTTTCGACTTGCATTGTCTCGGATACTGAGTCACCCTTATCAACTCCTATTTTTCCTCCTAACCATTCTGTGCTTCCTCTTTCTCTCATTGTTCCTTCTTCATCTTCTTCCTCCTAGAGGGCTGTTCACTTTTTTTCTATCCTCTTCTCTGCATTTTTTATCCTTTAATTTTTATAACCAGCTTCGTTGCTTGATTGTCTAAAGTCATTACAATTCCAGTAACGTGGAAATATTTTGTCATGAAAAAAAAAGATGAAATATATGAGAATGAAAACAATTTCAACTATTATCAGCTATCTGGAAATACCATCTGCCTGTCTGTTGCTTTTTTAATGGTCAGCCAGAGCATTGTATAATATCAGAGGAGTTTCTGTAAACATAACTGGCAAAACATCTGGGCTAGACTGGCCATCTGGAAGACCTAACTTTTCCTTATTTTATCTGATCGGTCCATAAAACAGGTAGATAGCCATAAAATGCAGTGTTAAGGCTAAGTTAGGTCAAGGGTGCCAAAGTCATTGCAACTATGGGTAATAGTCAGCCCAATTTGATTTCAAGTGGGCCAGATGAGTTAAACCATTGGATGATAACCTGTCAATAATAAGAGGAGATTACAAGTTACTTTATTGGTTACATTCAGCAGCTGCCTTTTTACACCCCTCACCACCTCAACATAAAGATGAAACGCGGTTTTGGCAAAACTCACTTCATTGAAAATGCATTTTTAAGAGTAACGTCATCTCCGGTGTCTCCTGACATTTAAAGTTGAACTTAATATCATCAATATTTATTATTATTGTTATCATCATCATAATTATATGATTTCTCAGTACGTGATTTTTGTGAAATTTGGGCTTTATCATGGTAGACATACTAGACATTAGTCTGATAATGATCAACAGGCTACCAGTTCCTCTTTCGAACCCTTGGGAGTGACAGTTTGCCTTCTGGTGTGTTCACTGGAAGTCAGAACTTGGAGCTCAGACCAACATAACCTCAAAGTTTAGTGCTACCAGAGCTTTCACACTTCAGCTATATCCTTAGTAACATCTGAGCACATGAATCGTTTCCACTAGACTTTTGACTGCTTTTTTCCAACAATGTTCAAACCTAGAGATAATCTTGTCCACCAAACAAATTGGAGAATCAGGTGACACAGCTTTATTCAGTACTGTCTTTTTACTGGTTTTAATCATTGGGTCAGTTTTTTTGGAGAGCAGTAGACTATTCCACTATACCAATAGAAGATACTGTTCCCAGTAAAAACTCACTGAACAACACTGAAGAAATCCTAACAGACAGAACATGAATATTCTGACAACAATAGTGGTAGAGACAACTCCCATAACCCAATGCTGCTTCACAGCTAACCAAACTCTATCTATTATTATTTTGATTGAGCAGGAAATTACATATTGCATTTTTAAAATACGATAAGATCAGTACATATAAAGAACAGTGAATATGTGTTTCATTATTATTATTTTTGTTATTATCTGACAAATAGCGTGACATGTTGAGTCTAACCCTATATTTTGCATTTTTGCACACTGTACCCATTATATTACATTTAGGCAGGTAGCTATGCATGTGACAAAGCTCACACTCCTTCATGTAAAATGCCAAGAAATCAACTCCTACAACTCTATCTCTTATTTGGAAATAAGTCATGCTGAGGTGACCCACAGTAGATAGACTTTACCACTGTATACTAAAGTAAAGTCAAATAAAGTTTGTTTATTTGACACAAGTAATATCGTCATTGCAGTACTCAACATTATCACATACTCCATGACCTACTAAAAATATGCAATATACTCAACCATAACAAGGGTTTCATTTAGCAACAAAAATGACACAGTGAGTCTTTTTTCCACCAGTTGACAGCTGACTCCACAAGGAGCAGGTGCACACAAGGTCAAAGGTCAGTGTGAAATGTGCGCATATTTAACATTTCAGTATTGTTGTATCTTGCCAGGCGATTTTGACTTTTGATCCTTGAAGTCTGGTCCGTTTGTCTGATTTAATATCGGTGATCTGGGAATTCAAGCAATGGCGCTTCAAGCTACAGTTCATTTATTGTCGGCCAGTCGGAACAAGAGCAGTTTTTGTGTGTGTGTGTGTGTGTGTGTGTGCTGCTGTAAAAGCAGGTCAGGTGGTGTTGTTTGCCCAGGTTGCCTTTACACCTTGGAACAGAGCGCCCAGCACAGTAGGAGCAAATGGTCTGTCTTATCAATGCCTCTGGGGGGCCTTGTCATAACACTTCCTCACTCTCTCTCACACACACAGATACATCCACAAGGAAATACCGTCCTTCGAGTGTCCAAAGTCATTCTAACCAGAGATCAGAACCATGAGCCATGAGGCCCACAGCTATTCCACACAAAAAAAAATAACTCCTGCACCAAGCAAATACATACACAGTCATCTGTTTGGTCTGCTTTGATAAAGTGGGGTCGATGATTCATTCTGCTTTTCTGACCCCTCATTCTTGCCATTATCACATATCTCCATATCACTGTTTCAACAAAACAACTTGAAACAACTAAACAACGCTTTGTTTTAAACAAACATTTATCTACAATCAACCAAGTTGCTACCTATCATGCCCCACTATACTTCTGCGTTGGGGTTGTGATCCGCTGCCTGTCACGCGAGTTGGACTATACAATTGGATATTTGGCGACTGTGGAAGCTCCTAACTCAGACAGACCATCTCTGACAAGGAAATGGAAAGCCTGACGCGCAACAGCACACAGATTATCCCGCCCATGACATGGCCGACCAAATCCCCCAAATAGGCTGTGCGACTCAAAATCAATGACAAACACATAACAGACCCCACTGATGCAGAACACGCTGACATCCCCATCGGGCCGCCCCGAGCCTGGCACCAGGCGATAGCCCCGATGCCCGAGCAGGGCATCCGCCAATCCCAATTTTTTAACACACCAGCCCACCAATCAGCAACCAGAAGACCCCCCTTAACTCTAGTTTTGTTCCCAGGCCCAGATTGCAACAAAGCGAATTTTGACCAATTTCCTCTCTGCTGCTAAAAGAAAATTGGTCAGAAGGGTGAAGAGTCCACCAAAAAGCAGATCTGCCAAGACTTAGAAGCTGCTGGAACACAGGTGTCAGTGTCCACAGTCAAGCGTGTTCGCCATGGACTAAGAGGCTGCCGTGCAAGAAGGAAGCCCTTGTTCCAAAAGCGGCACCTTAAGGCTCAACTGAACTTTGCTGCTGATCACATGGACAAAGATAAGACCTTCTGGAGAGAAGTTATGTGGTCAGACGAAACAAAAATTGAGCTGTTTGGCCACAATGCCCAGCAATATGTTTGGAGAAGAAAAGGTGGGGCCTTTCACACCATGCCTACCGTCAAGCACGGTGGTGGTAGTATGATGCTGTGGGGCTGTTTTGGTGCCAATGGAACTGGTGCTTTACAGAGAGTAAATGGGATAATAAAGAAGGAGGATCACTTTGAAATTCTTCAAGATAACCTAAAATCATTAGCCATCAAGATTGGGTCTTGGGCGCAGTTGGGTGTTCCAACAGGACATTGACCCCAAACACACATCAAAAGTGGTAATGGAATGGCTAAATCAGGCTTAAATTAAGGTTTTAGAATGGCCTTCCCAATGCTGACTTAAACCCCATTGAGAACATGTGGACAATGCTGAAGAAACAAGTCCATGTCAGAAAGTCGACAAATTCAACTGAACTGCACCAATTCTGTCGAGAGGAGTGGTCAAAGATTCAACCAGAAGCTGGCCAGACGCTTGTGGATGGCTAAGAAAGGCACCTAATTGAAGTGAAAATGGCCAAGGGACATGTAACCAAATATTAGCATTGCTGTATGTATATTTTTGACCCAGCAGATTTGGTCACTTTTTTCTGTTAACCCATAATAAAGTCATAAAAGAACCAAGCTTCATGAATGTTTTTTGTGACAAAGAAGTATCTGTTCCAATCACTCTAGCATAGAAAAATCAGAGTTGTAGAAATAACTGTAAACTCAAGAGAGCCATGACATTATGTTCTTTACAAGTTATGTAAACTTTGACCACAACTGTATAACCTTGCATACAACCTGTGGGTGCTTTCCGGCTAGGATTCTTTGTAATCCTAGTAAAACATCCACCATCTCTAATAGGCAGCATGTCAGCCGTGAGTTAAGCCCTCACAAAGCTCCCTGGAAAGAGCTGGCAGTGTGGTAATTACTGTTAGAGCAAACAGTTTGGACATAGATTATGCTACTGTTGGCAAAGGCAATGTTTTCTCTCCTCCCTCATCCACGGAGTAGTCAACTCTGAGGTCAAGGGTGACACTGTTTACAACGCTTAGTTGGGGAACCATAATTCACCACGAAGCCATCCCCTGGGTAAATACCAGGAAAGGGTAATAACTCATCCACGCATCAAAAACAAACAGCGTTTCCTATATAACCCTGCTAACTTCCCCCTTTGCTGTATCTGACCATGCACACACACATACACTCTGTCACCACTGCTTGGCTAGTCACAATGCAAACACGTTAATGCAAGTAAGCTAAAACTTTAGACGAGCTGAATGAATGCAGGCATATCCACAAGGCAGAACTGAAAAGCTTTTATGAGCTAAAAGAGTTTAAAAGTAACGTTTCAGTCACATGAAAAAGACAGTATTGAACCATTCTGGAAAGATTTTCAGATTCTTCAGATAATACATAATATTATGGCGCCCAAGACTCAAGTCACATCTAGCCAGCTTAATATCTTGCAGTCGCCTAAACCCAGTGCCAGTCATCCTGCTGATGTTGTCCTTTCACTTGTTCTTCCCCTCCCGATTACTGTAGGCTCTTCAACTTCTATTTAAGAGAAAAGACTATCTAAAAGACTGAGGAGAAAAAAAAAATCACCCTGAAGATAATCTTCAACGAACACCAAAATTTCCCATGTCTGCATTATCGTAGACAGAATCTGGAATAAATAATACGTAGTATTACTTTTAATTAAATTAATTGATGACAATGCTTGTTAAGGAGGAGAGAGAGAGGAAAGGCAGGGGAGCGGGAAAGTGGGAAGAGGAGGGGCAGTTTGAATGAGTGAGAAAAGATTGAGGGAGAAAAGAAATGCATTCACACCTATCATCTAATTATACAACAACATTAATCCCATTAGGACTGGAACTGATTGCCAGGGTCCGGACCCCGGTTGCTCCTGCATGGGCCTGTTGTTATTGCAGTGGAGGCTCAGCTCCTGCCTGCTCTAGCCTGATAACAACTCTAATCACACTTGCCGATCTTTATCTACACCGGAGATCAGGCCTTGCGGCTTATCAAAAGTTCACATCAAGCTAAAAGCAGAACAAAGACGGAGAAAAAAAAACACACAAGGGAAAGCCACCAAGATGCATGAGTCTTCTCTGTGTGTGTGTGTGTGTGTGTGTGCGTGTGTGCGTGCGTGCGTGCGTGCAATTTAGACATGCTTGTGTATTTCATTTCACTTTGGCTCTCAAAGAATGAATTAATCTCTCAATTGTACGTCCAAATAACAATCATGTGACCTGAAACTTCTCAGACTAACGATAAAAAAAAAAAAAAAACAACAGTAACACATTCCTTCCAGATGTCATTGTAGAAATCTGAAATCACCTCTTCTATAAGCTAGAAGTTTTTTTTTCAACTGTAATAATAACTTTAAAAAAGAAAAAGTAGAAGAAAAGAAGGAGAAAGAGGTCAGTGTGGTGTTTTCCTTGTCTGGCCTCTACTTGCGTCTTGGTTTGCTTTTAGCCGTGGGAGGCTGACCTCTGAGCTGCAGCACTGATGTCATAGGAACCAAGCTCTGTCCCCCCCCCCCACACACACACACACACACACACACACACACACACACACACAAACACACACACAAACACACACTCACAAACACACACACACACACACACACTCACCTAATCAGCAGTGTAGATCTGCAGGGTGCTATCTATCTATCAGCAGGCCTCCTTATCAGCCCCTCATCTTTCACAAAGGGGTGGGGGAGCAGCAGAGCTGGCTGGGCTGCCATTAAAACACACCACAACACATTCATCTATACCAGCTATGTATTCCACACACTGTTTGGTCAGTCTTTCTCTATCTCTTTCTTCCTACAATCTACCACCACTCCTCCTCTTGTCCTCCCTCTTATCATCATACATTTCCCCACTCTCCTTCTACTTGTCTCTTCTTTTAATTATCTAGAGATCCACCCCCAGCCAATCGCAAACAAAACCCCCGACAACAATGCCAACAAGGCTGGGAAAATGGCATGCAACAGCCAGATGTAATTACAATGTGCCCTCCATCCTCCATCTCTCCCTCCATCTGCCCAACCTCCCATCTCTCTCTCTCGCTTTCTGTGATATCACCAGCAGCGATCACCGCCAAGTTTTATCGCGTCTCTCATCTCAACCACCAAAATATAAGCCCAGGGATCCGGCCACAGTGGGCTGCCTGCCTGCCTCCTATCTCCCCATCAAGGAGAGAAGCCTTATCAGGCTGAGAGATCACCAACCGTTGGGGAGGATGACGCACAAAGAGACATAGACAAATATCTATCTGAAACACAAACACACGTTTCTCCTCTTCAACTATGGGCCCACAGAAATCCGTGGACCTAATCCATTGTTACTGGGGGGACAATTTAAAAAAGATATCCATGCTATGTTGCCCTTATGACGCTTAGAGACCTTCATGTAGCAGTTTCTTTTATTATCTTACAGAGTTTGAGTATAATATTTACTTCAATCAATCAGCTCCCTTGACACGCCAGTTCACATAGCACGTTATCACAATTTTCATGACGTGGGTGTCAGCTCCTCTGCAGGTGGTTGCCCACAACACCCTTCTCTATATGTTTATTATTTTTTTTATTTTTCTATTGATGGCATTGAATCAAAAAAAACATTCTCACATCCATTACCCATTCACTGCTGATCACCAGTTTGATCCGATTTGCCTTGTTAACTAGTATGTCAGATCGTCACAAATCAAATATTACAGTGTACTAAAGCGGCCGCCTTGCTTTACCTCTTTATTTAGTCAGCTCCCTCTCTTAGAGACCAATCAGAACAAGTCTGTCCAGAATTCATTAAAGGTCACCTATTATGCAAAATTCACTTTATAAAGGTGTTATAGAGTAGAGGACACTGCCTTTGAGCCCCCCCTCCAATGCTAACTTCAGCTGTGTAGCCAAGTTTAATTTGTATGGGCCCATGTTTACAAAGCAGTTTTCCGTGAAATTAGGGGTGCACACTTGCAAAACTTTGGCAAGTTCCGGTGGTCCTTGAGTAATTAGTATCAGGAGACTCAGTGAGCTCTGTGAGCACAAGGCTCATTTGAAGCTAGAGTTATACACTTATTTATAATTTGGGTGACTCTGATTACTGTTACTGTCCATGCACTGCAGAGTAACGTTAGCCTCTTTTGCCAGTGCGCATCTATTAGTAAACATAAGTGCGTGGGAGAGAGCTACATCCTCTCTCCACAAAGGGGCGTGGTCAGACACAGCTCTGGAGCATTTGAAGGTACAGACACAGAAACAGTCATTTTTCTAATCTTTTGGTGGTGCTGTCAAATCGGATCCGATCACCACCAAAAATTAATCAGTTAACCCTGAAAATTTCGTCAAAATCCATCAACAACTTTTTGAGTTATTTTGCAAACCGTCAAACCTACATACATACAAACAAATTAACAAACCCCAGTGAAAACATGGCGGGGGTAAAAATGCATCCACACTCATCTTTCAGCCATTATTCAAAACTCAAAACTCCCTGCACCTGCTTCACAGTACTTCACAGTATTCTTGAAATTTTGCGGTGGAAGGCTTCAACTGTTAAACTGCTACAAGAAGAGATGAGAATAAATTAGCACAAAAACAGACTTAATTGCTCCAAACGCAGAACAAAGAATAACTAATGACTATGACTAAACATTACATTAGGGTAAGTGTACATTATCAAACTACATCAATGAGAGGTATTAATTATTTTTAGAAAGGAAGCAGTTAGAGGTATATTATGATGAAACTTGACCCAACTATGCTGTGACCTGACTGGAATTTGTTATATCAGTGACAACAAGCCACAGGCTCAAAACAACATGGTGGACACACTGCACTAGTAGTTGTAGTAGCAGTGGTAGCACCAGCAGCCCCCACCTCTGCTGAACCCCCACACACCCCAGCCGAACAAAGTCCTTATCACTCCTCACTCTTTCCTATCAAAATGTCTGCAAAATCACAAGAGAGTCACGGGGCTGAGAGCCTGGCTGGCCTCAACTGCAGCCGGGGCCTTGGTGCACAGGGAAGCATAGTGGACCAGAAGCACTGATAAAGATGGCAGAAACACCCCTGAGACACACATACACACACTCTCTTTCTCTCATACACACGAAATGCAGCCTGGGTTTATCAGCCTCAGAGTTTGGGATACATTTCTAGGCCTCGCTGCTGGCTTTACTGTAGGTGCCTGCTTGGAATTCACAGCTCCCCCTCCCCTTCCCTCTCTTTCAGCTTACGGGGTTGTAGTGTTTACAGATGGGCTCTCAAGTTGCTGGTTGCCGCGTGGTATGTGAGTTTGGTCCAACGTGTTTTACATATCACTTTGTCCTTAGTCCTGATTTTTCCCTATTCCTTTGCAAACACAAAGTAGCGCCACACGTTGCTTTTCAGATGGTCTGGCATGTAGATTTCAAACTCCTCAGGTGTAGTTGTTGTAGGCATTGTCGTGGCCATTGCTCTGGTATGCAAAATAGGTGCTAACATCTCCTACAGGAGCCCAGATGACCAACAATAGCCTAGCTAATGAGCTCGCGATTCACAACCTCACCAGGCGTGAAAAAAGTCTCGTAATCTGAATTGAAAACATTTAGAAGCAATCACATCTATAAAAAATAATGCCCATATCAGGTTTGAATATTAAGGGCTGCCTAATATTCATTCTAATATCTTTATTTTTGTAAATATTTGAATTATACTCGAATAAAGAAGTTAAGAGTCAAAGCCCGAGTAACCCCGTAGATATGCTTGAGCACAAAAGATGGTGCCAGTGCCCTCAGTGTTAATTGGGGCAGCCTACGGAAGAAAGTGAACACCTCATCATCATCTGCAACAAGGAACACAAGCATCAAATTCCTTCCTCCAGGTAAGCTAACTAATGCTACTTGTGCTATTACTATTACATTCACAAAACATGTGATGTGCTCTCATTGGAACTTGTATGGAAAAGGCAGGTATTTTTAGAACATACTTGGCAGGTGACTGGATGAGACATCAGTAAATCAAACTATCAAAAGTGAAAGTGAATTAAAGCGATGTTTTTGCAGGTCCAGCTAGTTTTGCTCGTTTCACTAACCTCTTCAGGAACGTGCATTGTTGTTTAGAACCATTAGTAACATTACCATGTCATCTCTCTGCATCTCACACAGTCTCAGGTTTCACACACATGAGCCATGCCCGTAACTAGTGTCCATTGCCTATAGGTCAACCGGACACAAATGTATTATTTGGAGCCTGATTCTCATGAGAATCCAGCTGCCGTGCAAGGTTACCAACTTAGTGTCATGGTGCTCCTTTCTACCTTTGACCTCTTGGCCTCTTGACAAGGCAAAAATTAAAATCATTTAAATCACTTAAGATGTATAAGTAGACATCCAGTCAAAAAAAAATAGGCTCTGGTTGTTTGAACATAAATCATTCGCATCATATATAACTGTAGTCATGTAAAGTGATACCATACAGAACCCAGATGTGGCTTTTAGCTAGCAGGTTTCTGGGAAAACAGTGACACACATCGTTGACAACAAGATATTATTTTTGCTCACTGTGATAACTGATCAAAACAAGCTGCAGATGTCATGTTTCCCTTCCAGCCGTAGCATCCAAATGGGCATACACACGTTTCTTTCTTTAATCTCCAGTATAATGCTATTAAATTTTGACAGAGTCCTCTTCAACTTGTAATACAACATAGGCGGAGTTAATCACAACATGCTTATCAAATTTGAACATCAGTCGCCAGTGATATATACTTTCACAAGTTTTATGAACAGGAAGAACTCGTCAAGACACAGCGCTCCTAAGATGCATTATTGAGTTAAAGGATAGATGGAAAAAAAGATCCAATTGTAAGCTGCTATCAGCAGGACAGATCAGCCAGGCGGACTATCTGACGCCCCATCGCTGGAAAAGAGAAGTGAAAAGCCAGGGGGAAAATGCAACGACGGCCTCGGCGCCGCCATAGACAGAAAACAAATAAAAAAATCCAATTTTAATCTTTATCTAGGTTCCCATCGGATCGTTGCTTTATCTCTCTTCACATCGGCTTTTTCCAGACGACACTTTCCACAACAGAATTAAACAGGAAGCCACTGCCACACTTTTAGTTGCCAATGGACAAAGCGTTCTCTACAAAGTAATAAATGAATAGCTTATTTACCTAAGGAGCGCTTCAATACCGTTAACCGTTGTCAGAAAAGGCGTACGCTTGGTCATGTCACTCTGCTACTCTGAACTCAATTCACATTGTGCTTTTAGGTTCAATTTGCTGATATTATCAACCGAACAGTTTTTCAATGTGGGAGGTTGTGTTTTTGGCGAGTTACCGATAAAACGGTGTCGTAAAACTAGTGACAGTAGTTTGATACTACCCTTCAAGTGAACGCATAGTTTAACCGAAGCGCCGCATAAAAATATGCGGCTTGTTCCCATAGCGCGCAACTGCTAACCACACACAACTACTCACAACACAACAACAACAACAACAAAAGAGACACCATTAAGGAACGTGCTTTGTCCTTACGTTTGATCTGCCGGGGTTTGCTCTGCTTCCTCCGGGACATGGTGGCTCTTCCCTCTGACTAAGAGCCCGCTTGGACGAAGAGACGGAGCGGCAGAGAAGCTCGTTCTTCTGTTTTGTGTTTCTTCTCTCTTTCTCCACCGTTTATTGCTGCGACGCGGCGCTCCGATCAGAGACCGGAGAATTCCGCATGACCTGTCTGCACTTTGATATATTGTGCCACGACAGTTGACTTACGGACTACCTGTGGCTGTCTGCTTACTTGTCACTGCTGTCCTCCAATTCTCTACTTCCCAAACGCGTCTTCACCTCACCCTTCCTTTCCGTTTTCCTATTAACGTTATTCCTCCGCTAGCCGAGCGACTGTTAGCAAACACAGTTGCCTGTTCGATATATTAATGCTGATAAATAATAACAGCTATATGGAAGTAAGCGGCGTGGCTGCTATTGTTTTCCGTAGTTTCCTCTCGCCGAACTTCCCCTTGTCCACCAGAATTGTCACTGAGCCGAGGTGCCACTTTCTATGGACCTCTAGCGCTGCACTCACCGAAGCTTACTACTGGGAGGAAGACGCGCCCCTTAAGTCTGACGTAAGGCATCGCACTCATCTGCTATTGGTTCAAACTTCTCCCTTGTAAGGCATGCCTTTTTATAAGCTATCAAAATAAAATTAAATAAAAATATACCATTCTCATACTTCAAATGCATGATAATGCAACTTACATAAATTATTATTATTATTAGTAGTAGTAGTAGTAGTAGTAGTAGTAATAGTAGTAGTAGTAGTAGTAATTATGCTCTCAATAAGTTAATTACACATTCCGTACCCAGCAGGCACTGATAAAGTTCAAATATTTATTGAAAGATCAAATTTAATAAATGTGTTATAATTAATCGAAATGTTTAACATCTACTAAAATAATGTTTGCCTTTTTAAGTATATCAGTGTTGATTTCCAAAAAACTTTGTTTGTCCTAGTGTTTTGCATGTTGGTTTTCATAAACTTTTCCATGTTGAAATGGGAGGAGCATGCACTTTAATATTTTTAATGATTTAAAGTCAAATGCATTTGCTGAACTTTGAGAGTAAAATTAAGAGACCAGATCTATGAAGAACTTGGGGGAGCAAGGTCACATTGAAGTACTACTAATACTTCCAGTGCCCTTATGTGCACATATGGAGCTACTACCATGTCAATGGAAAACCTCTTTCTCTTTTCCCTCTTCACTGGGTTACACAATACCTGGAATTACAAATATACAGAATAACTGGAAATACATTTCAATTGAATAGTGACAACCCACCAAGACAGTGAACTACAATTGCAATTAGCTTGTTGATGTCAGCCAGTGTCATACCATCTTCAGATCTGAATTATCAACCCCAGGTTCACAGACTTACTCATCCAAAAATGCTTCTCTGTTATATCATTAGGGCGGCACGGTGGTGTTGTGGTTAGCACTGTTGCCCCCCGACCCCCCGTGACCCTATGTGAGGATAAGCGGTAGAAAATGGATGCATGGATGTTATATCATTAACATAACAAGATAGAATGGGCTTATTAGCAGCTAAATTCTCTGGTGCCACCTAGTGGTTATCTTTCAAATCATGGCAGAACCTCACAGACAGGGTATGCTTTTTTCTGTGCAACACAATTTGCAGGACTGACAGGCCTGAGCCTCCACTTTAAGTTGGTATCTGTTGAGAAGTCAACATCTTTACTGCAATAGAAGCAACTTTTTTTTTTCACTTGTTTGATGTCAGCCTTTCTTTCTGAATGTAGGTCATTACTTTTCTATCCTGCATTGATAGTATATCAAGAGATTTGTGTGGTTCATTGCAAATTGTGGTCGTTAATCTAAATCACAGAATATTTGCCTGGGCTGATCTCTAATCAGTTGGAAATCTTGCTCACTTTTTCACTTTTTTAGTTGTCAGCCCCTGATGATATACAGTACTCAGATTGTGTTTAATAAGCATGTGTATCTTTTGAAACATGATTGAATCACTTCTGTCTACTTCTTAAGGGCAATACAGTACAAGACATACATTTTGAGAGCTTTTGTTGTAGCAAGTGAAGCAGTGCAGACTACAACATGAACACAATTTTTGATAAATCTAACTATGCAAGTCTCTTCAAAAGCAGCTGAGTTGTGAATATGGGTCCAAGCCTCGTTTGCTAAGTTTGTGACACCGTTCAGACATTGCTGATGATGCCGACTGTTATGTTTCCATCTGTATAATGAGAGATTCAAGATAAAATTGTGAAGGTGTGCCCAAATAACAAGCCATGAGTGACAAAATCACACAAATTGTCCCCCAGAACTGAACAGATTGAAAAGAGAAGAGAAAAGAGTTACAAATAAAAACAATAGGGAAGGAGCTTGAAAGTAACAATTTAGGTTCCATCTGGGACAGTATGAATACTATTTTTGGCACAAGGAGGAAAAGCCTGGAGCCTGACAATGTAGACCACCACCTGCTCATTACCTGTGCAGAGCAGGTCCCATTTTGCGTTACATTTTCAATTTACTGTCAACAGAGAGTGCTGAAAATTTGGAAAAAGTCTACAGTTATACCAGTGGCCAAACACAATCACCCTAGTGCAAAATGATTTCAGATCAGATGCCTTGACCTCCGTAGTTATTAAGTATTTTTTAAAAAAAACTGCTGAAAATAGAGCTGCTCATGGAAACAGAAAATTGTCTTCAGCGGCTAGTTGGCTTACAGGACTGAATGAGGGATAGAAGATGCTACGGCTGAACGGGTGAATGGTTGCTTGTCTGTTTATGTCCTTTTCGCTACCCCTCTATGTTCTTCATAGTGATGACTGCTGCAGTTGGCATTACAAGCAGTGTATGGATTACACATTATTTGTTACCTTTCAAAAAATACTGCCTTACTTTAATAATTTAGTCACTGCTGAGTGTAAGTAGTTACACTTCTAGTTACATTACTTTTCAATTTCTCTGTAACATCACATGAAATGCATGATAACTCAACTGCCAAATAATTTAAATCAAACCTCACTCATATAATCCATATTCTAATAGATGACACACACAAGTTCTCTTTTCTGCTCTGTAATATCACAAAGCTCACAGCCAAGTTGTGAAGTTGTGATCAGCTCAAACAGCACTTCACAGAAAAAATTTGCAAGGCTACAGTACCGGTAATATGCAAAGTGTCAACATTTTTACACTTTACTGTCACATAATGTACAATTTTCCACCCCTCAACGGGTGTCTTAACCGGCTCTGCCATTTTTGTTCTGTCTCCTCATCTACTCAAGGACAAAGTCAAAGTTATGTTGTGATGAATGTTGTGCCAACACTCATGAAAAGGAACACTGGATTTGTTTTTCTGTCCTACCATCATGCATGTAGTTGGAAGACATTAACAGTAAGGCAAGTAAAACATGATTTTTTGATTTGTAACTGTAATGTGATTACTTGAGTTAACAACAGTAAGATGCTACATTACTAGGTTACACACTAATGTAATCTGATTACAGTGGCGCACTAATTTGTAACGTGTTACCCCCAACACTGATGACAGCACATCAGTTTTCTGATGACTCAGCTATTGATGAAAATGTTCATGGTCCTGTTTCAGATGATTTTGGACACTGGTCTGACACGGCATTTCTGCAACTAAATGTGACAAAGATGAAGGGATGCTCATTGATTCTTTTGGGTCATGGCCTCTGCTCCTCAGAGCACTAGCATCAAGGGACAATTTGGAGGAAGTTGCAAAACTGTGCAAGTACCTAGCAAGCTTGATAAACGTAAGTTGAATTTTAGCTCTGACATAATGACTGATTCCAGCGTGATTGTTTTGCCTTTGTGAAGTTCCATGAGCAGAAGACCCTCATAACCCAAATCCCTAAATTGAAAAATCCTACTGGTATAGCAATCTCAGTGTCAAAACACTTTTTCCACAATAGTGACACACATCACCGCTATGATCCTAGGCACCCAGCTAAGTAACCTCATTGACCCACACAGTCTCCAAGTTCAGATTTCCACCTGTAAGGGGCAATAGATACAAGTACTTATTCATTCCCTCTGCTAATTTCCTACTGAACTCTGGTCGGGGCAAGGAGGAGACAGTTGAAAGTTCTGAGTTCTGTGTTCTTTGATAATAATGATGTCTGTAATTTTGGTTGTGACAAGGATTGTCTACCTGATCTTATTATTTGATGTTATTTATTTTGCACTTAATACTGTATTGTAATGATGATTTATTTATGTATTATTTATCAATTTACAATATTTACATTTATATTAGCATTACCATTCTTGATTCTTACAAATGTCAGAACTATGGTTGTTTTCCCTGAGTCTGAAACATTCAGTGAACCTGTGACCTGTGCTGGCACGTCCATGGCACCCAGTTTGTTGACGCTGACTGGTGAAAGGTTTGCTCTAATTGGACTACACTGCTGTGTGAGTGAAATGATTTCTTTTTAAGAAACCTTGGATGTCCCGCTGTGTCTATCCTCGTTTCATTGTTTTTTTTCCCACTACATTATCACTTTAAGTCACTAACAAGGCCATTCACATTACACAAAGATGCATTTTATAGCTATTATCTGGTCTGATTAATGACAGACTCATTCAAGTCCATGTTTGGATATGCAAATAGAGTAAACACCTTGTGTGATGTAAGCTTATTTCTCCCACCATACCCCCAAATAATATTGTTTTGGTCCATTACAAACACTACGTTATCCACTATTCTACACCACACACCACTGCATTAATGATTATGCCTTAAATCCTTAAAACAAAGTAATATTTTGTATTTACATGGTGGTGCACGGCTGCTGAATAACATGGGAAAGTCATAACGCTCTCCATAGGTTGCATGGGGATGGTGAGAAGAATCTGGAACTGTGACAGTGAACTGCGGTGATCAGCTCCTGGAGGCGCTTGTATGCCTTATCTGCTTGAAGGCTTTTTTGGAAAGTAGTACTGTTAGGCCCTTGTGGATTGCACTTCTTGCCTTCAGTGACATCGCTGGTGTGTGTGAATGCGTATTAATGCTCCGGTGGTGGTCGGAGAGGCCATAGCAGCCGGATTGGCTGCCATGTTTCCATCAGTCTGCCCCAGCTGTGGCTACACATGTAGCTTACCATCACCAAGTGTGAATGAGGAGTGAATGAATAATGTATCTATACTGTTAAGCAACTTTGGGTGTCATGAAAAGCGCTATGTAAGTGTGATGCATTATTATTATTATTATTATCATTATTATTATTATTACAATAAGAAGTTCACAACAGCAGCTGCTTCATCTTCAACTAAGACTGACATCCAAGAATGACCATGGGCCTCATTTATCAAAAAGCATGTAAAAAAGCGTGTATCCACAATGCTAAATGAGGCCCCAGGTTATAAGACAGTCTTTCTGTAACTCAACCACTTGAATTGCAGCAGTAATGGGGCTGAGAGGTACATTCTTTGAACATTAGCTAATCATTGACTGTGCATACAGTAGCATCCTCAACAAAGTACCTCCATCGTTGTTAACCCTAACCCTAACCTGGCCTTTATTTTACTGTGAAGTGGAAATCTGCTGACTCTGCCACTCACATGGATGTGGTCGTGTTCTGTTTTGCAGTGGATAGAATGTAGATGACCTTTGTCCCTATACTCCCAAGCCTTAGTGTGATGCAACAGTATGGACAATGAACAGCTGAGTGGAATCTGAGCAACTAGCAAGTGCAGCAAACAGTCAATCAGCTGTTCAGGTGTCTGTTGATGCTCATCAGTCAACATAAGTAGCATGTTTGAGGGAGCAATATGGCTCATCATTTGGATCTGCTTGCAGAAGGGCATACAGAAAGCTGGCCTTCTAGTCTAGTTGTAGTAGGCAAGTAGACCAAGCATTTTTCAGAGGTGACAAACAGGTCTGATGCTTTTCAATGCTATAAATCTGCTGGATCAACTCTGCTGCCCTTTACAGAGACTCTTCTACTCAATTAAAGCTATCTGTCATTCTGTTCACAAACACTTTTGTTATACTGGGTGAAATGGTCCTTCCATCCTGAGAACAGTCAGTACATTATGTATTCATAAAAAAAGGAAGGAAAAGAATCAGACCTCTGTAGCAGCTGCAGGACTGTAAAAACTGTAATCAATCCCTGCCATTCGGTCCGAATGGAGAGAACCAGGGTTCTAAATTAACCTGCCAAATGCGAGTTAAAAATCACTTTGGTGTGCGTTAATTAAATCTTAGTAGCCGGTTTGGTCCGTGATCCATGAGGCAATCAGTCAGAGCCGCTCTACTGTTCTCGCTCCCTGGGCCGTACTGACTACATTTCCCATGAACACTGTCTTGATGCTATGTGATGATGTATAAGACGCCCATGGGCTGCGCGCAGGCAGTGCAACCAACCAGAGTGAAAAACCATGGAAACAGAAAACACAAAGAAGATGGAGCAGAAACTATCAAAAGAAGAGACGGAGCAAGCTAAAGTAAAAAAAAAAAAGTAGCCTAAACATAAACTAAATGCATTGGTGGTTGGTTGGACGGACGTCTGGGGGTGAGAAGAGGAAGGAGGCAGGGAATATTAACAACAATGCGTCCATCCATCCATTCCTTTTCTTCTGCTCATCCAGGATCGGGTCGCAAGGGCAGCAGCTTCAGCAGGGAAGCCCAGACTTCCCTCTCCCCAGCCACTTCGTCCAGCTCTTCCGGGGGCATCCCAAGGTGTTCCCAGACCAGCTGGGAGACTGGTCTTGCTCCAGCGTGTCCTTGGTCGTCTCTGGGGTCTCCTGTAGGGCTTCCAGGAGGTAGCCTAACGAGATGTATGTATATGTGATTTCTTAGTTATTGTTTTGTTTTTTTTTCATTCACTAACAGTTAAAAAATTGTGTTGTCAAAATGGGGTGCTGTGTGTAGAGTTTGAGGGAAAATTAAATTATTCCATTTTGCAATAAGGCAGTAACAAAACAAAATGTGAACAACAAAGGATACGGTAGGGATGGCACCCTGACAGCCCAGGCTCATCGGGGTGGTCCTTGTAGAAATCCCTGATGAGAGTCTTGCTTTCTATGAAGCTTGCCGGGATCCATTGCCGCTCCTCTGGTCCAGTCTTCCCTGTGGATGAGAGGCTGCCTCCCCCACAGGCCGCCAGGAGCTTCTTAACCATGTAGGCTAGATCAATAATCCATGGGGGTGGAGGAGGCTGAGAAGGAGTGACCATGGGGCTCTCCCGAGCTGGCTTAATGTTCCCCATGTGGAACATGGGATGGACCTTTAGTGAGCGAGGCAGTCTCAGGAGGACCAACACCAGGTTCACTACCTTGGAGATTGTGAACTGCCCCACGAACCAGAGGGCCAGCTTCCTGGATGGACATGATGCGGGAGATTGTATATAAAATAAAAGAGATCAGTCAAAAGCCTGATTAAAAAAGTGAGTCTTGAGCCTCTTCTTAAAGTCCTACTCAAATTGATAATTTGGTAGATTGTGCTGCAGACTCTCTGCGAGCATCTCGAGACTCTGTTGCTCCTCTAAAAAAGAAGATAGTAAAGCACAGAAAGCTGGCTCCATGGTATAACCCTCACACCCGCAGTTTAAAGCGAGCAGCAAGAAGATTTGAAAGGAAGTGGCGTTTAACCGGTCTGCAAGCGTCTCGCCTGGACTGGCATGATAGTTTGAAAGCTTATAGGAAGGCTCTCCGTAAGGCCAGAGCAGCTTATTATTCATCATTAATAGAGGAAAATAAAAACAACCCCAGGTTTCTTTTCAGCACTGTAGCCAGGCTGACAGAGAGCCACAGCTCTATTAAACCATCTATTCCCATAACCCTCGGTAGTAGTGACTTCATGAGCTTCTTTAATGAGAAGATTATAACTATTAGGGAGAAAATCAGTCACACTGTGCCTTTGACTGAAACTGCTTTGTCTTTAAACACAGGAAGCATAGGACTCATTGAAGAACTTGATGTATACTTGGACTGCTTTTCTCCCACAGACCTCCACAAACTGACTTCATTGATTTCCTCATCTAAGCCTTCTACTTGTCTCTTAGATCCCATCCCAACTTCACTGCTTAAAGAAGCTTTACCGTTACTGAGCACCTCTTTATTAAACATGATCAACTTATCTTTGCTGTCAGGCTATGTACCTCAGTCATTTAAAGTAGCCGTAATCAAACCTCTTCTGAAGAAGCCCGGTCTTGATCCAGAGGTTTTAGCCAACTATAGACCAATATCCAACCTTCCTTTTCTCTCTAAGATCCTTGAGAAAGCAGTGTGCAGTCAGCTGTGTGACTTCCTCCAGAACAATAATCTATTTGAGGACTTTCAGTCAGGATTTAGAAAATATCATAGCACCGAGACCGCTCTGGTGAAAATTACTAATGACCTGCTAATTGCGTCAGACCATGGACTCGTCTCAGTACTTGTCTTGTTAGATCTTAGCGCTGCTTTTGATACTATTCACCACCATATCCTGTTGCAGAGATTAGAACATTTAATTGGCATCAGAGGAACTGCTTTAAGCTGGTTCAAATCCTACTTATCGGATCGATCACAGTTTGTTCACATTAATGACGAGTCCTCCATGCAGTCCATAGTCAGTTATGGAGTTCCTCAAGGCTCTGTGCTTCGGCCTATTCTATTTACTTGATATTTGCTTCCTTTAGGCAATGTTATCAGGAAACACTCCATAAACTTTCACTGTTATGCAGATGATACTCAGCTAAATTTGTCATTTAAGTCAGACAAATCCAGCCAGTTAGCTAAACTCCAAACATGTCTTCAGGATATAAAAACTTGGATGATGCACAATTTCTTGTTGTTAAATTCAGATAAAACTGAGGTTATTCTAATTGGCCCTGAAAATCTCAGAAATAACCTATCTAATGACTTATTTACTCTAGGTGGCTTTGCACCAGCCTCGAGCACCACTGTAAGGAATCTAGGGGTAATTTTTGACCAAGATATGTCCTTCAACGTCCACATGAAACAAACAGCTAGAACAGCTTTTTTTCATCTGCGCAACATTGCAAAAGTAAGGCATATTCTCTCCCAAAACGATGCAGAAAAATTAGTCCATGCATTTGTAACTTCCAGGCTGGACTATTGTAACTCGTTATTATCAGGCTGCCCTAATAAGTCTATCAGGACTCTCCAGCTGGTCCAGAACGCTGCAGCACGTGTTCTGACCAGAACCAGGAAAAGAGACCATATTTCTCCGGTGTTAGCCTCTCTGCACTGGCTCCCTGTAAAATCTAGAATAGAATTTAAAATCCTCCTCCTCACCTACAAGGCACTGAATGGTCAGGCACCATCTTATCTTAAGGAGCTAATAGTGCCTTATAATCCTGCTAGAACTCTACGCTCTCAGAATGCAGGACTATTAGCGGTTCCTAGGGTTTATAAAAGTAGAATGGGAGCTAGAGCTTTCAGTTATCAAGCTCCTCTTCTGTGGAACCAACTCCCTCTTTCAGTCCGGGAGGCAGACACCATCCCCTTATTCAAGAGTAGGCTTAAGACTTTCCTTTTTGATAGTGCTTATAGTTAGGACTGATCCAAGGTTGACTCAGGCTGCCTTGGATCAATCCTTAGTTATGCTGCTATAGGTCTAGACTGCCGGGGGACTTTCTCTGACACACTAAGCTTCTCTTCTTCTTCATTTCGATGCCTCCATTAAGTCATTTTACTAACTCATCTTCTTCCCCGGAGTCCCTGTGCTCTCAGCTCCCAGGTGTCCGTGAGCTGAGGCTACTTGTTGAGAAGGAGGTGGTGTCATCCAGGCTTCGTCTGTCCTGATGGTGGTGAGATGGAGAAGAGGCGATGCTGCTCAGGTTGTATCTGTTAGGGTAGTGGAGAAGAGGATGTGTTTTCTCTTCCTCCCTTTAACACATGCTGCAGATTAGTTTTGTGCCTCGTAGTCCCTGTGCGTTCTCACAGGTATCCATGGATCCAGTCTACCTGGTGGAGTAGTGGTTGTGCAGACCAGTCAGGCTTCATCTTCTGGTTCTGAGTGACGTGGTGGTGATGAGGTCATCCTGCGGAGGCTTCTTCTGGTTGGCGTGGTGGAGAGAGGAAGACGTGCTGCCCAGGCTTCTTCTGGTTGGTGTGGTGGAGAGGACGACATGCTTCTCATCCTTTGCTGATAGCTTGATGATGCTCTTCATCCCCTTGGACACTCTCATATAATTCTATATATACACACTGTATATTAGCTGTTGTTATATTGATTTGGACATTTCCATACAATTTTGTATGTTAGTGTTAATGTGTTTTCATTGTTGTTATTCTGTACACATGGCATCTATTGCACGTCTGTCCATCCTGGAAGAGGGATCCCTCCTCTGTTGCTCTTCCTGAGGTTTCTTCTGTTTCTTTTTCCCTGTTAAAAGGTTTTTTTTTTGGGGAGTTTTTCCTTAGTTGATGCGAGGGTCATTTGTAAAGGACAGAGGGTGTCATATCCTGTACAGATTGTAAAGCCCAATGGGGCAAATTCATAATTTGTGATATTGGGCTATACAAATAAAGTTGACTTGACTAAAGCTGACTTGACTTGACTTAAAAATCTCAACAGTCTCTGTGGCCCTGAGGTTAACAGGCCCGTGCCAAAGGGGGTTGATATGGCCTCAGGGCGTTCCTCAGGTTTTCATTTGATAGATCACAAATATGGCAGTTGTCCGGCATTGTCGGAGACCCACAATGGTATTTTCTGACAACGGGTTCCAGAATGAGAAGATCTGATGATGCCCTTTCGGAGTTGCAGTGTGTACCCGACGTTGTTGCTAACGATGACGTCACAGCATGACCAGAAGCAGTGGTAAACAAGGACTTCATGCGCATGCTCATTGCTTTCTTTCATTCTTTTTCATGGGTCTGTCTGTGTTTCTTTGCAGCGCTACATATTGGCGTGGCATATGTATTACATCCTTATCACTCGTTGTCACTTGTTATAGCGTTGCTTTGTAGACGGAAATACCTGCAGCAACATTGTGAGAAAAATCTCAGAAATGTTATCATGCCGTTGTCGTGTAGACGGAGCTTGAGAATGACACAGGTCTCACAGGATCTCACTCAGATCGAGCCCAGATCCCTGATCCATTTATCTTCTTGGACTGGGACTGTTGTGTTTGGACTTAGAAGCAACCAAATGCAATTGGCCAGTTTTCCTTGATAGAAGCAGGCCAATCACTGCTCATATGTTATTTTGAAATGTAATACACTGTGTGTGTGTGTGTGTGTGTGTGTGTGTGTGTGAGTGTGTGTGAGAGTGTGACAGACCTAACTGCAAGATTGAGAGCATCCTGTCGTCACATGAGTTCCTGCTATTATCAGTATCTGTTTATCAAATCGTAAGTCAGCTTAGCTGACTTACGTAGCTATGCTATTTTGCCAAAAGTATTCGCTCACCTGCTTGACTTGCATGTGAACTTAAGTGGCATCCCATTTCTAATCCATAGGGTTCAATATGACGTTGGTCCACCCTTTGCAGCTATAACAGTTTCAACTCTTCTGGGAAGGCTGTCCACAAGATTTAGGAGTGTGTTTATGGGAATTTTTGCTCATTCTTCCAGAAGCGTATTTGTGAGGTCACACACTGATGTTGGACAAGGAGGCCTGGCTCTCAGTCGCCGCTCTAATTCATCCCAAAGGTGTTCTATCGGGTTGAGGTCAGGACTGTGCAGGCCAGTCAAATTCATCCACACCAGACTCTGTCATCCACGTCTTTGTGGACCTTGCTTTGTGCACTGGTGCACAGTCATGTTGGAAGAGGAAGGGGCCAGCTCCAAACTGTTCCCACAAAGTTGGGAGCATGGAATTGTCCAAAATGTCTTGGTATGCTGAAGCATTCAGAGTTCCTTTCACTGGAACTAAGGGGCCAAGCCCAGCTCCTGAAAAACAACCCCACACCATAATCCCCCCTCCACCAAACTTTACGCTTGGCACAATGCAGTCCAACAAGTATCGTTCACCTGGCAACTGTCAAACCCAGACTCATCCATCAGATTGCCAGATGGCGAAGCATGATTTGTCATTCCAGAGAATGTGTCTTCACTGCCCTAGAGTCCAGTGGTGGCGTGCTTTACACCACTGCATTTGACGCTTTGCATTGCATTTGGTGATGTATGGCTTGGATGCAGCTGCTTGGCCGTGGAAACCCATTCCATGAATCTCTCTGTGCACTGTTCTTGAGCTATTCTGAAGGCTAAATGAAGTTTGGAGGTCTGTAGTGATTGACTCTGCAGAAAGTTGGCGACCTCTTTCCACTATGCGCCTCAGCATCCACTCAGTCAGTTTATGTGGCCTACCACTTCGTGGCTGAGTTGCTGTCGTTCCCAAACACTTCCACGTTCTTATAATACAGCTGACAGTTGACTGTTTGTGCTCCTGGACAGATGCACATGTTAGTACATTCAAGTTCAACACATTTATTGTAATATTTTAAGGCATGTGAATGTAAAGTTGTTAACTGTGAATTTGTGGGTTGTTTGTGTTACAAGCGTGAGCCATTAGAGATATTTTTTGCCCTTCTAAGTATTAGCCTACACTTTCAGAGGTATTTTTGCACTCTTTTGTACTAACAGACTGACTACATGTTTTTGAAGTGGGTATTTTTGCACTAGAAGTTTATGCTCATTGAGGCAGACCACATTAGTCTTGAGAAGGTCTGGAAGATAAGTTTCAGTGTGCAGAGGGGAGTCCTTTGCTGGTACTAGTTTGTTTTGTTTCTGCAAGAACTATGCAGCAGAAACTGTTGTGCCAAACTTTATTTTTCATTTCCTATTTTACTTATTTTATTACATATTAACTGAACTGATTTCTATGTCCTGTGCTGTTCAGTTTCACCAGGGTACATATATATATATATATATGTATGTACACACACAATGGATAAAATAACTCATTTTACGCTCTTCCAATCCCCACTTCACACAACTACTTGAAATTTTGTCTTAGTGCAGGAATTTTTAAGCAGTCTGTACTGTCCGATACACTGACAACACGTACACGTAAAAAACAACAAACAATCAATAACAATCAAGTAGGAAATATGATAATTTCAAGCCTTTAGCTTAGCAGTACCACCTCAACTCTTCATGAGTCTTGAGGGACACTCATTTGTCCCAATGTTTTGGAAAACAGTATATTCACAGGAAAAACATCTGCACAGTGCATGCACAAGAATGTTATAAAAAGTGAAAAACAACAAACAACAAGCAATTAAAAACTATTAAATTCATTAAATTACAGAGCTACTGGAAACTCTGTCTCTTGCGTCAGCGCCATTGCTAGGAGCTATTTTGATAGTATTGGCATAATGTGAACATTTAATTTCCTACAGTCAGTCCTCCTTCAATCCTCAAGTGCCTCTCAGAAGGAAAAGGTTATTGTTTGTTTTGTGTATTGTCACAGAGATTATACTATACTAAGTATAGTAGAATGCAACATTGAGCTGCAGTGGTCAAGCAAGTTTTTATCAGCCACAGGTCTTCTTGTGGTGCACTGGGGGTTAAATCAATGGCGATTGTACTATTTGTTTATGGTGAAATGTGGTTGTGACATACTGAGCTTGTTTGTGATGTGTGTGTGTGAGAGTTGGAGGTTTAAAGTACATGTCCTTTGTGTATGTTCTCAATTTCACAATTTAAATGTGTGTGTGTGTTGGGGGGTGGAACAAGAAGGACGGGGCAAAAGCTTTTTCTCTGAAAGCACATGGTAAATCCCTCTGTTTTCTTCAAGCCTGGTCACAATGAGAACAGAGGTGTTCATTGTTTATTTCCTTCCTGTGCTGACAAGGATTGCACAGGCAACACCAGGTAAGAAATCCTTTTTTTACCTCATGATGTCAAACGAGATGAGAATGAAAGCAACACAAACAAATTATGAGGATTGCCCATATTGGCATTTGGTTACAAAAGAATTCCTTTTCAGGATCTACTAAAAACAGCCTTGTTATAGCCTGATCACAAGGCTTTCCTAAAATACCCAGAATTGACATTGCAGTTTTTGTTGTTGTATGAAAAATATATGTTGTAGAACATAATTAAGTAAAAGTTGCTAGGGACAAGGTTTATGTGCGAACACAGATGTTCTGCTTACTGTAGAATGTCGAGAAACCCCAATCTTTTTGTTAAACTCAAGCAAAACCGTAAATGAACCCATATGTAGGACTCAATTGTTAAAAAATATCTATTTTTTATAAAATATCACTTGACATATAAGATATAATAAAACAAAATAAATAACAATAACAAAAATCACGACAAAACGACCATAAAAACATTGAATAAAAATCGTGTAAGTAATCAACAATAAGTCATGTTTGGTGGGGAAAATCTGTTGATTACAAAAAAGTCTTGGCTCAACCACTCAAAACAAGGAGACTCAAACAAACAAACAAACAAACAAAAGGCGAGGCAAAAATTTTCAACTTCTTGGGACGGCTGTGGCTCAGTGGTAGAGTGGGTCATTTAGTGATCAGAAAATCACTGGTTTGAATCCTGGCTCCCCTGACGTGCATGTCAAAGTGTCCTTGAGCAAGATACTGAACCCCAAATTGCTCCCGATGAGCTGCTGGTGCCTTGCGTGGCAGCTTCTGGCATCAGTGTATGGATGTGTGTGTGAATGGGTGAATGGGGCATGTAGTGTAAAGTGCTTTGAGCTGTCGGTAGACTGGAAAAGTGCTATACAAATGCAACACCATTTACCATTTTTCAAGGCTTGAAATTAAGCAAAGTGTGGGTCAGGATGATGGTTGTCTGAGGCACCGACAAGACAAGGGGAGATGAGATTACTAATACATGAGAAAGTAGGGCACAGGTGAACACAATCAGGGTGGGTCAGACAACTCCAACAAACAAACAAAACATAAAGCAGACTAAACCACTAAAACTGATTTAAAACCTCCAACAGCCGTCTTGGCTTGGACGCCATGTTTGCATGAACAGGTCATGACTCAGTGGGTGACCAGTCACCTCACAAGACTGACTTAACAAATCTTTTGGCATGGCAGGTGGGGGGTGGCATACCCCTTAAATATCCTACTGAATATTGTGAAAAGAAAGCTGTAGTATTAGGTGCAATCCATACATTTAATTAGAAATCCAAGCTGGGATCCTTCATCGGGGTAAGTATTTGACATAAGTATGTCCAACTTCCTTCAATTCAACGTTGTATGTGTAACTTGACCGAGTCGGGTAATTAGTCACTGTCAACATGTTTGTATTATCTTTTAGATTCTCAAAGTCTTGTTCACACAATGCAGACTTCAAATCAATCTACACTTGCATTCATTGACATTAATTAAAGCAAAAGATGACCTAATTCATGCACTTTTCATGATTACAAGACATTTTGATGTTCAACACTGTTATGGTCCTTTAATACACTAAACACTTTTTTTTACCTTTTATCTTTAGCAGGAAGAGCTGACCCTGTGGTCTGTCTGAAAAATGGCAGAATCAGAGGGGAACGCATTTCTGTGAAAGGCACAGAGAGAGGGGTGACTCAATATCTGGGAATCCCCTTTGCCCAGCCTCCTGTGGGGCCTCTCCGCTTGGCTGCTCCCCAGGATACAGAGCCCTGGGAGGGGGAGAGAGATGGTACCCATCAGCCTCACATGTAAGACTAGATGACGACTGAAGCACCAAAGAGCAAAAGCCATGACAAGTGTAATACTCGCTCCATGTAGCTAAATATCGGCCAACTTTTCTTAATGTATAGCACTATGGCACAACTGGTGCT
Source organism: Synanceia verrucosa (assembly GCA_029721515.1). NCBI lineage: Eukaryota > Metazoa > Chordata > Actinopteri > Perciformes > Synanceiidae > Synanceia > Synanceia verrucosa. The sequence goes on along the minus strand of CM056556.1, from coordinate 19,530,176 downwards.
GTTAATTCATATAACCTGTTATTCTGTATTTCAGAAATGAAATAAGTGACTTGTGGTAAAATAAATTCAAATAATAATAGAGGGATAAGTCTCCAGTTGTTACCCAAATATGGATTATCTTATAACATATGACACAACATGTAGTCTTTAAAACACCTCAAAACAAAACACCTCCGCAGGGTATTTATTTACCAAAACAAAGAAAAGCAGTATAGGCAGGGTTAAACTGAAATATTACCCCGGTCACGATATGAAGTTAAATATTGAACTGAACAGTTTCGGATGATAGCGTGCAGAGGGAATATTTCATGACAACCTAACAAAACAATAGTTATGAATATAACTACGGTTCTATTAAGAAAGCACTGAATGATCCCTTCGAGTATGCATACCAACAATGTCACTTGTGACCAATGGGTGACAAAGGAAAGGCAATAAGTTCTGGTGTCACCAGAGGTTAGGTTCCTCCAGAAACTTCTCGCGTGAACATGAGGATTCTAAGTGACAGAGTGCTATGGCAGTCGTTTGGGATTCATAGAACCATAGTTACAATCGTAACTATGTTTCTATTTCATCCTTGCTGACCGCCAGAAGGTGGTGCTGAAAGCACTGAATGACTTATCCCAGCTTAGTCATGAGGAATCCCAGATGCCAACCTTATTGAGGAGCCTCTGAAGATCGGAGGACTATGCCCAGTGGCTGAGGAGTCACGACATCCATATTGTAGAACCTGGAAAAGGTGCCAGGTGTCATCCATGAGGCAGCGGCACACATTTCCTCCAGGGGCACTCCTCTCAGGGCGGCCCAAGATGTGGACACACTCCTGGGGCCTCATTTATCAAAAAGTGTGTAAATTTATGACTAAACCTGAAGTACACGGAAAAGCCAACAGCGGTTGTACACCCTAAATATATACGCCATTTTCAGATCTGTCTGTCTGTGTATACACAAGTATGCCAGTTTCCCTTGATAAATCACATGTGAGTTGAGAAAAGCACAGACATGAGCACGTCTCAAATCCCTCCCTCTACACGCCCAAACACAAACATATACTGTATGCTCAATGCAAATTAGCCAGTTGAATATAAAGTAGCTATGTGGCTCTGGAATTAGTGGAGTGACAGTGGACACAGAGATCAATATGATTGTTGGAGTGAAAAAATCATGAGTCATCTTTGGCAGTTCTCTGCTCGAAATCTGTATGATTACTGCTACAGTTCCCCAGTACAACAAAAAGTAATATACTTAATTTTAATCAAGTATGTTTGAGTATAACTATAGCAAATATATACTATGGACCATACAGACCATGTTCTTGTGGTTAACTAGAAAGTATAATTTAATACTATTTTGGACTTGGAACATTTTAAGTTTACAAAAGCACACTTTGAAGATATACTGCAAGAAAACCATTCTGTATACTTTATCTGTGTTTTTTTTTTTTTTTTACATATATAGGACCAATTTCGCTTTTGGCCGAGAGAAAAAGGCCGGTTAGAGAAGGACCTCCGTAGTGGATGTGCACTTTACACAGCAAAAATGTGATGAACCTCACAACCAGTCTCACTCATGGTGCCACCACTGTCCAGTTTTAACATTGTAAACACCATAACAACCAATAAACAGACACAGCAGACAACAATTTGCACCAAGCAATAACATTCCCAATAATACCCTTGCATAAACAGTCATTAAATCACAGAAGCATGATGGGAAGTCTCTGCCCACTAGTTCCCCAACACGCTGCTGAGTCAGTGACTCAACATTATTCTGTACAAGGATCAAGATATACCACGTATAAGTTGTTGTATAGTATTAATGTACTCTGTCTTAGACTTTTCTTAATATTTTTCATTATAAGCCAAGTATACTTCACTATACGATTCTTAAAGACATATTCCGGTATTTTACACTTTGAGCTCTCTTTCTAGGTTGCCAAGGATGCAAAAGAGTGGTTGACACCGAAATTTTGAAGATTGTCTCGGGTATTTAGCTTGTTTCGAATCGGCTATGCTAGCTAGCTATGGGTTGCTATGGGCCAATGCAAACCTGTCCAAAGCAACCCCTAAATGTTTGTTTTAAAATATGCGCAAATCACTGGGTAGTTACTGGTGTTCATACCAAATTGATGTTCCATAGCAAATACTGAAGCAAAATACAGCTTCTGTTCATGTTCATTCATGTTTTATCAGGCATTTTGTAAAGCCTCAAACTACTTTTTCCGATACCTCTCAACCGTGTATTAACTTCTGCTCTGTACCTCGTAGCTCCTCTGTGTATTCCAGTTCAGAACGGTATCCTTGACCATCAACCTCAAAATCAAGGTTGTCTTCCTCAAGAATTCACCTTTCGTATTCCATTTTGAGTCCCTGAAATATTTTTTCCCAGTATAATCACAAATCGGAAGGGAGAAACCACATTAGCACAGTGTCTCCGGTAAAACTGAACGGTACTGCTTCTTCTTCTTCTTCTTTGGGGTTTAATGGCAGTTGGCAAACCAACTAAGAGGAACGGTACTGAGGCGAGCTCAAGAACTACAACCAAATGTAAACAGCCCCCATTTCTGTTTCCGATGGTGGAGTAATATCAGCGTGCACTGAGTCTTCCTACAGAAGTCAATGGGATTTACAAAATGCCTCATAAAACACCACAGAAGCTGTATTTTGCTTCAATATTTGCTATGGAAAATCAGTGAACAGCAGTAACTACTCGGTGAGTAATTTTTAAGGGGTTGTTTTGGACAGGTTTGCACTGGCCCATAGCAGCTCATAGCTAGGTGACACAGACGATTCTAAATGAGCCAAATACCCGAGACAGGACCAATCTTCAAATTTCAGTGTCAACCACTCTTTTGCATCCTAGGCAACCTAGAAAGAGGGCTTAAAGTGTGAAATATCGGATTATGCCTTTAAGTATGTAAAATACAGTATATAAAAAGTAAACTTCAACGATACTGCCTCAGTTTTAGTGTAAAATAAGTATACTTATTTATGCTGTGGTTCATTTAAGAACAAGAACAGTGGCTATAACTAAGAACATGTAGAGAATCATAACAGAGAATAATGTTAGAAATATCATCTATAGCAAAATCTGTAGCAAAGACCAAATGTGAAAGATGAATCTATATGGAAAAATATTTGATGTATTTGTAATTTTTACCACGGTGAAGTGATTAGGAGCACTTGTAAAGGCCTTAACAAATAAGATTGTTAGAGTGTAATAAGATTGAAGAGTGTTATTATTGTTAATAGGGCCTGTTAGAGGCAATGATATTGTGCAAGCCTAATAGGCTGATTAAAATGTGAATTTGACAGTACCTTGGGAATAAAAGCAATGTTTGGCCATGGCATGACAGCTGTACCATCCTTATGCCACTTCAGGCATGATGGGCTCATTGACAGTGCATGCAACTCACTGACACTTTTTGCCAAGGTAATGGCTAGTAAGAACACAGCCTTACACTGCAGCTCTGCACTTGCCAGAGGTTCAAAGGGAAGCAGACACAAGGCCGCTAGCACTAGGTGCATGTCCCATGTTGGGGCTCCTGGAGCTCTTGGGGGGGTGATGCCTCAGAACCCCCTTGGGAAATAATGACACCAGGTTATGGCTCCCCACGGAGCTCTTGTTGACTCTGGCATGTTGGGCTGATATGGCTGCCGTATAAACCTTCAGAGTAGATGAGACCGACCTTTATCCAGGAGAGACTGCAAGAACTCCAGAACTGTGGGGACTGAGAAAAGTGCTGGGTCTTCCCCGCAGGTTCCACTTTACAAACAATTTCCACCTATTATCATATTGCAGGCCAGTGGACAGCGCTCTGGCATTTAGAGTGGTCCATCTGACAAGCTCCACAGTTCAGACCCTTCAGTAGCCAGATGCATAGGCAGAGGCGGTGAGGATTGGGATGCCAAACCTGACCCCCTTGTTGGGACAGCAGATCTTTCCTGCTGGAGAGACAGCATGGGTTGCTGCAACAGAGTTTGCTCAGCAGGGGGAACCATGTCTGAGCTGGCCAGAAGGGGGCCACCAGCAGCAGCGTGTGGCCCTCCTGAAGAACTCTCTGAAGTGCTGGCCAGATCAGGGGGAGTGGTGGAAAGGCATAAAGGAGGCCCTCTGACCAAGGGTGGGCCAGCGCATCTTGGCCAACTTGGTGGTTTAGGGGACAGTGGCTTGTTTCCTCTGAGGCAAAGAGATCAACCCCTGCTCAATTGAAAAGACCTCAAATCGTGTGCACCACCTCTGGATGGAGGCGCCACTCTCCTGGTGGAGGATTCCAACGGGATAGAGGAAGCACTGCCATGACACCCTGAGCTTCCAGTGATGATGCCACCTGGTGTCCAATTGGAAGCCGTTCAACCACCTCTGCAGGTGGCGCAATGACAGCAGACCCAGCGGAACCACAGCTGCCCTGGATGTCAGCTTGCCTAAGGAAAGTGATGTATGGCAATGATCTGCTGTTCTGGAAAAGTGTGAGGAAGCCAAGAACATCATCCACCCGGTGAGGGGATGGCTGGACCTTCGTGGTCATGGTGTCCAAGGTCACCCTGATAAAGGTTGTCCTCTGAGAAAGAGTCAGACAACACTTTTTAAAATTGACCTTGAGGACTCAATTGGGTAACATAGGCTAGGAAACCAGTGGTGTCCCGGACCACCTGGGCTTGTGAAGGTGCACAGATCAGCCAGTTATCCAGGTATGGCAATAACCTTCATGCCTTTTGATTGCAGGGGCACCAGACTCATGGGGAGAGGGAAAGCCCAAAAGGGAGCACCCAAAACCTGCAGTGGAAATTGCCTGTGCTGAGGTGCAATGGGGACATGAAAGTAGGCGTCTTTCAGATCAACGGATCTGAAACACTCCCCCTGGGTGACAGACATCTGCTGTAGTCAGGATATGAAACGGTAACACCTTCAAATACTGATTGAGCCCCCTTAGGTCTCGGATGGTGCGGTATCCGCCCATTTTTTTGTCATAAGGAATTGCCTTTTTGGCTAGGAGGGTGGACAGCTCCTGGTCCAGTGCCAATGATGTCACTTTGACCTGGATGGAAACGGGGCTGGCGTCGGAACTGGAGCTGGTACCTGTGGGTTAAGGCAGAGACCACCCATGGATCCGAAGCACAAGCAGCTCAACAACTGAGCTGCTGGTGGGAAAAATAACCGCTGACTGGCTTATTAAGGGTTGAAAGCTGTTGCCCAGTTTCACATTTTCTAGCTGTGTCCAGTGCCTCCACTGCAGCAGAATCAAAAGCTCCCCTGGTTCCACTGGAACACTCAGTAGAGTCCTCCTAGATGCCTCTGTCACAGGGGACTGTGCAAGCAGCACCTGGCGGTGTGCCTGAACCAGTAAAGACATCATTTGCCCAAGCTCTCTTGACAAGAGAGCAAAAGCTTGTAAAGCTGTGTCACTAATGCTTAAGGCAGTGGTGTCTACACTGCCTTCTTGCAGGGAGGCAGAGGAAGCGAACATAAGGTGAGCCAGTGAGTTTCCAATATGTCCAGCCCGTGCATCTGCATTATAGGTTCATGTGAGAAGGTCATCCATCACCACGCATTGGGGGCGAGGGCACCTCACAGCTGGCCAAAGGCCTCCACTGGGGACACAGTGAGGGATGTTATGGCTGGCTCAACACTGGGCATCTGTTCCACGCTGGCTCCAGCTGCCCCATGCATGGCTGCCAGAGCTCGGCCATCTGCTGAGAGCCTGCAGAGAGCCTCAATATCTCTCCAGCAAGCTTGCAGCTCTCTCAAGTCCCCTGATGGGGGAACAACAAAAAAAAAGAAAGGCACTCTGTGACATATCCACATGCAGACGCTCCAAGGCTGTGCTTGATGACGTATGGGAGGGAGGAAAATACAGGCACACAGATCTCACAGCTGGAGGTCAGAGCCGCGGCACTGTGAAAGAGCCCAAATACCACGAGTTAAAAAATCCCACATCGACCCATGAATTTCAGTGTGAAAGTGGTACAAGATGCTTTGAGCATCTCAGTTGAAAAGAAGGCAGCAGTCCTGGGGGGAGGGGTCAACCTCACCAACAGAGGATATCTGCTCCAGTCTAGCAATCTTCAGTACCCGAAGCATGTAGCTACAATTCGTACACGGGCTGTCAGATACACCCTCTCTAAGGTGGTCAGGACCAAGGCACCTTGGGCAGAGGTCATGGCCATAAGTGGCCTGAGGGAGGGCACCACAGGCCACACAACAGTGGGAGCCTTCCATTATGAATGGCTATATGCTAACACTAGGCTAACTGCACTATCAAACAACCAGCAGATGGGGAGAAAACCATGCACCACCCCGCAAGTTTACAGGTTACCAAAGTGCACAAACAGTCAAAGAGAAAACTGGTAGCGGGACGCAAATGCCACCGTCACCGTGCTACTAATAAACTGGGGTATTCCAGTGATTCTCTAAAGAATAGAGCAAAACTGCTGTCTACACCAACCAAATTACAACTCCATCTCAATTGCGATAACCGGTCTCAAAATCACATGCAAGAGGAACTGAACCTCTGGTGACATAGGAACTTTTTGCCTTTCCCGGGTCACCTATTGGTCACAAGTGACATTGTTGGTATGCATACTCGAATTGCGCATGCATGAAAGGATTATTCAGTGCTTTCAGCACTGACTTCTGGAGGCCAGTAGGAATGAAATACAACTTGCCTCAACAGTTAAGCCAACTATTTCATATAAAATAACACTAGTACAAGGGCAAATAGCTTGTCAGTTTTTCATACTCCATTGCACTTAGTTACAGCACAAGGTAATACTCAAACTGGTATTTAGCTCTTGTGGATGACAATAGTCTAAACCATAGGATAACTGGTCATCAAACACAAAGCTATGGATGTTCTGTGCTCCCTGAAGATGACTCATTAGAATTCCCACCAGCTTTCTTCCAAGAACTGAGGCCACACCCCTCTGCCTGAAAACCTCAAACTCAAAATTTTGAGTTTGAGGTTTTAATGCATTCATATTAAAATACAGAAAACCAAATAGGAAATAAATGAAGTTAGGCTGTGCTACACTTGTTGACCCAATTATAAACAAACCATGTTTGGTTGATATGAATTCCAATCTTTTAATAATCTTTGAACTGTAAAGATTATGACACTGTCATTATTTATGTTTCTATTTCTTTTAAGTCATACATTTTAACATTTTAACACATCTGAGCTGGGGCTACAGAATATTTGAGGAATATTGACACACATTCTATTGCTGTCTTTCTATTTCAGGTGTATTCAGAATCCTGAAATAATTGTGAATGTTTCAAGGATGATGTCGATACAGTACACCCCACCAGAAGTGTCTGAGGACTGTCTGTATCTAAATGTATACAGTCCAGCTGAGGCAACAAAAGGGGACAAACTGCCGGTGGGTTCAGCATGTATTCTCTTCAGTTGTTGTAAAGCAGTCACGAAATATGAGATTTCAGTGCTTTATGGCCGGACCTCAAGAGACTCTAAACAGAAGTTTTTTTTTAAAAAAAAGAAAAAAAAAAGAAATAGTCACCTCAGTTTAAAACAGGCCAGTGAAATATTTTTTTCTCATGCATCACAATGCAGGCAATGCATATGAACAAGCTGTTTCTTTCTTTATGGAGATGTCAAGTGTGAATAACATGCTCCTGTCTTGTGTGTCAGGTGATGGTGTGGATCCATGGAGGGGGTCTGGTGATGGGTGCTGCCTCTCAGTATGACGGTTCTTCATTAGCTGCTTATGAAAACATAATAATTGTTATTATTCAGTATCGCCTTGGCATTCTAGGATTCCTAAGGTATGGGACTGTGTTGCTCACTGCATTTCTGAAATGAAAATATCCACAGTATCAACAGTTCTTAAACAAAGGAAGTTTCTTAACTTTTCCTGTTCCAAAGCACTGGAGATGAGCATGCTCGGGGTAACTGGGGTTTCTTGGATCAGTTAGCAGCCCTGAGATGGGTGCAGGAAAATATTGAGGCCTTTGGCGGCGATCCACAAACTGTCACAGTAGCTGGAGAATCTGCAGGAGGCATCAGCGCATCCATACTGGTAAAGGATATTAATCAGTGGAACAAAACATGGACACATTTTAGTTGCATACATTTAAATATTTTTTACATGTTTAGAAGGTTCGATTCCCAGCCCGGGGCCTTTGCATGTTCTGCCCGTGTCCTGTGGTTTCTCTCTGGGTACTCCGGCTTCCTCCCACCATCCAAAAACATGCATGGGTGTTACATCAATTGGCTACTTTAAATTGCCCATATGTGTGAATGTGAGTATGAGTGGTTGTCTGCCTTTGTTTCATAACTTGTGTGTGTAATGTGCAACTGAAAAATACTTACTAAGAGAGTGAAAATGTAATTAAATAAAGGAATGCTTCTTCTTCTTCTTCTTCTTCTTCTTCCTCTTCTCTGTGTGCCCTGCGATGAACTGGCGACTTGTCCAGGGTGTACCTTGCCTTTCACCCTAAGATAGCTGGGATAGGCTCCATTCCCCCACGACCCTATGTGAGGATAAGCGGTAGAAAAGGGATGGATGGATGTTTAGGTTACTCAGATAAGTGTTATGTGTGCATCTTGAATTTACTGTATGTCCATGCATATGTATCATTCCTTATTGACAGACTCTGTCTCCACAAGCAAAAGGACTGTTTCAGAGGGCAATTTTTCAAAGTGGAGTGGCAACACTTGGGACCTACACCACAAGCCATCCTTTGGGTCATGCCAAGGTACTGTAATGTAAAGTGAGTAGATTAGCATGGATTCATAAAAACATATATCAAACACTAAATTCATTCACATGTATTGCTTTTTATTTTACTTTGGCCACTGTCTGTTGTTATAATACCAAATTTGTTGTAGCAATATGAAATGAGGTGATTTCTAATAATTAGTAAAAGACAGACAAATAAATCCTAATAAGTTCAATTTAGACTCTCTACCCGTGGAGACAGAGCCTTCTCGGTAGCAGCGAGTATATACACTAAGAGGCATTAAAAATGCAACAAAGTCAATGTAAAATAAAATTGAATACAACTACTTTGTATACAAAAAAATATTTTGTATATTACCACTCGTGGCTATTGAAACTATGGAGCCACATTTTTCAGCTCAAACAATAAATTAACGTGGCAGACGGTACCAATCCCTGTTTTTGCATGTGTGATTCGTTAGGACATTGTTTGAAAGCTTTCAATGAGTTATTTTGGTGATTTGAGCTCAACTGGTCAAGGCTTTAAAAACCCGGAGGAAAAATGCAAGCTGTCACAGACGGTCACCATGCCACCAGGTTGTTGTTATGCTGAGATCCAGAATGACCGAAGCGAGGGTAGCCAGGCATTTTGGCGTCCACAGATGCACTATCCCACGCCTGCAGGCATGTTATGCACAGACATAATGTGCAGGTTATGGACTGGCCGCCCTATTCCCTGGATATGAATCCGATTGATCACCTTTGGGACAATGTGGATCGCCGTGTATGGCGTCGTATTCCACTGCCGGTGACGGTTGCTGATCTCCATACTGCACTCTTGGAAGAGTGGGAAGCGATTCCAGCGGCCGAAATCAACGCGCTCATCATGTCTATACCACGACGATCACACAAGATACTGACATTTGTCATCCATGTTGATTAATTTTTCTATTGTTGCTTTTTATTCAGTATCATACCAAGTGAAGTCGCCCAATAAATTATGAAAATTCAAATTAATATAGAAAAAAATACAATGTTGCATTTTTAATGCCTCTTAGTGTATATACGTATATATATATATATATATATATATATATATATATATATATATATATAAATACGTATATATATACATATGTATACACATATATACGTATATACACACATATATACATATATATATACACACATATATATGTACACATGTATATATATGTATATATATGTATATACATATATATACATATATATATAGGATACATTTTTTCATGTATTTGTAATTTTGATTGACCTCTTTCTTATTAACTAGATTGTTGCCAACCTCACTGGATGTGACCTCAACAGCACAAAGGAATTGGTCCAGTGTATGAGGGGGAAAAGTAAAGAAGAGCTAGTTGATGCAACTAAAAAGGTAAATGGTCGTGAGACGGCATGCAAGCAGACATGTTATGTACAGTGTTTTTAGCGTTAATTTGATTATGTGGTTCATTGTGGTACTTCAAGTTTTATCATTGTTAAAGTCTAATTTTTGTTAAATAAGATCAAAACTAGACAGAAAAAACACAATGAGTGCCATCCAAACATGAATGGAAGAAGCAGAAAGTTACTGCAAAGAAGCTGGGAATGACATGAATTACTGTATCAGGAAGTTACTGCAGGATGGATCCAGGGTAAAAACTGGACAGAGATGAGGATGAGATTGAGAGGAGCCACAGAAGTCAACAAAATGGTCAAATTATTTTAGGAGGAGATTTTAACCAAGTACTTGATGATCACGTAGACTGTAGTAAAACTAGACTTGGCCTAACCCCAAGACATAGAACTGCTATACAGAGTCTACAATCAACTGATAGTTGGAGACTCATTAATCCACAAGAAAGGGGGGTACATATTTTATTCTCATTCTCATAGAATTTATTCACAAATAGACTTCTTTCTTATCTCTCATTTACTTATTGATATCGTCACATATTGTAATATGGGGTTTTATTTTTTTATTTGTTTATTTATTAGAATCCCCATTAGCTTTGCCCTTAAGTGCGTCTATTCTTCCTGGGGTCCACCCTAAAAACATACATTAAAGATTAGGCAAATTTGAAATGATACAATACCAAAAATAAATTAGACTAATAGATTAATTAATTAACTAATTAATTAATTAATTAATTAACAAATATATTAATTAAAAAACATTAGACAAATTTAAAATCATACAGTCATGATAGACCAAAAAGTAAAAAAGTAAAAATAAAGCAAATAAAAAGACACAAAAAACAACACTAAGGCAATCACAGCTTGGCTAAATTATATATTTTTCTTCTCGTGCTTTCTTGAAGCAGACTTTATCTTTGATCTGTTTGAAATTCCTTGGTAACCCATTCCATGCAGAAGAACCTCTATACAGAATGGTTCACTTCATATAATTACATTGTGGCCTAGGTATTACCAACTGCCCACTACTGACTTGACGTGTTGACAAAAAACACTATATATGAGTTTTTCACAAAAGTATTTTGGCATATTGTACCATATAACAGTTTGCACGAATAGCAGGAGATGTAACGTCAATTAATTAGTCACAGTTAACCAGGACAGTTACGTTTATGAATCTCACACACATTGGTGCGGAATGAACAATTAAGAACTAATCTGGCAGCCCTGTTCTGTACAATCTGAAGGGTTTTTTTTTTTAAATGATTTTGACCAGACAACAGGGCAGTACTCGAGGTGTGACAGAACACGTGATCTAACAACATCGTTCATTATCGAAGATGAAACAAAAGCAGAACATTTCCTTGAAAGAGCAATGCCCCTTCCAATCTTAGAGACGATATCAATCTGGTCAGACCAAGATAGTAGACTATCTAATTTAACACTTAGTAATTTAGTTTGAGTGACCTGTAAAATTGTTATTCCAACTATAGACAGATTAAGGGCAGTTGCACTGGCAAGAGCATTCCTACTGCCAAATACAATGCATTTAGTTTTGGCAATGTTCAATACTAATTTGTTCATTTTCACCCATTTGTGATCATATGCAACTCAGCAAGCAGATTTTCCCTCAGCTCACAGGCACAGAACAAAGTAGAGTTATCAGCATACATAACAACATTAGCTTTTTTAGCATATGGGAGATCCATCCATTATCTACTGCTTATCCTCATAGGGTCGCGGAGGGGCTGGAGCCTATCCCAGCTGTCTTAGGGCAGAACGCAGGGTACACCCTTTACAAGTCGCCACCTCATCGCAGGGCACATAGAGACAGACAACCAGACAGACAGACACATTCACACCTACGGTCAATTTAAATTAGCCAATTAACCTAATCCATGCATGTTTTGGGATGGTGGGAGGAAGCTGGAGTACCCGGAGAGAACCCACGCAGACATGGGGAGAACATGCAAACTCCACAAAGAAAGGCCCCGGGCCCAGGATTCGAACCCTTTACCTTCTTGCTGTGAGGCGACAGTGTTAACCACTACACCACCGTGCCGCCCCCTTATGGGAGATCATTAGTAAAAATTGAAAATAAAAGTGGCCCCAAGCACCTCCCTTGTGGAACACCACTAGATATTTCTTTATGATCTGAAAAGCTACCATTAAAAAACACTCGTTGTGCCATGACAGAAAGGTAACTTTTCAACCAGACGAGAGCTATAGGTATGAAACCATAACATTTGAGCTTGTCGATTAGAATACTGTGATCATTGACATCAAAAGCACTAGTAATATCTAAGAGCACAGCACCAACTAGCTTCCTATCATCCATATGTGTTAACCATTGGTCTGCCGTTAGTGCAGTGCTAGTAGAGTGCCCTGGTCTGTAAGCATGCTGTGCTGATGCAAGTAGACAACTTTTACTAAAATAATTAAGCATTTGATTAAAATTGGTCTTCTCAAGTAGCTTGCTTAGCAAAGGGAAATACTAATGGGTCTACAATTTGATCTCCTCAATTTTGCCATGGGTAACCTCATCAAATGCAAAATGACATGTTCTGTTACTCATGATACTGTTGACAATGTTGAAAGTTAACATCATCATCTTGCATAAAGGATCTCAAGCCATCTACTTTGTTGATGAAAAAGTTGTTTAAATAATCAGCAACATCATATCCCCTGGTAATGAACTGACCATCACAATTGACATATCTCTGAGAATTACCTGACTTCTTACCCATTATTTCATTCAAAGTTTTCCACAGTTTTTTACTTACAGAGTTGTAAGTGGAGCATGCAAGTCCACCAACTTTACTAACCTATCCGTGAAAATTTCCAAAGCAACATTTGCATCACTTTCTTGAAAACACATCAGACCACTGCAAATTACTAACTTATCAGTTAATGAATCTGCATTAAAACTTTTATATGATCTTTGCTAAATAATTCTAGCTCCAGACTTTGGCATCTTGGTCCTCCTTGTTAGAGCAATGAAGTTGTGATCACTACAGCCTACTGCTACTGAAACTGCTTGTGAACACAGCTCTTGAATGTTAGTGAAAATATGATCGATACAAGTTGATCTAGTGGCACCTTCAGTGTTTGTAAAAATTCTAGCTTGATGAGACACAACCTCAGTAAGATTACAAACATTGACTATAGACATCAGCTTTTTATGTAAAGGACATTTTTTTGAAAACCAATCAATGTTTAAGTCACCCAAAAGGAAGATATCTTTACTTTCATCGGTCACCATATCTAATGTTTCACATATTATATCCAAATAATTGACATTAGAACTGGGAGGCCTATAACAGCAACCAACTAAAGAAGGTTTGCTATGTGGAAAATGAACCTGTAGCCATATTAATTGTCACTTGTCATAATATCTGTCCGTAACATAACTGGAATATGCTCCTGAACATAGAATGCGACTCCACTGCCATATTTATCTCTGTCTCTTCTATATAACTTAAATACAGCAACAGCAAGCTCAGAGTCATCAAAAGTGTCATCCAGGTGTGTTTCTGCCAGAGCTAAAACATGGATATTGTCTGTGGAACAGATTCTGGTGATCTCATGAACCTTTTTCCTAAGACTGCATATATTCAAGTGAGCTAAAACCACACCCTTCTTTGAGAAACTTGATAGCATAAAACTTACAGTTCATGGGGAAAAAAAGTAAGGACACAACGCAATCACTAGAAAAGGAAAAGGTTGACTTTTAGCATAACGATATGATGAAGAATAGCGTCAAAAAATTGTCAGATAAAATTTGAATTTCATGAAATACTGTACATTATAATAGAAAGACAGAATATTCATTGTTTGGACTTAAAAGTTTTTTTATGAAAATGGAGAGAATAAAGGGAGGTAATTAGCAAGACAGCTAAAGTCTCAGGAACGGACAACACTATTACTGCAGGTAGAGAAAATAATGAGCTAATCACATTATCTACAGACATCTGGATAAGGGGCAATCCCCTCACTCTGACACCTCTCCTCCCATGCATGTGCATGTGTTTGTTTCATAACTTCTGTGTGTAATGTGCAACTGAAAAAATATATATGCTAACAGAGTGGAAATTAAATTTCTCTCATTGAGGAATCAAACAAAGGAGTTCTTCTTCTTCTTCTTCTTCTTCTTCTTCTTCTTCTTCCTTTCTCCAAAAGTGAACTTTGCAACAGGTCCCTCAAAGGGAAAAAGATAGTGTAGATATCCCATGTCAGATGCCAAAGTAAGAACTGCTATTATGTCTATGAAAACTGGGAAGTCACTGGGTATGGATTGGTTCCCAGCAGAATTTTATAAGAAATATTTAGATGTCCTATGTCCTTTAGTGGAGCTATTATGTCCCTAATACCAAAAAAGAAGACAAAGATTTAACAAACCCAGCTAACTATAGACCCATGAGCCTAATTAATGTTGACTGTAAAATATTATCAAAGATATTAGCTCTGAGATTGAAGAAAGTTCTGCTAACAATTATACATAAAGATCAAGTGGGATTCGTAAAGAACAGATCGTCTGATAACATGACGAGATTAATCATCTCTTGTGGATGAATAAAACTAACCCACAACGTGTAGCAGCCATATCTCCAGATGCCCAAAAAGCCTTTGACAGGGTGGAGTGGGCTTTCTTATTTGCAACTCTTTCAAGGTTTGGATTTGTTGCTATTTTTTGTAGATGGATGAATCCTGTATTCAAATCCAAAGGCCACAGCTTTTACTAATGGGACAGTTCAGTTCTTCAACATATCTAGATCAACACGTCAAGGATGTAGTCTTAGCCGACTTTTTTTTAAAAAATATTTTATTTATGGATTTTGCAATATTTTTATTTAGGTATATAGCAGAACCAGTAAAGAATACAAATAATGACATACAGGAGACACAGAATACACACAAAAAATAATTATAATAATTAGTAATAATTATAATTCAGTCCAATTGACAAACACAGCACCAGTAATTATTAGAGTAAGAATATTACGTTGACGAAGAGGGAAGCAAGGAATACGTACAGCTGTTAGGTAATTCTTGACAAGTACAATAAAAATGGTTGCCTTTGATAAGTCAAAGGCTGCCTTGCTAAGAGAAACATTGTACCGAATCCTTTTCATGTGCAACAAACAAGTGACTTCTGAAAGCCAGGCCTTATAAGAAGACACCTCATCACTCCTCCAAGTGGGTTAAAATATTCCTTTTGGCAATAACCATACCATAGTGTATTGTTTTACGATGCACCTTCATGGGTGTAGAAAGGTGTTGAGAGCCACCTAAGATTAAGATATGAGGGTCTAGGTTCCCTCAATTGATCTGCACTTTGGGCAGGAACCTTAGCCCATTTTTGTTCCCAATATTTCTTGAAATTTGGCTGTCATGATAAGAGAGGAATCAAGGGTCTGAGGAGTTACCAGAGGAGGTAGGGAGCATAAACCATTCCTCTATACTGATGACATTTTGGTACTGTGACAGGACCCAGCCAATTCCACAGCAATGTTCTTGGAAATTATCACAACATATTGTAATTATGCATTAACTGGCACAATCAGAAGCTATGCCAGTATCTCAGAATGCTGTTGACTTCACGTGGTTTCCGAAAGATATGAAATATTTAGGGATAAAACTCAAAACAGACATTGGAGAAATTATTGTCACCAATTTGGAGAAAGTACTATAATAAAACGAATAAAAGTTAATTTGGATAACTGCAGCAGGTTGACTTTAACACTTTGGGGGAAAATCAATGCAATTAAAATGGTTGTTGCCACACAAATGAATTATCTAACCAGAATGATACCTTTCAGCATCCATCAACAGCTATTGATAAGATTGAAAAAATGATAAACTGTTTTCTTTGGGGTAGATAAACTATAACAACCAAAGAAGGAAGGGGGCTTATCTTTACCAAATGTATTTTATTACACTATTTCTTTTGAAATGACAAAACTTGAAAAACATTTGGGTGGAACAAACAGTGATTTGGACTGGATCCCGATCAAGCAAGAACTGACCTCTCCTTTTAAACCCACCAAAACTCTTGCTCAAACAATAAAACAGAAGAACTACAATATGATGAACCAAATTTTAAAACATTCCAGGAAAGTTTGGCAGGAAGTAGCAGGAAAATGTAGGATAGAGCATGGCACATACATGCATGCCATGTGGGAATGTCCCAAGATTTTTCCTTTGAGGGAGGTCATTTTGGAGTATTTAGGGATTTGGTTGAAATACAAACTCAAAAGTTCAAAAGAGACTGTGTCTCCTTGGAGACAGAACAGTAGTGGCACATTTAAAGAAATTTAAATTTTGATATTGAAAGCTGGCCTATTAATGTGTGCACATCTGATTCTAAGATGTTTGCAGGAACCACAAACTCCCAGACTGGCTATTTGAAAGGTTCAAATGATCAAAATGACTGTATATGAAAAAATGCTGACGAGACTGGGGGCAATACCATGTGTTTAATGAGCAATGGGAGAGGTTTAGAGACCATTTATGTGGAGGAAACAATGTAAACTTGTCAGACATTGATGAAATGTACCACACCCACTGCCTGCCTTCCCTATATTAAAACTTCTTTTTTTTGACAATTTGTGACAACACTGTTTCATGACCTGCTTCTTTCTTTTTGTGTGATCCCTTTTGTTCAAGGGTAATGTTTTGATTTCTGATAAATATCAAAAATGAATAAGACTGTTAATTATAAAGGTTGCAATAATGTTCAGTATCAGTAAGTTCTGCCCTACCTGTGTTTAGATGAAACTTTACCTGGGAGCCACAGTGGATGGTGTGTTTCTTCATGACACAGCAGAAGAACTTCTCAAGAGGAAAGAAGTGTTGAGGGTTCCAGTGATGTTGGGAATTACAAACCATGAGTTTGGATGGATCCTCCCTCAGGTCACATAGTTTTCAACTTTTTAATTTCAAACATTCAGTCATAATATACTCTGCCCAACTCCTGTTATTTATGCCAATGCCATTCAATCTTCAGATTTTATTTTCCCAAAGGAATTGGGGTGGTTTGTTGACCTTGAAAGATTTATTCTTCCTCATGAACTAATTCTGAAGCACTGTCCCAATGTGTGTCACAGAGCTTTGCCCCTCCTGGCTGGGACAATGGCATGAACAGAGAATCTGTGCTGGCAGTGGTGAACATGTTCAATCCTGCAGGGGTGAGCTCCATGATAGCTGTTGCTATTGATGATCTTGATTGATTGATTTTTTTATTATTATTATTATTTTTGATATCAACAACTGTTAAGACTGGGACAGAACTTGATGTGAACACAACTGTACACCTCAAACAAAGTGAAGTAAAACGTATTTATTGATAACCTAAATCAAATCGAACACTTGACAAGAAACTCACGCTACTGATATAACCTAACGTGAGGGGAATGTCACTTCTTCATAAAGGAAAAGGAAATCTATGATATTTCATAAAATAACTGAACTCACTCAGATGAAATCTAATAAACAGAAAATCAATCTGAAGAGGAGAAAACTTACACACAAAATGAGAAAACAACAGAAGTCTACACTTGGCTCAACAACACAGGTGCTCCTTAGGGGTGGCTGATACTGGGAATTTTGGTAGAGATCCGATACCAAGTAAATAATGGGCTAGTACTGCCGATACCAATACGTCATCATCATTGAATAATTTGCCTTCAGTTACTTGATTATAATAAAATAATACATAAATAACAATACATATTTTAATATAATTTATGATATATAAAATATTTCTTTATATAAGCGTATATTTTTCCAGAGTTCCAGTAAAATAATTACATTTTTTTTTCAACTGGCCGAATTTATGATAATAGTTTAATAAGTCTGCTAAAATTGCTTCTCTGATCACTGTGAAAAACATTGCTAAATGCTGAAGATTACCTGGATACTCCTGTTTTTTTGGCTGAAAAGCCTTTGCCAGAGACCTCCGTCTCTTTGTTGGGGGTCTCCCCCTTCCTCCTCCTTCCTCAAACTTTTCTGCAGCTGCAGTTCTCTCAAGGGTGAACTACCTTCATGTGTTTAAATAAGTTGTTGGTGTTACCACAGTGGCAAATGTTTTTTGCATACATCACGTGGCAGTGTCCCTGTCAGCTGCAGTGAAGAAAGTCCACACTGCACTTCTCTTTCTCTACGCCATCACGACTCTCCATGAGAGAGAAAGAGAGAGACAAAAAAAGAGAGTCACGCTGTTTACGGCTTCGGAGAGACGCTGCATTCTTATGAACTCTTATGAACTCTGTGGTAATTTGCTGGACGTGTAGAAGAGAAACTACAACTAAAGTATCGATCTCATCACGCTAGTATTGATCAGATACCAATACTCACCTTGGTATCGATACTATTGATACTTAGATCGATACGCCCACCCCTAGTGCTCGTGTAAAATGAGGGGAAAGCTAAGCAAAAATGCTACTACTTGTTACTTGGAGTAACAAACTATGTCCGGTTGATCAGCCAGGAGCTGTTTGTCAGTCTGGATGCTGAAGTACTGGGTACAGATGGGTACAGATGTTCCTATACTATCCCAGCCACATGGTTGTGTCTCTCCATGTAGGCCCTACGCTGATCCAGCTAGCAACTTACATAAGATAAGATAAGATAATCCTTTATTTGTCCCACAGATGGGGAAATTTGCATCGTTACAGCAGCAAAGTGGATAGTGCAATAAATCACAAGGAGGGCCTATAAAAACTAAGAACAATAACAACAGTAGAAAACGACCAAGTAAAGAAAACTATAGCATCATATATACAATAAGTGAATAACTAAGCATGTACTATATAGAACATAAGTGACTGAAATGACTGGGACAAAAATTACTGAACACAGCAGACGGAGTTGCGTGATTAATATAGCACAGTGAATGGTATGGTGAAAGAAGTGGAATTGCACTTGCAATTAATAGATGAGAAACAGTAAATATATCAGAATATTGCACATTACATTATGTATATTAATATGAGTATTCTGAGACATAAGTATGATAATTATATATTGATTATTATATATACAAGATTGTTATATATTGATTATTTAGATATTTA
This sequence comes from Synanceia verrucosa, assembly GCA_029721515.1. Classification (NCBI taxonomy): domain Eukaryota; kingdom Metazoa; phylum Chordata; class Actinopteri; order Perciformes; family Synanceiidae; genus Synanceia; species Synanceia verrucosa. The sequence goes on along the minus strand of CM056556.1, from coordinate 19,510,993 downwards.
TATATTGGTATTACACAAGATTATTTATTATTCCACATGTCCATGGATCATTGCACGTGTGTGGGTTAACGCGAACTGAGTGAGGTGTTGTAGAGTCTGACAGCAGCAGGCAGGAAGGAGCGGCGGTATCTCTCCTTCACACAGCGATGGTGGAGCAGTCGCTCACTGAAGGAGCTGCCCAGTGCTGCCAAAGCAGGTGGTGGGAGGTGTTGTCCAACAGGGATGATAGCTTAGCCATCATCCTTCTGTCTCCCACCACCTCAACTGAGTCCAGGGGACAGCCCAGTACAGAGCTGGCCTTCCTGACCAGTCTGTCCAGTCTTTTCCTGTCCCTGGATGTGAAGCTGCTGGCCCAGCAGACCACTCCATAAAAGATGGCTGATACCACCACAGAGTCATAGAAGGTCCTCAGGAGTGACCCCTTCACCCCAAAAGCCCTCAGTCTCCTGAGCAGCAAGAGTCTGCTCTGACCCTTCTTAAACAGAGCATCTGTATTATCAGTCCAGTCCAGTTTATTGTTTAAGTGAACACCCAGGTACTTATAAGATCTGACGACCTCAATGTCCATTCCCCGAATGTTCACTGGTGCAGGTGGAGAGTGTTGTCGCCTGCCGAAATCCACCACCAGGTCCTTGGTTTTACCTGTGTTGATCTGGAGGAGGTTCTGCTGGCACCAGTCCACAAAGGCCTGAATCAGTTCTCTGTACTCATCCTCGTCCCCATCTTTGATGAGGCCGATGATTGAAGAGTCGTCAGAGAACTTCTGCAGGTGACAGTTGTTAGAGTTGTGGGTGAAGTCCGCTGTGTAGTGTGACGGCCCGTGGAGACTGCATAATCTGCATAATCAGCTGTGGTTGTAATGATGAATGATGTTTTTTTTCCTTCCCGAGGTGATCAGCTGATCGGGAGCACCTGGGGCCCGGTGGTATGGAGGACATAAAAGGGCAGTTGTCGCCTGCCCTCTGTCTCTCCTCGCCAGCGTATATACTTTGCCTTTTTTCGTGTCATTTGTTTTCACTTCACAACACTACACTTTATACGATCACTACACCCACATGTACACGGCTGATGTGCTTGACGTACACACCTCATGCCTGCGTCTCTTTAGTTGTTTTCTGTTCCGCCTTTATTTAAATAAATGTACTATCTTTATTTAATTCCGCACTGTGTCTATCCCGATTTTTGTCATTGACTTTGAGCCTGGTCGTGACAGTAGACTGTGAACAGGAAAGGCGACAGAGCTGTCCCCTGCGGGACCCCAGTGCTGCAAAGAAGTGTGCTGGACACCCAATCCTGTATCCTCACGTACTGTGGTCGCTCTGTGAGGTAGTCCATAATCCAAGTGGTGAGGTGGTGGTCCACCCCAATACGGTCCAGCTTGTCCCCCAGCAATGTAGGCTGGATGGTGTTGAACGCACTGGAGAAGTCAAAGAACGTGATCCTCACAGTGCTTCCAGCCTTTTCCAGGTGACTGAGGGAGGAGTGTAGCAGGTAGATGACAGTGTCATCCACCCCGATGCCAGGTTGATAGGAGAACGTCAGCGGATCCATACAGGGGCGCGCCAGCGGGCGCAGGTGGCTGAGGACCAGTCTCTCCAAGGTCTTCATGAGGTGAGATGTTAGTGCCACCGGCCTGTAGCCGTTGAGTACCTTGGGGTGTGGAGTCTTTGGAACTGGGACCAGACAAGATGTTTTCCACAGCTGTGGTACTCTCCCCAGCCTCAGACTCAGGTTGAAGAGGTGCTGAACAATCCCACAGAGTTGGTCAGCACAGGACTTGAGGAGTCTGGGGGAGATGCCTTCTGGACCTGCTGCTTTCCTCGCCTTCAACCTCCTCAGTTGGTTCCTAACCTGGAGTTAGGTGAAGGACAATTTGGAGGGGGTGAGGGGTAGGATGTCAGAATGTGCAGAGGAGAGGGGAGGGGGTAGGGCAGGAAGTGGTGTAGAGGTGATGACTGGAGGTGAGCTGAGGGTGGAGGAGGTGCAGACAGTAGGGGGTGCAGATAGGGGGGTTTGCCGCAGAAAGGACGGGGGTGGGGGAGGTCAAACCTGTTGAAGAACAGGTTTAGGTCCTGTGCCTACTGTTGGTGTCCCCCAGGCTGAGACTTTGGTTCAGTGTAGCCTGAGATAGTTTTAAGTCCTCTCCGACTCCACAGATGTTATTTTGCTGCAGCTGAACATCCATCTTCTTCCTGTAGCTTAGTATCCCCTCTCTGATCTTCCTCCTGAGCTGTTTCTGTACAGACCTCAACTCCTCCCTGTTGCCTAATACAAAGACTTTCTTCTTCTCCTTCAGGAGAGCCTTAATGTCAGGAGTAATCCAAGGTTTGTTGTTCGAGTAGCACTGTACAGTCCTGGTGGGTACAGTGCTCTCCACACAGAAGGTGATATAGTCTGTCAGGCAGTGTATGAGCTGCTCAGTGTCCTCCCCATGGTCATTACTGAATACATCCCACAGCGTTGTGTTGAAGCAGTACTTCAGAGCCTCCTCAGCTTCATCGGACCATCTCTTCTCTGTGCGAGTGACAGCTGGCTGCCTGTGTATGAGGGGTTTATACACAGGCAGAAGATGTACCAGGTTGTGGTCAGATCTGCCCAGGGGAGGGAGAGGCTGGGAGATGTATGCCTCCTTAGTATTGGTATAACAGAGGTCCAGTGTTTTATTGTCTTGAGTGTGGCAGGAAACATACTGGGTGAAGGTGGGCAAAGTGGAGGATGGAGAGACATGGTTGAAGTCTCAAGAGATGAGAAGGAGGGCATTAGGGTGTTGTGTCTGCAACCTATTCACTGCAAAGAGCAGGACATCACAGGCCACTTCAGTGTTAGCAGAGGGAGGGATGTATGCTACTATTGCAATAGCATGTGAGAATTCCCTTGGTAGATAGACGGGCCTCATGCTAACAGCTAGCAGTTCAATGTCCTTATCACAATGCTGCTCCTTAATAGTGATGTGCCCAGGGTTACACCATCTATCATTAATAAACACTGCCAGTCCTCTTCCTTTCCTCTTACCACTCTCCTTTGTCCTGTCCGCCCGCAGGAGCTGAAATCCGTCGAGCGCGACGGCCGTGTCCAGAGTTAGCGCAGTTATCCATGTCTCTGTGAATAGCATGATGCTACACTCCCGGTATTCCCTCTGATGCCAGGTTAGCACTGCTAGCTAGTCCATCTTGTTGCAAAGAGACCTTACGTTTCCCATGATGATCGAGGGGAGGACAGGATTGTAACGTCTCCTCCTGACGCGACGCATAACACCAGCATGGCTTGCCTGTCTCTTTCTCCTCACCTGGCTGGTGACATCGGGTCTCTCCTGGGGTAGCAGCACTGCCGTGCTACGGAGTGCGAACAGCTGGTCCCTGGTGTAAACAATGGAGCCATGGCAATGTGTGGGATCTCCAGACACGGTTGAAAACAAAGCCAGAAGGATAAAAACCAGTGCAAGTTGAGAGAGTGTCACTTCATATTTATAGTAAATAAATCAAAAAGTTAAGAATAAAAGTACAAAACAAGAATGTTAAAAAATGAGAAAAAGCTCAACGGTGAGCAGGAGCTGCTGAAACAGGCTACCACTCGTGCAGTGATGGAAGAGTCAGCTTCCGGTCAGCATCCCGCTACTGTGTGCTGCGCTGTCTCTGAGGTCTTTTTGGCCAACTTATGATCACAGTGGGATCATGGACAACCACTTGAGTGCAAGAAATACTCAAATTATTTATTTAATTCAGGCAATTATGGCCAATTTAGGGTGACCTAACCCACAATCTGAATTCCGTCTGACGGTCCAACCTTTCGGTGGTGTAGTGGTTAGCACTGTTGCCTCACAGCAAGAAGGTACCGGGTTCGATTTTTGCCTTTCTGTGTGGAGTTTGCATGTTCCAACCGTGTCTGCGTGGGTTCTCTCCGGGTGCTCCGGCTTCCTCCCACCATCCAAAAACATACATGGGGATTAGGTTAACTGTCTAATTTAAACTGACTGTAAGTGTGAATGTGAGTGTGAATGGTTGTATGTGCTCTGCGATGAGGTGGCGACTTGTCTAGGGTGTACCCTGCTTTCCACTCTAAGACAGCCCCCCACGACCCTATGAGGATAAGCGGTAGAAAATCTTTCCCTCTGTTCCAGGCCTCCTCTGCCAACAAACTCATCACAGACGAATACATGAAAGATGCTAAAACACCAGAGGACAACAGAGACACATTCACTGAAATTATAGGAGACCTACTGATGACATTGCCTGTTGTCAACGTGGCCGGATACCACTCAGGTCAGAAAGGGAATGGCACAGACAGATATTGACACTTCAGTACATAATATGAATCAAATGTGAGTAGTTTGTGTCACACCCACATGACTGATTAACTGGTCAATGGTGCAATTGCAGATTACTTGATGTTTCATTAATTTCAGTTCAGCATAATGAAAGCAAAAGGAGTAAGGAGTTGAATTTTGACCTTCATCTAAGCTCAAGTATACACCTATTGTGTTTATCTCTGTTTTATCTATTTGGTGTTTTCAGATTCAGGTGCTCCAGTTTACATGTATGAGTTTACATACAGTGCTGAGATACACAAACACACCAGGCCCTCCTTTGTGAAGGCAGATCATGGAGATGATGTCGGCTTCATGTTTGGTGGATGTTTCTGGAATGGAAATATAAAAATTCTAGGTAGGTAGTAATATACACTATAGGCTAACTATATAGAGATTATGGATGGGTTGTTCTGCGACTGTCTTTTTTCCAGGGCTAACTTGTATGAATATCAGGCCTCTTCATGCCCTTTTGAGGCAACTTTTGGGATATGGTGGAATAAATGAAGGAATTAATAAAAGCACAAAAGTTGCTTCAAACAATGGTTCATTGTTATCACTGTCTGATCCATCTTCAGGTAACATTACCAGAGACGATGAAAACATTTGTAGGACCATGATGGCATACTGGAGTAATTTTGTCCGTACTGGGTGAGTACTGAAAACAACACTATCCTTAAAGCTACACTTAACAAAGTTTTAATATGAACAACCGAAAAAAGGGGTTGCTTACGAGAATTATCTCACAGAAAAGTAATTTACCTCATAAACTTGTTTATGTTTATTTATGTTCAACCTTACTCAGCACTCCACCTGAGTGTTGTGCTGCTTAATGTGTAAATAGGCAACTTTAGAAATTCATTTGTCAGTGTTGTGTTGATAGCTTGTTCCACAAAAAATGCACCTTTTAAGTGTGATTAAATGAGAAGATGCAGCCCACCTCTGGAGTCTGCTCCATTTAAATTTGATTTTTACTGGTACAGAAACACGCAAGGCCAAGCAACAAGCAAGATGACAATATTCAGCAGAATTTGCAAATACAATATACACTATATTGCCAAAAGTATTCACTCATCCATCCAAATAATCAGAATCAGCTGTTCCAATCACTTCCATGGCCACAGGTGTATAAAATCAAGCACCTTGGCATGCAGGCTGCTTTTACAAACATTTGTGAAAGAATGGGTCGCTCCCAGCAGCTCAGTGAATTCCAGCGTGGAACTGTGATAGGATGCCACCTGTGCAACAAATCCAGTCATGAAATTTCCTCGCTCCTAAATATTCCACAGTCAACTGTCAGCTGTATTATAAGAATGTGGAAGTGTTTGGGAACAACAGCAACTCAGACACAAAGTGGTAGGCCACGTTGTTGAGAAACCTCCGCCCCATGGTGAGCTCACGTTTGGACCCGCTGCAGTTTGCCTACCAACCAAACATCGGAGTGGATGATGCAGTAATTTACCTGCTGCACAGATCACTGACTCACCTGGAGAACACTGGCAGCACTGTGAGGATCATGTTCTTTGATTTCTCCAGTGCTTTCAACACGATCCAGCCTTCTCTGCTCAGGGGGAAGCTTGAAAGTGTGGGAGTAGACTGTCACCTGGCTGCATGGACCATAGACTACCTCACCAACAGACCACAGTACGTGAGGCTTCAGAACTGTGTGTCGGACATGGTAGTCTGCAGCACGGGGGCCCCACAGGGGACAGTGCTCTCCCCCTTTCTCTTCACCCTGTACACATCGGACTTCAGATACAACTCTGGGAGCTGTCACCTCCAGAAGTTCTCCGACGACACAGCTATTGTTGGATGTGTGTCTGAGGGGGACGATCGGGAGTACAGGACCGTCATCACTGGCTTTGTCGACTGGTGTGAGCATAACCACCTTCAGCTCAACGCCAGTAAGACCAAGGAGATGGTCATTGACTTCCGCAGGAGGAAGACACCCCAGACAGCACCAGTGAACATCCAGGGCCTGGACATAGAAATGGTGGAGAGCTATAGGTACCTGGGTGTTCACCTCAACAATAAACTGGACTGGACTCACAACACAGATGTCCTGTACAAGAAGGGCCAAAGTCGTCTCCACCTGCTGAGGAGACTGAGGTCCTTTGGAGTTTGCAGGACTCTGCTCAGGACCTTTTATGACACTGTGGTAGCGTCTGCAGTCTTTTATGCAGTGGTCTGCTGGGGAGCAGGGAGCACAGAGAGAAACAGGAAGAGACTGAACAGGCTGGTCAGGAGGGCCAGCTCTGTCCTGGACTGCTCCCTGGACTCCATAGAGGAGGTGGGTGAGAGGAGGATGTTAGCTAAGCTCACCTCCATCATGGACAACCCCTCTCACCCTCTACATGGGACTGTGGAGGCTTTAAGCAGCTCCTTCAGCTGCAGACTGAGACTTCCACCCTGCAAGAAGGAGCGCTACCGCAGGTCATTCATACCATCAGCAATAAAACTTTACAACATCAGCATCACTGGCTGATGTAAACACAATCTGGACTCATCTCCATCTCCATCACTGTCATTGTTATTGTCATTGTCATCACACTATCACTTTGCACAAAAAAATAGAAAATTGCACTGCCACAATAATAATTGTGTTTTAAACAGTTTCATCTGTACAAGTATATATATATATATATTTTTTTCCACTGTATTTTAGTTCATTGTAAATATGTAAATATTTTTTATTCTATTCTATTCTATTTTATTATTATTACTATTGTGTCTGTGTTTTTGTCTTTGTTGCTGTGGCAGGTAAATTTCCCCCCAAGGGGGATGAATAAAAAAACTATTCTATTCTATTCTATTCTATTCTAAACTGAAGGAGCGGGGTCAGTGGATGCTGAGACGTATAGTGCGCAGAGGTCGCCAACTTTCTGCAGAGTCAATCGCTGCAGACCTCCAAACTTCATGTGGCCCTCAGATTAGCTCAAGAACAGTGCACAGAGAGCTTCATGGAATGGGTTTCCATGGCCAAGCAGCTGCATCCAAGCCATACATTACAGAGTGCAATGCAAAGCGTCGGGTGCAGTGGTGTAAACCATGTCGCCACTGGAGTGACGAATCACACTTCTCCATCTGGCAATCTGATAGACGTGTCTGGGTTTGGCGGTTACCAGGAGAACGATACTTGTCGGACTGCATTGTGCCAAGTGTAAAGTTTGGCGGAGGGGGTATTATGGTGTGGGGTTGTTTTTCAGGAGCTGGACTTGGCCCCTTAGTTCCAGTGAAACAAACTCTGAACGCTTCAGCATACCAAGACATTTTGGACAATTCCATGCACTCAACTTTGTGGGAACAGTTTGGAGCTGCCCCCTTCCTCTTCCAACATTACTGTGCACCAGTGCACAAAGCAAGGTCCATAAAGACATGGATGACAGAGTCTGGTGTGGATGAACTTGACTGGCCTGCACAGAGTCCTGACCTCAACCCGATAGAACACCTTTGGGATGAATTAGAGTGGAGACTGAGAGCCAGGCCTTCTCGTCCAACATCAGTATGTAACCTCACAAATACGCCTTTGGAAAAATGGACAAAAATTCCCATAAACACACTCCTAAACCTTGTGGACAGCCTTCCCAGAAGAGTTGAGGCTGTTATGGGGATGGCTAGTGTGACGTCGTCGTGGTCCAAAACGTCACTTCCGTGTCCAACCCGCTGCAGTCAATGTAAAGAGCAATGGCTGTAGCCAGGGAACCTGTAACTTTTTACACGATCACATCGTATTTTGCCGACTTTTTTGGCCCACACACTCCATCGTAACATAAACCAGTTACGTTATCTGGGCTAACGTTTAGCGCTAATACTAGCTAGCAAACGCTAGCTCTAGCCTCCATTTAAATGTGTTTTTTATGATTTGAGAGCTAACTTACCGTAACAGTTTAAGCCATTTTCTCTTCTCGTTTTCATCCAGAGGAAATCGGTAATATGGAATTGTTTTATTAACTTCATTTCTGTTGTTGCAACAAGGGACACAGCACTGCACCATTGTAGCTCGGGTTGGTTTGGACACAGAAGTGACGTAGCCACTAGCCATCCCCATAGCTGCAAAGGGTAGACCAACATCATATTGAACTCTATGGATTAGGAATGGGATGTCACTTAAGTTCATATGTGAGTCAATGCTGGTGAGCGAATACTTTTGGCAATATCAATCCAGGTTGTTGCAGCAGCATATAGAATAGAACAGAATAGAATAGTTCATTACCCTCCACAGTAGCATAGACAAACTACAGTAATAAAAATAAACAACAGCAAAGACAGAATAAATCCTTACATGTACTAAATAACAAAGGGAGAAAAATACATTTTAAATGCATATGAAATGTTAAACACAATTATAAAATGAAATAAAATGTATTTTTACTATTTGTTGTGTGACCTCTAGACATAGTCATAAAATAATAAAAACAGTACAAAATTTCTGCGCAAAAGGATAGTGCAAATTGGTTTGAAAACAGTGGCAGTGATGGTAGCGAGCCCAGCGGTGTTAACTTCAGCTTGTGAAGCTGATGTTGTAGAGTCTTATTGCTGATGATAGGAATGACCTGCTGTAGTATTCTTTCTTGCAGGGTGGAGTCTGCAGCAGGAGCTGCTTAAGGCCTCCACAGTCCCATGCAGATGTGAGCTTTGCTAACATCCTCCTCTCACCCACCTCCTCTATGGAGTTCAGGGAGCAGTCCAGGACAGAGTTGGACCTCCTGACCAGCCTGTTCAGTCTTTTCCTGTCCCTCTCTGTGCTCCCTCCTCCCCAGCAGACCACTGCATAAAAGACTGCAGACACCACCGCATTTTAATAAAAAGTCCTTAGCAGAGTCCTGCAAACTCCAAAGGACCTCAGTCTCCTCAGCAGGTGGAACACAGAGCACAACTTTGGCCCTTCTTAAGCCCCTTTCATATTAAATGAAAAACACTGCACTGTGAAAGGGTCAACGTGGCATTTTGATGCAGGTTGAATGACCCTCCAATCGACCCGTGAGTTTATCGGCTTGGATCGATAACATCGATTGATGTTAATGTACCTGCCTGTCGTGTCCTGCTTTAGTCACTGAGCAGCCTTTCAGGCTGTCACTGTGAAGCTCCAGAGCTGCTCACTCATAGGATCAGTCTTGCTGTTGATCTCCAGAGACTGAACTCTGTTTATTCAATCAAACAAATCAACTGTGTAGCAACGTCATCTTTAATGGGAGCGCATATGTGATTTCGATGAATGATTACATCATTCTCAGGAAATCCCACCGATCTGGGAATCCTGGTGTGAAATACACAACTGTGTTTAAATATAGCTTGTGTAGTGATCTGGAACACTTTTTTATTGATCATGGCAGTATGCATTGATACTAATATTAGTACGAGAACTGCGCTGGGTTTGCAGACTTTGCAAAAGAGACAAAATTACAACGGGCACTTAAATCTGTAATGATGACATTGTCAAGGTGATGAGGTATGGGAGGGAGGAGAAAACAGCTGGAGGTCAAAGCCGCAGCAGCTGGCACTGTGAAAGAGCCCAAATGCCGATCTGAGGCCTGTCGATGCGAGTTAAAAAAAATCCTGCATTGAGCCGCGAGTTTTATTGTGAAAGCAATATAATACAGGAATGTCATCAGAGAACTTGGAGGTGTAGGTGACAGTTCCCAGAATTGTGGCTGAAGTCCAGGGTGAAGAGAAAGGGGGAGAGCACTGTCCCCTGTGGGGCATCAATGCTGCAGACTCACATGTCCATCACGTCGTCCTGAAGCCTCACATACTGTAGTTTGTCGGTGAGGTAGTCGATGGTTCATGCAGCCAGTTGATAGTCCCCTCCCGCACTTTCAAGCTTCCCCCTAGCAGAGAAGGCTGGATGGTGTTGAAAGCACAAGAGCACGCTGAGGTGTTGTAAGGAATGTGTTAAAGCTTGGCTACACGACAAGAATGAATCCAAACGCACGACTCAAAAATAAAGTATCAAACAAGGATTTATTAAGAGCAACAAAGAACAATGGTACAGGGAGGAATTAACACCCTAACCTGACTACCTGGAAAGGGAAACAGAAATACATCAGCGTACTTGCTGTTAAAGTTATCAACAAAACAACACGGCTATGAAAATTACCAACACAAAACCCTGAGGCTATTTAGAGCTTCTCTAAGGGGGGAAAATAACTAAACACAAATCACAAACAGTGAGGAAAAGGTGACTTTACGAATTAACAGAAAGTGTTCACAAAGGTGAGGAAAATTATGGACAAGATTACTATTAACTTAAAGCGCTCACAAAGGTGAGGGAAACACTATGTTACAGAAAAACAACTAACACAGAGGACTGACTACACTTATAGACTATACAGGGGAAGACAAAGTGACAAAGGAAACATACAGCTCAAACACAGACACTGACAGGGAAACCTGACATGAATGATCAACGTGGAAGATGGCGGGTAGCTTGGCTCGGAGACATACTGACACAGGACTGGGGGAGACGCAGACATAAATACACCAGGTAATGGGGAACAGCTGGAAACAATCAGGGGCGGGGCTGACAATAACCAGATGCAGGAAACAACAGGGCAGGAAGAGTGAAGCTGAAACACAAGGGAAGACAATTAATTTCAAAATAAAACAGGAAATGACAAGACTGAAATAATAAACACACTTAACTTGATAGGCATGACAGAATGATCTGGCTGGTTGGTGCTTTAATGAGTCGGGGGAGGAGTAGGTGCAGAGTCAAACCTGTTGAAAAACAGATTCAGGCTCAGTCCACGTGACAACGACACAATAACACTTGTCGCAACATTGTCGGAAGTATTTCCATATATATGGCAACACGATAATGAGTGACAACGAGTGATAAGGATGTAATACATATGACACACCGATAGGTGGCGCTGCAAAGAAACACGGAGAGACCCATGAAAAAGAATGAAAGAATGCAATGAGCATGTGCATGAAGTCCTTAAAGCAATGAAGCAATAATACGGGGTACACACTGTAACTCCAAAATGGCATTGTCAGATCTTCTCACTCTGGAACCCGTTGTCAGAATACCATTGTGATTCACCAACTATGCCGGAGGTATCTATATGCAAGGTGGAATCAATATTAAAGTTCTTTGGCCCACTCCTGGTCTCCTTCAGCTCCCCTTTCATGTCCCCTGCTGTGACCAGAGATGATTTTTAGGCCTCTCTAGACCTCCATTGAGTTGTTCTGTTGCAAGTGTGCTTCCATCTTGGTCCTGAAACTGGCTTTGCCCTCCTTGATCTTTTTGTTCACCTCCTTCTGCACTCTCCTCACTCCTGTTTGTCCCGAGATTCAAAGACCCTCCTCTTCTCCTTCAGCAGGGCCTTCAGTTCAGGGGTCACCCAGGGTTTGCTGTTGGACAAGCACTGTACTCTCCTGATGGGTATGGTGTTCTCTACACAGAAGTTATGTAGTATACGCTGTGTTCGAGTTACATCGGAAGTCAGAGGTCAGAGCTGTGAATGACATCACACCCGAGTTGATGGCGTTCCAGTCAATAAGTCGGAAAGCCAAGATGGACACCTCTAATGAAAAGCTTGTTGTGCTTGCTCTGTCAGAATACAGAAAGCTAACGCACCAATATGAGGTCTGTCTCAAACATAATAGGCACAAAGAAGACGTGGGGTGTGTGTGTTTTGCTGGGTTTGTTCTCCACCGTAATTATGTGTGGGAAAAACGTTTGACTCTACTGTAGGCTGTAATGTATAATGTTACACGGTGCTAATCCAGGGTGCTGCCATCTTGGATTATGACCTTTTAGTCAAGTCAGGGTTGGTGAGGTTTTTCCCAAGTTGGAAATCCGACTTCAGGGGGCGTTCCAGTTGAAATTTATGACTCAGAACTCACAAATTCTGACTTCCGAGTACAATTCGAACACAGCAATAGACCATCACACAGTGAGTTATGGTGTCAGTGTCCTCACCATGGAGGCAGTACAGCACATCCCAGTCTGTGGTCCTGAAGCAGTCCCGCAGGGCCTCAGTGGCCTCCTCTGACCACTGCTTCACATACCTTATGGTGGGGGGTTGCTTCTTCACCATAGGTATGTAAATAGGTTGCAATCTCAGCAGGTTGTGATCTGAACAACCCAGCGGGGGCAGGGGCGATGAGTTGTATGCATTCGTGGTGTTTGTATACAGTAAAGGCCAATTTATAGTACTCCGTAAATTGCTGTACGTAGACACGGAGAGCCCTCTGCATCGCCAGAGAGCCTGATGGAGAGCCTCTCCATTTTCTCCGGGCACAGGAAATATTTTTTAACAGTCTGTAACTCCGTCAAGGGAAAATGTAGTTGCACCCCTGCCGTGAAATGCACTCTCTCGCACTCCACAGAAACAGACAGGTCTCCTCCACAGCAGTGTAGACAGGACAGGAACTAAAGTATTGATTAACCTTGTGAAACGCAAGTCAAATACATTCAACTTGCTCAAAAATCCATTTAATTCGTTTAGTAATTATGGCTGGGGTATATTTCCACTGAGCATACTGAAAGGTGTTGCTTTGCGTTCGCTATTATCCAATTTTGTGTTGCGAAGAGCATCTGTTATTTTCCCTCTTTAGAGGAGCTTTAAAGACTGCTTTAAAGACAACTGATGTTCTTCTCTTCTATATCCCTCACAAATAATTAAATCATAAAATCGTATTTTCTTAAGCCATGACTCTGTGGACATCAGCAGGCTGCTCTCCCAATACTTCCACTGCAGCCCGGTCAGCGTGGCCAGCTCCTACATATTATTAGGCAGACACCTCACATTTCTCATGATGACGGACGGGACAGACGGCGTCTTCTCCAGAGGCTTCACTCCAGCCCTGCATCTCCTCCTTCTCCTGTGGAGCTGCTGGATGTCCAGTTTCTCCCATGAAGGTGGTTTGGCCTAGCTTAGCACCAACAGCTGTTCATGGCTGTAAACAATGGAGCCGTGGCTGAATGCCTTTCCTTTTTTCCTTTATCGCTCTTGCGTGGGGGTGTGCGTCCCATCCTTGTGCATTGAGCCAATCATATGAACAAGTTGTTTCCAGCACTGGCGGTCTTGAGCCAGCTGTTCCACATCTTTGACAGCAACTCTGTGTTGTTGGAGGTCGCCTGCAATGATGTCGAGCCATGTGGTGCAAGGCTTGCCTCGTGGTCGTCTTCAGCCTGCTGCACGTGTTTCAAACTGGAGAATGGCTCTTGTTGGATTGTCGAGTGGAAGGCGGAGAACATGGCCGAGCCAGCGGGTGCGACACTGCGCAACCAGGCAAGATGCTCTAGGCTGGCATGTGCAGGCTCTAAGCGCTTCATTGGAAAACCGCTGGGGCCACCTGATGTTCTCAGTGGTTCTGAGAGCTCTGCTGTCAAAGCCATCTAGTCTTGCGGCCAGGGTCTTATTTAAGGGCCAAGTTTCCGAGCCATAAAGCAGGATGGAGAGTACTGCTGAGTTGTAGACACAAAGCTTCATCTTGGTGGTAATCTCCGGTTTTAGGTCACCATTGTCTGTCACTATGGACCCTAAATGCATCAAGTTATTGACAGGCTCTACAATGTCATTGTGAAGCAGTTTGAACAGGGCAACAATCTTAGGTGGTACTCCAAAGGCCTTGTAGGATATTCCTCAGTGAAGTATGGCAGATGGTGTCAAAGGCAGACTTCAGATCTATGAACCCATTGTGCATGAATCCAGCTTGCTGGGGACGGCGGCTGGTTCTAATGGCTGAGAGAACACGAGTGAGCAAGGTCCTGGTTAAGAGCTTGCCAGGGATGGAGAGAAGGGTGAGGCCTCTATGGTTGCCACAGACGAGTCTGTCACCCTTGCATTTCCAGAGGGGTAGGATGACTCCTGTTGTCTAGTCGCTGGGTATGTGTGGGTGAGCCACTCAACAATGCTATCGCTGCGTGATTTTAACATCTCAGTGGGTACTGCACAGTTGCCGGGGGCTTTCCTCTTGTTAAGTTTTTTCAGAGCGGCTCTGACTTCCTCGGGTGTGACAGGGTCCGTACTCCATGCGTCGCCAGGGGGTGCAGCATTGGATAGTGGGATAAGCCAAGGTGATACCGTGCTGCAAAAAGAGGCTGAAGTGCTCTTTGCAGCACTCGAGGCAATTGGGTTCGGTTGTTGTAAGGATCACGGGCGTCCAAGGACATTGCGTGCTGACTGGATGACACTTTCCTTGAAGATCTGCCAGTCGGTCACTTTGTCAGCAGCCAGGGCATCAAGGGTGCGCCGGATGGAGCAGCTGAAATCTGTGGCGATGTTAGGGACTCCAAGTAGGGAGGAGTCCAGGTTGAGTCTTGGTGAGCTGGTTGGCTTGCAGTTTTAGCTTGAGCTGGGCCACCAGCAGGTGATGGTCTGTGTTGCCAAGATCTGCTCCTCTGCTCCGGCAGTTGGTGACAAACGACTTCCAGCATCGAGAGATGAGCGCCTTCCTGGTACTGCCGTCGAGGCTGGACCTGTCCTGGGCTTGGCCAACAGCCTGATGGAGTTGATCGAAGAAAGCATCCTTCATATCCTCATCAGTGATATCAGCAGGGGCATAGACAACAATTACTGTCAACTTGTCATGTTGTTGGAGAAAGGGGGCAGACAGTAGTCTGTCACTCAGGGGTGTCCAGCTGATGAGGGACTTACGGAGGGCCTTTGGGATGGCAAGTGCAATGCCATAAAGGCCTGTCCGACTCTCGGGGCAAATCTAGATGTAGCAATGGTCGTCTGCTGTTGTTTCGCCACGCATGGCTCTGTTGTGCAAATTCAGCACTACTGCTTGAAAGAAAAAATAAGAAAGACAGAAAATAAAGGTTAATAAATTAAAAAAAACACAGAAGGTAGATAAGAGCTACTGTGACTGGCTGCCACTGTCAAGTCATTTGATACAATTCAAGAAAAAAAAACGTAGGCTCAGAAGCATGAAATATGTTTTGCATTATGTGTACAAGATGTGAAGTTGCAAGCATGCAAAACAGGTAAACCTGGTAGAAATTAGCACAATTTATAATTGGCATTCTCAACATTATCAGCCAATAAGGCAGGCAAACACCCAATCATTCTAAAAGCTGACCATATGAAATCAGTAGCAAACAAATAGACTGCTCTAATGTCTGAAACTGGCACGTTTGTATGTCTCTTCAGCTCTCCCAATGGCCCTGGGCTCGTTGTTTGGCCTCAGTATGACAGGCCAAATCAGGAGTACATGGTGCTAGGCCTGACGCAGACGGTGAGACAGAAACTGAAGGAGGACAGGGTCCATTTTGCTACAGTCATCCTCCCTCAGAAGCTGGAACAGATGGCAGCTGCAGCAAAACCTGGGAACTGATCACTTTGAGAGTCTTTATGCCCTTTCATCGAAATTAGTTAATATAATGTCAATTACTGCCTGGACCCCTTTAACTGTTATAGCTATTATCAATCATTGTCTGTTTTAGAATATGGATTTACTGTGTTTTTTGACATGTATGTTGTAAAATACCTGTAATTAAAGGCAACTTTTCAGTGCAAAGAAAGAAAAGGTGTCTTGATTAAGTTTTTGTAAATGCAGTTTGAAATGTGAGTGAGACAGAGTGACATTGCCTATAAAATTCAAAAATAAAGTGTTTTCTATGAATAATTATTAAGGTCAGGTCGTGAAAATATTAAAGAGATTTGCAGACTTGGTTTGTGTAACAGTGTTATGCAAGTGTTAAGTCCTGCATACATGGGTCAATACTTTTATTTTGAAATGGCTTTTATGTTGAAAATGCACAGGATGCATTGTGCATTGTTGACAGCAATTGGCGGCAGAAAGCTCTTCCTCTGCTGCTGGTACGTTATGCCGCTTGGGGTCTGTGATGAAAAAGTAATTATAAGTCATATTTACACTGCATTCTATATGCTATCCGTTTTCACACTTGAGTGTGGTTGTACTGGTCTGTTCTTGCAAATCATATTTGTTTGATGTAGGAATATTTCTGTTATACTGCAAATATATGTATATTAAGCCAGGAAATAGAAATGTATTCGCAGCAGAAAGCTCTTCCTCTACTGCTCTGCTCCTGGCAAATAAACCAGCTATGTCCATCAGTCGAGCCTCCTTCATAAGGAGTCAAACACAATGCAGTCACAGTGGTGCTGTGATTCCCATGGATTCCAGTTGATCATCAATCAGCATCTCTTCGGTCCGGTGGACCTGGTGTCATCCTGCAGTCAAAGATCAGCTGAGCACTCATACCTCATTATAGGCACAGCATGTAGTTGATTGTTGAACAGTTGTTACAGTTGTAAAAGAAAGTGATAGTTATAATTAAATGTGTTAGGATCAGTATTTCATTGTATATAGATATTTTCTACTTTGCTAGTTTCCTTTCTTTTCTGTTCCTCTATCTTTTGGATCATGATTGATAATCCACAGTTTAGAGGACCTCAGTGTCAGATTCCAGTTGGTGTGGGTCGGGGTAGAGTTGTACTGAGAATGCCTGTTTCTTTCCCAGATGTTAGTGATGCTGTAGGTAGAAGTGTTGGTATGACAGCACATGTTTCAACGCCCGTTGCTAGTGACCCACCACATTCTGCTTGCCCACAGGCAGGTAGCTCCTACACTGACCAGATACCTTACACATCTACTCCAAATGAGGCACATGATATTGTGGGTGAGATGAGTAATATTGTGCAACATGTATGTCAACAGCTAGCAGATAATATTCTTATGCACTTAAGTAAATCTAACTCACCTACTGTAGTTGCATCTGCCGCTGGTGACGCAGTGACAGTTACATCCCAGCTCATGACTGTTTTGAGTTCATCTCAGCTTCATGTAGTGAGTCAGAGGAAGGTGAAATACCCCCCACAATCAGAGGTGATTCATCTGATAATGTTACACTGGAAGAGTGGATTGAGCTCATGTAAACCTTTGTCAGGAAGGGAGGTCTGACTGTAGAGCAGGGGTCACCAACCTTTTTGAAACTGAGGGCTACTTCTTGGGTACCGATTAATGCAAAGGGCTACCAGTTCGATACACATTACTGAAATAACAAATTTGCTCAATTTACCCTTAATTAATGTCATTATTAATAATTAATGATATTCATCTATGTGAAGACACCAATCATGTTAATGATTTCTCACAATAATTATCGACAATGATTTACCAAGGTAGGAAAGACATACATATCAATATGCAACATTTGTCAACACTATTTCTAGTATTTTTTTTTTTTTTTTTTCTGTGGCTCAGTGGTAGAGCGGGTGGTTTAGTGATCGAAAGATCACTTGTTCAAATCCCGGCTACCCCGAGGTGCATGTCTTGAGCAAGATACTGAACCCCTCCTGATGAGTTGTTAGCTCCTTGCATGACAGCCTCTGGCATCAGTGTGTGAATGGGAAATGTAGTGTAAATCGCTTTGAGCTGTTGGTAGACTGGAAAAGCGCTATACAAATGCAACACCATTTACCATTTCTATAAATCTCAGCAAGTATTTACATTTTCAAATTACCACTTCTTTTTTTTAACAAATCATGGACTACAATGCACCATGTTTGTACAGATTATTAATTACATACAAAAAATACTGTCAGATTTTACTGAACACATCACCAAGTCTCCAACATTTTTAATCATCATATCTTACATTTAACAAGCAAATTTGTCACCACTTTTCAATAACTGAATTCAACTGCTATTTTGCCACAGAAAACATCTGGTATCAGTTTCTTTGTTAGTGGGAAGCCTGGCATTGCATGCTGTTCACCAGAGTATAACTTACACCAGGGGTGTAACTTGACACTGCAACTCTGAGTGAGTCTTGGAGATGTGCATCAGTGAGGCGTGTTCTCCGTTTGTTTTTGATGAAGTTCATGTCAGAAAAAGCTGACTCACAAAGATAGGCTGAACCAAATAGGCTGGCAACCTTCATAGCTGCTGAGCATACACCACTGCACTTTTCTGCGTCAACAAGGTACCAAAAGTTTGGTGCAGCCTGATAGGCTTTGAGGTGGATGTCATTTTGCAGTGTTACAATTTCGATTTCCACCTGTCCAGCATCCAAGCTGAATGTTGCACTTTGTTGCTCAGCAATGCATGTTGTGTCCACGTTCATGAAAGGATTGGAAATGAATGACACACATGGCTCAAGCCGATCAAGGTCACAAAACCTGTTCTCAAACTCTTGTCCAAGTCTGTTCATGACTTGGGAGTACTTTTCTGCAACTTTCTCAAAAGTCTCAGATGCAGAAGTATTGTCTTTCATCACCATCTGCACAGAGGGAAAGCGCAGCACCTTTTTTTTACTCTGTAAATGCACAGAGAAAATGCTCATCTTGGCTTTAAATACATTTAAGGCACTTATCATGTCAGCAACAGCCTTACCTTTGCCTTGCAGCTCACAGTTCAAATGGTTCAGTTTTCCAGTAATGTCCGTTAAAAATGCAAGGTCAAGTTTGGGAACTCTGGGTCACCTTTACAGTGAGCGATGAATCCTGTATGTCGGCCGGTCATAGCAGGAGCCCCGTCGGTAGTCAGTGATACTAGCTTTTCCAACAGTACCTTTTTCTCTGTGAAAAACTCCTTGACCGCGTTACAGATGTCAACTCCCCTTGTAGTTGTCTTAAGAGGCAGTAGTGTCAGAAGTCCTTCTTTTGTTGAGAAATCATCAAACACCATCCAGATAAAAACCATCAGCTGCGCTGTACTGCTGCTGTCCACTGACTCGTCACACTGAATGCTGAACCACCTGCACTTCGCCAGATCCCGGTCCAGCTGATCGGCCAAGTTCCCAGAGATGGCCGACACTCGTCTAACCATTGTAGTTGCCCCTAGTTGGACATCAGAGGGAGCGGAGATTACATCCGTTCCATATTTCTCGTCTTTAAGCACAGTTTTTGCTATTAGCATCATCGCTTCTTTGAAAACCATCTGAAAATGCCTTCTTTTTCTGAATCAAGAAATGTGCAGCTCTGAATGAGGCTTTGGTTGTTTTTTTGGGAGTTTTTCACCGATCTCGTGTGCACAAACCTGCCTTCAACTCACGGGCTTTTTCTGCTCGAAGTGCGCTGCGCGGCGGGTAGTTAGCATGGTAGCTGGCATGACATATTTGGAAATGTCTCTCCACACTGTGCCGCTTTGCCGTCGCCACAGTCGCCCCGCAAATGAGACACATGCAGGAATCTTTCACAGTGATAAAAAAGAACTCTTCTTCCCATTCACTGTGAAAATTATATGTTTTCTTTCTTTTTTCTGCCATGTTTTCGGGGGTAAATCATCTTTTTGTGCCCGCTAGCTGGTCTTCACTGCAATGTTGCAACCGAGCTATTTTTAGAACAGGCCCGCGGGCGACTTACCTGGCTCTTGCGGGCAACCTGGTGCCCGTGGGCATCAGGTTGGTGACCCGTGCTGTATAGGAACAAGGTGAGGAGATCCTCATCATTTAAGGGGCAAAGCCAAAGGTGTTGTCAAGGTGGGCATGAAGTCTAGTGGACTTGACATAAGAAGCAGCCCAGATTCTGTATACAGCCTTTTCAGGAGACATTTCAGTTGTAAAATTTTCTCATACCTTCCTCTGCAAGACTTTTACACAACTCTCCCAGAGCCACAAGAAGCCCCCTACGATTACTGGCTGTGCATACTGGCCCCTGAATATTTAGCTGACCTTGTTAGGGTGCATCAACTCTCCAGAGCCCTCAGGTCAGCTGACCAGATGGTCCTGGATGTCTCTCGATCACACTTAAATTCGAGAGGAGATCGAGCATTTGCTGTGGTGGCTCCCACTCTGTGGAACGCTCTGCCCTTTTCTGTGTGGTCGGCAAACAGCCTCTTCATGTTTTAAGTCCGTCTAGACCACCTGTTCTCCCTGGCCTTTGGCTAAGCAGAGTCACTTGTTTGTATCGTTTATCTGTTTTATTTTACCGTTTTTTTTCTTTTATCTGTTTTTATTTCACCTGTTCTTATCTTTTATCTGTCTTATTTCACTTTTTTTTACTGTTTTGCTTTTTTTGTTCCTAGTGCTGTTGATTATATTATGCTGTAAAGCACTTTCGTTGGCCACTGGCTTTTTAAATGTGCTATATAAATAAAACTGACATTGACATTAACCATGCTGCTGATGTCGCAACAGAGTGCCTCAAAGAACAGGGTAAACAGCAAGACTGCCTGTCCATGGAGGTCTCACGCATGTTCATTAGGAACTGCCCAGATTCAGATTTGACACTCACTTTTTGTTCAAGGACAATAGAGTGGTCAGCTTCTGAGGAGCAGGAAGTCTTGAATGAATATCACTCAGAGAAATTTGTCAAAGCAGCAGCGAAGAAAAAAGACAGAGTCCTCCCGAAGAAGCAAGTGACTGTGAACAGCTTAGAGGTGAACACTAACCCAGTGCCCCTGTGCAATGCGCAGTCTCCACCACAGTCCACATCCACTGACCACTCTGCTCTGAAAAAGATAATGAGTATGTTGGAAGATGTTCTCGTGAACAATGCCCAGCCCAGAACAGCTGGCAGGAGACTGAGCAGTTCACCTCAAATTCAAGGCCTTAATGTATTATGCTTAGTCTGTGGAGACTCTTCTCACTCTACTTTGTCACACTGTAGAAACAAAAAGCTGTGTTTCCAGTGTTTCTCACCTGATCACTCGAGGAACAGATGTCCATACAGAAGGAGGAGTGCAGTTGTTTCAAACCAGCAGTCAAACAAGCTAATCTGCATGCAGGGGAGGAGCACGTAGATCTTGAGAGTGAATCTTCCACCTTTGGTTTTGAAGCTCTTTATGTCAGCTGTACAGTAGTGACAGTTATTTTCCAGAGTGTACAGACAGTTACAATATCTGATCATTTGTTTTACGCGTCAGTTTCTGTTGAAAATGGACCCACCTTTAGAGCTCTCAGTGATAGTGGATCCATGGCATGTACTCTAAGTGAGTCTGCTGAAGCATGTTTATTGGAATGCATTCCAGACATTACAAAACAGTCAGCTGAGGACATTGTCATTATTGGTTGTGGATACAGGTGGATACCCCCAAGCCATTATGCTAAGCCAAGGACAGCACCGAATGAGATGAGGAGGAGAGAGGGATAATTCACAAGTTGCACAGTGATCTCCACTAGTGCTAGTCTGGAAGAGGAATGGTGACCTAAGAATCTGCACGGACTTCAGATGGCTGAATGCACGGACTGTCAGAGGTGCCTACCCATTACCACACCATTACCATCGAATGTGTTGGTTGTTCTAGGGGGGAACACCTTCTCCTCCACTATAGACCTCACGTCTGCTGACTGGACACCAGCATGTCAGGACAACTTTGACACCTTGAAAGAAGATCTGCTGTAGACTCTGACTTTGGCTCACCCTGATTTTGATCAGCCATTTGTTCTGGCCATAGATGCATGGAGTTGGGTCAGTTCTCTCTCAGGTCCCTCCTGGACAAGTGACAGCAAAGCCAGTGGCTTTTGCCAGCAGAACACCATCGCGCTGGCAGATGAACTATCCTGTTCACAGACTGGAATTTTGTGAGCAACGATGGGTAGCTAAACTCACATTGTAGAGTTTTGACCTGAAGTATGATCCAGGCTCCAGAAATGTTGTCACTGATGCCTTGAGCAAAGACCCATTCGTCCAGTCTTGCATGGCACATCGCCTTGTCACAGAGCCATACATGTAACTCCTACAGAACGTCAATGGTGTTCGTGATGATACTGTCCATCATGCCTTCAAATGTTCCAACAACCATCATATGGTCCTGAGATCATGCAAAGGTCCACCCGACACAACCGGCAGTAGAATGGTGTCGATCGAGGCTCCAGAAGTGTTGGCTGTTCTGGATGTACACTCCACTGGTGGTCTAAGTGAAGGTATGGGGGCAAGCCCAACTATTCCTCAGCTACAGCAGGTTGACTCACCCATCCCCCACAGCAGTCTTGTTACTCAGCAAGGTCAAGATGGAACCATAAGTCGGGTCCTCTGTTACTCAGAGAGATGTCAGAAACCATCTAGGGATGAGAAAGTTGGTGAACCTTCCAGTGTACGTCGGCTCCTGAAGTACTGGGACAAGCTGGTTATCCGTGATGGTGTGCTGTGCAAGGTCAGGAGAGATAGCAAAATGAACAGATGGTTCTTCCTCTTTGTGGCCCCTGACTCTCTCAAGGCACAAGTGCTCAACGGAATTCATGACACTGCTGGCCATCAAGGGAAAAGCCGAACGTTGTCTCGAGCAAGGCAGAGATTCTTCTGGGTTGGGATGAAACGAGACATTGACGACCATGTGAAAAGCTGCCAACGCTGTGTTGTGGGGAAGACCCCAAAGTCGAATGCCCGTGCCCCATTGGAGAGTATCTGCACATCAGAGCCAATGGAGCTCATATGCATTGACTTTTGGTCAGCGGAGGTCAGTGATGGTAAAACCATGGATATATTGGTAGTGATTGATCACTTCTCCAAAAGTCAATGCATATGAGCTCCATTGGCTCTGATATATATCCACCAATATATTGGTGGATATATATATATATATATATATATATCCACCAATATATATATACCAATATATCCAACAATATATTGGTGGATATATTGGTAGTGACTGATCACTTCTCCAAAATGGCTCATGCGTTCCCGTGCAAGAATCAGTCTGCTCAGCAAGTCGGTAGGAGACTTTGGAATGACTTCTTTCTCGTTTATGGCTTTCCAAAAAGGATTCGCTCAGATCAAGGAGCTTACTTTGAGAGCAAGTTGAACAGTGAGCTGTAAACACAGGCCTGATTATTTTTACAACCAACAGAAAGTGGAATCAGCTCAGATTCAAAACCCCAGAATAGAAAAAAAATAAAACAAAATAAAGTGTCCATTCACAGCTTAAAGCTGTCTGATATCAAAGTTTGTCAAAGTCCAATGAGAATGTTAAGTTTGAATCCATGTCCGTCCAAGTCGATTCAGTCAGTGTGTTTGTGCTACCCGGGTAGTGTGTGTGTTTTGGTGTGGCCACTGCTCGCAGCGTGGATCTTATCTGCCCAGGTAAAACTCTTCACAGAGATGATGAAGATGGAGAATTCTGGACCCTTTAATCCTGCCTCGACTCAATCAGGAACCCTGGTTGGAATCACCTCTGTCCACTGAATGTAGATTCAGCAACTCAAAAAAACCAATCTGCCATAGCAGAAAGTAAAGTTAATTATCAATCATCAATTACTGTACAGTATCATATATATTGTTCTCTTTATAATTCAAATGTGACATATAACACTGGTCACACAAGGAATGATGAACTATATCATGAGTCATCAAAACCTCAATCACCATTAATGTGTGTCTTAGCCGTATTATATCAATCATGTAACAAAAATGATCTCTTATCTCTAAACAATCATGTTTTTCTTATTCACATTCACATTTATGCACTTTCAATTTTGCCCAAATGAACTGTAACTTATTATTTATATCATGAAAATCAGGAAAACCCTATATATGTACATATCATGAGCTTCAGTGGACATGTATCACTTTCCTAACTCAACAACATTGAACAATGGCCTCCAGAGATGGCACAGCAAAAATCGCCATTTTCACATGAAAATAAACGCAATTCTGACACACAAAACCCAGCATATTGACTCATTACAGCATCCTCATAATATTTACACTTAACTCCGATTGGTTTTAGATTATAAGAAAGGCTCAATATTGATTCATAAACAACTGAAAATTCCGCCTGTCCGTTAGCAACGTAGCATGCTAAGCTAATACACTCACCGGAGTCCTCGGTGGAAAACAACAAAAGAAAGAAAATTCTCCGGTCGCAGGCGTCTGGGACTCTCTCGTGACAACTCAAAACATGTACAGACTCGTAACTTTGGAAAATAAAGCAGTATATCTTCCATAAAATGGCAATAACTTCTCTCGTGGATATATCGTGGTAGCATTAGCATTTAGCTTAGTGCGAGTGTCTCTATCCCAGCATGCAATGCGCACGTCCACTACACATTTAGTACACTGAACGCACATAGAGCCGTCTAGCGGCTGCTTAAAGCAACTACAGTTATCTTAAAACAAAGTTCACAGTGATTTCAGACATTAAAATTAAAGTTATTTAAACCAAACAAATGGAATATGAAAAGTAAACCCAAAGCTGTATTTTCATAGGGGTTACACATGGAAGCCTCCGTATGAGCGACCCATATATAAAGATAGATGACTGATTCTTCGCCCAGTGGGATAAGTCAGATTGTTGGCATAGCTTATTTTACACCGATGAAGATCTATTCATGAATGAAGATGCTGATTTGAGATAATAAAATACTTAAAAAATTACATAGTGTCCTTTTAAATAAATAAATAACTACAATATACCGCATGCATCTGGAGCCTTAAAAAAACCCACAGCATTTACACTTAAAAATGACTCACAATTCAATCCCCATTCATTTCTCTTTATTTTTATTGATTAATCCTGAGAAACGGTGGCGTGACCTCCACCTTCCCGTCTTTGCGGTGCATGCTTCAGGTGGTCAGAGGCACACATCCTTATGAAGCCCTCTGTCGCTGTTGAATCAAATTTCATGACTCCATCTGCACGAGTAGAAAAGACAAGTGACATGAAGGCAATATGCTGTCATACACCGTCCTCATATTTGCATGCAAAAATAGGTTGCCTATGCATCCAATACCATACTGGATTAATACAAAAATATCACAGCAAATGTTAAAGATGATAGTTATGGTAAACAGTTGGCATTGCATTTTTCACATCAACAGGAGAGTAAATAGTTTGTCCGATCAATTTATTATTTCCTATGGAGTCTCTCTAGACCCCTAGGAGAATTTTTTTTTAATCTCGTGGGAATGAGTTACGTATCTCGAGGGAAGGAGAAACGTAACTCCTTCCCTCGAGATACATAACTAATACGAACAGAAGTTACTTAAGACAGCAATCACTTTCTGGCAGGTGAAATACTGATTATGATAAAATTTACAGTAATATCAGCTGGTGAAAATGACTGAGTGGGCTCTAATCTACAAATATCACCCCCATCAATGATATCATGCCATTTTTAGGCAGAAAAACTTTTCATCACAACTGCGATGTCCATCAAGTGAAAGAAAACTGATGTACCACCTCTGGTTTCGTCGTCTGTGGTGATACGCTGCCACCATCTGATCCATCTGGTCGACTCCTCCCATGTGCTGATTATAGAGCTTTACAGCAAATGGTCTTTGGACTTTCAGCATCTTCTTCTCATTCTTGCTCCATCTTTCTGCTTCATCGGTTGGAGACACATCAGTGCAGGAAGAGGCCATATGGATAACTGAACTGTCCATCTAGCATGTGACGGTTATGTTTTGGGCATTCGTCACAACTGAGACGGACCCTCTTCCCTCTTTCTTCTGCTTCTTTTCCGTTTTTAGCTTTTCCTGTGCTCCATGGAGCCTGTTCCTCCGGCAAGTGCCAGTACCGAAGATGCCTTGATGCTTCAAAGCCTGGAGGAGGGGAATGGTACAAAAGAAGTTATCAAAAAACACCTTGTGGTTTCGGTCCTGCAGGTCCTCACAGAGACGCATCACAACATCTCCAGCCATTCCAAGTTGGCTTATTTCTTCTCGTCCTCCAGATGGACCCTGGTATGGTTCGAAGCGATACATGTAGCCAGAGGAACCTGCTCTCACCCAAACCTTCACTCCCCAGGGCTTCGGCTTTTCATCCATGGACTGATACTCCTCTGGCTCAAGCGATGCACTGAATGTGCCCTGGAGAGCATTCAGGATGCTGGAGTGGAGTAATTGTCCACAAAGTGGACATATTTCATGATCCTCTCAAACCTGTTGACTGACATGGCATTGGCAAACAAATCAAGGTGAAGTCCTTGCTATGACAACCATTACATCCTTGTTCTTGGGTACCTTATGTAGGACATTACCATGTTCATTCCCAGGAATGTTTTGAGCTCTTCAGAGGTCAGTCTTAGTGTGAGAGGGTGGGGACACCCTTGACAAGTCGCCAGTTCATTGCAGGGCACACAGAAACAGACAACCACTCACACTCACATTCACCCCTAAGGACAATTTAAATTAGCCGATTAACCTAATCCCCATGTATGTACATTCACAGAAAGGCCCGGGCTGGGAATCGAACCCGGTACCTTCTTGCGCTGAGGCGACAGTGCTAACCACTACACCCATAATAGCATTTCTCTTAATAGAAATGTAATTTTAAACTAGTCATAATTGTAATTAAAGATATCTGCAATGACATCCTTACTAGTAGAAATGTTATTTCAATATATCTACAACATTGATTGTACTAGTCAAAACTTAATTTTAGATATCTAAAGATCCTTAAAAACATCCATCCATTTTCTACTGCTTATCCTCATAGAGTGGCGGGGTCCTTAAAAACATTTGACATTTAATAGCTAGACTGGATATGTATTATAGATATCTGTAATTCAATTCTTCCTAGTCAAAAAGAACATTTCAGATATCCACAATGACATTCCTCCTATTCACAATTGTCATTTAAGATATCCACAATTACATTCTGGATATCTAGAATGAACATTCTGGATATATGCAATTGAATTCTTACAAGGAAAAACTCCCATTTCAGATATCTTCAATCCAATTTTCATTTCAGATATCAAAAATGAAAAACTTATCCTGGTGATCCAGATATCAGCAATATATTTGTGGATATCTGCAATTGTATTGTTGCCAGTTATAATTCTAATTGTAGATATCTGAAGTTACATTTTTATTAGTCATAATACGAATTGTGGGAATCCATAATGACATATTTACTAGTCGCAATGTATTTTGGATATTCAAAATTACATTGCGACTAGTAAATATGTCATTATGGATTCTTAAAACCAATTGTTACTAGTCATAATTTTTTCATTTCAGATAGCTTAAATCCTATTGTTACTAGTCGCAATGTATTTTGGATATTCAAAATGACATTCTAAAAATAGTTTTTCTTTTAGGATATCTGAAATGAAAAAATATCACTAGTAACAATTGGATTTAAGGTATCTGAAATGGGAGTTTTTATTCAGATACTCAGAATGTAATTGTGGATATCTGAAGCCCAATACACATGAATACAAAAGTGACTCATTTGTCCTAGGAAGAATGTCATTGTGGATATCTGAAACGTTCTTTTTGACAAGGAAGAACTGAATTACAGATATCCGTGATACATCTAATTTAGCTATTAAATGTTAAAAAAGTTTGCCATACCACGGCCCATTGGCTGTCTGGTTGTTGACGTCATTGGGTTTCCCTCACTGTTCTAGTTTTTTTGCGCATGCGCTCTGTGTTAGTGAGCAGCATAAGCTAAAACGAGAAAACAGCATTGAGGAGCAGCTGTCTTCTTCTCCTTTCATCACGAGACATTTCATGTAAGTACAGCCTACACTTTTGTTGTTGTCTCATCAAATGTCCATATACACATTACTACACGGATTCTTTTACTACTCGTTAATGTCTTTTTGTGCCACAGCTTTGCTGTTTGTCTGAATACTAGCATAATAGTTTGGCCACAGCGCAGGGTTATTCTTCCTCGTCATGTTTTGGCCTATCGTCCAATTGAAGACCTTTTTTACGTATATTTGCATGCATGTACATCTCCACTACTGGGTTTTCCTTGTTTGCCTGGTAATGCCAGCGCTTAACGTGTTAGGAAATGTCTGACTTTGCTCTATTTATTCACGGCTGCTTCATCTCTGAGCTGTCAAATTCGTCCTGTCCAGCAACTTAGGTGAGGATTTGATCTGCACTATGATAGAGACCTGCAATTTGAACTGTGTAATGTAGGAAAGTGCCATACAAATGAAGTTTGATTTGATTTGATCTCTAATATATCATAATTCTTCATAATTACGACAGCTTGTTTATTAGTCCGTTCAGGCTGACTAAACGTCCTCTTTTCCCCGGACATGTCCACTTTAACGTCCTGTCCGGGGCGCCCGGGGGGTTATTAATTGATGATAATATCCGGTTTTCCTGTATGTGCCCCCCTCCCCCGTTTGTCAGCGTTTGACTGTTATGGAAACATTTCTCGACTTCCGCTCTCTATTTACGTAAAATGGTTCAGTCCAGCTGCTCAGACAGCTTGCACAGCGCAACAGACAGCGCGACTCAACGAGTGGAGGAGGAGACGGCAGGATGTCTCAAAAGTCAGGGAGTTAGCAAAGAAGAGAAAAAAGCTCTGACAGCAGAAAGAAGTGAAGGGTCGACAGTATGTCACCCAGTTATTTCCTAGGTAAGGTGTGTCTGTTAGTGGTTCATGTGACATGTGATGGAAAGTTTTGGAGCATTATTTGCTCCAAATATGACCCTATGTGTAGAACTTTCCAGCAGTTGTTACGATTGCATATGGAAACAAATATATTGGTGATAGTTGTTATGTTACTCTTTGGTGTATGAGGAAATAAGTGTGTATGTTTACCACCTTATCCCACATGCACAGGCATATGTTTATATCTGTTCAGCTCTTACGTGGTCACGTGTTATCTTTCCTGACCCCCAAACTGTGTATCACTTTTGGTTTCGCCTTGTCGGTGAGTGTCTTTGACTTAGTATAGACATTATTTGAATTATAATCAATACCACACAGTTGAATGTATAATTACATCGGGTAATTCTGGGTTTTGTGTTTGTGTTTACGTTGCAGGTTTACAACCTACTTAGTTAACTGCACTGTAATTAACAAGCCGACTGCCGGTAAGCTAACGTGGCGGTAGCAGTCAGGCTAGTGTAAGAGTGCCAGTTGAATATGTGTGTACAATAAAATAATAAAGCGTTGAACTGATTTGAATTGTATCCTGTACTTGTCATGATAACCCTTCCAGAGGGGAGTTTGCTGGGCTACAGGAGGTAGCTAGGTAAAATCTGGACACTATGTGAGGATAAGTGGTAGAAAATGGATGGATGGATGGATATTTAAGTGCAGCTTTTTTATTCCACCCTGTAGGCCTGGCCCACACATTTTGTTTGGGCATGTCTCCAGCTGGTAGTCTTTTGCACACTTGGCAACATGAGAATATGTGGGAGCTGGTATAACCTTCTGGCTTAAGTGTGGATGAGAAGTTCATAACGGGGGCTCAATCACCTTTGATTAGAGTATATACTTTGTTCTCATTGCATTTACAACAAAACTTAGTTTGCCACACGATTATCATCATAAATACAGTGTAATTCTCTTATCTTATACTAAAAACAAATGTCATCAAAAGTAAGTAAATGCACATTTTTTTCCACTTCTCAACATATGCAATGCTTATCTCTACATCTCATATTATTGCACCATTGTAACATTATGACCACCTGACCTGACCCCTGAAGGTGTGCTATGGTATCTGATGCCTTTCTACCAGCATTGACTTTTTTGGCAATTCAAGCTTCAGTAGAACTGTCTGTTAAATCAGACCACCTGCGCCAGCCTTCACTCTCCACGTGCATTAATGGCCTTTGCCCGTCCACATCCCTGTCTCTGGTTCACCCCTGGTTCTTCCTTGGAGCTCTTTTGATAGATACTGACCACTGCAGACCCCACAAGAGCTGCAGTTCTGGTGATGCTCTGACCTGACGTCTGACGTCTAACTATCACTATTTTACCCTTGTCAAACAAATCCTCACACGTGTCTTTGCTTGTAACACATCAACTTTGAGGACAGAATTTGTTGCTTACTCTATCACCTGTCAGTGGTCATAATGTTATGTTTGATCATAGTATTTGCTAACTTTTTTTGGTCTGGTATTTTGCTTATTTAGACATTTGAACATTGTTTACTTACCTGTATTAGGCTGTTAACTTGCTTACCTTTGTCTAGGGATGTCGTTATATAACTTTTTCACTTCCGATACGATACCGGATATTGCAGCCTTGAGTATTGGCCGATACTGATATTGATCCGATACAATATCAGCACTACTCATACATACTTTTCTTACCTATTTTGTAGTATGGAATGTTAGAAAATGTTTGATCAAGTGATATTAACAGAGAACAATTGTCAGCAACAGTATGTATGAGGAAAAACTGACCCACATAACCTACTAAACATAAGAATATTCTACAATTCAAAATAAAAAAAATAAATATAAGACACTGAAAAATTATCTCAATCAACCCAATAAAAATATATATTTTGAAGTGCAAAATAACCACTTTTTTAACTGACACATAAGCATATACTACAATTGCATAAAATAAATGAAAAATAAATTATAAGACACTGAAAGCGTTCATGCTGTTTTTGTGATGCATGTTGACTAGAACAATAGGTATTACGGTAGCCAGGTAGAAAATGGAGCATGTTGCGCGCACACAACACGTATTACGTTAGCTGGGTAGGAAGCGGAAAGCAAAGCCTGACGGAGCATGTAGAGCACATAGAGCAACAGGAGCTTGCTGCTGTATTAACTGTTATTATCTCCAGCTCGGCGATAATAACAATTAACAGTTCGCTGAATTTAAAGTGGGTAGGAAGCAGAGAGCCTGACGGAGCATGTTGAGGATGAACCAAGCAACAGTCAGACGTTTGTTGATGCTGCTATAAAGTCAATACAGCAGCGACGCGACTTTCGCTGCTGTATTAACTGTTATTATGGCTGGAAATGTCCCGGGATTTCATTTCAGGAATGTGGTCACTTTATATCACTTTATATTATATAACTCCCCCGGTTCTGTGCCACGGGAAACATCGGATTTCATGAATAATCCTGCCACAGGGTCGACTTCACTACTGCTCTTTGCTACTTTGTTAGCACCTTAGCTCAGCAGTTGTTGCGATTACTGAGCTCTGCATGCTGTTCTGGAATGGACTGCTGGTATCGGAGTGTTTATATCGGAGATTTTAGATGCAGTCCGATATAATTCGATACTCGTTTTTTCGCTCATATCGGACCGATTTA
This sequence comes from Synanceia verrucosa, assembly GCA_029721515.1. NCBI lineage: Eukaryota > Metazoa > Chordata > Actinopteri > Perciformes > Synanceiidae > Synanceia > Synanceia verrucosa. The sequence goes on along the minus strand of CM056556.1, from coordinate 19,479,847 downwards.
CGATATTAATATTGGATCGGGACATCCCTGCTTTTGTCACCTACTTATTTTGACAAATGTTTCTTATTCTACTTGTTTACTTATGTCACTGGTTACTATTTTTTACATGTGCCCTTAATGTAATGTTGCTCTATCCACTATGCTGAAACAATATAACATCCTTATGGTGGGACAAATAAGGATGATTTTATCTTGAATATCTAATTAAGATAACATTATCCTCTGTAACCTGTATGACATCTGTAACAAAGTGATTTCAAGCACAGCACAGAATGAATAATTAAGGTAAACTGACCATCATCATCAAAACCTGAGATCTCAATATGGTCATACGGTATGATCTATGGTCATATATCTGTTGTTATGAATATGCAATGTACTTGGTTATTTCTTGCACCTGTTCTGAATTACTAGATAGAGGTTGTTTAAATACGGTTGGGAGCAGGGATCGCAGCTTGTTGTTTCTTCCTTTGGTGATAGTTACAATTTGATGGTGCCGTTTAAATACATACAAGTTTGTTGTGTTGCCAGATGTGTAGCCGAACAATCGCCCCTGAAAAATCGCGGCACACTGCTGGTGTAAAAACAAAGGTGTAATTAGGTAATTTTTCTTTCCATCAGAGTAATTATGGGAATGGCTGGCGCAGTGGAGGTTAGAGATGGGCATGGGTGCATCTTAACTAAGCCATCCCTGTACACCCACGTAAACTAGCACATTTTTGGACCGTAGACCACCTCTGGAAAATACTGCAAGTTCCCTGTTAGTTGGCTTGCCTGATTTCCATGAAACTCGGTGGAAGAGTGTAGCATGGGCTAAGGAACTATCCATTAAATTTAGGATCTGATACGAATCATAGGATGGATTTGGGCTGCTCGATTATGGGAAAAAAAATCATAATCACGATTATTTTGGTTAATGTTGAAATCACAATTATTCAAACGATTATTTTGAAGTTACATGATGCATTTATTCAGCATTTCTCTCTCTCAAAAAACAACTTTTTTTTATTGATTCTTTACGCAAAATGTTCAGTTTGAAAATAAATATAGGCTACAAATACGTACTTTACAGCTGTGTACTGTTATGCTGCGTGAGCATTAACAATAATTAAACAGTCAGCCAAACTCATGAGCCAGGAAGGATGAGCGTCCTTACTCCTTTAGTAACTTCCACAGGTTGAGAACAGTGAATTTGAGTGAAACTGGATAAAGCAAAAAAAAGAAAGCTGGCATTATATTGCATCCCATGTGACTATGTTCTATATTTAGCAACCACGCTAATGCATGGCCGGTAACCTTAGCACCGTTAATATGATCATATCTCCCTGTCAAACATTGTCAAAAGTTATCAAATGTCACACATACAACATATAAGCACACAACGAATAAGCAACAGCACAGTCATTGCTTTCTGAAGGGATAGCGTGAACCGAAAAGGACACCAGAACATGTAGCAACCATGCCATTATGTTTATATTCTTTACTTCCTGTTTCCACTGTGCCGCATCTTTAAGTTTCAAAATAAAGGTCCTATTAATAAAACTACAACACCTAATCATTTCATCTCGATTATATGAGTTTAGAGATCATTGACAAGAGAATCGAAATTGTGATCAAAATTTGATTAATTACACAGCCCTAGGATGGATATACAAATTATTTATCTTTCTTTTGAACAGATTCTCCTCTCACTCCCTCTCAAGACAAACACCGGCACAGACACATCACCACACTCAGAGAGCGGTGCAAAAAAGTTAAAAGCAGTTTCAGAACATTTAAGAATGTAATAATCATGCTCTCAGATGCCACTGGGCACAGGGGGACATGTCTGCTGAGATTTATCCGTCACCCAAATTTCCCAGCATAAGGCGACAAACATCGCCAGTAAAACAGGATTTACTGCAACAGTATGGGGAGCCCGGCGTCTGCATGACTCAGCTCATGGTGTGTTCAAATGTACACGAATATCGGAATGTCCATGTCAGAATTTAAATCATAATGAAGATGGAAAGTCGGCTTTATCTCACCAACCAGACATAGAATTCATGCTATCTGCTCCTTATGTAAACAGTAGATACAGGTGTTGTAAGGCTGTAAGGCGGGAAGAGCTGCGAGCACTAAACTTTGAGCTTATGTTGATTAGAGCTCCAAGTTCCAACTTACAGTGAACATACCGCAAGGCAAACTCTCACCCTAGTGTCCTAAAGAGGAACTGGCAGCAGCCTGTGACTGTTGAATATCATCAGTCTACCATGATAAAGCCCACCCACACGGAAAAGAAACAGTAAAAACATGTACAAAATTACTATACATTAAAAAATGTATTGAAATTTATGAATAGTATATAATTTACTCATAAAAGTGGCCACTTCTGCATTCTTTTCCTACAAGATAATAAAAAGAAGTATAAGGATATTGTATGTATCATTACTGTCATATGCTATTCTGATAAATACTCAAATCATACAAGTTTCAGTTTGTTTAAATTTACTAAGGATCTTATATCCGGATTCACTGTTTCATGCAAATTTCCTTTGCATGAAACTTGTATGTAAAGCATACAACAGTGAATGATGCATACAATATCGTTATGCTTCTTTTTATTATCATGTATGAAAAGAATGCAAAAGTGGCCACTTTCACTTTTTTTCCTGTTTCTTTTCCGTATGGGCAAATTGGGGCAAAGTGCACAAAATATCTTATTGAGTTTAAATAATCATAAATTAACAACAAATGTTGATGATGAACATGATGATGTTAAGCATGTAACAGCATTGTGTTTACTATGCTGTGACCGTTTTCCTGCAATTAAGTTCTTTAAAAGAAACTCAATATATCGTTGTTTCTATAGTATCGCAATATATTGCAATATATCATATCGTTGCCCCTGTATCACGATACGTATCGTATTGCCAGATTCTTGCCAATATACACCCCTACTGTATTCCATATTTACTGACAGGCCTGATTGGAAAGTCTTGTAGTGTTGGGAGCGTTTGCCAGTGTTGCACTGGCCAACCTCAGCTGAGATTCCACACCTAACTTATCTGCCATCAGCCACTTCAGCTTGTCACACATCTCAACATGTGATATGTGTAGTCATGCAGTTTCATAGTATCACACTCTGGTGCTAACTGAGCTTTAGTTATGTAGCTACTTTGTTCCATGCTCATTGTTGGTTTAGGGCAGTGGTAGAAAATAACTTGGTACGTTTACTCAGGCGCTGAACCTAATTTATGTTGGTTATTACAAACTCGGTTATCAAAATCATTCCTGTCAGTAATAATAATATTATTCTCGACAAGTAAATTGCAGTCTGGTAACATGGTGACAGAGCCTAAAACAGTAGTTCAGCAAGGCGAGAAATGTGCAGTCATATGATAAGAGAAATTTTAAAGGTGCCATGGCATGAAATTTTTATTTTCTGGGGTTTTTAGAATGTTAATATGAGTTTCCCTAACCTTCTTAAGTCCCCCCACATGGCTAGAAATGATGAAATGTGTAAACCAAGCAATGCCCTATACTTTTCCATGTTTGAAAAAAAGACAGCCTAGATATTCCCTTTTCAATGTCAAGGAGGGAAAGGTTTCCACGCCTTCTCTCTAGGTTTCCACCGCCTTTTTCTGGATTTCCCACCCAGATCCTCCTCTAAAGTTACTGAGCGGCTGTCTGTTTCTCTTCACTAACTTCTGCAAACAACCTGACAAAGTTAGGAGCAAAGCATGGCAACTGCTCTGTTGTTGGCTGCTTAAATGAGCACAGGAGCCTATTGTTACTCTGTCTTTACCCTGTCGCCTTAGCACTACAGCTACTGGAGGTCTGGAGCTCAGTTAGCACTGCAGCTATTGCTGCTAGCTTAGATCCGAGCTAACCAGAGCACCAGTTAGCTCAGAGCTATTGCTACAATACTAACCGAGCTCTGACCTAAGCGGAGCTCGGGACCTCCGGAGCTATTACTACAGTATTAACCGAGCCCCAAGCTAACCGGCGCTCTGGACCTTCGGAGCTATTGCTGCAGTACTAACAGAGCCCCGAGTTGTTTCCTCTACAGTTGGTACCGATCCATGCTTCAGCTTCAGCTGTGTAACCAAGCCTAATTTGTATAGCCCCAGTTCTCCATGAAATGATGGCTGCACATATGCAGAACTTTGCCAAAACAAATGAACGTTGCCTTACCCAAAATTTAACATAAGGACAAACAGTGTATTCTAACATTTTGTAAGCTATAATCGTGAAGTATTTGCCATTGTGGCTTGAAAGATTGAATTTAAACCAATTATTATTCCTCTAAATTGTTGCTGGTTAATCGAAAATATAATTCTGCCTATCAACAAATAAGACTAATTTTCCAAGAAGTCAGAGCTTTGTATAAAAGATGATCACAATATTGATATTCTACTTTCTTTGTCGACAGATGCATTGCATCGCAGTAGACTGTACCCTTATGTTCCTGCAGAGCACATACTACCTCTCATTTCCAACATGGAGGGCCTAGCAGTGGACAATCTAATAGACTTTGAATTGCCCTCAGAGTTCACAGCTGTGAGCATAGATGGAGCCAACATGAAAGTCATACAGACATTTTCTCCCCAGAGCAAACACCTTCCATGGAAGTCCACCAGCAGCCCTCACTTCCAGAGTCCATGGCACCTTCCAAGTCCGGCTCTCATCATTTCCACCACCACCACCAAGAGGAAGGAGACGATGGCAGTGATGCTACAGAATCAGCAGACAGTGAGAATGACATGGACCTACCGTCTCATATGTGGGAGCTAAGGAGATCATCATCTTCATCCACTCACAGTGGAGAGGATATTGACACTGAGACGGTGGAGAGGAGGCACTTCATGAAGGCTTATGTGGAGAAGGTGTTTCATGGAAAGTAAGGAAGATGTTTCTATGTTTCTATGTATGTTTTCTATTTATATTTAGCAAATATACATTACAATAATTCATTCATTTTTTGTCAGATTATTCTTAAAAAGAATACAATAATAATTTCAGCACCCTAACCCTAAATGTAAGCCTAACCTGAAGAAAATTTCCAGGTGCTAGTGGCGGTCTCTTTTGTGGGCTCTTTTTGACATTTAACAAAAACAAGTTGCTTACTAAGGTGCCGTCCACATGACAATGTCAAGTCAAGTCATGTCAAGTTTATTTGTATAGCCCAATATCACAAATTATGAATTTGCCCCATTGGGCTTTACAATCTGTACAGGATATGACACCCTCTGTCCTTTACAAATGGAATTCTGTGAGTCCGACAAACTTTAATACTGATTCCACCTTGCGTACAGACGGCTCCGGCATTGTCGGAGACCCAAAATAGTATTTTATGACAGCGGCTTCCAGAGTGAGAAGATCTGATAACGTCGTTTCGGAGTTGAAACAACGGCAACAACGCCGGGTACACACTGCAACGGGTACACGTCACACGTCATCATGTGACCAGAAGAGTAGTAAACAAGGACTTCATGCGCATGCTCATTGCATTCTTTCGTTCTTTTTTGTGGGTCTCTCTGTGTTTCTTTGCAGCGCTATGTATCGGCGTGGCATATGTATTACATCCTTATCACTCGTTATCACGTTGCCATGTAGACGGAAATAATTCCGGCAACGTTCTCACAAGCATTGTCGTATGGATGGGGCCTAAATGAACAGTAATATAACAATTAACAAATTATCAACATAAATAAATATTACGTTTCAAAAAGAGTAAAAAGAAGTAGGTTCTACTCTGACAATATTTATTATATAAATTCCTTTTTACAACCTTGTTAATTAAATAATATTCCTCACCAGTTGTCAAATTTTGAGGTGAAATTATTCCTTAATTTATGTTGATATAGTGTTACATCAGCAGAAGGATGTAGTATCTATCTTTCTCACATTAAAAGTGAAGGACCCTGGCACTGAAAGGCACGGGCAACATCAACGCCTTTTATAGCAGCATCTTCAGAATATGCTAGGTTCACCATGAGAGTCCCATGTCAATAACATCCACCTCCACAACAGTGTGTATTTTTTACACTTTTCCATTACTTGACAACCAACAGCAGGCTTTCTAGAAACTTGTTTGGCCTCACCCTCCCTGTCTTTCACCATTCACCCCCATTTACCATTTTTCATCATGACTGAGGAAGGCCATCACATTGGCCAAGAGGCAGTACAGAAAGAAGATAGACAGCTTCTATTCCACTGCTGACTCCTGGCGGATGTGGCAAGGCCTGCAGCACATCACAGACAATAGGACTACAGCACTTTCTACACCTGCTCTGAGACCTCCAGTTATGGCACAGACAGGAGGCACACCCACACGCACACACGCGCGCACACTCACGCGCACGCGCGCGCACACACACACACACACACACACACACACACTCACACTCCTTTCCCCCATCAATAGTCTTATCAGGACAGATACTCAAAGCCTTGAGGAAGATCAAACCCCAAAAGGCAGCAGGGCCAGACCACGTCCTTAGTGGGCTCTCAGAGCTTGTGCCAACAAGCTGGCTGAGGTCCTGACCTGCAACTTCAACGTTCCCCTCTGCCAGAGCACCCATCTTCCCCTTCCCAAGAAGAGCCCACCCCTGCCTGAATGACTACAGCCTGGTGGCACTCACTCCAATCACCATGAATTGTTTTTGAGAGTGTTGCTGGCCCACATCCAGAGCAGCACATAGACACCGTGTACCCCTTGCAGTTTGCCTACTGGGCTAACATTCCTCCTCCATTCTTTCCTCCCCCACCTGGAAAATATAAGGATGCATCAGGATGCTCCTTGTTAACTACAGCTCTGCTTTCAACTCTGTCATCCCCTGGATTTTCTGATTGGCTGGCTCCAGTCAGAAAATCAGGACTTGAGCCAGCATCATCACAAACATTGGTACTAGGGGTGTCACGATATGAAAATATAAGCTCAGGGTTATTGTCTCCTCATCACGGTTTTCGGTATTATCGCTTTATTTTTTTAAACGTGTTGAATATGTTCAGAAAGCAGTGATAGTCCTACACAAACTGAAATAATTTCAAAAAAGTAACAGTGTTTATTATAATTAAAAAATACAAAGAATTATCAAAAGTGCAACTTAACATCAAAGGAAAGAAGCAAGGGTTGAGCATGTAAAAAGCTTAGCCAAGGACATTTACAGTAGTGCAGTTAGTGAATTATACAAATCCAAACATTCAAGACATACAGAACAATATGTAAACAAAAAAAGAAACAACACTTGTCTTATATACTTGTTTTCTTCATCATCAAAATTAAAATCTAAAACTGTACACTTGAGCACTGTACAAGTTAACCTTAAAAAATATACATTTAAAATAAACAGCCACTTTAAACAAATTACAAAAATAACTACTACAGTCATATGTAATTAAATCCAAATGTTCAAGTATTGATGGTATAATAAAAAAATATGTAAACAAATCAATGGCACGTGACAGAACTGACTGTATACTTCTCTCCATCATGAACAAATAAAATGCTGCTGATCCAGCATCATGTCTGTATGCATCTCCATTTACTTGAGAGTGAAATGCAAAAATGTCAACATATTTACCTTGTCTGGTTTAAGTTGTGATCTAAGAGGGGAAACAGTGTACCTGCTGGCACTGAATATTTTCTCTGATGGAACACTAGCTGCTGGGACACACAAAAGTTTTTTTGCCAGCCTGGGGTGCGTTTCCCAAATAACGACGGAAGTTAGCATGAAACCACGGTAGTACATAGTACTTCCGAACGACCGAACTTCCCCTTTCCGACCGTTTCCCAAAAATCTCCAACTACCGTCGTACTATGTAAGTTGGAACAACGTTAGTTTGAACTTCCGTCGTCCGAACGACGTAGTTTCCAGATGTTTCGGAAGCGCTCGGAGAGCACTCGGATGCATTCGTTGCTGAAAGCGTGTTGATGACAGAAACATAGTTTTATTTCCATCAAGCCAGTGTGACATCTTTAGCCACTTTGGGAAATATTCATCAACATGATCATGTTTCCTACTCATAGAAAACAAGAACTGAATGCAGTTTGTTTCATGTAATCGTAATAAATTGAAGAAAAAAATATTTACATCTACCCTATACATCGCTACAGCTCCTGCATTACTCCGTGGTGGGATAGGACAGTGGTTAAAGTGTGGGCACTGCAGTGTGTCAACATGGTCTTAGGTATGGGTTCAAATCCTCCTGGGGGCAATAAAATGATTCACTTTTGCCGGCAGATAAGATGTAGCCTAGTAAAATTTCTGCCATTGTATTTCAGTATCGAGTGGTGTATGTGCAATATTTGTGAAGCTTTAACACCACTTGTTCATCAGTTGTTGGTCACCACCTTATTCAATTGGACCGCTTTAATGATGACTTATTGTCGGTTAGAAATCTTATGTGTAACTGTGTGTAACACACACAGTTACACATAAGTCATTTGCAAGTGCAGTGTAACTGTCAGACTTATATTTCTGTTTGTCTTTTTTATTTCATAGTTTATAAGAAATTGCACCTCATTTTATTATCATATTTTATCATAATCTGCATCCATCTATCTATCTAATAATATAATATAATACAACATAAAATAATTATTTAATAGTGGGCTATTTACGTTACAATCTGAAACTTCTGGGGCTACACAAACATCGTTTTTTACAACATAACTTGCGTCTTTTCACCTCAACTGTGAGGTGAAAGTTAAAGTGCCATCCTTCATTCATGCCGTAGGGGGATCATGGATCACAGGGTGCCTAATTCTGACATTTCAGGCCCCAAGAAGAAGAAGAGGACATGACGTCACCTGAACGAACATTCAACGACAGCTCCATGCTATTCGTTTGAATGACACAACTTTCCGATGCAACTTCCGATGCATCGTTCCAACTAAGCTTTCGGGAAACACTTCCGTCGTTCAACGATGCATCGGACTACGTTAGTTGTAAACATCGGAAGTTGCGTCTTTCGGACGATGCTGTTGGGAAACACCTGCGTCGTAGATCCATCGTTCGAACGTTGGAAGTAGCTAACGACGTTAGCAACGAACGTTTTGGGAAACGCACCCCTGGCAAGATGAGGCTTTGTAAAGAAAATATAAACAAATACCCATCAGCGCTATATAAAAACAGACCATTTATTGTCATTAGGCTACCATTCATATCAATATACACAGGAGTTTGCTTATACTTGTATTTGCTGCTAAACAAAACCATCTAGCTCAGGTTAATAAAGTGTCCTGATTTAGCTTCACACATTTAGCTGATCCAGCTGCTAGCTAGTATTTGGTTGAGTCCAACGTCCACTTAATTATATGGTAATACACACATAGAGACTGTCCACTAAAATGGTTAAAGCAAATGAAGTGTATGGCGTTGTTGTGCCTTCAACTATCGCTCAATAATGCTGTGTCTTCGTTTCACCGTTTCACTGTCTCATCGTTGCTGAAAGTTTAGCTGTTTAGCTTAGATTATTAGCTGCTAATAACTGGCTGCACTATGGTATGGGGCTTGTGTTAACATTAATGACAGACGAATCGTTGCATTTTCCCTCAGCCCGAAGTCCCCACATCATGCATTTCAGCTAAAACGTTAATGTTAACTTACCTTGCATTGGCTTTAGAGTTGTATGTGATGGTCACGCAGGTGAGTCGTGAGGTTAAAAGTATTGCTGCCTTTAGCAGACACTTTTTCAACTGTCCCTCGGCATTCTTGAAATACCCAAAATATGCCCATACTTCAGACTTAGTCCCCTTTGAAGGCTGATAGATGTCCTGAGCGCTGTCGTATCTTCCTTCGGCCATGAGTCCAGCTTCAGAAAGTGTAAACATTACAAGATGTCCTGGCCGCAGACCTCCACTGTGAGGTCGCTTCTGCCACAGGCTCCACTCTCAGGCCACATCCACTCAGGACTGGAAAGGCAGGGGATACATTTCAAAATAATATCGCAAACGCCCTTCCGGTTGAATCGTTTTCCTCATGTTTATTATCTCAAGCATTAGATTGTAGCTACAAAGTGCGTCTGTGCAACTTCAGCAGACTGATAAGACGCTGGAAAGGGTCACGGTGCCCATACCGTGGGCATGGTAACCAACTGCGAAAATTTTTTGTTTTGAAATTAAAACGGCAATTTTTATAGTCAACATTTTTATCGGGGTTTACCACTACACCGGTAACCGTGACATCCCTAATTGGTACATTTTTCAAAGCCAAAATGAAATATTTATTTGTTTTCTCAATATTCATTCCCAAAACCAAGCTTTTTGTGCACAAATGCAAAACCAGATAACAAGCGATTACGGTGTTTAATTAGCCTGGGCCCGCCCGTACTTCCTGTGACACTGCACAGAATTTCTCGGGTCTGGCCAAGTTGCCTGTCTTCAATGGCAACTCTCCTCAGGAATGTCAAGTCAAGTCAAGCTTTATTTATATAGCACCTTTAACCAAGGTGCTTCACAGTTACAATCTGTACAATACAATTGAAATTAAATACAAAACATAAAAACATAATACAATATATAAAAACATAATAAAATACATATAAAATCTATATAACAATAAGAACAATCAAGATAAAACCATCAATCAGTTTGGAGTATTAAAAGCCAAGGAGAAGAGGTGGGTTTTGAGCAGGGACTTAAAACTTTCTGCTGTTGGAGCTGTTCTAACACAGAATGGCAAACTGTTCCAGAGTTTTGGAGCAGCAACAGCAAATGCTCGATCACCTCTTGTTTTTAGCCTAAAGTTTGATATGTTGAGAAGGCATTGGTTGGCTGACTGTGAAGTTCTGGCCGCAGTGTGGGCAACAAGCAGGTCACTTAAATAAGGGGAAGCCAATCCATTTATGGCCTTGAATGTCAATAATAGAATTTTAAAATTTATCTTGTGACAAAACACTGGGGTTATGTGTACTGTTTGTCTGGTCCTTGTAACTGGATTTTGGACCAGCTGGAGGCACTGTATAGAGGAATGGTTGAGGCCCACATAAAACGCATTACAGTAGTCCAGTCGATTTGTAATAAAAGCATGTACAACCTTCTCTAAGTCAACCTGGGGATGGTAGGCTTTTTTTACTTACTAATCTCAACTGGAAGAATGCTGACACGACCACAGTTGAGATTTGTTTGAACTATCAAAGTGCACTCCTAGACTTTTCACAGTAGGGAGACCCAGAACTGAACCCTGGGGGAATCCACATACAAGAGGAGCACATCCAGATGAAAGATCTCCCAGGTGAACTGAAAAATATCCTGTCCGTCAGGTAGGAGTTAAACCATTTTAGAGCATTACTCCTTATCCCGACATAGTTCTTTAATCAAGTCAGGAGGTCACAATGGTCAACAGGGTCAAAGCAGCTGTTAAGTCCAGAAGGACAAGGACTGCAAAATATCCAGAGTCGAGTGCTAACATCAGGTCATTAAAAATCTTTAAAAGAGCTGTCTCAGTGCTATAATGCTGTTTAAAACCAGATTGAAATTCTTCATGGATGCCATGTTGATCTAAAAAAATCATGTAGCTGTGATGACACAACTTTCTCCAGAACTTTGGAAAGAAATAGCAATTTAGAGATTGGCCTAAAATTGGAGAGTACAGTGGGATCAAGATTTCTGTTTTTTAACAGGGGCTCGATAACAGCATGTTTGAAGTGAGCAGGAACACAACCGTACATAACACATATATTTATCAATGAAAGGATCACTGACCCCACAGTGCCAAAACCCCCTTCAACAGGTGAGAGGGAATGTTATCAGAAGGGCAACTAGTAAGACAGAGATGATGGACAACTTCTTGTAGAACTGACAGTGAGGTGGGCTCAAAATGATCCATCACTGCTTGGTACATAATGTATATTTCTTACAGGGGTAAGGATCAACGAAATCTGCCAATGAGAATCTGAGGTCAGATCTTTTCTCAGCAATAAATCTTAGGAATCTATCACAAAGGTTGCATAAAGGAGTGACTATGGCTGAGTCGCACAGATTGACCAAGGAATTAAAGGCACTGAACAATATCTGTGGCCTATGACAATTTTTAGAGATTAAGTGAGAAATAAATTCTTGGTAGTCAGACAACTCTGTAAAATCCCATATGACGCTTCTCAGTTGTCCATCTCCTCTCAGCCTGCCGACAAGCACATCTCAGAGAGTGGGTATGGTCGTTAACCATGGTTCTGAAGGTGCTTTTGAGCATTTCCTTCTTAAAGGGGCAACAGAATCTAGAATCTTAGTGCATGTACAATTGAAAAGATCCAAAAGATTATCAGCAGACAAAGTTTCAGCATGTGCATCTAAGCTAAAAAGCACAGTGTCTTTAAACGCGTCAGAGAACTGTGATGGGGTATTGCTGGATACAGCACGGCAACAAAGTGCAGGGGAAGTGGGTTTAACAGAGCAGGCGACAGTTGTAATGAACAAAACAGGCAGATCGTCTGATATACATTTGTCACAAATTTCATTAATAATGACAGAAACACCAAGGGACAGCACAGTGTCTAACTTGTGCCCCTTCTTGTGCGTGGGACCTGACATTGCCTGAGTGAGGTTAAAGGAGTTAATTAAATCAATGAAATCTTTAATCATAGGTTTCTCATCACAACATACATGAATATTGAAATCACCACAGATTAGAAGATGGTCATAGTCCAGTACCACGCTGGATAAAAATTCAGAAAATTCCTTAATAAAATTCTTGTTGAATTTTGGTGGTCAATACTCCACTGTGCAGAGGACAGGAGAGGGGCCCTTTAGTTCAAACAATAGCAGCTCAAATCTTGAGTAATTAACGGGTGTAGACAACACTGAAAGACAGATTTAAAAACAGCTGCCAGACCTCCACCTTTACTAGTGGTTCAAGGAGAGCTAAAGTAGGTGCAGTTAAGAGGGACAAGATCTGAAAAGGCTGAACACTCCCCAACTTGCAGCCATGTCTCAGTTAAAAACATGAGTTCAAGATTGTGGGATGTAAAGAAATTATTCAATGTAAAAGTTTTATTTGATATGTATCTTGCATTAATCACGACAATATTAAGGTAAATGTTATTTTGAGTTGGTGTACAGAGTAGAGGGCAAAGATTAGCGTGCCAAACACCCTGCTGCTGATGTGGGAAACACCACATTTGTAGAATTAGCAGATTTAACAACCCTCGATTTACACTGAGAGTATTAAAAGATTGTTGATGTATGATAAATGTCTGGTGGAAGTGGCCACAGAGTAGGGCCGGTGAGTGAGGAAGTACTAGATGTTATTTCAACTGTGGCAAGACTGAATCTATGTGGAAGGCACCCATTTGGTTTTACACACTGCTTCCCAAAGATCCTAACAGAAATAAAACAGCTATTTGCAGAATTAAAAATTAAGTTTGCAATTAAACTGGAACAACCGGTAGAGGAAACAGTAGAAACAGCACCAGCACCAGCAGCGCCCTTATGGTCATGGAATGGGGGCCAATGAAAATCTAGCATTTCCAACGGTTTGACTGAGGCGTGTTTAAGGCAATGACGCACTAGTTCTTTGGATCAAGCAGTTTACATCGCAACGCATATGTCAGAGTAAAGAATGGTCTGATTGGTTGAAACTTTGTCCAGTTGCACACAGAGGCATTTGATAGACGCGGGTTAAGCCCGCCCTCTGAGAACTCAGTTTACAAGGCAACTTGGCCAGATAGCCATGATAGCTTTCATCCAATTCGGATGTTTTCATTTGCCGCAAGTTGAGTACTGCAGTCCAGCCAGCTGCTGCTTGCAAATTTGTGGACAAATGAGTCACTCGTGTTTTTGTTTATGGTAATTTGCCGTTCAATATGACGTTGATCCACCCTTTGCAGCTATAACAGCTTCAGCTCTTCTGGGAAGGCTGTCCACAAGGTTTAGGAGTGTGTTTGTAATGAAGGACATGTTATAGTATAAAGTATTATCATTGCTATTATTGGCTGGTGTTACTGGTGGATTTATCATGAGTGGGGAGAGATGAAATAATCAGCCAATCAGCACCGTTGTTGTTGTCTACCTAATGAGCCCGTGTCGGCTGGCCGTTTTTTAGTTTTACTTTCAGTGTAAGTGGATGAGATGACAAAGACGGGATCGTTCACTTGTCAGAGTTGCCATGTAAAGCCATACAGGCATGTGTGCGTTCATAAACAAGTGAGTATAATGTTATTTGGTGCCTTGAGTTTCTGACAACGATGTTAGGTTTAGCTATGTTATTGACTGTGCGGGCAGAAAGGCCGCTATCAGCGTGCAAATGCACTAACGGTTGCTAATAGTCGGCCCATTCCCTCATCACTGCGTAGGCTATTCTGACTGTGACTCTGTTGTAACTCTAAGTGAACCTACAATGATGATAATATAGGCTAATGTTCCTTTGTATTAATATAAGTCACAAGCTAAGCAGTAATGTACCCTTATGTCATGGCAAAGTTATGCTACATGCTTTAGTGTTCATCAGAATTCACAGTCTATTTTTTAATGTGTCTAATCCATGCTACTTTATTTGTATATTAATGTTGTATATTTCTGTTTATTATAGAACCACACACACACCCCCCACCTACACTCCCAGAGCCATCTGTATGTTCATCTGCCTGCCTGTTCAGCAATAAAGCTACTGAATACTGCATGAAAGTTCTCTGCATTCTTACTGATGCACCACAGTGGTCACATATACCCTAACCACCAACAGTTGGAGCCACATTATTATCTCCATTACAGTGTTTATGGGAATTTTTGACCATTCTCCCAGAAGAGTATTTTTGAGGTCACATACTGATGTTGGATGAGAAGGCCTGGCTCTCAGTCTCCACTGTAATTCATCCCAAAGGTGTTCTATTGGGTTGAGGTCAGGACTCTGTGCAGGCCAGTCAAGTTCATCCACACCAGTCATCCATGTCTTTATGGACCTTGCTTCGTGCACTAGTGCACAGTCATGTTGGAAGAGGAAGGGGCCAGCTCCAAACTGTTCCCACAAAGTTGGGAGCATGGAATTGTGCAAAATGTCTTGGTATGCTGAAGCATTCAGAGTTCCTTTCACTGGAACTAAGGGGCCAAACCCAGCTCCTGAAAAACAACCGCACACCACAATCCCCCCTCCACCAAACTTTACACTTGGCACAATGCAGTCCGATAGGTATCATTCTCCTGGCAACTGCCAAACCCAGACTTGTCCATCAGATTGCCAGATGGAGAAGCGTGATTCGTCACTCTAGAGAATGCGTCTCCACTGCTCTAGAGTGCAGTGGCGGCGTGCTTTACACCACTGCATCCGATGCTTTGCATTACACTTGGTGATGTATGGCTTGGATGCAGCTGCTCCGCCATGGAAACCCATTCCATGAAGCTCTCTGCGCACTGTTCTTGAGCTAATCTGAAGGCCACATGAAGTTTGGAGGTCTGTAGCAATTGACTCTGCAGAAAGTTGGCGACCTCTTCACACTATGCGCATCAGCATCCACTGACCCAGCTCCATCAGTTTACGTGGCTTACCACTTCGTGGCTGAGTTGCTGTCATTCTCAAACACTTCCATGTTCTTATAATAGAGCTGACAGTTAACTGTGGAATATTTAGGAGCGAGGAATTTTCACGACTGGATTTGTTGCACAGTTGGCATCCTATCACAGTTCCACGCTGGAATTCAAAGAGCGACCCATTCTTTCAGCAGTCTGCATGCCCAGGTGCTTGATTTTATACACCTGTGGCCATGTAAATGATTGGAACACCTGATTCTGATTATTTGGATGGATGAGCGAATACTTTTGGCAATATGTGAATTTTATGAATTTCTCTGAGATGTGAATTTCTCTGTGAGATGAATAAAGTATCTATCTATCTATCTATCTATCTAGTGTATCTGAACACCTAGCCTATTTAGTAGAACAGTCTGACATTGGACCCACCATGCTCCTGTCACTCTGGAAATGCAGGCTCTTAGGCCCGCAGTGCGATCGTTCTCTTGGAGAATTAATGCATCACTGTTTCATGATGATAATTTTATTAAATTCTTGGAAATGCAGACAGGCCTTTATTTAGAAGTAAACGACTGCAATGATTCTGATCAAAGATTAGTGTGGGAAGCTTATAAAGCTTATATGCAAGGCATAATTGTATCATACTCTAGTAAGAAGAAAAAAGAGCACGTTCAACAACAATCCCAAATTGGAAAAAAAAAAAAAAATAAAAATTAGAGGGAGATTTTCGGAGATCCAAATTGGATGGGGTGCTTAGAGAGATAAAAGAGGCAAGACTACTGTTTACTGACAAATAAGGCAGAATCTGATATTTTGTTTGCTAGACAACAAATGTTTGAATATGGAAATAAACCAAATAAGTTCTTAGCTCGTCTTGCAAGAAACTCTCCCCAAAACGCTTTTATTTCTGCAATATCAGATGAGTATCAAATCTGTCAAACAAACAATACAAAGATCAATGAATGGTATCAGAAATTTCACGAAACGTTGTATACCTCCGAACTGTATACACTTACCATTAGTAATTATTTAGATGGCTTATAAGTACCTCAGCGAGGGCTACATACAAACTATCAATAAAAGAATTTTTTACAAATACCTTCAGATCAGACATTATGTACATAACATTTTACAAAATATATATACAGTATATCTGTATATCTCCATATATGTATAGTAAATATACAGCAGGGGTCTCTCCAAACTGCCCAAAATGCAAGGCTATTTTAGGGACAAGATTTCACTGCCTCTGGGAATGTGAAAAGATTCAGCGTTTTTGGCAAATTGTGTGCGCTGAGGTTAGTGTGATAATCAAGCAGCAATGAAAGCCTAATCCAATATGTCCACTGGGATATATCCCTGAATCATTAAGATCACTTACGAACACTGTACATTTTTTGGTCATGTTGGGCCAAAAGGGTGTTATGATTAAACGTGTGGGAGATGAACCTCCTTTAATACATCTGTGGAAGTTTTTGATATTAGACTCTACTTTTCTAGAAAGACTAAGATTTTGTATTAATGGTCAGAAGGACCTTTTTCCAGCAAAGTTTGGCAAAGTGTTAGAGTACCTGGAAACACAGAGTGTGACTGCTGGAAATATTAGACTTTTTATTTAAAGTTACCCTCCCACCAAGGAGGTTGTTTGTTTGTTTCTCAGTTTGTCGGTTTGCAAAGTAACTTAAAAAGTTATGGGCGGTTTTTGACTAAATTTTCAGGAAAAAAAAATAAAAATGAAACTGATTAATTTTTGGTGGTGCCGCTGAATTGAAACCAATCACCAAAAATTAATCAGGACGCTTCTGAAAATTTCGTCAATATCCGTCCCCAACTTTTTGAGTTATTTTGTAAACCAACAAATAAACAAACCCCAGTGAAAACATAACCTCCTTGGTGGAGATAATAATAAAAACAGCTGTGAAGCCACTTTCTTTTCACAGGGTCTGTAATGTGTTTTTTGTTTTCACAGGGAGGACTTTGACCAGGAAGAGAAGGCTCGTTTTGGAGAGCTGTGCAGTGGAGAGAATGGCAAAGGCAGGGAGTGGTTTGCCAAGTATGTCAGTGCGCAGGTGAATATGGGAATACATGACTTTCAGGGAAAAATACTTTTTTGGAACAATTTTCAAATGCAAAGAATTAGAGATTCTTGAAGTATTCCCCACACATTTTAGTCACACTTAGAAGTAAAAAAGAGTCTTCTTGTTTGTTTTTTTTTAAAACTTACATTCATGTGAAAAAATAGGACCCCATGAAAGCCTGTTTTTTTTTTTTTACATTTGAACATATGGATGTTTGATATCAATTTTAACAATAATGGGGGATTCAAGTAATAAATAATAACTAAACAATTAAAACTGAAAAACAGACTGTAATACACATTTTGTATCTTTTGTTTAATGAGTAAAACAAAATTAATTTTGTTGTATATTTTCTTTTCAAGAGTTAAATAAAAACAAAATTAGATGTTGATATGTGAAAGTTTCTCAATAAAGATATTTAATATGGTATCCTATTTTTTTCACATGACTGTAGCTGATGGTTGCTGAAGTATTGCCTTTTCTGCTGAGCTTTACTAAACAAGCTTCTGACTCTGTCAATATTGTGTCCACAGCGCTGCCACTCTAAATGTGTGAGTGAAGCTACCTTCTACAGACTGGTGCAGTCCTTTGCAGTTGCACTGTTTGAGTGAGTCTTGACTATGTCGTAAAATTTATTGAGACAGAAGTGCTTTAATCATCTAATCCTGTTGAATTGTAAAGGAGATTTGACAAGTTAATTTAAAAGTTGTTACTGCCAGCATTCCTCATGAAAAGACCAAAAGTTGTCAATACTAAACATCAGTTAAAAAGGAGGAAATCTTAATCCACCTTTGATGCCCCAATAGAGACACTGCTGGTTTGTAGATTTCATTCAGTAGGGTCAACAAATAAATATACAGATTTTTTTTAAATTATCTTTTATATAATAGTTATATTTGCTGTACAACTTTGCGCCACATGAATCGGTCTCAATTTTTGTCATGACAATATTTCCCGTGAAAAGATGTCTTGCAAGCACAGGGCAGAACCCAGAACAGACTTATAGCTATTTAAGCTTTTATTTGTGACCTGTGGATGGCAGTAAAAGAAACTGGCAAGAAGAAGGCGAAGGAGAGCGGCAACTGCAGAACTTCAGTAAAGTTAAGCTGGTTTCACACCAAATGTGCAAAGGAGCAGGTGCCCCGAGAGAAACCCATTCAATGTGAATGTGGTTGTGCCACGCCAAGGCACATCAGTCTGTTCAAAGTTGAGCGCAGCGCAGGGCGGCATTCTTCCACACTGCAGGAGAGATGCCAGAAGTTGCACAGAAAGAGGGGAAATGCATATGTGTGTAAAGGATGGAGGAAAGGCTCATTCTTACCATATAGCAATTTGGCGAGCTGTGAGATATGTGACTATAGCTCCTGAACAAGCCGAATCTCTCCCACATCCTGCCTCCCCCTCAAAGTGGCATGTACCCAACCTCTACTTCTTGCGGATCTCCTCCTCCTCATCATCAGCATAAATATAGCCAGGCCTTTCCCCTCGATCCGTAGCCTAGCAACTTGGTCGTGGTCTGCCCTACCCGAGCAGTGCGCCACACTTTCCGTGTTAAGTGTGAAACCAGCTTTTAAGGGGGTACACACATAAGGATTTTATAAATCCTAAGAGATTTTTTATCTGTAGAATCCCCACACATGAAGATTAAAAAATCTGCCTTGATCGTCATGTGTGTGGTGTGCTCCGATTTTCTCAGCACAGGACACCACACACATACAGATTATCTGTCTCACGGCCAATGTAGAATTTGTCCTGCGAACCAGAAATATCGCATGATCAAACGTGATCTGCAGTAGCCCATGGCAACAACCCCAGCGTCACCGGGCTCTTCACAACAGGAGTAAATAAACGTGATGCAGAAGAGGAAATGACGGTGGCCCTTGGACTATTCCTCACTGAAAAATACGGAAATAAAAAGAGAAAACATTGGACATCTTTTCTAAGTGTTAGTATGTTTTTGGCGTCAGTTTGGCTCACGTGCGCTACTTTTTGTCGCGGTGAGCCAGGCTCAGTGCAACAGGGCCATTGTTTGTACCCGGCTCAGATTGAGAACCGGCAACATCGTCCTCCACCACCACTACCCCTGCCCTGCCCACATATCATCTCCTGTGCTTAGCACCGGCACATTAAAATTACCAATGCAAACACCCCCATAGGAAAAGTTAGATCTCACTCTGTTTTTATTTCCGTCTGCTTCCGTGTTCCTCAGTCAGCTGGTTGGCTACGTTGCGTTTCATGTTGCATTTCACGGAGTAGTGACTCGGGAGTCGTCGGCTTTCCCCACACACATAAAGATTTTTCGTTGTAGATATTGAACATGTTTAACATTTACGATTGTCGTCCGAGACCCGTTTCAAAGCAAATTATCGGGACAAATTGACTCTTAACACAACACAGACTACAGGATAATCGTATAGGATAATCTTATAAGACATAAAATAATCTTATTAGACAGAAGATAATGGGGAAGGTGTAAAATCGGTGCAAAATCAGCTCGATTATCATTGTGTGTGCCCCCCCTTAAGAAAGATATTGGCAGATTTGAACTTCCTGGATCAATATGTCAAATACAGTCAGACCTAAAGATGCAAACAATGCATTTCTGCTCCCCAAATTCAGCTCAGACACAACTCACCTCATGTTGCTAATACTACAACACTAATTTTGAAAAAAGTGATTTTATGTATTTTTTATGAATTATTTAATAGGTAGAGTTAAATAAACTGTTTAATAAAAGAAATAGTGTTGACTGTTTTTCCATTCATATTTTGTCATTTTATTTTTCTTTCCATTTGTCTCATTCTCATCAACCCATTATCGTGTATTATCTCATCATTTGAGTTAGGTGTATCATCACACCCCTTTTGGCCAATAAAATAACAACTTATTATATTATTGGCTTGTTATTACGTTATGGACCTGATTAAAAAAAAATGCAAACAGGCTGCAGTACCAAATTGGGTTGCCAGGTTCAGTGCTCCAGTGGTTCTCCTCATACCTAACTGGTAGGAGTTTTAGTGTGTTTGCTAATCACATTATGTCTAAACCAGGCAACCTGCTGTATGGTGTGCCTCAGGGGCTCTGTTCTGGGACCCCTTCTGTTCTTGTTGTATGTTCTTCCTCTTGGTCAAATAATCCAGCAGTTCAGTGATGTTTCATACCACTTATTTGCAGACGATCTTCAGTTGTACTACTCATTTAAGATCTCTGAAATCTACAAACTAAGCTCCTTAGTTAACTGCTTGACACAAACTAAGCAGTGGTTAAATGACAACAGTCTTCAACTTAACACAGGAAAAACAGAGATGCTTATTATTGCCCCGGATAGTGCCATTCCCACCGTTAAGCAACACTTAGGTGATCTGAGTGCCTCAGTCAGAACCAGACTGAGGAATCTTGGGGTAATCTTTGATGAAGCCATGTCACTAGATCACCATTCAACCACCTGGTTAAAAATTGCTTTTTTCAGCTACGCAGTATTGCTAAGCTCAGGCCCATGGTTCAAAGGATGAGCTGGAAATGATTATTCATGCATTTGTGTTGTCAAGACTGGACTACTATAATGGCCTTTTCACCTGCCTCAACAAGAAGCAGTTGGCCCGCCTTTAGTACGTTCAAAACCCAGCTGCGAGGCTGTTGATCACCACCAGAAGGAGGTCCCACATCACACCAGTCCTAAGATTGCTCCACTGGCTCCCCGTTGTCGGGTCCACTTCAAAATCCTGATGCTGACCTTTCAAGCTCTACATGGTCAGGCTCCCATGTATATTGTAGACTTCATTAAGCCCTACAGCTCAGTCTGAAGCCAGAGGTCATCTGGACAGAACCTGTTGATGGTTCCACGAACTAGTTTTAAAACCCGGGGAGAGAGATCCTTTAAAGCCATGGCACGTCGCCTTTGGAATGAATTCCCTCTAGAGCTGCATTCACTGGACTCTGTGGATACTTTTAAAAAACACCTGAAGACTTATTTGTTTCAGAAAGCATTCTAGTCTATTCTGACCTAGCGCTGTGTTTTTGATTGTACTCCTTTTCTACCTGTTTTATTTTTACGTTTATTTTTTGCTTTCATTTTTATTGATTTAGAGGCTATTTTTACTACTTATAGTATCTCACTTTTCTATGTATTTTTATTACTGTGAAGCACTTTGTGACCGCTGTCTGTGAAAAGTGCTATATAAATAAATAAAAATAAATAAATAAAGTTTGCTAAGTGTTATAACTGAGCCAGTAACATATTAATATACTAATATCACTTTAACTTTTTTTATTGGATATAACTGTGAAAATGTATACTCTCTGTGTCTCTATGTCTCTGTCTTCTTCTGTCTGTGTCTCTGTCTCTCTCTTGGTCTGTCTCCCCCCAGCAATTAAAAGTATTTGTTTGTTTAACTTGATGGTTAAAATTACTATACTAAATTACTATACTAAATTACATTTTCCTTGACGCCCCCAACAGCAGTGGCGGCCATCATGTCTGCTCAGTGTGAATCAACTTTCATCAGAGTACAGGACTGAGGCCCACTGGTTCCTTGTTCAGCGCAAATGCTCCCTGCCCTATGAAAGACAATCCTGTGTCTGGTGGTGTGGTCAGGTATCCTTTCAGGTTGTCTACCACGCAGACCATGCTGATGCAAGCAGTTTCAAATGGTCTGACGTGACACTTGGGTGCCTCTCACCTTCCTTAAACGTGCCTGGAATTGATTGTCATTCACCATCCGGTTCTGCAGGGAACTGTTCTCAATGAAACAGTCATCAACATGGGATGTGGCCAAAGGACATCCACTTCTATGCCTTTCTCTGACTCTTCCAGTCTCTGTGTATCTGTTGCAACCTGCTGATGACACTCTTTGACACCCTAAGCTCAGTGACAACTTCCCTCTGAGAACATCCTTTTTCAAGCCTCGCAATGGCCAGATACTGTTGATCGATTGTCAGGTGCTGTCTTGGTCTCATAATGTCAAAATGTGAACAGAATGATAGTTATGACTGTTTAAATACAAATTGTCATAGAACCAGAACATTTAGTGATCAATTCATGGATCTGACACTTGTTGTGATTTTAATCGCCTTGTTAGAGAACAGCATATTATGCAATAAATGTTGAAACATTCAAAAGAGAGGGTCAAATTAAGTTCATTTCTGAAGGTTTTGGTGCATTTTAGGTGCATTCTGAAATTTCATCCAAACACCAAATATCCCTAACTATTTATAACAAGTGTATGTCACACAGACAGCACTTATTAATGGAATCAACTTGTAGTGGGTTGTATTTTCATAGGATTTGATGACAAAAACAAAAATATATCACCTTCTCAATGTAAAAAGATGTTTCATCCAACATCCAACAATTTAGCAGTGTTTGTTACAGGATTATCTCTAAAGAATTTTTTTTTTTTTTTTTTTTTTTTTTTTTACAGATGTTACCAGATGGATGACTACAGTCCAGCCAAAAACCTCATGACTATGTGCTTCACCTACTACTATAATGGTAAGGTCCTTTTCAAATCTGTCATTCATCGTCACACTCTGTCTGACATTTATGTTACCTTGGAATGACTGTCAGAGTTGCTGCTGTTTTTGTAGTTTTTGTAGTAAGCATTAGTTAATTGTTGATAAGGATGTTGTAAGATACTTTGTGATAAGTTTTTGTAAAAAGCATTAGTTAGTAGTTGATAAGGATTTTATAAGTTACATGTTAACATTAGGGGTGCAATGATTCATTGATTTAGTCAACAAAAATCGATAATGAAATTCGTTGCCGACAATAATAGTCGGTGATGTCACCGCTTGTATTTCTCCAGCTGGAAATGAACATGCGTGAGTCAGCATGACCGGTGACTGGTGACCGGCAAGCAAGAGAGAAATTGCTACGACCACTGCAACAACCAGAGAGTTAAAAAATCTCAAGTCTAGGAACATTTCTACCTAAACACATCAAAGACGCAGCTAATGTGCTCTACATGCAGCACGTCTGTGACGCGGCAGCATTTAAAGGGGTGGTTCAGGATTTTCGACATGGGGCCTCATTTCCAAGTGAGCCGGAGTGTTGGAGACGTGTGGAGACAGTTTTCAAAAAATTTCATTCAGTCCTTTTTTAACTTTTTTTTTTTTTTTTTTGCCATTAAAAACAGTCTTACCCACTCCACAGTGCACCTGAGGCAAATCAGTTATAATGCCAGGCTATCGATGTAAATCTGTGTTGATAGAATAATTTTAGACATAAAACTAACCTTGCTAACCTGTTTTGACGGATTTATGTTTCAGCAGCAGCAGCTAGTTCGACAGCGGCGGACTGATATCACCCAGCAGCTAGGTTATCGGAGCTATAATAGTTTGTTTACCTTCCATTCCTCTTCTGTCTGCATTTGTGTGCATTTTCCGCACTGGCACCATCCGTCTGTCGTTCTTCTGCCCCAGTTTTCTGCAGCTCCAGTGGGGGGCTGTCTCCACAAACACTCTCTCTCGTTCTTCCCTTTTAGCATCCAGCTCTCTCATCTCTTCGTCTGTGTATTCCGGCTCATCCAGGTACGGTTTATTGGAGAAAAATTGCTCATCATCATCTTCAAAGGCATTGGAAAGTCCTCCAAACATTGCTAAAACTGGTCTTCAGAACAGGCTTCTTTGTGTGCTCTATGTCATCTATCATTGACAGCTGCATGTAAACAAACTATTATAGATCCGGTAACCTAGCTGTTAGGTGATATCAGTCCGCCACTGTTGGGCGTACTACCAGGAAGTATATTACACCGCTGCTGCCTTCAAAATGCAAGGTTAGTTTTATGTCTAAAATTATTCTATCAACACAGACATTTACATTGATAGTCTGGTGTTATAACTGATTGGCCTTGGGTGCACTGTGGAGTGTGTGTAAGAAAATTCCGGGTGATTGTGCTTGTCACTAGAGGTACTTTTATTTCCCACAAGGTACTCTTACATTAGTTTCCCGCAACTCTAAAGAGGGAACACTCTCTGATGCCAAGAGGTAGAGGTATTTCCCACACTCCTGGGTAGGGTTTTCCTATCTTTGAGGGGTATTCCTGTATTAATTTCCCACACTCTAGAACAATACTCAACAGGCAAAAAGTAATCTGACTCCAAATAAGATTAAATATACCTTTCACCCATTTTCCTGCGTGGTCGTTGATGAGAGGGAGAGAAGACGAGGAAGTCGAGGAGATTTCTCAACTAAAATCTTGTTTTAATAAGTGAGAAAGAATGTAGCACAAAAACAGATCTGGGTCTTGAGGCCTTGGGCGCTCCAAGAACCTTGCACAAAGCTAAGTCCAATTCTTTTATAGCTTTAAGTTTTCACTTTCTAACTAGGCGTTGTCTTCGGGTCTTCGGGGTGTTGGATGTCATCAGTTCTTCTCTTCATTGGTTGATATTTGGTGCAAAAGGGCATCCTGAGGTGGACCTGGACACTGGACCTGCAAAGTGTTATTGTGTGCCCACCGGAGATATCTCCGGCCAAAGGAGATAAGGACACATTCCTGTACTCTCTGAAGTTCTGTTCTTTGTTTGAAAACCATGAAACTACTTTTACACTATTCATTATGCAGAATAAAGCATTTCAACATATTTATCAGAATAAAATAGTAAATCTCACAACTAGTAAAACTGTATATGACTGAATACATCATAACTTTATCAGTGTGTGTAATTAAAACAAACCATAATTAGTAAAATATCTGATTATAACAAACCATAACTAGTAAACATGTCTATGCTTAAAACAAATCATATTTAGGTAATAAAATGGAACAAGCATGACCTTTCACATCTCAACAGGGCTATCTATCATGGTAGGAGAAACAGAACCTCTTCCTCCTATTGTCTCCTGGAGATACATAACCGCAATAAGCAAATTTATTGGTTACAAAATGCTTAGGAACTGTACAGGCTGAATCAACAAGAGTCTGGAGAAGAATACATTGTAATTTTACCATACACTCTGAGTGTGTGAGACTTAGGCAGTAGGATGAGAATGATGTGACCTTAAAAAGAGAAATAATTCCAGTCTGCAGCTTTTACGTGCAGCTGAAAAACCATCATTTAAGCAATGCTTCTGGTTATATGATTTTTAAACTTATGCTAGTAAAAACATAGCTACAATTTGACTAAATGCATGCGCAAAATCCTAACATGTATAAGACTGTTTTTAATGGCAGGCTACACTAGAACCATTGACTTGCGTTAGCCTTGCACCAGTGAACTCTGTGACTGGAAGGACTGAATGAAATTTTTTGAAAACTGTCTCCACACATCTCCAACACTCCGACTCACTTGGAAATGAGGCCCTATGTCCAAAATTCTGAACTGTCACTTTAAAGTGGAGGCATACAGTGTTGGGCATTAGCACATTATCAACAGATACACGTCACTGTAACGCCATTAATTTTGTCAGTAACTAATCGTTTTTTAAACAAATCAACAGAGTTCTATTTCGATCCTTCATGATCGCCAGGTGGTGCTTTAAAGCTGTAGTCCATCATCTTAGAGAGCTAGCAAGAGGGTTAGCAAGATTTGAAAGTGGCACCTCCTCTCAGCTCCACACTCTCCTCCCACTCCCATCAGTGCTCCGTCCAAAGCTACACCCCCTCATACTTGAGCATCTGACAGTGGAATTCAGCAGGGAGAGGAGAGCGGTGATGCTCCATCACCACAGTTGTAAAATGTCCCGCTCAAAGTCAATGTAATTTTATCACCTTTATGATGGAGATATTGAGGACTATGGCTATCCAATATGATCAAAATGTCATATCCTATAACCTTTTCAATACAAGCAGCACTGATGACCAGTTAACAAGCACAGATAAGCTAGCATGATAGCTAGCGTTGCGCAAAGCTCAAATTTTGCAACCTCAGCTCCACATTGTTGTCACACAAAACACTGTTAGGCATGTATTTTTCACATCGACCCACTTTAAATGTGACATTGATCTTACAATTCACAAATTTCACAGGAAAGGACTTAGTGGCTGAGCGTTCCACTATAGAAGCTTTGAGCTGAACGGACAGCCAGATTCTGCTCTGTTCACAGTCTGCTGGAGTCTGTGAACACCTTTATAATGCAGACACTGGAGACTATGGCTGTGCAATATGTTCAAAGTGTCATATCCTATAACATCTTCAATACAAGCCGCACATATGACCGGCTTACACCCACAGAGAAGCTTACGTTAGCATCGGACTAATACGCGCTGCAAAAGTAGCTAAGTTGGCAAACATTACATATTTCATGAAAATAATAACTCCCCCCAGAGCTAAAAAATAATTACCCATCCAACAGAACGAAAGCAACCTCTTTGTCACTGTTCAGTCCCTTCAGATTCCTCAGTATCTCCACTGATGTTGGCTTAGCTTTATCCAGAGTTTTGTCACAGCCTTTTCTGCCTCCCTCTTTCTTCTCTTTGCCTGTTTAGCAGGGTAAGCCATCAGAAGTAATGCTGGAAGTGTTTTTTTTTTGCTGCATTTTCTCTGCCGTTGTTCCCTACAGAACGTATTCTCCTGCTAACTCTATATTTCTGCAGAGGAGTGTGCTGGATATTTCCGGCAACAGTGGGGAGGGAGGGACATGAGCAGGATGAGACTTGAAAGCATATTATTGGCTCTTCCACTCGACCCAAGTGGCAGTTGATTGGTCAGAGTTTTTACAGTCCTGCAACTGCCACAGAGGTCTGATTCTTTTCCTTCCTTTTCTGAACACATAATGTATTGACTGCTCTTAGGATGGAAGGACCACTTGACCCAGTTTAATAAAAAGTGTTTCTGACCACAATCATGGACTACTATTTAAGCACTGGGTATCTCTGTCCACGTAAGCGCATACTGAGTACAAATGACAACATTGTCATATCTGACACCTGAGAGACTACAAATCCCAGCATCCACAGGTGCTTGGTTCCTTTTTTCTTCTCATGATTGCGCGCAAGGAGTACACCCTACTGCAGAAGCTTATTTTTCCGAGTTTATTTTTACATGCTTGCCCTGTGCATCTTCTCCATCTTCACGGTGAGAGCTATGATTTTCTTCTCCGCTTAGAGGCTGTGGCTGGTGTGTGATTGGATTGTGTGTTGCTTGCACTGCTTGGATTTTGCTGCTGATGGTGGCAGCAGCAGCACTCCCAGTTGCGGGCGGAATGGTTCATTGACAAGCTGCTTTGATAGCTCCCTTTTTGTTAGCACACTGTGTTGTTGTTGGTGATGGCTGCGTTCCGCTCCCCTGCCACTTTCATCTCTTTTCAGCTGTGTTTGATTTGGTTAAAATGAGAGGTGATGGTGGTGTTTCCGCTCCTCTCTCCCAATTTAGTGATTGATCAGCTAATTTGATTCGGCTCGCTTTTGGTTAATTGCCTTATTCTTAGTTGGTGATGGCTGCGACTCTGCTTCCCTCTCCCACCTTTGTTACTTGCTCATCTGGTCTACTCCGACTCACTTTTGGTTACTTTGTTAATTGGTTTTACTGGTCACAGCAGTGTCTCTGTCCCCCTCTCCCGATCTAGAGACTGTTCAGCTGATTTGACCCGGCTCGCTTTCTGTTGCAGCTCGCTTTTTGTATTCTTTGTTGGTGAAGGTGGCTTCCACTCCCCTCTCCCAACTTACTCCCTGACGACCTTCCTGGTGACGCTAGCGTGTCTGCTGCTCCCTCCCAGTTTGTGTTGTGTGTGTGTTCTGTTTGTGTTGCCCATGTGGCCCTCACTGACAGTGCTTGCATGAACTACAGCACCATGCCTTGGTCTGTGCAATACCGCTTTCACACTGAAATTAGCCGAGCCGTGTCGACGCGGGTTAGGAAATACCGCGTTGGCTCTGCATTTGGGCTCTTTCACACTGCCAGCTGACGCTGCTCTGACCTCCAGCTGTGAGAGCTGCGTGTCTGTTTTTTCCTCCCTCCCATACATCATCGCGTTGACGACATCATTATTACAGATTTAAGTGCACCGGAACACAGTGAGGTAAACAATGGACAGCACGGACATGAACGAGTCACGTTAACGTTGTTGTTCGTTGTTGTTGTGTGTGTTGCAATTTGTCCCTTTTGCAAAGTGTACAAACCCAGCACAGTACTAATACTAATGCATACTGCCATGATCGATGAAAAAGGTGTGTCAGATCGCTATACAAGCTGTATATATACACGGTCGCATAGTTCACACTGGGATTCCCCGATCAGTAGGATTTCCCCAGAATGACTTAGGACTAAATCACTATGTGCTCCAATCTTATGAGTGAGCAGCTCTGCAGCTCTGGATCTTCACAGTGACAGCTTGACAGGCTGCTCAGTGACTAAAGCAGAACGCAACAGGCAGATACATCAACGTCATCGGGTAAATAGTGAGTCAACGCGGGTCTGATCCGAGCCGATAAACTCCCGGGTCGATTGCCGAGTCGTTGACCTGCGTTAAAATGCCGATTCGACTGCACGAAAAACCCGCGTCAACGTACACTGTGAAAGGGGCTCAAGTTACGAGATTCAAGTAACCCCGCTGGCATCTGGTGACATTGTTGCAGGGGATAGGAAGACGCCTTGCCGCAGAGAACCAGAGGTGCCCCCAAGCTTCAGCCCAGGGTCAGCATGACCCACTGATTTGGGTCACACACTGGTATCTTCGCCTCCACCTGAGGATGCAAGTCAGTCTCATCCCATAGAGGACCCTGTCTCCCAGGCTTCGGATCAACCCGCACACTCGTCTGTCCTGTTTTTGAAGGAACAGCAGGGGTCACATGTCTCTTCAGTGGGGGCAGTGGTACAGATTGCTCTGCACGTCTACACCTTGATATCCCACAGGGGGGCATGTTCCCTAGTGCCTTCCATAATTGCACTCCCTCTCCTGCAAAGTTTGCTGTTCCACAGTCTGCAGAGCTTTTCAAGGAACTGCATTCCTATTGGAGGGATACTGCAACCCTCTCCAGGCCCATGTTGGATGAGCACACGTTGGCAGCGATGAAGAATGCTGAAGCTGTTGGCCTTGGGAACCCTCTGTGGTGGCTCTTATTGGGCCCTCGGAGGAGGTGCTACAGCCGGATGTCAAGTGACCCTACACCACAGTGATGGGGCACTGACAATTATATATGCAAAGCATATTATACAGCACTGTACTCTCACCATCCCAAAACATGCATGGGGATCAGGTTAATTGGCTAATTTGAATTGCCCATAGGTGTGAATGTGAGTGCAAGTGGTTGTCTGTCTCTGTGCCCTGCGATGAACTGGCGACTTGTAAAGGGTGTACCCTGTCTTTCGCCCAAAGATAGCAGCATGCACAGGTGGACGACTCCACCCAGGATGTGTGTGATACATTGCTGCAGGCTTTTTTCCTTCCAGACCAAGGAGTTGGGCCGGCTGATATCCACTTGATACATGCACCGTCATGTTTGGCTGGTGTAGCCCCCACTGACAGAGGCTACCAGGCTGCACCAAGTGCCTGCAGAACCAGGAGAGTTGTTTTGGTCCACTGCTCTGGAAATGTTGGACTGCACTGCTCTAGCTAATGATGCCAGGCAGCGGCTGACGAGCCTGCACAACCTCAGGTCCTCAGAGGACCTCTTCATCTTCTTCCCAGCATCGGCCCCAGTCATACTGTGCGGTAGGGTGGGGCGGTATGACGGTATAATACCATGTGACGGTATAAAAGTGTCTACCGGTCGAGATTTTGCAATCAATACCGTTTATAGCAGATGTCTGCGGCATCGCTCTGAGTCACTGTAGTTACACATACTCGACACACGGGGCACTGTGCAGGCATTGCAGCAGACTGCTTGGTGTAGTAGCATGTTCAGACGAAAAAGAAACATCTTTACCGGAGTGATAACAATCATGGCGGAGGCGGAAAGTGACATCGGAAGTGGGAGACAGGAAGAAACGGATGCAGCCAGACCCACCCAGGACGAAGAGGAGGAGGAACTCATTCCGAAAATGGGCACTATGTCTGTTGTGTGGAACTTTTTCGGATTTAGAAAATCCGACAACGAACAAAACTCTGCAAAGAGTGTTGCGTGAGTGTTGCTGCTGGAGGTGGAAACACCAGTAACCTCTTCCACCACTTAAAGTTAAAACATGCAAAACAGTATTATGAAAGCCAAAAGATGCGTGGCGCACCTACTGCATCAAAATCAAAAGTTGCAGCAGCTCCTCTCGTCCAAAAGAGTTTGGCAGAGTCTATCGCCAAAGGCACCCCATATGACAAAAAGTCATGTCGATGGAGGGAGATAACGGAGGCCATCACGACGCACATATGCAAAGACATTTTATACTGTTGAAAAGCCGGGGTTCAGAGAATTACTCAATACCCTCGACATGAGGTATGTGATGCCCAACCACAAGCACTTTACAGAGGTGGAGTTGCCACGACTATATGGAGAGTGCCGTAGCAAAATTGAAAAGGAACTCCAAAATGTTCTTCATTTTGCTACAACAACAGACATTTGGTCGAGCCGCAACACACAGAGCTGCAACACTTACATGAGCCTAACGACCCATTTTATTAAAGACTGGGAACTGATGAGTAGGTGTCTGCAGACCTCTTACTTCCTGGAGGACCACACAGGGGAAATGATAGCCCAAAACCAAAGGGAGGCACTGGAGTCGTGGGGATTACTGGAGGCCCATCAAGTCTGCGTAACCACAGATAACGCCACCAACAATGTCAAAGCACTCCAGCTGAACAACTGGACAAGGCTACAGTGTTTTGGACACG
Source organism: Synanceia verrucosa (assembly GCA_029721515.1). Taxonomy (NCBI): domain Eukaryota; kingdom Metazoa; phylum Chordata; class Actinopteri; order Perciformes; family Synanceiidae; genus Synanceia; species Synanceia verrucosa. Next base: position 19,448,622 of record CM056556.1, on the reverse strand, counting down.
TCTTCATTTGGCCATCGGTGAGTGTGCATGTTAATGTACCAAGTGACTGGTAATCATGTTGGATTTTCATTAGATATTAATCAATGACAAATACCTCTCTGGTTGTTGTTTTACCCCAAATAGTTACACTCAGTGTAGTACACTATGGTGTTTGTATACCTTGGCATTTTTAATAATGGGTCTCCAGGTGTCAGTATTATTAAGTCATGTTATGTAACCTGGACTTTGTTGAACAGTTGTACAGTTGTTTAAAAGATTTCACATTTTTGTAAAGAAATAAAAATAAACACCTTTTCAGAAAGACAGTATATTAAAATTAAAACATCTAAGCCTCAAAAATCCTCAGTCAAAAATTTACATAATAGTTATGCTTATCAATTACAGTATAATACATACATAATTGCATGAATGCAAAATGATAATGCTTGCTGCTTGTCCTTTTAATAATTGTCAGCATCTGACAACAGTTTTCCATATACATTTCTTCTCTGTGTTTTTTGTAAACAGAAAGACGTGTGAAAGAGCCACAAGTGGAACGTGCCATTGGGGTGTGCAAAAAAGTTGTGAGTGCCTTCTGCAATTCCTGGAAAAGGAAGCGTGAGCTGGCTACTGCTCAGGCAGAGCTGGGCTTGCCTGCTTACCAGCTCATAACAGAGACCACAACAAGATGGGGCTCTCGACAACAAACGATTGAAAGAATCCTAGAGCAGGAGAAAGCTCTGACACAAGTCCTTCGAGCTGACAGGAAGACCAGGCATTTGGTTCTGACATGGCAGGACATTGATATACTGGAATCTGTTAACAAAGCGTTGAGCCCTCTCGTTGCATTCACTGATGCCTTGTCCAGCGAGCAGTGTGTGAGTGTCTCATGTTTAAAACCTGTGCTCCATCTTTTCAGTGAGCAAGTTCTTAAGCCACAGGTTGATGACGTCGATCTCACCAAGAAAATCAAAACAAGCATTCTGGAGTACCTGGATGAAAAACATGCAGATCCGTCCACCCAGGATCTGCTTGATATGGCTTCCCTTCTCGACTCTCGCTTCAGAATCACCTATATAAAGCCAGAGAAGGTGGCCTACATAAAGACCAAAGCTGCTGCAGAGATAGAGAGCCTGGTGGCTGAACAGGGAATGTCTGCACGGGGAGACTCCATACCACCAGCTGAAGCTGCCACAGAGGTGTCAGAGATTACTGCTAAGAAGAAAAGGAGTTTGGGCAGCTTCTTCAAGAATGCATCACGCCAAGACCAACCTGTCCCTCAGTCAGGCAGACAGTCCATTGAACTGGAGCTTAACAGGTACCTTTAAACAGTGGAGGCTGATGGGGAGACCAACCCCCTGGAATGATGGAGGCAGCACGAGGCCAATTTTCCACGAGTGGCAAGTGGTAACATTATCACTTGCCGCAGATCAGCGCTGAAACCAGAGAGAGTTGATGTTTCTTGCACACAATCTGTAATTGCTGGATATACACAATTGCCAGACATTTGCACACTACAGTGTTGTTCAGAACATTTAGGAGATGCTGTGATGATTTTATATTGCACTAACTGTTGTTATGCACCTGTTACCTTGTGTAAAACTTGAAAAAAATCTCATTTGTTATTTTCATTTCTTATTAAGCTGGAGCTCTGTGTTGACATTTGCACAAACAGTATAGTTTAAGCTAAAGCTGGAGTTCAATGTTTACCAGACATTTATACGTGCTTTGTGGTTTATTATTTATTATGTTATTGTATTTCTTTAAAATAATCTTATGCTGCTTTGAGCAAATAAAAATGGAAGAGGAAAATGATCAAATGCAAAAGTACAGCTATTTTAACCCTTTAATTGAATTTACAGGGAAAAAAAACATACCGCGATATATACCGTTACCGTGATATGAAATTACTCATACCGTGAAATAGAATTTTGCTCATACCACCCAACCCTACTGTGCGGGGTAGCCATATTAGCATCGGACTGGCTGCGGTACGACCTGCCACTGACTTTCGCTGCCAACAGTAGAGCGATGATATACTGGCAAATGGCTGATGACCTCCCTCAGGGCAATTCCTTTCTCATTACCAAGGCCAACAGCATCTTGTAAGGGACAGCATTACACAATAATTAATGCTTAAAAAATTTGGACACAGATTAAAAAATTCTGTGAACTTTCAGAGACATCAGTACACGCCCCTATATGGCATAACCATGCCTTTCCTCGTTCAAACACAGACACAGTCTTTAAAGAGTGGAGTAGGAAAGGAACAGGGGACATAAATGATCTTTAAGTTGATAAGCGTCTGTTCATTTGAATTACTGCAAAAAAATATGATCTGCCAAAATAACATTTCTTTAGGTATTTACAGTTTACAGTACAGCATTACATAAGACAAAATATCCCATCAGCTAACTCCCTCTCAGAGGAAAACTCTTTTATTAAGCTCCTGCTTGGCTCACCAGAAGCAAACGTGCACACTTGCACACCAATTTTGGCTGGTTTGATTTTCAGATGGTATTCTCATGTACTTAAAGTAAACCTGGATCCTGATCCTGAAACTGCTTTATTTGGCATTTCTAAAACTTTGGACAAGATGGGTCAGAATGTCAGCACAATGGTGGCCTATGGTATCGCATAGCAAAGAGATGTATTTTGAGGGTGTGGAAGTCTGTCTCAGGGTGGCATGGTGGTGTAGTGGTTAGCACTGTCGCCTCACAGCAATAAGGTACCGGGTTCGATTCCCCCCCCACCATCCAAAAACATAGTGTGATCTACCGTGACCCTATGACAAGATGTGGTCATAGGGTAGAAAATGGATGGATTCAAATCTGACTCACCACTGAAGTTTGAAGCTTGGCTCAGGGAGCTATTAGGAATCATCCACATTGAAAAGATGAGATATGAGATGTCTGGTAACTCATAGAAATTTTGTGATGTGTGGGGACTAGGGCTGGGCGATATGGCTAAAAACTGTATCACGATGTGTTTTATATCAGTCGATATCGATAATTATTGATTTTTTTTCATAAACTATTTAAAAAAAAAAGGACATGGGGAAAAAAAATTTACATTAAACCCTTTTATTGTAAACTTAACCTTCCTGAGGTATCAATCTGTACAAACAGTGAAAAGAAATGTCATCAGAACATGAAAAACCCTCAAATGTACACTTAAATCTTAATGAAAATTTAAATTACATGGATACTTAATTATGTCTTCACATTAAGGTGCAAAAATAAACATTAAAGAAATGCTTAACAAAAGGTGCGTAAATGTTTTAAGATCCGTGAGACTACGGTGGTCTGCCTAAGAGCCTCAGAGCCATTTCAGTGATCACTGTAAACAGTGATCATTTGTGCTAGGAAACAACGAGCGGCTCATTTATTGACCAGGAATTAACGAGAGGTGCTATCTGTACATGCAGTGCGGCAGTCAGACACGCCTGTAGTGTGAACAGCACAGTGAGTCAGGTCGCACTCACTGACGAGCTGAACTTTCCGTTTTTTGTCCACAATTTAATCGCTCTCTGCTGCACTCATTTCCTTTTCTCACTGCACACCGCATTTGTTTTGAGTCAGACACGAGGTGATGAGCTGGTGCAACCGAACTGAAACTGTCACGTGTTCGCTGACAGCGAATCGCTGTAGCGTCACATGTTACTACCAGGGAAGGAGTGAGTTTGTTCATGCAACCAACCTTGCTTCGTTTGCATGTGATTGGATAAACCACTTGTCCGTCATCTTTAATTACATGCTACTTCAACCACTCTCATTAAAACCAACCCGTGACACTGATGAGAGGGAAAACGCAGGGAAAACCAAACAGCTGACATCCACGTCATGTGACATCCATGAAAATCCCGCCCGCCAATCCTGATTGGCTCAGTCATTTTTTTGCTCTCTTAAAGTCCTTCCCATCGAGTGTGAGTTCAGATGTGTGGAGCTAGGCGGAACAACATCCAGCTGGCGGGAGTCAGATTAGTTTCTTGCAGTGAAGTTCTGTGAAATTATCAACCGTTATATCGAGCGTATTTTTTATTGATATTGATGATGTGTCTATCGCGATATATATTGCTATCGTTTTATCATCCAGCCTTAGTGGGGACCTATCTTGGAGTACTAAACTGTAGTTAACCCCCCCGAAGAGTATCTGTCTTGACATAACTGTTGTACTCAAGTGGAGATTCAACTCTGATGCTATATTAAGCCTCTTTGTGTACCTTGTTTTTACACATCATAGTCTGTGTATTTTTTTTTCCTTTTTTTATTTATTTATTTTATAATTACATATGTATGTGTTTGTCTGTTGTTTGTTAAGAAAATTGAGAAAAAAAAAATTTTTCAAACTTCGTTCGAATGCGTTTACCATATGCTAGGGTAACAATTAAGAAACTGTTATGCTGTAATTTACATACCAAGGTGTACCTTGATACATACCATCTACTGTCTATGGTTCAAATTATACCGCAATATAAATTTTAGGCCATATCGCCCACCCTTACAGTGATGGTGTGGGGTTGCATGCTTTGAGTGATTAGTGTACCACTGTGACCAGTGTTGGGGTTGCTTCTCCAAAAGAGTAATGAATTATACTTAACAAGTTACTTTTTGAAAAGGTAGTCCCTCACTTTATTAAAATTCTCACTGCTCTAACGCGTTACATTACTGTGTTACACACCAATATGATGTGGTTAGAGTAGGGCGTTACCCCCAACACTCACACTGGCACAGCATTGGTTCAATATTCATCTGCTACAGTTACAGTGACAATTTACAATCCACTTCTCAGGAGCAGTGGATTACTATAATGTACCCAGGGAGCATTCAGCATCTCGCATGATCAACCCACCGTTTTAATTTCCAGCTCACAGTTTCAAACGGTTAAGATGAAGCTTATTGTTGAATCGAATTTCAGACAGGAATCTGGACAGCATGTAGCTGTTGTTACATGTTGTAGGGTGATATCTTTCAAACTGTACAATTTGTACAATGGATACTCCAGCAAGTTTGGTTTGTAAACATAAAACAATGTTTCAGTGATGAGATGATGAAATGTTTTTTCTTGTTCAGGGAAGTTCCAACCATCTCCATCAGAGCTTCTGGATCGTGGTGTTCCTGCAGCTGGTCTGGACTCATATATCAACAAGGCCAACACCTGGTTGTCTGTGAAGAGGGATGCTGCTGAGCGCCTCCTCAAAAACACATCCAAGACTGACGTTAAAGGCTTCTTTGGAGGCCTCGAGAGCAAGCTGAGAAGCTCAGTAGCTTCAAACACTGAGTGAGCAAATGCATCTCCTCCTCTGAATTCTTTTCATACTGGCATATACACTCCTGATCAAATTGTAAGACCAGTTGAAAAATTGCAAGAATTTACAATTTGAACTACTGTATCTAAAGAAGGTTCTAAGAAGTGCTTCAAAATGCAACAAGAAGAAATGGGAGTGAAACAAAATAAATTGAGTAAGCAATTTATTGCGAACAACCATTAAACTGAAATAGGCTCATCAGCTGATCAAAAGTTTAAGAACACAGCCTTTAAAAGCCTAAATCTTTACAAAAATGTGGATTCAGTGTCATTTTCTGTCATGTATCCATACTGTCATGACCTCCTGATGGCAATGGCAAAAAAGCTTTCTCTCTTTGAAAGCAGTCGCGGATTGCATCAGCGTGGCCTCTCGCAACGTGCCATTGCTGCTGAGGTTGAATGCAGTAAGACAGTCATTTTAATCTTCTTAAAAATCCTGAGGGTTATGGAACAAAAAAGTCAAGTGGTAGATTTCACCAGCCCTGAGCTGGAGGATCCAGTCCATCAAGACACAGAACCATCCTCAGCCCAAATTAACCTTGTCACTGGTGCCAATTGCGGTCCCATAATCATTACACGGCATCTGCAAGAGAAGGGTTTCAAGAACAAAAAAATGTCTTCAAAGGCCTCGTCTCCTTGAAAATGCAGAGATGGACTGAGCAATAAAATCAAGATGTTGCATCATGTTCATGTACTTATTGCGTTATACTAATTAAAAAAACTTAGCTCAGCTCAGCTATGACCTTTACTCTCCCACGTAAATTAAGTAAATTATATGTTCAATTATTCAATACACATATTTTGAAATTCAAATTCAAATGTGACAAAATATGAAATAGAGAAAAAACTAAAAAGTAAAAAGTACATTATATTAATGTGAATACAATGTTAAATGTGGGTTTAAGGTGCGTCAAAATCAACACATTCACTCTTAGGCGTTGTAGGCTTGCAGGAGGATACGCTCTCTCAGAATGCTGCCTTAGCGAAGGTCTGTGCTCTCTGAGTGCTGCTGTTCTAGTTATTTCTATTTTAGGGGGTTTGGGATTTTTTTGGGATGTGGTCTTAAACTTTTGATCAGCTGATGAACAGCCTATTTGAGTTTAATGGTTGTTTGCAATAAATTGGTTCCTTCATTTTTTTTTTTGTCTCACTCCCATTTCTTCTTTTTGCATTTTGAAGCACTTAGAACCTTCTTAAGATCCAATAGTGCAAAATGTAAATTCTTGCAATTTTTCAATTGGTCTCATTCTCATTTCTAGATATTCAGAAAGCCCAGTTGAGACAAAGCACAAATCACCAGGTATGGTGCACCAATAATTCCTTTCTCCTGCCTCACTTACCATTTTTTTAATAAAATGTTATTTAGAAATTATTCTAGCTGTACCAGTGCCTGTCATGTGTTCTTTGACATCCTAGTGTCTGAGGCTCCGGAGGAAAAGAGAGGAGAGAAAGTGTACCTGTACAGCCACCTGAAGCAGCAGCCCATCTGGTAAGAAACTCTGGCCAGATAGAACAAGTATACAGGAGCTCAGAGCTTTACCTTGTACTGCTCTCAATCACAAACATAAAAGAAAGTGAATATTTCTGGATAGCTAGCACACATCAATAATAATAAGAAGAATGTGGGTTTATCACTACTATTATCACTACCTTTATTAATATATAAATATGAATTAAAGCTGCTATAGTACTGCTGTACAGTAATTGCATTTTGTGGTCAGTAGGGGGCTTATGTGGTTATACTGTTCTTCTTGCAATGTTGAAAACACAATTCAACAGCAAGCCAAACTCCATTTGTAGATGACAATTTAGCCAGGGTTAGCTTTCAAGCTCCCATATTTTTTTGCCATCCCAAGTGACAGTAAATTAGCAATACAAATACACATATATATATATACATACATATATCTATATATATATATATATATATATATATATATATATATATATATATATATATATATATATGTATGTATATATATATATGACATATACTTAAACCCCCTATGATCCTGGACAAACGTTTTCCCTTGCCCAGACGCAGGTTACCGGGGCCCCCCTCTGGAGCCAGGTCTGGAGGTGGGGCCCGTGTGTGAGCGCCTGGTGGCCGGGCCTACACCCATGGGGCCTGGCCGGCACAGCCCGAAAAGGCAACGTGGGTCACCCTTCCCATGGGCCCACCACCCATGGGAGGGGCCAAGGGGGTCGGGTGCGCTGTGAGCTGGGTGGCAGCCGAAGTCGGGGACCTTGGCGGTCAAATCCCTGGCTACAGAAGCTAGATATATACAGAAGCTAGATATAGTCAGACTGGCTACAGGAGACTAGATATAGTCAGACTCACCTCCACACACAGTTTGGGCTCCGGTACCAGTCCTCTCGAGAGGGGTTGGACTTTATTCCACTCTGGAGTTGCCTACGTTAAGAGGCGCCGAGCAGGTGTGGGCATACTTATTGCCCCGCAGCTCGGTGCCTGTACATTGGGGTTTACCCCGGTAGATTGGAGGGTAGCCTCCCTCTGCCTTCGGATGCGGGGACTGTTGTGTGTGCTTATGCACCAAAACAACAGTTCAGAGTACCCATCCTTTTTGGAGTCCCTGGAGGGGGTGCTGGAGAGCGCCCCCTCTGGGTCTTGGACACTCAGGTGAAGAGAGGGGCAGAGCTTTCAACCGATCACCACCTGGTTGTGAGTTGGCTCGATGGTGGGGGAAGATGCTGGTTCGACCTGGCAGACCCAAACATTTTGTGAGGGTCTGCTGGGAACGTCTGGCAGAGTCCCCTGTCAGAAGGACTCTCAACTCCCACCTCCAGCAGAACTTCGACCACGTCCCGGGGGAGGCGGGGGACATTGAGTGCGAATGGGCCATGTTCCGTGCCTCCATTGTTGAGGCGGATGGCCGGAGCTGTGGCCGTAAGGTGGTTTTCTGGCCTGTGGGACTCTGGAGGCAGCTGACGGGTACCGGCTGGCCAAGCGGAATGCAGTCGCTGAGGCAAAAACTCAGGCGTGGGAGGAGTTTGGTGAGGCCATGGAAAATGACTTCCGGACGGCTTCAAGGAAATTCTGGTCCACCATCTGGCGTCTCAGGAGGGGGAAGCAGCGCACCATCAACACTGTGTATAGTGGGGATGGTGCGCTGCTGACCTCGACTCGGGACGTTGTGAATCAGTGGGGAGAATTCTTTGAAGACCTCCTCAATTCCACCGACACGCCTTCCTATGAGGAAGCAGATACTGGGGACTTTGAGGCGGGCTCTCCTATCTCTGGGGTTGAGGTCACCGAGGTGGATAAAAAGCTCCTCGGGGTGGTGGTTCCCCTTTATAAGACAGGGGACCGGAGGGTGTGCTCCAACTATAGAGGGATCACACTCCTCAGCCACCCTGGTAAGGTCTGTTCAGGGGTTCTGGAAAGGAGGGTCTGTTGGGAAGTCGAAACTCAGATTCAGGAGGAGAAATGTGGTTTTCGTCCTATCCGTGGAACAGTGGACCATCACACCCTCGGCAGGATCCTGGAGGGTGCATGGGAGTTTGCCCAACCAGTCTACATGTCCTTTGTGGACTTGGAGAAGGCGTTCGACCGTGTACCTCGGGGAGTCATGTGGGGTGTGCTCTGGGAGTATGGGGTACCGGACCCTCCTGGTGTGGGCGGTTTGGTGCTTGTACGACAGTTGCCAGAGTCTGGTCCTCATTGCCGGCAATAGGTTGGATCCGTTTCCAATGAGGGTTGGACTCCACCAAGGCTGCCCTTTGTCACAGATTCTGTTCATAATTTTTATGGACAGAATTTCTAGGCACAGCCGAGGCATTGAGGGAATTCGGTTTGGTGACCTGAGTATCACGTTGCTGCTTTTTGTAGATGATGTGGTTCTGTTGGCTTCATCAGGCCGTGATCTTCAACTCTCACTGGAGCAGTTTGCAGCCGAGTGTGAAGTGGTTGGGATGAAAATCAGCACCTCCAAATCTGAGGCCATGGTCCTCAGCTGGAAAAGGGTGGACTGCTCTCTCCAGATCGGGGAGGAGATCCTACCCCAAGTGGAGGAGTAGAGGCTCCTCCGCATTGAGAGGAGCCAAATAAGGTGGCTTGGGCATCTGGTAAGGATGCTTCCTGGACGCCTCCCTGGGGAGGTGTACCGGGCACATCCCACTGGTAGGAGACCCCGGAGATGACCCAGGACATGCTGGAGAGACTATGTATGGCTGGCCTGGGAACGCCTCAGGATCCCTCCGGAAGAGCTGGACAAAGTGGCTGGAGAGAGGGAAGTCTGGGCTTCCCTGCTTAAGCTGCTACCCCCGCGACCCGATCTCGGATAAGCGGAAGAAAATGGATGGCAATGGACGGATATACTTAAATGAGTATCAAGTTCTAATTCTTCATCAAAATAATCAAGGCAATGAAATACACTGCCTGGCCAAAAAAAAGTTGCCACCAAAAAAAGGTCACACACTCTAATATTTCGTTGGACCGCTTTTAGCTTTGATTTTGCGCCGTGGCATTGTTTTGATAAGCTTCTGCAATGTCACAAGATTTATTTCCATCCAGTGCTGCATTCATTTTTCACCAAGATCTTGCATTGATGATGGTAGAGTCTGACCGCTGCACAAAGCCTTCTTCAGCACATCCCAGAGATTCTCAGTGGGGTTAAGGTCTGGACTCTGTGGTGAAAATGATGCGTCATGCTCCCTGAACCACTCTTTCACTATTTGAGCCCGATGAATCCTGACATTGTTATCTTGGAATATGCCCGTGCCATCAGGAAAGAAAAAAATCCATTGATGGAATAACCTGGTCATTCAGTATATTCAGGTAGTCAGCTGACCTCATTCTTTGAGCACATATTTTTGCTGAACCTGCAGTAATTATCCAATAGGAGGCTCATACCTATTTGCTTTGTCAAATCCAGGTGGCGACTTTTTTTTGGCCAGGCAGTGTACATTCAAAGCAAACAATAGCACAATGACAAAATGGCTGAAAACACTAACCAACAAAAACGTGTTGAAATCTCATATCAAGTACAAACAAAATTAAAGAAAATTACTTACAAGTTGTGGTTTCTCCAAGTGCAAGTATGGTGGCATGGCCTTGAAAAATGGCTCAATCCCAAATAGCCCCTACATGCTTTCTATTAACTCGTTGAGTGCCAAGGATGTATATTTCCATCCTTTAAAATGGAACACTTGAGTGCCATAAACGTATACACTCCTGATCAAAATTTTAAGACCAGTTGAAAAATTGCAAGAATTTACATATTGCACTGTTGGATCTTAAGAAGGTTCTAAGTAGTGCTTCAAAATTCCAAAAAGAAAAATGGGAGTAAGACAAAAAAATTTGAGTAAGCAAACAACCATTAAACTGAAATAGGCTGTTCATCAGCTGATCAAAAGTTTAAGACCACAGCCTTTAAAAGCCTAAATCTTCACAAAAATGTGGATTCAGTGTCATTTTCTGTCAGGTAGCTACACTGTCATGACCTCCTGATGGCAAAGGCAAAAAAGCTTTCTCTCTTTGAATGTGGTCAGATTGTTGAGCTGCATCACAAGGCCTCTCTCAGCGTGCCATTGCTGCTGACATTGGACATAGTAAAATAGTCACTTTAAACTTCTTAAAAGATCCTGAGGGTTATGGAACAAAAAACTCAAGTGGTAGACTCAAAAAAATTTTACCAGCCCTGAGCCGAAGGATCCATTTGGCTGTCGATCCTCTGCCCAAATTAAGCTTGTCACTGGTGCCAACTGCAGTCCCATAACCATTAGACGGCGTCTGCGAGAGAAGGGTTTCAAGAACAAAAAACGTCTTCAAAGGCCTCGTCTCCTTGAAAATGCAGAGATAGACTGAGCAATAAAATCAAGAAGGGTTTTAAGAACAAAAAATGTCTTCAAAGGTCTTGTCTCCTTCAACGGCACAAAATTGCCCATTTGGAGTTTACGAGAGCACCAAACATGGAAGAAAGTTTTATTCTCTGATGAGAAAAAAAATTAACTTTGACAGTCCTGATAGTTTCCAACGTTACTGGCATGACAAAGAGATCCCACCTGAGATATTTTCTACACGGCACAGTTGAGGGGGTGCCATCATGATCTGGGGGGCTTTTTCTTCCAGTGGAAGAATCAAGCTTTAGGTTGTGCAGAGGCGTGAAACGGCAGCTGGCCATGTGGAGACGTTGCAGGGTCATCCCTCATGAGTGAAGGTCATCGTCTGTGTCGTAATGACTGGGTTTTTCATCAGGAAAACGCTGCAGTTCACAATGCGCGTCTGACAAATGACTTTTTCCAGAGAAATAACATCTCTCATTTGAACCATCCTGCATGTTTGAATTGAGAACATTTGGGTTTGGATGGCAAGGGAAGTTAACAAAAATGGACACCAGTTCCAGAATTTTTGAGGTGGTTAACTAGAATGGCGCAGCTACTCATTACTGAGTCCTTTTTTATTTCTATTTTATGGGTTTCTTATGTTTTTTTTTTGTTTTTTTTAGATGTGGTCTTAAAATTTTGATCAGCTGATGAACAGTCTATTTCAGTTTAATGGTTGTTTGCAATAAATTGCTTACTCAATTTTTTGTCTCATTCCCATTTATTCTTTTTGCATTTTGAAGCACTACTAAGAACCTTAGATCCAACAGTGCAAAATGTGAATTCTTGCAATTTTTCAACTGGTCTTAAAATTTTGATTGGAGTGTTTTTACTTTTTTCGGCAGCAGGGGCAAAAGAGCACTCTCACATTCTGTGAGTAATACATGTATTTGGGCTTCTGAGATTTGTAGTCTGTACACAATGAGACAGTGCATGCCACAGAGATCAAAGCAGGAGGTGGAGATGATTGCGATTAGAGAGCAAAACAAACAATCTGGACAAAAAGTGGTCATTTATGGTCAAAATAGTCTCGACTCTCCTCCAGACAAAACAAGAACGTAACAAGGTAAAACAAACATTTTTTCTTCATGATGAAATAGTCTCTTCTTTCATTTGCGCTATTCTGTTTTTTCAGAGTCATAGTACAAAATATTCTGTGCATCACGAAAGATGACTCAAAATGGCCAAAAACGCTGGAACAAGGCACTTTTGTTTTTTTAAAAAAGGGCTGGCACTCAGTAAGTTAAGGGCCATCCCAAAGGATGGCTTTAGTGGGAAGTGTGACGACAAAACATGAAGGAGGAAACAACATACAAATTTAAGTTCCACATTTTTCCAGTATGTCCCTCACACCTTTGTCACACTGATAGAAAACAAAACAAAAGTCATGTTTTGGAAAGATAAAAAGAGGCAAAACTAGCAAATCTTACTGTATGCCAGTGGCTCTCGATTATTTTGTCATGCCCCCTCAAGGGAACAGATTTTTTTTTTTACCCCCCCATCCGTGGTATATATACTGTATATTAGTGTAAAAATGTTTAAAACATGCTAGATGAAAACTAAAATCAGTGCTGTACAGTATAAATGACCAGTATAAATTGTAAGAGAGTTGTAGCTCACCACTGTATAAGTTACTGGCACCAGCATTCTGCATACAATCACCTGATTATCAAAATAGATTAATAAAATGAGCTGGCATGATTGTGATCATATCCACTGCTGGGAGTATCAGCTCCCCTGTATGAGGTTTTTTGACCTGATAGGCAAGGTGAAATATATTTAGCTTTATATGAGTCTTAGTGCTTTTTATTTACTAATGACGAGCTCACAAAACGGCTGGCCTCTTGGCGATATTCATCATTTTCAGTGAAAAATAGTCCAGTGACTTATTGACATATACTTGTGTGGACCTCCGAGTAGCGGACACCGCAGAGGTCACGCGTAGTTACTCAAAGTGGACGTCCTAAGATCCGTGCACGCGACCGGACTTTTCACATCGAACCGCACATTTTCACAGGAAACTACATCACGGCAGTGTGCTGGACTATGAAAGCCCTGAGCAGAGTGGACATTCCCCGCAGGTTCTGATCCGCTCACTGTCCACCCAAGTATGATTGGCCTCTGATTAAAGTTCCCCCTGGCCTCTCATCATTTCAGAAGTACTGCTCTATGCCGACATTTGGTTTGATTTTGAAGCCCTGGCACCTCAAAATTTAAGAACAACTGGCAGTAAAATCCATATTGCATATTTGTTTGATTGGAAATCTCACATTGTACTTGGTTTGAAAGACTTAAAATGATTTGAGCTATAATATAGCTGCTCTGCACAGGAGGCATATTTCTGTTGCCATGGCAACAGTGCTTTCCTGTTCTGGTGGCATGAGGAGAGCATCCCATACCTGCCCATCTTATTTATACCCTGCCCCTTCAATTAAAGAGCCCTCCACAGCTGCGAGTGTAACTTCATTTTGAGTGACATATGGAGGTGAAGGCGTAGTGTGTAGGGGGCGGTTTGGGATGGGGCCAAAGACATGTAGTATGAATCATGTCACAGCTTACTGACCACCTGCCTTCATGTGGCAGGTTTAAAGAAACTTATTACTGTATGATTTCTTTCTTTGCAATCACTGGATGTCATTTTCAAAACTCATCTCAAGTGGCTTAGTGACGTAGGCCAGGCAGGAAACCTATAACCTATAATATGTCATCCGTTCTCTCTCAGGCATACACTCAGATTTTGGAATGCTGCATTTTTTGATGCTGTTCATTGTGAGAGGAAGAAAAGATCACCAACCACAAGGTGAGTTTGGATGGCATCTAGACAGAGACATAAGTACTTTTTATATATATATATATGTGTGTGTATATATATATATATATATATATATATATATATATATATATATATATATATATATATATATATATATATATATATATATATAAATATATATTTCAGTGTTACATGGAATGCAGAAATGTGTACTATCTTTTAAAACATAGTAGATTAATGATTGTGTCTTCCGGTGTCACTGTATGCCCAATGAAATTTAAATTTAAAGATTGGAGATCCTGTATTGATGTACTGTTGGCTTCAGCAAAATATGTATCTAAAGATCAATGTACACAGTGCTTATGTCCCACATCCTCTCCTCTCTATCTTATGCCAACATCATCTCCTCTTCTATATTCTACATCTACTCTTTTCTTCCTCTAGCTGTTGTTTTTCTCCCTCTTTCTGCATATTGACTTTAACGTTTTGTCTCCTTGTGCCTTGCTGCTGGGCAGGGGAATGCAGGATGAAGAGAAGGACGAGAGGTCTGTCCTATTTGTCCACTGCTCTAAAAAAAGAGAAAATGCGTATATTAATCCAGGTGTAGAGCGGCAGCAGGGTAGAGGGTTTGCAGTAGTATCACTAATATTCTAGAAAGAGGATAATCTTATACCATCATGGGGGGCAAGCACAGCGGTTGTTTTGCAATAAGTAGGGGGCAGAGTGCGAGCTAAAAAAAAAAGTGTTATTCATGGCGGTTCAATGTGACAAAAAATAATTATTCTGATGTTGTAGAGATTTTATCATGTGATGCATTTGAATATTCATATAGCTCTTCCCTTCTTGGTCATATTCTGCTCATGAAGAGTCAGTAGGTTATACTGCTCATGAAGAATCAGTGGGTCTATAAACTAAAAGCAGGAACCAACTGTAGAGGTTGTAGGTAAAAGCAGGAACCAAATGGGGGAGATGTAATACAATAAATAGAATATCAAATAAAATATGAAAAGAATATAAAATAAATAATATAGCAATTTAAATATAATCATGAAAAATCCAGAAGTTTAATTAGCTAATATATTTGTTATAATTACTTTTTGTACTTAAAGTTTATTGTTGCATTATTTAAAGGCACAATGTGTAGCATTTATAAGGTATATTTTCAGAAATTGAGTATAATACTTGGTTTTCTTTAGTGTATAATTACTTGGAAATATGAATTGTTGTGTTTTAGTCACCTTTATATCTACATACAGAAGCAAAGCTAGGCCGCTATGTTTCCATGGTAGCACAGAACGGCTAAACCAAACACCAGCTCTTGATTTTTTTTTTGATTTTTTTTACATCAACACAGAAAATACAGAACAGTGATTGGAGGTGGTAGCTTCTAAAGGTAAATCCATAGTTGTTGTTTTTTTTTACTGTTGTTATGGTTGGGTAATGGTGATGTAATTCACCTAGGTACTCTATCATACTGCTGTCTAAATGATTTGCGTGCCTATCTTGGACAGGTACAAGCATCACACCCACCATTAATATCCTGAATGTGTAAAGAGATTTTGTGCAATGTCTGGGTTGGTATTTATATCTACAACAAGACACAGAGGCAGTCAGAAGGTGTTCTCTGCATCTTGCAGCTCACTGCATGTTCACATCATTAATCTCCTTGCATGTGATATTTTTCTCTCGCCATCTGTTCCCTTTTCTGTCTGTTTTTAATATCTTTTCACATTTCTGTATTTTCTCTACAGATTGATTGCAGGAATATGTTGCACCATAATAGCCACCATGTATAATGTTATGTTATGTTATGTTATGTTATGTTATGTCATGTTGAGATGTGATCCACAGTGAGTTTTCTGCTACATTTGCAGAGCCAAATCTACACCATCTGTTATATTCTTCACAGTCAATACAATTCGATTCAACTGTCAAAAAAACTAACCCTGCTTTTTAACTTATTATAAATGTGGGGGCGGGGCCTCAAAGTGTAATTACAACATTGAAATTTTATCACCTTGTAAATTTGCTATGGTTAACATGTTTTATTAACACCACCAGCCGACACAAAGCAGTGCAAGAATTTATTTTAGAGTCATTAAATTCATTCATTTGTGCCCACCCAATGAATGTAAATCTAATGTGCACTCTCTTTTAACTCTGCTTTGGTCTTCACAAACTCCTGAGTGAAATTTCAGTCTCTTTAGCTGCTAAATTACTTTAGCCTGGCAAGCCAGACTATAGAGAATGTGAACATGATGTCACGTCACTGTGCATTTTGGGTGTCAGCATCATCTTGGAACGTGAATGTAAACAAAAGCGATCATCATATGTAACAGTTTTTAACACAGCAATGCTGCCTGACCAAGGGTCCTTCAAAGTTTCTTCACTGAGATACTTCAGAGAAAGTGAGGCAAAGTATCGCAGGCCACCTGAATATGTAACTAGAACGCAAGTACACACTAAGGGCTTCGTGAAACATCACAATTACAATTCAAATAGGTCATTAAGAGCTCTGAAAATCAAGTTGTACTCTGATTATGAATCAGTTGAAATTGTAAGTGACACTGACTGCAGATGTGAGTGAATTGTGTAAATCTAACTATGTAACTGTAACTATTGTGTGTGTCTATGAAAAGAACGTCTATTTCACATTTCGTTTTCATCGATTTCACGTTTAACATTTAACACTTTAACGATGCTCTTTGGTAGATTATTTGTTTGCCGAATTACAGTAGAAGCTTGGACAGATTAAAAAAATGGTTCATCTAATTTTATCAGCATTTTTGATCAGTAGGTACAGCTGCATTTTTAATTCACTTGATTTTTTTTGAATGGAGTTCTTCTTCATGACCTGCTTTAATCATGTTTAGTTGTTCCGCATTTTGGAAACAGCAGTAAATATAATATGATTGAATTTAATAATATAATTTGGACATGTTTGGTGGGTCGGATTAAAAAGCCCATAGTTTGAATGTGATAACATTGTGTAGTGGTCAGTAGAATAACTGACTGTTGACTGAGATAAGGGATGAGATTAAATAAATCCTGGAGCATAGCCTGGTCTGTAGCAGGCTAGCTCCTCAGAATAAATCTGGTACGGTAATTTATACCATAACATATCCCTCTGTCCTCTATCCTGCTTTTGTGCAACTGGATCACGGATAAATTGAGCCAGAATAACCAAGATAGCCCGGCTTAATCCCTTATCCTAGTTTTGTGCAACGGCCCGGGAGGGATTGTTTACGTACACGATCCTCCAAAAATGGCACCCACAATGCATAGCGGTATGACGTACCTTCACATTCTCTATAACATCAAATGTATAGTCTGGGGGCAGTCAATAGGCAGAGTTGAAGCCTGTGGGTTGTTCAAACTGGCTCTGCATGTAATAGGCCAGTGCTATGACCAATCAGAGCAACGGTCAATGTGACATATTCCTTTTAGCTACCAGCGGAGCCAGCTGGTATGTTAGACTTTTGCCATAACCAGTCGGCAAAGTAGCCGGTCAGCAAAACAGCAAATACATCCTTCTTTAAAACGGCATGACTTGAGTGCCTCTTTCTGCTCAACTTTCAAAGAAAAGCCCAAGTCTAACTCTTCCGAAATCGATGACAAAGCCGATTCAAACGACCACTGTTCGTAAGCCACAGCCATCTTCCTTGCTATCTCCAGTTTAACGCAGCCCTGTCGTCATCATGCTACGCCCACCCCAATGGCTCGCTATGCAGATAGAGCATTGTAAATGGTCAGCCGGATTCTTGCTTGAGCCAGGATTATCTCCTATTGTGCGCCACTTGATCATCCTGCTCTGCAAAAATATTTTTTGCCGCTAGGGTGAGTCTAGATTTCTAGGCTAAAATTATTTACCAGCTGGCCTCTAACTTTGACTGCCGTTTGATTTGGGACAGGTACTGTGGTGTGATTTTATTGCTTTTTTGTTGTTTTTTTTTTTTTTTTTTTTGCTAAACAGCTGTCCACTGCAGCAGGAAATAAGGTTGGTGAGCGAGAATTCAAATAAAATTAGAGTGGAACACTGAATCATACAGTAATAATCTATGTAATGTGGAAATGAACCCACATTGTAATTTAACCCAATTATAATTATTGATTAGTGCAACTTCAATATAAAAGAAGCCCCAGACTGTCTTTCACATTTAGAACCTCTCCATGGGTGCAAGCATTCTGACTAACCAGATGGGATCAAATAAAAGTGTGATACACATATGCAGTTCTGCAAATGTTCATCACAGAAATTAGAAGTCAGGTTTTAATAAAAGTAATTCATTTCACTCAGAAAGTGTTGCTGGGTGTTACTGTCATCTTTTGAATAGATTTTGTGAATGTGTTTTTATCGCTGTGTTGTCATAAACCTGGTCAAGCATAATTTTAATGCTAAGGATGGGGAAAACAAATATGTCATACCTGTTCTTAGTAATATGTGGCAAATAGCAAATTAATCTAAAGTACAGAAACATATTTTTCATGTAGATGATGTTCAAATGGAGAATGGGAATTAAAGCCTGACTCCAACTTTTTCTGTGCTGCAGAGAGAAGTGGTGTCATATGACCCAGGAGGAGAGGGATGACAGCTCCAAAATCGATGAGAATATTGCCTTTGGTCAGCTGGGGTGAGGAAACTGCCACAGTTTTGTCTATGGATCACAGATCAGTGTAATGGAAGACTCACAAGGTTGCTTAGGGAGGCTACTTTTAAAACAAGTTACTGTTCCTGCGAATAGTAATGATGCATAGCATATGTTTTTTGTAAAATCTTGAAGAAGTTAGAAGATTGGTGTTACAAGAACTATCTGTCTGTGTACCAGGGACTGCTGTTAGCTGCAATTGTAATAAAACTATTTCATTGGTCCTTGTATAATAATGAGTTGATAGATTATGAAGGAAAGCAAACTTAAAGGTCATATTAGACACTTAATACTCCCAGTAGCACAGACATTCATATATTACTAGACATGACACTGGATTTCTTTTGCTCTTTTGTGAGATTTCTATTTTACTGAGCTGAGATTGGTACTGTGTGTATTTTCAGGACTTTTACTCATAATATGTTGGCATTTGGGCTCAGTAAGAAGCTCTGCAATGACTTTCTGAAGAAGCAGGCAGTCATTGGGAACCTGAACGAAGGTAAAGCATTAACTGTTAAACTTAAAGCACCACAACTGTTTCTGCTCTCATCCAGTTTACGTATTTGTTATATGAAAAGTGCCTAATTCAAGCAAACCCACATTAAATGTTATACTGTTATTTTATGTATTATATGTATAAAGGTAAATTTATACATGAAATTTAACCCAACCTCGGCATTTATGAAGAGTGGGCTGCTGTAAAAAATTTGCAAGCTGTTCAGTAACTGTTTAACCATTTCCCTGCTTTCTGGTCTATAATGCATGTTGAAAATAAAAATAGCAGTCGTAGTTGTTTAGACCTGCAGATACATATGTAGAAATATAGAGCCACCCACTAGCAATGAAAGTCAAAGCTACTTCAATCTAAGAATGATTTCCACCTGCAGACAATGACTTTTTTGGAATGAGCAGCAGAAGAAGATAATAATTGTGTGTCAACACCAAAGTTTTTGCTGCAGTGCAACTAAACACAACATTATCCAACAAGGTCAATCAAATACATATTTCTATACCTCGCAATCGTAAGATAAAACAGTTGCTACTGTAATAACTTTTTTTTGCCAAAAAAATGTATCTCATCAAAGCTTAAGCTGTTAATAGTCTGTCTTAGAATTTCCCTTAATACATACCTTACTAGAGGCGCATCATGTTTGTTTGAGTCCGCATGTGAATATCTAACCTGACTTTCGCCAGCTGAATGTAGTTCTGCCAAGCTCCACACATTCATCTGGGATTGCTCCATTAGATATGTATTTCAGAAGGCTTGCCTTATCAAAAATGATGTGCTATTTCAACCACTCACGTCGAAATCAACCCGTGATGCTGATAAGAGTGTCCATTCTCTGTTCATCTTTTAAAGGAACCGTATGTAGGATTGTAGCCAAAACTGGTACTTCAGTCACTTTCAAGTTACTGTACAGTGTGTCTCCCCTCACTCTCCCCCCTGACTAGAGGTTGCCAGCAAGGCTGCAGGATCCAGCAGGAACGGAAAGTGTTACAGTGAATGAAAAGTAGCCATCTTAGGCATCACCATGGGCACATAGAAGGAGTAAAATGGGGCGGAGGAGAGCTGTGGAGGGCTGGGGTAAACTGAGCAGCGCTCCGGGTGGGGACCACTGGTCTGCGGTGATAGTGGGTGATCAGGTGTGCTGCTTCCTGGCCAAGGCCGGCGGGTAGCACCGGGTGTCTGCCTGGAGGTCCAAAATTTCAAAGTGTTACAGTGAATGAAAACCAGCCACTTTGGGCATCATCATGGGCACTGAGAAGGAGTGAAATGTGCCAGAGGAGAGCTGTGGAGGGTCGGGGTAAAGTGAGCGGAGCTCTGGGGCAGTGGCCGGGGTAGGTGATGAGAATGCTGCTGCCCGTCCGCTTTCAGCCGTCTCCATCTTTGAAAGGCATCTCCTCTACAAATCCTTGTTTTATTTCAGATTTTATCACGATGTATTTCGGATTCATAACGCCATAACGTCTTTTAGACATTATTTATCCAACAAATGAGAATATCCTGGCTGGACTACTGTTGTCAGTGATATAAGTACTGGTGACATGTCAGGGCCAAATTTCTTACATATTGTACCTTTAAAGAATGAAGATGCAATAAATTCGACAATAGTTAAAATAGCAGAATAAATGTCGACGCATGATTCCTCACTGCGAGCCGCCATTGTTGTCTGAATCAAACAGTCGCTTCTCCACTATGTCACATCTATGAAACCCCCCCCCCCGGCGATCCTGAATATGTGGGGCCAGGCAGAACTACATTCAGCTGGCGAGAGTCAGGTTAGGGAATATCAAGTGGAGTTAAAAAAATAACCCATAATTTGTGTTAATTTTATCCCTTTGCAGAACAGTATAAGTTGCTGAGTGACCACATAGAGAAAATGGCGGCAGAGTGAGTTTGAAGAAGACAGCCTGCATTTCACATACAACAGCAATGCCATAATGACCAACTCTGTTTGACTGTTGAATTTTTGTGATAACTTAGCGTTCTCAGCTGTGCCATAGTTGTAGCAAACCTGTTTATCAACTTCATAGTACTTCCCTACACGCTGTCCTGTAGTAGCAATAATACCTGGCAGAAAAAAAAAATTGCCACCATCCTGGAACTATCCCAAGAAACTAGTCCAGTCATCCTGAAGTTGAAATGTTATCATTTTACTTTGTTATTATCTGTTATCTATAGTGGTTATTTGCATGGTGTCCAGTCAGTTGTCAATCACAGAGTAACTTAAATTAATTACTGAATGCTTGTCTGTGCTTTCTGTAGCTTATTATTTATTCTTTGCAGTTAGAAACTACAGCTTTGATGTACAGCTTAACCTTATCACTGGCATTTAAAATGGCTTAAACAATATCCCTCAATGTCTGTTCTCAAAAAAATAGCTCAAGATTTTCAGGAATAAGCTTATTGCTGTTTTGCTGAGATAGAAGTAAGATTTATACCATTCTCATGTCTGTATGTTAACTAACGATACTGTTAGCTTAGCATAGCATAAAGCCCAGAAATGGAGAAACTGCTTGACTAGCTTCATCCAAAAACAAAATCAGCATCAATACCTTTGTGTTAATTACAGAGCTTCAGAGGTGCAGGTGGATATTTCATCTCTGGTCAGGTTGACTGTTATGGTCTGCCTCCAGTCCTTAGTCTAAGATCAGACAGATATATCAATCCTCTCTTTCTCTCTCAAGAAAAAAAGCTGGAAAGTCATCCTCTGATTAACTATTCAGTACTGTCATTCGTTTTATGATTGTTGTTTTTTCAACTTGAAACTTGATTAAACCCTCGAGAACATAAGAGACTACCATCTAGCCAAATTGCCTCCCATGAAGGTTAATGTCTTTATTCTGGATTGGCTAACCAAACAACTAATGCAGAGTCTGCAATGACCGATCAATCAGTCATTCCTTGCCTCAAAAAATACTTCATGACACAAAAACAATTCTGTACTTTCAGCAATGGACCTAAGAAGTAGTTTATTTTCATTTAGTTGAGTTGTAATGTGGGCGGCACGGTTGTGTAGTGGTTAGCACTGTCGCCTCACAGCAAGAAGGTACCAGGTTTGATTCCCAGCCCAGGGCCTTTCTGTGTGGAGTTTGCATTTCCCCCCGTGTTCTCTGCGGGTACTCCGGCTTCCTCCCACCATCCAAGAACATGCATGGGGATTAGGTTAATTGGTTAATTTAAATTGTCCGTAGGTGTGAATGTGAGTATGAATGGTTGTCTGTCTCTATTTGCCGCCGCCCCCCCCCGTCGCCCTATGAGGATAAGCGGAAGAAAACGGACAGACGGATGAGCTGTAATGCCAGTTACATAGCTAAGAATCTCATCTGGATGAAAGACTGGCCCAGCATACACATTCTTTCCAATCCTGCTGCATTCTGTATCTGTATCTGTCTCGTATGTACAAACTGCATCAAGGAAATATCAAATGAGTGACTGAACTGTAAAGTGACATTCATTAATTGTATTACTTCATCCTACCACTGTGGGGTAGCATTGTATTTTCATTCAAAGCACTTCTTCTGAGAGTCCTCAATTCCAATTCAGTTCTTCATAGCTTCAGTCTCAAGAATATACCAATGTGTGTTTTGAAATAACGAAGTTTGGTTACCTATATGCCAGGACGATGCACTTTTTGGCAGGTTGAATACCATTTCATATTGATAATATATGTTTTAACCTGGTGTGTCAATGAAGTAATTTTGTAAATACTGTACGTACTGCACTGTACATATTTCTTGTTGTAAAAATTGATCATATGATGTTGTCTGTGAATATATTTGTGTATGAACAATAGATGTAATTGTGACCATTATGTCCATAAGTAACATAAATGTCTAATTGTCGTAATGCTTTGTCGTAATGCTGAAGTTTCCCTATACATTCAAGCAACGGAAATAGAATTCACTCTTTTACAGCTAGTGACATGTTCTGAGCTCCATGCAATGTAATCATACAAATGATACAAAAGAAAATCCTGCATACCTCTGTGCACTTGCTCAACTGAATTTTATTCAAAATTCTGTCAGATATGTCTTTGCACGTGCAAATCGTCTAAATACCTTGAAACATATTCTTTGACAATGTGCAGAATGGCTGAATAACTTTCATTCCGTAAAATTGTGTTTTTCTTTACATTTTGTATAAGCCAGAAGGGTTCTGGCATTATTGAAGTATCGACCCATATATTGTACTTGATAGCTCAGCATGAGCCATTTGCACGACATTTAGCCTCTCCACACTCAAATTTTCTGAATATCCTTTGAATTTGTTCTATGTGACCAGTGCACACTCTCTCTCTCCAGCATATCTGTCATTAAATGTTGACTGTAGTATTTTGTAGCTTGGAGGAAAAAACATTTTATCCACATTGACGTTCTGTCAGTTACCAAACAAGTGGAATTTGTTGTTAAAGTAATAAGTATATGGTATTGCCTTTTTGATTGACCAAATCCCTGTATCACATTGTGTGGTGTGACAGTAGTTAACCCCCGAGTTATCCAAATTGAGAGCAATACAATAATAAAAAAAAAACACTTATTGTAGATGTAATACAGAATATACAGTATTCATTAAATGTAAAAGACCCTTAATTCAATGTAGCTGTCTTTTAACATTCTAAAGCTTTTTATTGAAGTTGCAAGGCGCTGTACCTGTGTCATATGCGCAAACAATACTGACACGTTTGTTGGAAATGGAATTCTTAGATTCAGTGTTTACTCAAGTCAGAGGGTACAGGATGTAGTGCAATTGTAACACTTCAACATTTAGGACAATATCATATATATATATATATATACACGTATATATACGTGTGTATATATATATATATATATATATATATATATATATATATATATATATATATATATATATATATACGATGTATATATACGTATATATATATACGTATATACACGATATATATATATATCGTATATGTATATACGTATATATATATATATATATATATATATACGTATATACGTATACGTATATACGTATACGTGTATATCATTATGATAATGATATACGTATACGTGTATATATCGTATAAATATATATACGATATATATACGTATATACGATATATATATATATATATATATATATACGTATATACACGTATACGTATATACATATATATATATATATATATACACGTATATATATATATATATAGAGAGAGAGAGAGAGAGAGAGAGAGAGAGAGAGACAGATAGATAGATAGATAGACAGATCGATAGATAGATAGATAGATACTGTATATGCTAGCTAGATCAGAATATGGAGAGACACAACCAAGTGGATGAGATAGTGTACAGGAACATCTGTACCTTGTATGGACTAGAAGTACCCAAATCCCAATGGGACATACCACCCAAAGTTGGTTGAAAAAAACAGGGCTAGGGTCCTATGGGACTTCAGCATCTAGACTGACATAATGGTGGTGGACAAAGAGCAGCAAGCAGCAGAGGGCAGTGTTGATCGATGTGGCGATACCAGCTGATGCCAACAGTGAAGTGTAGAAAGAACAGCTGGATATATATATATATATATATATATATATATATATATACAGTCATGGAAAAAATTATTAGACCACCCTTGTTTTCTTCAATTTCTTGTTAGTTTTAATGCCTGGCTCAACTAAAGGTATATTTGTTTGGACAATTATAATGATAACAACAGAAATAGCTCATGAGAGTTTAATTTAAGAACTAAGGATTATTCATTTTCCATGGTTTTCTTGATAATAACCAAAATTACTTAAATTCTTACATCAATAGCTATGGCATTGTACCGCCAAAAACACTACTTTTAAGCATTCCATGTTTTCTTTTCTGTTTGCTTTAAACACATGATACACACAAGAGTTAATACTTGATTGCATAACCATTGTTTTTGATGACTGCAGCCATGCGTCTTGGCATACTCTCCACCAGCTTCTGACATTGTTCTGCTGTCACAGCAGCCCATTCCTGTTGGAAAAATTCAAACAAATTTTCTTTGTTTTTGGGCTTGTGGTTCTCCATTTTGAGTTTGATGATTTTCCACAGGTTTTCAATTGGATTAAGATCTGGTGATTGAGCAGGCCAAGGCATGGTGCGAATGTTGTGGTTCTCCATCCAGGCTTTAACTGACCTTGCCGTGTGGCAAGGGGCATTGTCTTGTTGGAAAATCCAGTCATTCGAGGCAGGAAAGAGTTTTCCAGCTGATGGAAGAAGACTGTTTTCAAGGGTAGTCCTGTACTTGACCTGGTTCATTCGGCCTTCACACAATTGCATTTGCCCTGTTCCACTCAGACTGAAACAGCCCCAGATCATGACTGATCCACCCCCATGTTTTACTGTAGGGGCAAGACAGTCTGGGTTGTAAGCTTCTCCAGGCTTCCTCCTAACCAGTAAGTTGGCTGGAGTGGGCATCAATTCAAAATTGGATTCATCACTGAAGAGAACCTTAGCCCAATCATCAACAGTCCAATCCTTGTGGTCTCGAGCAAAGAGTAACCGGGCCTTCCTCTGCCTTTCATTGATGAAGGGCTTCTTGCGTGCTCTGTGTGACTTCAAACCAGCTTCAACAAGTCAGTTTCTTACTGTCCTTGCCGAGCAAGTCACATTTCTCGACAGTGCCCACTCATTTTTAAGGTCCCTGGAGGTCTGACGACGATTCCTGACACAGGAACGGATGAGTGCACGGTCATCTCGTGGGGTAGAAAGACGTTTCCTGCCACGGCCAGGTAGCAATTTGGTAGTGCCATGTTCAGCTTGTTTTTTTTTTGTAATGAACGGCTGTCTTGGAGATCTTCAGTTTTTTCGCTACCTGTCTCTCACTCATGCCAATTTCCAGCAGTGCCAAGATGGCTGCCTTTGTTACTTCACATAATTCTTTTGTTTTAGGCATTATGTGAGAGCTGACAACTTCTGAGTTGTGCTACGGCTTGAATGTAAGCAGGAAACCACTCTAGGCCTTTGCATGTGCAGTGCTGCTTGTGACATGAAATGGCCTCTTATATACCCTGGGAATCAATTAAGCTTAAGAATGTCAAATAGGACATAAAGTATTATGTGACCAGCTGCATTTTTGTTGTGTTCATTGTATTATACGTTTAGTGGTACCAGATATTAGAATGAACAAGAAATTGAAGAAAACAAGGGTGGTCTAATAATTTTTTCCATGACTGTATATATATACATGTATATGTATATATACATATACATGTATATGTATGTATATGTATATATACATATACATGTATATGTATGTATATATACATATATATATATCCAGCTGTTCTTTCAACCCTTCTCTGTATATGCATATACATATATACATATACATATATATGTATATATACTTTCTTTCTGCAGTCTTTATCAGCAGTCCTTTATCTGCAGTCCTTATCAGCCATAATACAAACAATAAAAACATCTCAATAAAATCATCACAGCACTAGCATGTTGTAGTGGCGGTGTAAAGCACACCGCCACTGGACTCCAGAGTAGTGGAGACGTGTTCTCTGGAGTGACGAATCACGCTTCTCCATCTGGCAATCTGATGGACGAGTCTGGGTTTGGCGGGTGCCGGGAGAACGATACTTGTCGGACTGCACTGTGCCAAATGTAAAGTTTGGTGGAGGGGGGATTATGGTGTGGGATTGTTTTTCAGGAACTGGGCTTGGCCCCTTAGTTCCAGTGAAAGGAACTCTGAATGCTTCAGCATACCAAGACATTTTGGACAATTCCATGCTCCCAACTTTGTGGCAACAGTTTGGAGCTGGCCCCTTCCTCTTCCAACATGACTGTGCACCAAGGCACAAAGCAAGGTCCATAAAGACATGGATGACAGAGTCTGGTGTGGATGAACTTGACTGGCCTGCACAGAGTCCCGATCTCAACCCGATAGAACACCTTTTGGATGAATTAGAGCGGAGACTGAGGGCCAGGCCTTCTCAACATCAGTGTGTGACCTCACAAATACACTTCTGGAAGAATGGTCAAAAATTCCCATGAAAAACACTCCTAAACCTTGTGGACAGCCTTCCCAGAAGAGTTGAAGCTGTTATAGCTGCAAAGGGTGGACCAACGTCATATTGAATCCTATGGATTAGGAATGGGATGTCACTTAAGTTCATATGCGAGTCAAGGCAGGTGAGCGAATACTTTTGGCAATATAGTGTATGATGCATTCACAGTCACTGTGACAGTAACACCATCAGCAAACATGTTGGATTTGTTAGCTGGACGAGTAGCTGTGCAGAATAAATCTGAAGGAGTTTGTTTTAGCTTACAGTGCTGTATGCTTGTAACCTGACTCTCGCCAGCTGAATGTAGTACCGCCTAGCTCCACATGGCATTCCACTGAGCTCTACACATTCATCTGGACTCGTGCCTAATGGGAAGGACTTAAAGTTAGCAAAAAATGACTAAGTCAATCAGGATCTCTGGACGGGATTTTCATAGATGTTACATAGTTGTTTTGGTTTTCCCTGCGTCGCTCTAGTCAGCGTCACTGGTTAGTTTCCATGTGAGTGGTTGAAGTAGCATGTCATTAAAGATGACGGACAAGTGGTTTATCCAATCACATGCAAGGATTGTTGATAAGGCCCCGCCTTCTGAAATACATCTCCAATTGCTCAATTCCAGATGGATGTGTGGAGCTAGGCGGAACTACGTTCAGCTGGTGAGAGGCAGGTTAGTATGTTTGTATAATGTGTGTCCAATTACAACTTGTGTTTGTGCACACATGCGATAGTTCGAAGTGAATCTCTAATGCAGCCCACCATCATACCACACCAAAGGTATTATTGTCTGTTCTTTCTGCTCTAACACGGTCAGCCCCTCAATCAGTCGATCAATCAATCAATCACATCTATTTTCACTGTTGCTGTAATTTTAGATAGTAGATAGATATTTGATTCCCGATCATCCCTAAATTTTGTAAATTAAACAATGTGATGCAAAACAATTTTTAATCTGAAATCCTCGCCTGAGGCTGGTAATCCTACTGCTGTATACAAGTCCTCCAGCATCTCTCAAATCATCTGCATTTTTTTTAATTCATTCAGCAGGGCATCTGATATGCTTTCAGGAAAAATATAAATGCTAAAATGTGTGTGTGTGTGTGTGTGTGTGTGTGTGTGTGTGTGTGTGTGTGTGTGTGTGTGTGTGTGTGTGTGTGAATGCGTGTGTCCGTGTGTGTGTGTGTGGTAATTGTGAGTACTGAGTCAAAGATCTGTCAGTGATATGATGAGCAGATATATTGGCTGAATCATGGCTTGATTCATTTTGAAGGGATCTGATAAACACAATGAGGACTGGATATAGAATAAAACCATTTCAACCACTGACACCATGGAGATTCAGCTCACCTGTCTGGCTGCAAGATAGCGGCACTCTGTGATCATGTGTGGGGTCCAAACCCTCATGTTAGAAAGTACTAAAGTAACTCATAAATATCTAATAAAAATTGTCAAGATTCCATGTGAATTTTCAATTGGTCAGTCATGCCAGTGAAGCATTTGCTAACAGAGACTTAATGGATTTGTTTTTTTAATGCATGATAGTTATCCTGTCAAATATATCATATACTCTATACGTGTAGCTGTGAGTGACTATCATACTCAGGCCAAACTGTCTGTCTTTTTTCAATTATCTTCATTGTTCCTTGTACCATTTTCATGTTTGTGAGTCTGCCATTTTCACACACAATTTATTATGATTGGATTTTTATGACCTCCCCTCATAGAGTTTATATATATCTATGGGCTGCTTTGGCTGTTTTGAAATTGATTGGTGGAAAGTTTAATAGCCAAAGTAATTGAAGAACAATATAAAAGTGCCTGTTTTCGCTTCACTGGGCCTTTAATTAAACAGAAAAAGCAACCGATCTCTTGAAATCCAACTATAGCTTGCATACAGCTGAAACTATGCAATATAGTAAACACAATTACAATTCCATGCACAAAGTACAGCCGCAGACACAGTGTCAACACAAACAGATTATCAATTTCATGACATTTTACTGGTTTTCATGTTGGTATATGCATATGTTGAAGTCTTCCCTGTATGTATTTGTGTCCAGGCTGTAAACAGCATCAACCCTGATCTGGAGACCATGAAAGGCACATAATGATGTATAGAGCTCTGTGCCAGGAAACCTAACTTGATTAGCAGCTAATGTGGCCTGAACCGAGCACATCAATCTTCATCATGGCCTCGCTCTCCCCCATTGCTGAGTGTGTATTTGGACAAGTGTAGCTGGTTTATGTAGAGAGTGAAAAAATATAATAAACAAGTGGTTTCGAAGCCCTTTTGAAACCAACCAGTTTTAAACTTTGTGATCTAGCTCTGAGCTGGGATTTGATTGCACTTGAAACACAGGTGATGACATTTTCCAGAGTTTCAGTAATCTCTCTCTCTCTCTCTCTCTCTCTCTCCTCTCTCTCTCTCGCTCTCTCGGAGCTGTCATGATGAGTCACGATATTTAAAATCAGTCACATTGGTGTTTCTTTCAGTGTACGCCATTTACTTGTCTGACTATATTAAAAATTCTTATTATTATTAATATAATAAAATAATAAGAAGAATATAATTATTATTACATTTACAAATGTGATTTAATTAAATACAAATAGCTGGGACTACGAATTTAAACAGCATATGGAAACTACAAACAGAATGGCACTCACTTCTAAATTCCTTTCCTGTTTACTCCACTCATTGCTTAAAGTTAAATACTTTTACTTTTAATTTATATTTAAATCTAAATATATATAGATATAAGTGTTTTGTAGAAATGTGCTAAATAGATGTTAATCGCTGACATTCATTTCAGCACTAGTTGTGGGCAGTCCTTAACATTTCTTCCTCAGCTTGGCTGGAGACAAAATGTTCTCCCTTGTAAAACTCTATAGTGCTTTCATATAAATTCTTGCAAGTCCATTTTGCTGCTCTCTATGGCTGATTATTACAACAGAACAGTGATTCAACCTGATGAAAGCTTTTACATCTGTTCTAAACACACACACTGTCTGGTGGGTCTTTTCCTGAGAAAAGTCCTCTGTCAAACAGGAAGTGATGTGTTGTCTGTTTCTGGCTTGTTTGGATTGAATAGATGAAGAGGAGGATGAGTGTGAAAACTTATTCTTGACTTTAGAAATAGTGTGACAAAAACATTCCTTCTGAAGGGTTTATAAGTTGTTACAAATGGCTCTAACAGTTATAATAATATAAAAAGATAAATAAAAAATAACATTATTAAAACAAAGAAAACAATGAATGGACGAAATAATCCCTCTTAATCATCATTTAGGACTTTCTAGAAGTGTGTGTTGGTCTTACTCTATAAAGATCCTGCCTTCTGCCTGTATTTTCTCTTTACAGATTTTGCTGTGCTCAGGACTCATCTGGGTGTTTGCAAAGTGGCTTGATGCACACAACAACACACAGTCTTTCAAGGTGGGTTACAGAACAAAATTAGAATGAAAAAAGGTTTAAAAAAAAACAGGAATGATGTCAGAAAATCATTCTAAAAAAGCACAATCAGAAATAAATGAATAATAAATAAAATACATTTTATGTGATATAATAAATACAATAATAGGTTGTTTATTTCTGTTTCTATTCTGTTGTTATATTTCTACTGTAATTTCCATAAGTTAAGTTCAATGTTCGGTACAATTTCCATACGCAGGAAGTTGCCACATTCATCTGTTCAAACAATAATAGGTAAGTGTAATTTAATCAGATCCAGCCTTCTCTGCTCAGGGGGAAGCTTGAAAGTGCAGGAGTAAACTGTCACCTGGTTGCATGGACCATTGATTATTTCACCAACAGACCACAGTACGTGAGGCTTCAGGACTGTGTGTCAGACATGGTAGTCTGCAGCATGGGGGCCCCACAGAGGACAGTGCTCTCCCCCTTTCTCTTCACCCTGTATAAATCAGATTTCAGCCACAACTCTGGGAGCTGTCACCTCCAGAATTTCTCTGATGATACAGCTATTGTTGGATGTGTATCTGAGGGGTATGATCAGGAATACAAGACCATCATCACTGGCTTTGTCAACTGGGGTGAGTGTAACCATCTTGAGCTCAACGCCAAAGGCAAAGACCAAGGAGATAGTCTTTGATTTCTGCACCAGACTGCACTGGTTAATGGGTCTGGACATTGACATGGTGGAGACCCACAAGTACCTGGGTGTTCACCTTAATAATAAACTGGACTGGACTCGTAATACAGATGCCTTGCATAAGAAGGGCCAAAGTCGTCTCCACCTCCTGAGGAGGCTGAGGTCCTTTGCAGTTTGCAGGGCTCTGCTAAGGACCTTTTTGACACTGTGGTGGCTTCTGCAGTGTTTTATGCAGTGGTCTGCTGTGGAGGAGGGAGCACAGAGAGGGATAGGAAGGGAGTGAACAGGCTGGTCACGACGGCCAGCTCTGTCCTAGACTGCTCCCTGGATTCCATAGAGGAGGTGGGTGAGAGGAAAATGTTAGCAAAGCTCACATCCATCATGGACAACCCCTCTCACCCTCTGCATGGGATTGTGGAGGCTTAAGCAGCTCCTTCAGCTGCAGACTCAGACTTCCACCCTGCAAGAAGGAGCGCTACCTGCAGGTTCCTACCATCAGCTATAAACTTCCACAACATCAGCTTCACTGGCTGATGTTAACACATCTGGTCTCATTCTGGTCATTACCGTTCCTTGAAACCATATTGCACATATGCACAGAAATTTTGCACTGTTTTTTTATTTTGTCTATTTTTACAAATAACTTTCATATCAAAAATGTTATCCTGTAACTGTGTCTAATTAACACTTCATTTACAATCAATATGTTATATTTTCTTCCTTTTTATTTTGTACATAATGTAAATATTTATTATTATTACTTATTCTATTATTTCTTTGCTGTTGTTTAGTGTATACTGTATCTTGCCTATGCTGCTATAGTGGGTGAATTTCCCCCAATGGGGGATAAATAAAAAACTATTCTATTCTATTCTATTCTATAAACACCATGGGAATGTCCAGCCATCATACTGCTCAGGAAGGAGACAGATTGTGTCCCAGGGATGAACATGTTCCAAAACGTGTGAATCAACTCCAGAACAAAAGATACTGGCATTGTAAAGATGCTGGCTGAACTGTGTAAGAGAGTGTCATTATTCACAGTGATACAAGGCCTTTACAAACATGGGCTGGGTAAGCTTGTAAGCCTGAGAACACCATCCCAACAGGATTTGGGTGGCAGCTTTATGTTGTGTGCCTGTTTTGCTGCAGGAGGAACTGGTGGACTTTATAATAGACAACGTCATGAGGAAAGAACATGTGGAAATACTGACGCAACATCTCAAGACATCAGCCAGGAAGTTAAAGCTTGGATGCAAATAGGTCTTCCAAATGGACGGACAATGACCATAAGCATATACCGCCAAAGTATTCACAAAGTGGCTTGAGTACAACAAAGTCAATGTAGTAGCCAAGGTATAGCAATGTAGTGACTCAGCCCGAGACCTGAAAATAGCAGTGCATTGATTGATTTTTTTTTTCACAATTAGGTTGTATTGTGTATGGAATGTTGAGAAAACAATAATTTAATCCCTTTTGGAATAAAGCTGTAACATTAAAAAAAGTGAAGCAGAATACTTTCCGGATGCACTGTAGTGATTCAGCAAACCATTCAGACTGACACATACCAGTGCATATATATATATATATATATATATATATATATATATATATATATATATATATATATATATATATATATATATACGTATATATATATGCACACAGCTTGATAACTACCTAAACAAAGTCACTAACTACCTACCTTTACAAAATCAACAATATCAATATCTTCTTATTGAAGAGCAGGCAACTCTTTGATAATGATTATAGTTAGGGCAGCATAGTTTTGTTGCTATAGGTCTTGACTCGCCTGACTGCCGGGGGCGTCCTATGACACATTGAGCTGGACATCTGGATGCCTCCATGGGACATGGAGGCATCATCCGACTACTCAAAGCACTTTAAACTATATATAAAATGTACTAATTTAAACGCACATTCATACTGATGGGCAACTTTTGAGTTTTTTCACGTTCACATGCCAATTGGAAGAGGGCTCCCTCCTCTGTTGCACTTCCTGAGGTTTCTACCATTTATTTTTCCTTGTTAAAATGTTTTTGGTGGACATTTGGGGGTAATTTTTAAAGGATAGAGGGTGTCATATTCTCTGTGAATTGTAAAGCCTTCTGAGGCAAATTTGTAATTTATGATATTGGGCTGTACAAATAAAATTGACGTGACTTGACTAAACTGAAACCTGGGAATCAGAATATCAATTTGAGATGCAGCTCAGCACTGTGTATGATTACAAAATAATGAGTTTAGTACACTATATGTTTGCTCTATTCTGTATCATAAAATGTTTTCATTGATAATTTGGTCTCAAAAGATTTGACACTTTCAGATTTCTGTAAGATTTTTCTCTTCAAGTTGGCATCATGACAAAGTTGGTACAAATGGATTCTTTAGGTTAATTTAAAGAGCTTAATTTTTAAGAATAGTAAAGCAATACTGAAGTGAAGAAATAACCCCGAGTTAAGATAACAAATATATTCTAATAAGTTGGACCTTTCAAACTGAAAGCACAGCATTATTTAGCAAGTTCAAGAATAAAGAAGTACAACTGAGTATGAGCTAAACAGACCTACAGACTGTTTTAAATAGGAAAGCAAATATATTTTGGACAAATAGAAACTGATGAAAAGCTCCCTTGGATTGGAGGATGCATTAAAACAAACAAAGCAAATGTGACACTAGATTTAGAAGAAACTAATGTTTGTCTCAGTTTGATCTGATTAATAAACTCCACTTTATCCAACAGGCTGTGCCCAGAGGAACAGCTAGTAAGGACAAACTGGTGCTAATGCATAGTGCATTATTTCCCTTTTGTCTGAGCAGTTTGCTATGTTATGCTAATGAGGCAATTTTACTGTTAACACTCCTACAGTTAAACTGATGCTTCTCACTCCTTTTCTTTACTCTCCTCTTCAGAGGTTTTCATCATGTTTTATTTACACATCTGACCAAAAGAATCCTATACACAGGAAATGCTTGTGATTGTGCGTTCTTCTTGCAGAGGAGTTTATTTATTTCAACAAACAATCTTGATTTGCACAGGGCTGGCCTCACACAGACAATCTTTTTTAAGTGTCCAAGCTAAAGGGCTTATTTTTAGACATGTTGCTCTTGTAGTGATGCTGTCAGTGGAGCCTTCTGGTTCAATGTCTGTGTGCATCCTCCAAAAAATTGGATCTCAGAGAGGCTTGTTTAGGACTTCTAATCCAATATTTATAAGACTGAAAAGAGTCAATAGTGACTCCCTCACATGACATTTAAACTGAAGTTTTTGGTATGGGTCGCTTTATGACCCATGGTCCAGATCATTTCATGCTCTACCGAAGTGAGTGGAGTTTGCTCATAAAGTCATGTCAGTCGTAACAAAAATTTCTAAATAAAATGTAGCTTCATAAATGGATGACCACAATGAAGTTACAATTAAGCACAAGATCTCCTGTATGTTCAATATTGTGGTTAAGACAACTATTAGGTTAATAAAAAACTTTTTAGGTTGTGGTTTTGAGAGTTGATCCAAAACTGATGAGACAACCCAATGCAAGCTGATAATGTGTGATGCAAAACGTCAGCAGGCACTGTCAGCAAGTTACTTACCTTGTAACTTTGTCTTTAATTGCTCTTGAATAGTTCTTGTATATTTCCTACCTTTTTTGTATTTATTCTATGTTTACTTTTGTATCTATCTGTCTATCACTAATATGAGGATTTAAATACAGACAAGTGACATGTTTTCAGAGGTTTTTCGAAAACAAAGAGACACATTTGGGGGAAACAGTGATTAATTAATATTGTCAATCAAACAGAAATTCCAATCGTTCCCCTTATTCAGACTACCTGTTTCAGGTTGTCTAAGTCATTACTTGGAGGGAGTGTGGCCTTCTCAGAAGTGGCTGACATTGCAGAGCTGCATATCAAAGAATGTACTGTTATTGGTATGCATCCCCACATGTATTTTTAATAAATCTATGAGGCAGAACAGCAAAACTGAACAACAGTTGAGAGATGGTTATTTTTGTAAGTTTTATGTTTCTATAAAATGCATGTTATCTGTTTCATTTGTTTAAAAAATAAAAAATAAAAAATTTAATCACAAAAACGTAAATTCTTAGGCAACAACGTCATTCAAAAATCTTCAAACAGCACTTCTATTCTGAATTGCTGAACGTGAAAAAAATCATGCTGCCATGCCACCAAACTAAACATTATTTTTCAGACCGGGGCATTTTTAAAATCGCTTTTGATTACACTATTGAATACTAAACTTATGTTATATTGTGTTGTTTTCGTTCACAGATATTGTACAGGTTACACAGGCTAAGCCATGACATTTACTAAATTACTAGGTAACATATTTACACTAAAGATTTTTATCATCATGAATGGGGAGAGAAACGAGCTTTCTCTAAATATTCTCATAAGAATGACAACATCTGTAGACACATATTTTTGTTCTATTACGCATAAAATTGCGCAACCATAGACTTCGGCGAGGAATAATAACCACAAACAATAAACTGAAAATTACGCATGCATAAAAAATAATCTATAAAAGCCGCCCTGCTGCTGTTTGAACATTAAAGGAGATAATAATGAGGATGACAGAAGTCATGAGAAGAGCAGTTCAGTAGCCTAAGCTGTGGCATAGTAACTCATCATGCAAACTTGAGTTTACATCGGTGTCCATGTGACGTCTTAGTTCGTGATAGTACTCATTTAAAATGTACTTCGTCGTGGTAGGTGAGTGATAAGTAGGGGTAGAAGGGGAATCCCATCTGGTACAACTGATGCGGTCGAGCATCGAAGACCACAGACGAATGTAATGTGTGATTTCTGCGCTCTGCGTATGTCTCCGCTGACAAACCGTGGATGCTACTGCTCACTTCGTCTTCCCTTTTCGATAAGATGTTCTCAATGCTAAAACTTTTAGATTTATCCTTGCTCAGGAAATTTCCTTTCGGTCTGCCCTGCGCAAGTGCAGCACTGTTTGTGTTTCCTGCGAAACTGACGGCGCAGAGTGGACCTCTCTCTTTTTCTCTTCCGCTGAACGCTGACGCGCCTGGTTTATGCGCACCTTCCATCCACAGCGGAAAATGTCTCAGAGTGGGATATGACTGAGGCAAGGGGGCGTCAGGCCACCTCAAGTCTTGGGACACTTGAAGTCTATGTATGCGGGAGTTTTGCGACTGTTCCCCGTGGTTAAACTCAATAAGAACCGCTTTTGTGTCAGGCTGTGTCTCAATCGTCTCCGCATCCTGCCTCGCTGGTGCCTCTGCTATCCCCAGGCCAGTCTGCTGTTTCAGAGAGGACTGGGGGTCCCCGGATGGGCCCAGGCCCTTAGTGCGCTTATGTCCACCGGATTTAGAGTCCAGAGCTTCCTGATGGCTTTTCGCCTTCCTCTTCCTCCGACGGTAGTTGCCGTTCTCAAACATATCCAGGCACTTGGTGTCCAGTGTCCAGTAGCTGCCTTTGCCGGGCCGGCCCTTCTCTCTGGGCACCTTTATGAAACACTCATTCAGAGACAGGTTGTGGCGAATGGAGTTCTGCCAGCCCTGCTTGTTGTCGTGATAAAAGGGGAACCGGTCTATGATGAACTGGTAAATACCACTGAGCGTTGCGCGCTGCTCCGGTGCGCTTTTGATGGCCATGGCAATGAGGGCGATGTAGCTGTATGGCGGCTTTTGTGGAACCTCCTGGCGGGCCGGCATGAAGCTCAAGGCACCAGGTACGACCCCTCCACTGTCCCCTCCGTAAAAGTAGAAAACCGGGGGGCTGGAGAGGCCCAGAGCTGCGGATGGCACCCCGGGAGACGGCAGGCGACCGTGGTAGAGAGTCATGACGCCGTGGAAGATGTAGTGGGTCCCGTGGAAAGTTGAGCTGCTCCCGGAGCTCCTCTCCACGGCTGACTGACTCCTCAGCCTCATGAGGGCCCCAGAAAATGTTAATTATTGTTGTACGTTTGCTGTGTTATGTTGACTTTGCACTGGGAAATAAATTGTCCATCATAAACACTCGGTGGAGTTCTCAGCCCACCCACATTAATTAAAATTTCATTGCGCTGAAACTCCCTCATGCACCCCTCCCCTCTGCCCAACAACCAATGAAGTGCCGGGTTATTCCCTCATCTGTTTATAGAATTAGTCGCTTGATAAGTCTGCCCACCCAGGTCGAATCAAGCTGTGTTTATTTGGAAAAATTTCCGGGCACCCAATACATAAACGCGCTGATGTGCTGTTTGAAATATCACGTCCACCCCGCTGAGGCTGAGAGTTGCTCACATAGAGAGAACAAGCAAACATTGCCGAGTCCTTTCTGGGAGTTGCTGTGGGTTCACTCGAATGAATATAGAGCTATACAATAAAATAAATAAACCTGACTTGACATATACACTCTGACCCAACACCCATTTCCATTTTTTTAGAGCAATAATTCATATAGCGTCCTCCATATATTTTTCTTTATTTGTGATCATTTGTGTTACAATGTATTTTCTTTATGGTGTGTCTTATTTGTGCTGTGACCATATGCACTGAAACATAAATGTTAACATTTGATGTTTATTTCAGGCCACAATGCATACACCACAATGACAGAACAGCAATAAACACATAATACGCACACAAAATGTATGTATATATGAATTTATGCATAGATAGACAGATAGATAGATAGACAGACAGACACTTCCTTCAAACATCAAATTCTGAACGATACACAAACCAAAGAGACACATGGAACTGATAGTGACCCATGTTTTAATTGTCCTTTGAGTAGCTGCAGGCACATACTTAGGACTGTATTACCTTACAAGGACAACATGGACTGTATTATTTGTAGATGTGAGCATGATGCTTTATATTATGTATTTTCCTGTTTATAGGTCAAAGCAGGATTATAACAACTTCACAAGTGTGCACAGCTGGCTCCTGCTTACATTAGGGGTTTGAAGCTTTCAGTGGATAAACTCAGAAGTTGTTCTTTTCTCTGTTTCTCTCTCGGCAGACAGAGATTCATTAGCAAATAAAACTAAACTAACATGCAAGTTTTAGATGTGTGCAGGTCACAGCTAGCAGGATTTGACATTTTCAGGGCAGCTGCTGGAAAGTTCTCATAAACATATTGTCTTCATAAACTGACTTGAGTAAATGTCTCGCAAAAGTCTTGCAGTTTTTGCCTGCTAAGTTT
Source organism: Synanceia verrucosa (assembly GCA_029721515.1). Classification (NCBI taxonomy): domain Eukaryota; kingdom Metazoa; phylum Chordata; class Actinopteri; order Perciformes; family Synanceiidae; genus Synanceia; species Synanceia verrucosa. The sequence goes on along the minus strand of CM056556.1, from coordinate 19,410,239 downwards.
AGCTGTAGGTGCTAGATTCGATATACAGGGCACATGTATTGTCTATGCATGGCAGCATGTGTGAGATTTCAGATACGTAGCATGCCAAATATCTGCCAGGGAGTTACAGGCAGTGAGAGTGAACGGAGATTCAGTGTTCGCATTTCAAACACATGCATATACAAATGCATTGAATGAAGAGATTGGAGTACATATACAGGCGGGGGTTTGGTACCTTGCTCAAGGGTACCTCGACAGTGCCCAGGAGGAGGAACTGGCACCTCTCCAGCTATCAGCCTATTTTCCATACTTGGTCTGTGATGGACTTGAACCAGCAACCTCCAATTCCCAGCTGAAGTCTCTACAGACGAGCTCTTGCTGCCCCCAGTGTGGGTTGAGGACAAACAGAAACCAAGCAGAAGGGTTGCCTGTGAAGATCGGAATATTGTATGTGTTGCAACAGACATGATTTTGTCACTTATTGCATGTTTTCTTGACTAAAGGTTGGACATCTTACTGGGGAAAGATCTTCTACTGTGAATACTAGTGTGTAACCTACAACAAATTCAAGACTAGTATAAAAATATAGAGAGTTGATGAATTTGAAAGCTGTGTAATGTGAACTTGGCTTAAATGTAAACAAAGCAGATAAGTTTAAATTATGACTTTGAATTCTCAAATGTATGAAAATGCAATGATTCTATCAAAATATTCAAAAATGTATCTGTTGGAAATAAGATACATTTTTAATATTTTGATAGAATCATTGCATGTGTAATGTGAACTTGGCTCAAAAGTAAACAAAGCAGGTAAGCTTCAATTATGAATTCTCAAATGTATGAAAATGCAATGATTCTATCAAAATATTAAAAAATGTATCTGTTGGAAATGAGATGTCTCCTTCGTCAATCAAAAGTCCTTTTTTCAGTTCTATAGCTAGAGGTTTCCAGTTTCCACATCAAACAGACATCGAGGGAAGTACCAATAAATGAAACATACTTTTGAGCTGAAGGGAAAGAATCACTAAGACTCATCAATGAAATGACGACAACACCCTTCTATACTCAAACCGAGCCACTGATGTTTTCCATCCATCCACTAGCATTTTCTGATGGCATCACAATATGCAAAATGCAATTACAACAATAAATTGTGGGCAGAAACGCCAACTTCATCCATTACTATTACTTATTACAACAGTCACTGTGTGTATGAGTATTAGCTTAAGGCTTAAGTATGTCTCCTGTATTCATTAACATTGTAAAAATGTATAAATTTTGGGTAAATTTCGTGTACATTTCAGTTACAATTCACTAGCATTTTTTCTTAGTTTTGCAAAAAAAAAAAACTCTGAACTTTTCAACATCACCGTATTAGTAAATTCAGTCTTGTGAGGGGTCCACATAGGTTACATCGGTGGAACATGGTCTCAACAAGTACATGATACAAGTCCCCTTGACTACATCCCATTAGTAATCAAAGTTCAAATGTGATTTGGTGACATCTTCTGGACAAATAGAAAAGTTTTTTACTCTCATAACCAATACTGCAAAATGATATTACTAGTGCAGCATGTTTGAGAAAATATCAAATATATGTGAAATCAATCCTGTATCATTAAATCATCATAATAAATAAGCCAAAATCTTTCAAAAAATGTGTTTATTTGTATACAAGTGGACTTAATATTTGACAGGTCTGGGGAAAAAACTGGCAGGTGGACCTTGAATGTTTTTAGTATTCTAGTTTTGTCAAGACAGCAAAGGATTTTTTATTTGCACTGGACAAGCTTAAAATGTGCCACGGTGAACTTGTACCATTGTTATTATTATTAAAATAAAACATTTTAATGCTTGGACATACTGTACAAAGAAGACTCAACTATACGGAGCAGCTCTGTCTGGAACACTAGCTTAAGTCAAGACTATGCCAGAGAACAATATTGAACAAGCTGAAAAAAAACATCATATAAGCTTATCATTTTTGAACATTTTAAACCTGAAGTCATGTAATACGGTGTTTCATTGGGAGTTATAGTGTGTTGTAGTGTGTAAATTATCCGCCCGCTTTGGTACAACTAGATATTTCACAACCCAATGGAGCAACGACTCTGTGACTTTGAATCTACTGAAATCCAGCAGATCCTGTCCAGACACCTGGTAAGAGTAAGAGAACCTCCTGCCATCGCTGTGAACAGTGTGCCTCTTTCTTGAGACAGTCCCAACAGTTTGACCCTGTCCGTGACTGCAGTCCTCTTCGATCCTGGAGTCTGTCTGCGTGTCAAAGAGCCAAGATGGAGGGCTCCCAATGATCTGAGCTTCCTCCACATCCTTCTCCTCCACTGGTATTTCTGGTGTGGGCTCACTTCTCTTTCTCTTTGCCTTTCTATATTTTCTCTCACTGGCATCCTTCATGTCTTTTTCCAAAATCTGTTTTTCTTGGTACAAAGGAAGATACTGTTTTGCTGTGCTGTGTTCATCTGTTGTAGGCAGGTTTGATGGTCTATTAAAAGGCTCCAGTGGACTCACAGAAGTTGACAAATCAGCAGTGGCGAGGAAGCCAGCTGAGTACGGCAGCATCTGGTATGGTTGGAGGGAATTGTCCTCTCCTTTGCTGTGCTCCGATGTCTGCTGGGTTTCCTTTGAGCTGTGGACAGGAAGTTGCGTGCTGTTCAATATGAGTGAATGATGAGACTTAAGTTGAGGAGCAGCAGGGTTGTGCAGTGAATGGGTTGGAGTTGATTCTTGGGATGTATCAGAAGATGATGTGCTGTCCAAAGGTGGGGGGAAAATATCCCATGGGTTTGATAAAGGCCTGATGTCACAGTCAAACATCATCGTGATTGTGTCCACATGACAATGTGAATTCTCATTGGCATCTTGAGCCCTCTCTTCAACTGAGGACCTTCCTATTTGCCACTCTGTATCATCAGCAGAAGACTGTGTGGTCTCTGGCAGTATGCAGACTTGAAGTAACTCTCTCTTCCCATCCTCAGAGGCAGCAGAAATTCCACCTATCCTGCTCATAACATTTGGTGGAGGTTGCTGTTGCTGAGCATCGTCCTCTGGCATTAGAAGACACTTTATGGAGAAGCTGAAACATTTACTTCCTTTACAGCTTACCCTGTCAACACCCCAGCCTGTGGCTGTGAATGTATGTGAAGATGAGGAGCAAGAGGAGGTGGAGGGCTGCATGCTCACAGAGCAGCTGCTTGCTACCATCAGCCTCTCCCGAACATCCTCCAGCACAGCCTGCAGACAGTCATGCTGCCACTCCCCCAGCAGCTCTGACAGATCAAACCCACACTGGCTCTTCTGAGAGTCCTGCATCTCCTGACCCAGCAGGGCCTTCCACGTCTTACAGATCTTCAGCCTGATAGAGGGCACTGTTGTGCTGCAAGGGGTGCTGTCTTTAACTGGACCAGCTGCAGTCGTAGCAAGCTCTCCAACGGATAAGATGAATTTGCATTTTGTATGTTCAAGGGCCATGTGAAACTGCAGCTGGTAGTCTTGAATGCACACTGTGGTGTTAACCAGGCTGGTGAAACACTCACGGTCCTCCTGCTCCTGAAGATGCTCCCAGGCTGATGCAGTGAGAATGGCAGGTATCTGGAGCACCCCGTCAGACAGGAAAAGCAGGCCTGTAGGGCCCTCTGTGCCTCTAGTCTGGGAATGAGACATCTGACCCACCCCGATGACATGTGCCTTCAGCCACCCCTTGCTGCTCTCTTCCTGACTTCCATAGCTCAAGATCAGACTCTTTATCCATGGAGATAGTCTGCTATAAGCAGGTCGAGGCATATTTGAAGTTTTAAACTGTGAGCCTCCAGTTATGGTCCGTTGGTCAAACATTTACTATGCTCATTGGTTCCTCCATCACAACGCCATGGGAGCTAGAAACAAGAAAACATTCCACATATAAAATATAAATACTAATTTATTGGTGTAACATGATTAAATTCTAAATTCAGTTACATGAATCGTTGAAAAGTTAATGTCAGTGCGACAAACGTTGCTGGCTGACACATTACGGGCATGTACGCGAAGGGCAGCTATACAATGGCGTTGCATTATTCTCCCTTAGCTAGCATAGCATCATATTAGCCTATACACATGTACAATATATACAACGGTATTATCTTTGTGAGCAAAGCAACGTCCGCCCAGGGTTGTGGCGGCGACTATACACTTGCATATCAGATTACCGAGAGATAGCAGTTGTTATAATGAAGGTTTTTCTTTCAAATTAAAAGTGTTAACGTTAGTCTACATAGGCCCAGTCTTGCATAAAACAATATAGAATAATATTTTGTGATGCAACACATGCCGAATGTATTCGTCTACTTTATCAAACCTGTATCTGTACCAACATTGCACCAAAGTAAGTTGGTTAAACCTAAAGGCTTTACTCACACCGGAAATAGTGATTGGCGTGATCACTCGGTCGCATTTTTGCTTGCAGTTTGGTTTTGTGGCCCCCTTCCGCTTTCCTTTTCTCTCATTTCATACATGCATTTCCAAATCTACACATCGACCCCGTGGGCTCTTTTTAGTTGTCATTATTTACTAAGACGTGTTTGCGCAAAGACATTCATATCACCCGTTGCACGAGTAATTTATCCGTAATTTTGTGGCCACACAGGTTGCTTGTTGAGTAATGGAACGTTGTTTATCGACACGCTTTCCACCTAAAGTCCGCCCTCTTTTTACAGTCTATGAGTCCGCCTAGCTGCTGCTGCGTTCACGTGCAATATGATTTCTGCAATCATCACAACTGTGGAAAAAAGGCGTATTTTGGAAGCTATTCAACATATAAGTTGTCTTTAGTCACAAAACTGTGTCTTATGTGATAGCGTTTGTTTATCGTTTATATTTATTTGGAGAGGTAGGTAGCCGTTAATTTCGTATTCATCGCATTTCTTTTTACCATGAATGCAACACAATTCACTGGCCAGCATGAGCAGCACTGCAAGTGAAATCTGGAAAGGTGGCCTTTTTTACAAGTATAGCCAGTAGAAACTCCAAAATTTGTTCTGACAATACTTCAGGACATAATTATGATTTAAAGGATAAATCTAGTGAATAAATGTTACTGCCACATCTTTTCATTTTCACAGACGGGTCGCTGCTGCAACAAGTGGTGCTGTAGTTGGAAAGGGGTAAATGGAGCTAAATATGTCTGCGAAAAAACAGTCATAACCTATTGGAATGGCAGCCCAAAGGGTCGAAAAGATTGAGCATATTGACATGGCGCAGTAATGTTCTAGTTCCAGAGGGTGGTAGTAATGCAACATAGGGGATGTCGGCTGCAGTAAAAATCAAGAGAAGAAGAATATTAACATTCTCGCCTTGAGCGATACATGTTTTCATAATACATTATGCAGTTAGGTACAGCCTGTTCACATAAATAAGAAAACCGGATTTCGTAGTTAAGGTAAGATACTCAGAAACGTCTCAACTTGAATTGTTGAAAGGAAAACCATTGCATAAGAAGTTTGAACCATTGGCTGACATACCGTGCAGGACTCAAGCCCACGTTTATGTTTTCGTAGATTTAGCTCATTTGTGCTCACTATTAGACTCAACGTTAGCAATGCTGATCTAACATTATATCGTGTTGGACGTGGGAACTGTTAATTATCAGCTTGTTTTGCCACTAGCCCGTCCTTTACACGTAACGTCAAGCTACCGTTTTCGTCAGCAGCTTCGACAAACAATTTAGAAAACCTATCACCGCCATACGAATTGTTCAGTACTTTCCGTGTCAGCGGTTCATTAAACAGAATACTCGTACTAACCATCTGACGAACCATTTCTTCAAGGCTATTTTTATCGAAACAAGTGGTGTCTGTTGCCTTCTGTTCAAGACGATATGATGAATGTTTCCTATTCATTTGTTGAAAGTCAAACCTAGAAATGCCCGATTCCGTGTCGAATGAAGCCGGCTCTAAGGTTTCCGACCCGCAACATTCCCAGAAACTGCTGAGGGTCCTTCGCACCTTCTGGCAAGAGAAATGTTTTCACGATGCGCTGCTCGTGGTGGATGGAGAGGAGCTTCCTGTCCAGAAAAACATCCTGGCTGCTGCCAGCCCTTACATCAGGTCAGAAAATATGGCAGTGGCATGAGTCAGTCACACCAGCCCAAATATGCCATGTATTTGTTATCTTTGCCTTTTGTTTACAGTGTTAAAGCAATATGGGTGTGTCCACTGTCACAATAATAAAGTACATCCGGTTTATAGTTGTTGTTTTCATGTTTGTCATATTCAGTTCTGTTAATTGTTCCTGTTAGGACCAAGCTGAACTACAATCCTCCTAAGGAAGATGGGTCTTCATACAAAATCGAGTTGCAGGGGGTCTCCATGTCCATCATGAAACAGATCTTGGATTACATCTTCAGTGGTGAAGTGAGTTATTAGTGAGTTACATATTGACTCAGTTTTTAGGGATGGTAAGTGGGAGTTATTGATTATGCCTATCCTGATATATAAAAGAGTGTATATGCATTTTGCCTACCCTTCACACACAGATCACTTTGAGTGAAGAAACCATCCAGGACATGGTGCAAGCATCTGACCTGCTCCTCATGACAGACCTCAAGTCCCTTTGCTGCCAGTTCTTAGAGAGCTGCATCACTGCAGAGAACTGCATCGGCATCCGACTCTTCTCTCTACATTACTGCCTTTACCATGTCCATTATGCTGCCACTGAGTTCCTACAGACTCATTTTAGTGATGTGGCGCGCACTGATGAGTTCATGGAGTTGCCCCCAAATCGTCTCTGTGAGGTGCTGGCCATGGAGAAGCTGAATGTGGGCAATGAAAAGCATGTGCTCGAGGCTGTGGTGCGATGGTTTTCACATGACCCAGAGGATCGCAAGGTGGGTGCTATTGAGTGAAGATAGGAGAGCTTACGAAATTTATACCTGTACAGTTATACAGGTAACTCTTTTGTTCAACTGATCATTATATATTATATTGTTGAAGTAGAATATTTTTGATATAGTATGTATTTAATGATAATGAAACATTGACAAAAATATGTAAAGTTTTTATTGTCATTCACTGAGATTAATAACACAACTCAACAAGTTGTCTGGAACAATAGGCAGACATTGCGGAAATACTTATTTTAAAGCCCGTATCAGCCTTATAATTAAAATTGTCCATCGGTTAAATGTTGTTTGTGGGTTGTTTGTCCTTATACTCCCTTCTTGCAAATGCAAAAATGAATCTGTCATTTTGTGAGGGCTTTTTTCTGTGTGTCTTTTTATAAGATGGCTGTTTGTCGGTATTGCATTTACAGCTTTTGCCTATGCCCCCAAATGGCCAAAAGTGACCTTATTTATTTTTTCCAAAATAAAAAAGTAAGTCTTTACAGTCTTCTATGTGCAGGTGCATATGAAAGAAGTGATGTCTGGAGTATGGCTGCAGGGCCTTGATGTGAGCTACCTGAGGGAGCAGGTAACAGTAAAGTGCTCTCCAGATTTGAATGTGTGCATTTTAATATTATCAGGGCAACAACGTGTGACAATGTGAATGTTGCATCTTTGACATTGCATGTATTGTTTTTGAGACTCTTCTTGGCTAACTCAATACCTAACATCATGTTGTGCTACATGGTATCTCATCAGGCCATGGGAGAGCCGTTGATGAGGGAAGTGATCAGAGAGTACTGTCAGCAGGTGCTGGCGGCTGGTCAGCTGCACGGCGAGGCTCTACTTGCCGCCTTCAAACCCCGGGGCTACTCAGAATGTATTGTTATCGCTGGAGGAGAGGATCGCAAGTAAGTCACTGTCCACCATCTGTATTTATATTCATTTTTTTCTTGTTTTATGTGTGTGCAAATGTGGTATATGATGTAAAGCAATTTGAGTGGTCGGATGACTGGAAAGATGCTGTATAAGTACAGTCCATTTACATGTATGCTCAGCCACAAAAGAAATGCAAGTTTTTTTTAAGCAGCCCCAAACTACCTATGAAAGGAACAGAAAAGTGACTCATCTTAAAACAGAACATCTGACCATTCTTCATGTGGCCATTAACGATGGAAGTTACCCCATTCTCGACGCCGGCGTATTTGAGATAATGGTAAACCAAAGTATGGCCTGCATGTGCGTAGGTCAGCCTCTGCGCACTGTTTGAGCACTGATAGGGGCAGGGTTCTAAATTAACTTTTTTGATTACCGGCCTTTGATTTCCTTTCTAAAGTCAATCAGAATTTCCACAAGCCAAGTTTTTTCTTTAATAAAAAATTATTTTTCATTTTGATAATTTCAGAGCTCTACTGCATCAAATCTTCAGCAGTCTCTGAACTCATTTGTTCATCTGAATCTGAGCCATCCTCAGTTCCTTTTGTTCCATTTTTGCGCACAAACTCAGGTGTGTGTGGGCATCAGTGCAGCTTCTGCAGTGATGCGGACACTTGGTAAAGAGGGAGCTGAGCCAAAAGGTGAAGCTCTTAATTTACCAGTTGATCTACATTCCTACCCTCACTTATGGTCATGAGCTTCGTCGTGACCGAAAGAACAAGATCACAGATACAAGACCCCACAGACGCCTCCCTGGTGAGGAGTATCGGGCAGGTCCCACTGGCAGGAGACCCTGAGGATGACCCAGGACACGCTGGATAGATTATGTCTCCCGACTGGCCTGGGAATGCCTCGGGATCCCCCCCGGAAGTGCTGGATGAAGTGGCTGGGGAGAGGGAAGTCTGGCTTCCCTGCTTAAGCTGCTGCCCCCGCGACCCGACCCCAGATGGACGCATTGTTGTTGATATTCCCTGCCTCCTTCCTCTTCTCGCCCCCAGACACCCATCCAACCAACCACCACCGCATTTAGTTTAAGTTTAAGCTACTTTGTAATTTACTTTAGCTAACTCAGTCCCTTCTTTTGATAGTTGGCGCAGCCAATAGGCGTCTTAAACATCATCACGTAGCATCACGACAGTGTTCATGGGAAATGTAGACAGTACTGCCAGGGAGCGAGAACAGTGGAGCAGCTCTGACTGACGATTGCCTCATGCATCAGCGGTCAAACTGGCTAGTAAGTTTTTATTAACACGCCAAAGTGATTTTTAATCCACATTTGGCAGGATGGTGGGTGTTAATTTAGAACCCTGGATACAGGGCTGGTGACGTCCAGGTGTCTCAACAGCAGTCACGGTGGCAAGAAGTGCCACCTCTCTGACATGGTGAAGACTGATGTGGCGATCCTGAATGTTGGTCGTCACACGTGGTCTGCCGTTGCGTGGACAATCTGAAGTGCTGATCGTGGCACGGAAACTGGTTCTGAAACTAATCGATGATTCATGAACGTTCATTGCCCTTGCAACATCTTGCACACTCATGCCGGTACTCAGCATTCCAATAGCACGTTCACGTTGAATTTGCGGCAGTCGCAGTCGCGGCATCATTACAAAACACTTAGAGAAAAGAATTTTTCCCATTTTATGCAGGTTGGGTAGACAAACAAAAGTGCTGATCCCTTTTTCATGCGCCAGTGCGCTAGTCGTCTGGGTCGACCACACCTCTGTTAATCTGGCCATCAGAATACGCCGTCACAACACGCACTTATTGCATTTTTGGCACTTTACCATTCATGCGCAACTTTTTGTCCAAAAAAAAAACATTTTCACATTGCTGCTGAGACAAACGGCAACAACTAGAATTCACTTTATAAAACTTGCATTTCTTTTGTTGTTTTCTCTGATAGAGTGATTGGAACAGATACTTCTTTGTCACAAAAACATTCATGAAGTTTAGTTCTTTTATGACTTCATTATGGGTCAACTGAAAATGTGACCAAATCTGCTGGGTCAAAAATATACATACAGCAACATGAATTAGCAATTTTGGTGACTTAGGAAGTTGTATCAGTGAAATGATCTTCATAGGATGGCCTCTTAACTCCTTGGGAGTGATCATGAGTGACTTCAGCTGGTGACTTCTCTGAGTCCATTCAAATAGCTCAGCATGGATCTGAAAAAGCGAATCATTGACTTGAACAAGTCAGGAAAGTCACTTGGAGCCATTTCTAAGCAGCTGCAGGTCCCAAGAGCAACAGTGCAAACAATTGTAAGTATAAAGTGCATGGCACTGTTTTGTCACTGCCACAACACAGTCGGGAAGAACATGCAAGCTATCACCTGCTGCTGAGAGAAAATTGGTCAGGAGGGTGAAGAGTCAACCACTGTTATGCCCCACTCTAGGGAGGCAGGGGTAACAAAGCAAGTTCCCGCTGGTGTGGGATTTTAAAGAAAAGGTTTTTTATTGTAAATAGATGAATAAAAAAAAAATAACACAAGCCACAGGGGCTGAATCAGGCAATGACAATGTTTAATCAGGCAAAAATTAAACAAAACAACCGTTTGCAAAAGGAAACACACAAGCTATCCTAAATAACGAAAAGCGAGCTACTGGAGCTGATAAAAGGAAACCAAAACTATAACATAAAACAAGCAGACAGGCTCACTGGTATAAAACAGGCTTTAGCCATGCTGCTGAAACAAAGCACATGGAAAACAAACAAAACCCAAAACCAAACTCGCGCAAAGTGGATATATTCAATAAAACAAACGAAACAATAACCAACCAAAACTCAGGCCACACAAGCCAATATTCCAAAGAGTAAACCACAACGAACACAAAATAACAAAATCCTGAACAGACTCAATAAGGCAACAAGCAAGTGCTGAGTCTCATCCAAATGCGCGCCCCGGGTGCACTGATGGACATCTTCTAATAGGGGAGCTCTCTGATTGGTTTCTGTCTGGGGCTCGCCCTGCTCATCATCAGATGTTGGTCGTGTCTATTGCTGGTTGGCTGCAGCAGGGGCTCGACTGGTCCGTCTTTCCTCCACTGATCCTTTTATTCATCCTCTCACACACACACACACACACACACACACACACACACACAGACCAAACAACAAAGCAAACGGCTGGGGCCGTAACAACCACCAAAAAGCAGATCTGCCAAGTATAAGAAGGTGCTGGAACACAGGTGTCAGTGTCCACAGTCAAGCGTGTTTTGCATGAATAAGTTTTCAAAAACTTGCCAAAAACGGACAGAGGAAGAACAAGGGAGAGATCAGCTGTGAAGTAATGAGCAACTGTGCATAGTAAAAAATTCACTATGTTATGTTGTGAATCTCGTGAGAGTGTGGAGCAGTCTCGCATGCAGCGCTATGCTGTCAAACGCTCCCGGTGTAAATTGACGTTGCAAGCAATACATTCGTAATACGCATGAGAAACGCTGCGCTGCTGTTATTGGGCTTATGGCTCGACTGAAGTGTGTTGCTGATCACATGGACAAAGATAAGACCTTCTGGAGGAAAGTTCAGTGGTCAAACAAAACAAAACTTGAGCTGTTTGGCCACAATGCCCAGCAACATATTTGGAGGAGAAAAGGTGAGGCCTTTAACACCTTGCCTACCATCAAGCACGGTGGTGGTAGTATTATGCTGTGGAGCTGTTTTGCTGCCAGTGGAACTGGTGCTTTACAGAGAGTAAATGGGATAATGAAGGAGGAGGATTACCTTCAAATTCTTCAAGATAACCTACAATCATCAGCCCGAAGTTTGGGTCTTGGGCGCAGTTGGGTGTTCCAACCGGACAATGACCCCAAACACACATAGGAAGTGGTAATGGAATGGCTAAATCAGGCTAGAACTAAGGTTTTAGAAAGGCCTTCCAAAGTCCTGACTTAAATCCCATTGAGAACGTGTGGACAATGCTGAAGAAACAAGTCCATGTCAGAAAGCCAACAAATTTAACTGAACTGCACCAATTCTGTCAAGAGGAGTGGTCAAAGATTCAACCAGAAGCTTGCCAGAAGCTTGTGGATGGCTACCAAAAGCGCGTAATTGAAGTGAAAATGGCCAATGTAACCAATTATTAGCATCGCTGTATGTCTATATTTGACCCAGCAGATTCCCAGGTCACATTTTCAGTTGACCCATAATAAAGTCATAAAATTTCAAAAAACTTCACGAATGTTTTTGTGACAAAGAAGTATCTGTTCCAGTCAATCTATCAGAGAAAAATCACAGTTGTAGAAATAACTGGAAACTCAAGAGAGCCATGACATTATGTTCTTTACAAGTGTATGTAAACTTTTGACCACGACTGTACATATACATGGTCAGATTTTGTCAATCACATTGGTATGATGATTTTTGTCCTGTACAGAAGCAGGAAGCCGACTTCTGTGATGCGTTGCATGTGTCCGCTCTACGACACCAACAGACAGGCCTGGATCGAGCTGCAGCCAATGAGTGTTGCCCGCCTTGGCCATGGGGTGGTCGCTGCTGGTGAGTGCTGGCTTGCCCAGGAAAATACTTACACAACAACTGAATGTAACTAATGTCACTGAATACTAGAATGGATTATTCTTTGGCATTAGGGCTGAAGTGAGCTGGCATTTAGTTGTAACAGTGCATACAGCGGGTTCAGCAAAATGTGTATCAGCATTGTGTCTCCTGTATACAGCGGGTCCAGCAAAATGTGTATCAACATTGTGTCTTCTGTCTGATAGAGGGGTTTCTGTTTGTGATGGGTGGAACAGATGAACACAACACAGTCCTAGACAGTGGAGAGAAATATGACCCTGACTCCAACACCTGGAGCCCCATACCCCCAATGCTACAGGTACACTCACCCCTGTCTTTAACTAAGCTTCCACTGTTTTTTCAGCAGTTATCTCTCCATTATATGTACACTAACTGGCCACTGCATTAGAGATATTAGACAATACCAGGTACCCTTATGCCTTCAGTGTGCTGGAAACATTCTTCCGAGATTTTGGTCCATGTAAGCATGATAGCATCACGCAGTTGATGCAGATTTGTCAGCTGCACATACATTATTTAACTGAGATTTGGTGTCTGTAGATGCCATTGAAGTACAATGAACTCACTGTGATGTTCCATACCTGTACCTTAAGTGTGATTTCAAATTTCCCAGGCACTTGAATGGATTATTTGAGACCAAAGGGCATACGTGTGTAATTGGATCTGTGTGGCATCTGTCATTGTGATTGTCAATTATCTTGCCTCTAGACTCGTCAGAACTTTGGTGTGGTGGAGCTTGACGGTCTGATCTATGTCCTTGGGGGAGAGAACAAAGAAACAGAGCTCATCACTGTTGAAGTGTTTGACCCTCACTTCAATACCTGGAAAATGCAGACCAGTATGACTATGATCCGCAAGGTAATAACACACATTTTTATGATGTCAGATTTATGGTCGGGCAGGGCAATATCATGATTACATGATTAATTGCCATTCACATTGCCACAACCTCAGTAAAGATTAATCACCAATATCTTGTTAAATACATTTGTCATGTCAATTTTATTTGCATAGCCCACTATCACAAATTGATGATGAAGACTGGTCTTCCTAACCACTACTCCACCAAGTAAACTGGACCTATGGATACCTATGAGAATAGAATGCACAGGGACTCCAAGGCACAAAGCTAATTTTTAACATGTAACAAGGGATGGAGAGGAAATACATCCTCTTCTCCACTACTCTAACAAATAGGGCCTGAGCAGCATCGCCACTTCTCCATGTCACTAAACAGATGAAGCCTGGACGACACAACTTCCTTCCAACCGAGTAGCCCAGCTCACCTAGGAGATGTAAAAGCACAAGGACTACAGGGAAGAAGGCAAATTAGCAACATGACTTAATGGAAGCATCTAAATGAAGAAGGAGAGGAGCTCAGTGCGTCAGAGCAAGTCCCCCGGCAGTCTAGACCTAGCAGCATAGACACACTCAACAAAAATATAAACGCAACACCTTTGTATGAGATGAACTCAAAGATCTAAAACGTTTTCCACATACACATACACCGTTTCTCTCAAATACTGTTCACAAACCAGTCTAAATATGTGATAGTGAGCACTTCTCCTTTGCTGAGATAATCCATCCCACCTCGCAGGTGTGCCATATCAAGATGCTGATTAGACACCATCATTAGTGCACAGGTGTGCCTTAGACTGTATATATATAGTATATGTATATATGTATGTATGCATACATGTATGTATACATACATGTATGTATGTATGTATGTATATATGTGTGTATATATATATGTACGTATGTATGTATATATATGTGTGTGTGTATATATATGTATATATATATATATATATATATACACACACACACACACACACACTATATTGCCAAAAGTATTCACTCACCTGCCTTGACTTCCATATGGACTTAAGTGACATCCCATTCCTAATCCATAGGGTTCAATATGATGTAGGTCCACCCTTTGCAGCTATAACAGCTTCAACTCTTCTGGGAAGGCTGTCCACAAGGTTTAGGAGTGTGTTTATGAGTGAGGCCTGGCTCTCAGTCTCTGCTCTAATTCATCCCAAAGGTGTTCTATCGGGTTGAGGTCAGGACTCTGTGCAGGCCAGTCAAGTTCATCCACAGCCGACTCTGTCATCCATGTCTTTATGGACCTTGCTTTGTGCAAGTCATGTTGGAAGAGGAAGGGGCCAGCTCCAAAGCTCCAAGCTCCATCACATTGCCAGATGGAGAAGCGTGATTCGACGTGTATATATATTATACATTTAGCTGCGATATTAAGGCGAATTGCTTCACTTTCCGAGGGGATGCATTTCAGCGCAGGGCTGCACAACACGCATCATGAGGGGTCTCCGTAACTACGGAGTCGGATAACGTATTACGTAGTCGGAGAAGTATATTCCAGCCTTTAGTGACCTCTGGAGGCTACAGTTTCCTCCACATATATATATATATATATATATATATATACACACATATACATACACGTGTATATACGTATATGTATATGCACGTGTATGTATATGTGTGTATATATATATATATATATATACACACATATACATACACACACACGTATATACGTATATGCGTGTATGTATATACGTGTATATATGTAGCATATACATATATACACGTATATACACACGTATATGTGTGTGTGTATATATATACGTATATATATATACGTATATATACATATATATACGTATATATATACACACGTGTGTGTGTGTATATATATATACGTATATATATATATATATATACACACACACACGTATATGTGTGTATATATATACGTATATATATACGTATATATATATATACGTATTTACGTGTGTATATACACATTTAATATCGCAGATAAAAGCAGGAGAAATTACTGTTTTATGATTTAATTATTTGTGAGGGAGATAGAAGAGAACAACATTGATTGCTTTCAGTCTTTAAAACTCCTCTTCCTCTCTCTTTTCAACACAAAATCGGACAATAGCGAACGCAAACCAACAACTTTCGGTATGTTCTGTGGAAATATACTCCAGCCATAATTACTAAATGAATTAATTTTTTTTTGAGCAGGTTGAATGTGTTTGATTTGCCTTTCACAAGGATAATCGATACTTTAGTTCTTGTCCTTTCCGCGCTGCTGCAGAGGCGACCTGTCTGTTTCTGTGTAGGGAGAGGGGCTGCATTTCACAGCAGGGGTGCAGCTAGAGGACCAATCACAGCCCTTATCGTCTCCGTCTTCCCTTGAGGGATTGACGGACAGTTAAAAAAAAAATTCCTGTGCCCGGAGAGGACGGAGAGGCTCTCCGTCAGTCTCTCCGGCGACGCAGAGGGGCAGTGACAATAAATACACGTGCTGTAAAAGGTTATCCATGGTTTACAAAGGGCTTCCTAAAATAAATTAAGAACAGAAACAAAAAACAAGCATGCACTTCTATGTCTTCCTACATCACATCAGAACAAAAACACAAAACATGGTGTGCAGTTAAAATTTTGAAAAGGACAAATCAGTAGAATCATAAGTGACATTTATACATAAAACATCATTGCATGTCACTCATAATGAAATAAAAGAGACACATTACACATAAATAGAACTATTTTGCATAAATGATTAAGCTGTTAACGTTGTGAGTCTTTTTTTCGGCTGACATCATCTTCTTTTTCCCCTCATTTCCTAAACAGTCTGTACACTTTTTGTTGCTGCTGTTTTGTTGCATGTATTCGACTGCCTTTATAACTCTGAGAGCAAGTGATTGATTTTGAGAACCTCTCTCTTGCTGTGACTTGTACAACTGTGCCTGTCCTCTCTTTCAGGTCGGCTGCTATGCCTCCATGAATAAGAAGATCTATGCCATAGGTGGGGGTTCCTATGGGAAGTTGTTTGACTCTGTTGAATGCTTTGACCCCAGAACCCTGCAGTGGACGGGCCTCTGCCCTCTGAAAGAGAGAAGGTAAACATACTGACATGCATTAGCTGCTGTGGTCTGAGCACAACAGAGGACAAGAAAGAGGAGCTGTGATCTATCGAAGCAGCTTTTCGTTACTATGCAGTAACTGCCTGAGACCATTAACCCCTAATTTCCACCAGATGCGTAACTGTGCCGACATTTTGTCGAACCCGATAAGCATCCATTCAATTCAATGTGTCAATTTCCACTGACTGTGGAACGCCCCCGACGTGTCAGTGCCTGCCGAAACAAATTGACAATCTTCTATTTTTGTCAGACTTCGGCACACAGCGCTAAATTCATGGGCCGTATGCTGACGTCCGGCAGCAAGGAATCTCACAATTTCAGCTGACCGGTGGAGCTGCAGCAGGCGGATCTGGTGGGTATTGACAGTTGACAGTCGACAGACGTCAGCATTGTTCCGCATCCAGTGGAAATTAGGGGTAAGATGCCCCCTCCACTGCAATTTTTAAATCCTAATTAAAAATTGTTCTCAGATGCTTTCTGCTAAGCCCTTTTAACCTTGTTTTAACCTTGTTTTACTTGTTTATTTTATTATCTTTTATTATTTTCTTTTATCTTCTGTGTTTGTTCCTACCTTATGTGAGGGGGAATCTGTAAAGCACATTGAGTTGCCGCTGTGTATGAAATGTGCTATACAAATAAACTTGCCTTGCCTTGCTGACACACAGTCAGCAAGTCAGTTTACAGACAATATGTTTTCTTCTTCTTATGTTATTGTTGTATCATCTCTTTTTTTGTCTGTTTTGCAACATGTTATACACACTTGCTATATAATGCAAACATTTATCCGCCTGGGATACGTTATACTTATTTGAATTGCATACACACCAATATAATGTCCCTAAGATGTACGTGGTACTGAAATAATGACACTCATATCATCCATCCATCCATTATCTACCGCTTATCGCGGGGGGGGCTGGAGCTTATCCCAGCTGTCTTAGGGTGGAAGGCAGGGTACACCCTGGACAAGTCGCCACCTCATCGCAGGGCACATAGAGACAGACAACCATTCACACTCACATTCACACCTACGGTCAATTTAAATTAGCCAATTAACCTAATCCCCATGCATGTTTTTGGATGGTGGGAGGAAGCCGGAGTACCCGGAGAGAACCCACGCAGACATGGGGAGAACATGCAAACTCCACACAGAAAGGCCCCGGGATTCGAACCCGGTACCTTCTTGCTGTGAGGCAACAGTGCTAACCACTACACCACCGTGCTGCCCACACACTCATATCAATATAGAAAAAATATCCATGAACAGACTGTTAATTTTTTCTTTTTCTCTGGTTAGGTTTGGGTCAGTAGCGTGTGGTGTCGGCCAGGAGCTCTATGTGTTTGGTGGAGTTAGAAGCAAGGACCACGACAACCCCGAACAAAGACAGATGATGACTTGCAAGTCAGAGTTCTACCATGATGAGATGAGGAGGTCAGTATGGAAATACTGCTTCTGAAAGACTTGAATACATTATTATGTGCCTGCATGGTGGCACATATTACTACTCCTTTTGGGGGGCATGGCCCAAGATTCACCTGCTATTGTAACCTGTGTGTGGTTGTTGACTGCTGGTGTAGGTGCAGGACACACTCAGGCAGGACTTGCTTCAAATCTGTCTTTATTCTGGTCTCCAGCAAGGGAGGTTCATTCTGGTCGAAACAACAGAAATGCACGACAGTCAAAACAGTGCAGCTGCATGCGTTTCAATTCGCCAGCAAGGGAAGTTCGTTCTCTGCTAAAAGAACACACTTTCACTTTAAATACATGTGATCGTATAGTGAAATATTTCTGTAGCCTATTTACATCAGTTTAGAAGGAGCTGATTTTTTTTTTTTTTTTTTTTTTTTACACAACACAACATTCACATTCACGATTGCAACTCTAAAGAGGCACGGAATGCGGCTATCCCGTGCAGAGAGAATGCCTTCATTGCAGAAGTAACAAGCTAGTGCAGAAACTTATCTCATACTTAACAGTGTTAAATCATGTAAAATAAAGCCTACCTGGTTGAAACAACAGAAATGCACAACAGTCAAAACAGCGCAGCTGCATGCGTTCCAATTCTGCACACAGAGAGTGAAAATGAAATCACAGTGTGCAAGCTATACAGTAGCATGCTGTGCTAGCAAAGACTGACTAACAACTCATTAGTATATACAACTTAACAGCATTAAAAATACAAAAACAGGGACAGCTCTGTTATTATGCACATACCTCCAGCAAGGGAAGTTTGTTCTCTGCTGAGGTAAGTGCCGTATGCAAAGGAATTCAGCTATGCAGCTTCAAAATAAAACCACCAGGTGGCTCCAAAAACCATGTAAACATGAAAAACACATTTATTTTGCAGAAATTCAAATTGTCTCTATTCTGTTACACCCACCCCCACTGAATTTTGCCCAAAATTACAGATGTGTAAGGCATTTTGATCACCCAAAGACAAAAGGAAACATGACAAGGTTACACATACATTCCAACTATAAAAGTATCCCCTGAAAGATGAAGTGGAAAGAGAGTGGCGCCAACTTCACTACCAAGTTCTGGAAATAGGATGCCGTCTACCCCCCACACAAACCATGTCTAACAGTCCCTATACCTGGACTCCAACTGACTTAAGGTGAGGCGACGCCATATAAAGACTAATATCCAAAATACTGAAAACACAGAAGGTACATAAAAACCAAGCCACACTCAACCTTCAATCTCAGTGGAAAAGCTGAAGCACAGACTGAGAAAATTTTGTCAACAAGCTGTCCTAATGATACCCTGTTTTGACATCTGGCCTATCAGATGGTTAACTGGCTCCATGATCCGCCCCACACGAGTCCTAAATCTGTGTGCAGTGCTGGAATCTGCATGAGTGGAAGCTGCCCTACACAGCGTGTTTCATCTAGGTTGAATGCAGCGTGTTTGCACGGACTCTGAGCGTCTGCGATAAGAAGCATGTGTGCAACTGTCTACAGTTCTCAACTCTGTGCACGTCTGTGTGTGTGTGTGAACTGCCCATATGCCCAGACTCAACACTCATTCTCACAACATTGTCAGGTAAGCTGTCTTCTGAATGGGTATCCACATTTGTTGTCGTCAGGCTGTCAACCCACTCTTGAATTCTGCTACCAGCAGTGTTTCCTTCCACAATAGACATCATTTCATCCACATCACTTGAATCATTCTCACAAAGGTGTGACTGGAGACACTGTCCACTTCAATAGGTAAGAAGTTAACAACCATCAACAGGTTACGATGTACAACTCTCTGTTGTCCTGATTCAGGATGGCGGACCCTATAGGTATGTGTGGAGGCATTGACATCTATGACAGTGTAAATTGTGGACTCCCATCTGTCAGCTGTCTTCGGCTTCCCTCTCTCACGCTTGTTAGACACCAGGACTCTGTCGCCCACGGCAGTCAGCTTCCCTTTTGCACAGCAGTTTTAAAACTCGGCCTGACAACTCTGCTCGTTATTGACATGTTCCTGAGCGATAATCATGGCCTCTTGAAGACCCTTTGTCAAGGATACGACATAGTGGTCGTAACTACTGATTTCTGGATCCTTTAGGATGTTCTTGAACAGAACGTCCACAGGCAGGCGTGGAATCCTACCACGTGCCTGTGGTTTCAAGCGCTGTACAGTTATACATGAATGTCAGAGTCTGAAGATGTCAGGGCCAGTTCAGCTTAGCCTCAGGTGACAGGGCACGTGTTCTGTTGAAGTGCTCAACGCTACCATTGCAACCTTCAATAGTTCACTAATCAGCTGACTCTCAAATGAAGCACTCTGGTCTGAGTGGATTCTCTCAGGAAATCCAAAAATGCAGAAGTACTGTTCCCAGAGTTGCTTTGCCACCTGACTGATCTCGACATGGAAAGGCCTGCACTTGCCTCGTGAAGTGATCTGTGACCACCAACACGTCAACAGACTTGTTGTTAGCGTCTTCCGCAGTCCAGAAGTCTATGCACATGATTTCCAGAGGTGCAGAGGTCTTTATACTCTCGTGAAGCACCCTTCCCTCCGGATCAGCCATCTTACTGATAACACACCACAGGCATTGGCGAACATACTCCTTCACATCCCGGTCTACATGAGGCCAAAAGAATCGTTGGCAGGCCAGGTTCAGGCTCCTGAACTGCCCCTGATGACCAGCGCTGTCATGGATGCCCTTCGGAACTTCAGATCTGAAAGACTCAGGGACATCAAATTGGAACCTCTTTTTCCCGGACAGCTGGTCTTTAGACACTCTGTAGCGGATACCATTACGAGTAGTCAATTTACCCCAGTGCTTCAGGTATCTGATCACCATGGCGGGCTCCATGGCCTTTTCTCTCCTGGACGGACGTCGGCCACATTCCACGAAGTACAGTACTCTGGGGAGGACAAGATCACTCAACTGTCCCTCACGCAGTTCTCTCTCTGTGAGCACAGGTAGGGGGTCTTCATCAGGGGAAACCAGCTGTGGGAGCTGCTGGAGAACATCGACAGCTCACACCCTGGCGCTGGACTCCCACAAACTGTGTCTCAAGGATGGCTGAGACTTCCTCTCTCGAGAAGGATTGATTCTTGGCACACCCAGGAATTTGTGACACTAGGACTGTGTGACATTAGACTGCCTGAAGGCCTCTTGAGCAAAGCGCTGCTTTCACAAGGAACGCACTGTAGCAATCTTGCAGTAACCAACAGCTGAATTCACATACAGCCGATGACTCAGTGCATCAGCGACAGTGTTCTTTGAGCCAGGAATGTACTTGATATCGAATCTGTAGTCCGCCAACTTTGTCACCCACCGTTGCTCGCAGGCATCTAGTCGTGGTTTTGTCATTACATGTGTGAGGAGGTTATTATCAGTCCACACAGCGAATGTATGACCCTTGAGCCAATGGCTAAACTTGTCACACACAGACAACTTTAATGCAAGGAATTTGAGACGATGAGCGTGGTACTTCCTCTGAGCTTGTGAAAGAGACTTACTGGCAAAAGCCACTGGGCGCACCACACTGTCACCCTCCTGAATCTGCGCCAGCGCTGCTCCCAAACCATCCAGCAAATCATCAGTAGACAGTACAAACGGACGAGTGAAGTCTAGGTGCGCTAACACAACAGAGGTCACCAAGGCTGTCTGTAGATCCTCAAAAGCCTGTTGGTGATCTGGTGTCCAGTCAGCTGCTGTCAGCTTCCTGAACTGAACAGGGCGTTTGGTGTATGGTTTTCCTTTCCGCTTCTGCTTCTAGCCAGCCAGGAGATCGAAAAGGGGTTTTGCTCTAGTGGAATAGTTGGGAACAAAGTGCTGGTAATAGTTTACTATGCCCAAGAATGACCTAACACGCGACTGAGATGGGGTTACTCCGTCAGGCTCCATTAAATCCACAGTGGTCGTCTTGTTTACTGTCTCCACTTTTGCTGGATCCGTAGACACACCAGACTCGTGCCCCAAAAATTTTACAGACCTCCTGAGCAGCCAGCAATTCTTCGGAGCCAACTTCAAGTTATGCAGGCGGAGGTGGCTGAATACTAGCTCCAGTCTCTTAAGGGCCAACGCCTCAGTCGGGGCTAAGACCAGCAAGTCCTCCAAATAGCACAACAAGCTCAGAAAGTTCTGGTCTCCGAATATGCTGGTCGTCATCCTCATGAAACTAGCTGGACTGTTGCACAGACCCCGAGGAAGACGGTTGTATTCGTAGAGGCCCATGGGTGTCGTGATTGCAGAATATTTACGGGCTTCCTCATGCAGTGGCCTATTGTAAAAGCCGGTTGTGAGGTCCATTGTACTGAAGAACGCATTCCCACCCAGGGCAGCTAAGCAGTCCGCCTGATGTGGAAGGGGGTGTGTCTTTCACTGTACGTTTGTTGAGCCACCGGAAATCTGTGCACATCCGTAGGTCGCCATTGTTCTTCCACACCAGATCAAAAGGTGAGGCGAACTTACCGGCAGACTTCCTGATTATTTCTTTTTCCTCCATCTCATTGAGGACCTGGCGGAGCTTTTGGTATTCAGCCGGCGAACACACCTGTAGGGAAGACAGAACGTTCTTTCATTAGTAAGGCGAATGCGGTGCACAAACCCCTTGGCCTCGCCACAGTCCAGGTGATGGCGGGAGAAGACGTCCTCATATCTCACCACGAGATCAGCTAGCTTTGTACGCCGTTCTGCAGACACGTCTCACGACCCAAGGTCCACTTCACTCAGGCCGACACACTTCAGTCTCTCTTGCACAGTCTCCAGCTTCGCTGTCCCCACAGATGCTTCAGCAGGTCTAACAGATGTGGCCTGATGCAAACTCGTGAGCTCTGGGACGTCCACGTCCTCCAGTGCTAGGCAGGTGTAGACATCAGTGAGCTTTGCATTTTTTCACAGTGTGACAGGGCCGTCTGAGATGTTCAGGATCTTGAGAGGGACCCATCTGTTGCCCCACAGAGGCGTTATGACTGTGGCAACCATAATGCCTCTGGGTGCAGAGTGAGAGGACGTAGGTTTGGTCATGACCTTGACATACCTTGACATTTTTAGGAAGAGTGTCCCACACAAGGAACTCACTGCCAGGCGACAGAGTGACAGCTCCATTGCACCTGACTGTGCCGACTTTGTCTTGGTACCTCGCCACCAGACCAACGCTCCAGGCCAGTGAGAAGAGAGAGAAACTGTTCACGTTCTGGATCACCTGAAGCAAATGATGACACAGCTTCCCAGTAGCTTCCATCATTCTTGAATTGACGGAGTAAATGTCTGATAACTTCGGAGCTGACGATCAAATTATCCTGTTGATTTTCCACAACAAAGGTGGGCCCTGACACTCTACATCCATACACGACCATCTCGAGGTTTACCACCGACTCAGGTTTCACAGGTACACCTCCACATCCAACAAAGACAACATCAGTCACATCCACACGGCTCAGATCAACAACCCGTGCTTCGATCAGCGAGCAGGCCATCGAGCCGCTATCCATCATAGCATGAAGAGTGATTTTGTCTGAGACTACAACAGGAGTGTAAAATAGGCTATCAGTACCCCTGAGCATTTGTGTATTCTGAACGATAACACTCCCTGGGTCATTCAAATTCCGAACATTGTTGTATAACATGGCAGCATCATCAATGTGGGAGTTGTCTTCATGATCCGTGCGGCCCCCTTAGCGCACAGGTCATTTAGTTTCCCTGTACGCTGTTTTGTTCTGAAGATCTAGTCGGGCATGAGCGCTGTACATGGCTGGGCTTGAAACATGTGAAACAGACAATTTGGACAGCAGTAGGACTCAGTAGTGTGGTTTTCTTCATTACAGACACGACAGCTTGCCTCAGGCTGAGCTTGGATACGAACTTGTGTGCCCACAGTGTGCTATCTCACTCATATTCTCAGCATGTGTGCCCTGGCGCTTTAAGCCCTCCTCAGCAATGTCTGCTGCCTTGTTGCGTATCCAGTAATCAACAGGATTCTGTCTCTGATTGGGCAGAGTTGAATAGAAGTCTTGTAGGGGCAGGCATGAAGACGACTAAAGTATTGTGTCAGAATACTGTATACAACATCTGGAGTGCCTGAAGAGTTATGTGCGGGATTGCTTCTCAAGCCAATCTTGACTATGTCGCTGGCTTTACCCATCAACCTCCCCATTACATCTTCTGTTTGAGATGAAACATCACATTTCTGTTTCTTTAAGTACATTTTCATTAACTCAGCCCATTCAGTGACTGTGTACTTGTCAGTAATATCACCTCTGAAAATAGCAGGTTCTTTGTCAGCGTTTACAATGACATTAATGGGTGTGTTCTCACCAAGCGCATTTACAATGCTGCCAGGCTGAGCGCGTGAGTTACGTGTACTGTGTTGTGTACATGATGTGTCGGAACATCAGTATGGCTAGCTCCACCAACAGCACCACTGGACATGAGCGTGGCTGCTATAGACTCCCCTATCTGTGAGCCTAGTCGTGTGATCATATCAGTGAGTTGGAGTAATGTGTCATTCTCACCACTGTGTGTTAAAATATATTTAGACAGATTTCTTTAGTCAGCAGACCTAGAGTTCTAAGTACCTGACCGTAACCAAAACAGTAGCACAAACAGACTTGATGGATGTCCACGCAATCTACACAGCTCCCTCAGTACGGTGATCTGCATCAACTGATCTGGAATCTCAAGGTCACAGCACCAGTGTAACGTGTGGTTGTTGACTGCTGGTGTAGGTGCAGGACACGCTCAGACAGGACTTGCTCCAAGTCTGTCTTTGGGCTGTCTTGGAGCCTATCCCAGCTGTCTTAGAGCGGAAGGCAGGGTACACCCTGGAAAAGTCGCCACCTCATCGCAGGGCACATAGAGACAGACACCCATTCACACTCACATTCACACCTACGGTCAATTTTTTTTAAAATTAGCCAATTAACCTAATCCCCATGCATGTTTTTGGAAGGTGGGAGGAAGCCGGAGTACCCGGAGAGAACCCACGCAGACGCGGGGAGAACATGCAAACTCCACACAGAAAGGCCCCGGGCCCGGGATAACCATGTAAACATGAAAAACGCATCTATTTTGCAGAAATTCAAATGTGCTCTATTCTGACTATGTTATACTATGCATGTTTGTGGGTCCAAAAATGTAAAAAAGTGATGGAAAAAAAACACACCTCAAACACCTCAAATTCTGTTTTTTTGTCTCACTCCCATCCCATCACTCCTTTTTGTGTTTGGAAGCACTAGTTAGAACATTCTTAAGATCCAACAGAGCAAAATGGAAGTTCTTGCAATTTTCCAACTGGTCTTAAGATTTTTATCAGGAGTGTATGATACAGACTTCTGATTGGCCAATCCTAATGATTGGCCAATCACAGGAAGCTCAGACTCAGATGGTTTCTTTCAAAATAAAAGATTTTTTTTTGGGGGGGGTCAAAAATAAAAGCCCCAAACTGATTTAATCTGAACAGGAAACTAGGGGAAATAAGCACATAGTGCCTACATCTATGTGTTTGTTTAAAATATAAATGTGGGACAGGCACACACAAAGTGCATGCTTCTGTGCCGGAGAGGGCAGGGCCATATAGGCCCGGCATCATGTAGGCAGGCACGTATTAAAATTTCTTCAGGAATTTTTCTTGTTAATACTACTATTTGTCAGGGTTTTTTGTTCTAAATGTTAAGACAACACCACAAGTACTATTTTGTGGCTTTTTAGATCTTTTAAGCATATTACACAGATTTTCTAAAAGTAAATTATTTATTAGGTAGAAAGAGTTTGGTTTTTTAACAGGCTATTATTCTATGACCAGAATACTGTTCTTGGGAGAACACTGAATTTTTAAGTGTGTGTTTGTCCTTTTTTTTTTCGAATGGACCTGGAGTCTAATAAAGAAATATGGTGAAGGTGACTGACGGTACATAATTTTTTGTTTTTTTTTCTGCTGTTAAAACATATTCATACAGGAAAGGCAAAATTGTTGATATCTGCATATACCTTTGTCAAAATGGAAATCAAATGGGCAAATATTCCGATACATATTTCTAAATTAAATGAAAATTCAGGTATTTATGTTTTTCTTTTTGTTTTTCTGTTGGGTTATGATGGGTACAGGTGGATGTTACTGGATGACCAGACCCTGTGTATCCAGACCAGCTCATCCTTCGTTTATGGTGCTGTGCCCATCGGTGCCAGCATCTATGTCGTGGGAGACCTGGACACAGGTCAGTAAAAGGAAACCAGATAAAACAACAACAGATTACTAATCAGGTTACAGTAACAGCAATATTTGAATGTGCATACAGGAACAAGCTTCGACTATATCCGAGAGTTTCGCCGCAGCTCTGGGACATGGCATCGCACCAGGCCTATGTTACCCACAGACCTCTCCAAAACAGCCTGCGCAGCCCTACGCATTGCCAACTGTCGACTGTTCCGCCTTCAGTTGAGCCAGGGCATGTTCCAAATCAGAGTGTGACTCTGGTACACCAACCACTGGCCCTGTGTCGGCTCCATACTCCACTTTTGCACACAGGTACTTTCTACTTGCTGTAGGACTGGGTTGAGGGATTTTATGAACACTTAAGTGTTACTGTCGCTAGCTATTGAGTATTGTGACTCCACAAGACTTGACTGGACTAAAGGTAATCTTTCAGATCTTTTTTTTAAGTGCCATTTCTTTTATGTGTTTTTTTAAGTTGGGATTTGATTGCTTTATCTTTGTGATGTTAACTGATAATCTATAACTTGGTGAGGGATTTGAATCTAAACAATATTTGATATTGATGGCCACAATTACATAATTCACTGCTGTGTTGCGATTTGTATTTTTTTTTTAGTATTATTCCCTCTGGCCAATTGTAGACAACATTATTTGTCTTGATATTATATTTGCAACTGCCGCCGTGGAGGATAAGGGTTGAAATCTTTGGTCCCATTCCCCCAGGTTCATTGCATATCACACTGTGCAAGTTGGCTCTAATGACATCTTGATCACAATTTGTGTCAGATTATACAGTATCAATTTTGAAAAAACTGTAGGGCTTCAATGTACATAGAAAAGATAGGTATCAAAATCCATCTATGCCACTTTCTAGTTCATCGAATACCACAAACTAGGACTGTTTTTGAATCATGAATGATCACAGTATTTCAATAATTTATGTTTCTCTGTCTATGTTTTTCTGTAAAATTATAATATTGTATTTTGCAACACTTTCTAAGATCATGTTAACAATGATCCCTTTGCGTGAAAATTAACATTGTTGCTACAGAGCAAGTTGTCTGTACAATGTAAAAGTCACTAACTGAAGTGGTTGATAATGAATGTTGATGAAAAATGGGAAGATCAAAAAGTAAATCACAAACTAATCCATTGCACAGATTTTTTATTTATGTGTAAAATGGGTGAGCATCAGATGATGGACACCCATTGACTTTTTTCATTGACCGTTATCAGCAGCATCTCCTTCACTCCTGAACATCTGTTCAACTGTTTTACACAGTCATTGAATGTTTGCACGTTAGAACACAAGCACATTATTTGATAGAACATTTTTATTGTTGCTCTCTGGGCCCATCCTGTTGAGGACTATTGCTGCATGTGACATACTTCAGTTGCT
This sequence comes from Synanceia verrucosa, assembly GCA_029721515.1. Taxonomy (NCBI): domain Eukaryota; kingdom Metazoa; phylum Chordata; class Actinopteri; order Perciformes; family Synanceiidae; genus Synanceia; species Synanceia verrucosa. Next base: position 19,382,884 of record CM056556.1, on the reverse strand, counting down.
GGATATGTTGCTTCCCTCACGACCTCTGACCTGACTTTCCAGACAGTATAGTTTTAGCGTCCCTTGACCACATTTGTTCTATGTGAGTTACAGTTGCTGCGGTCTATCCTAAGCTCAGGGGTTGCACATAAACTCAGCTTATGGCTACTTGGTTCAAACATACATATTGGGAACCAAATCAAAACAAACCCCACCACCAAAATTCAAAACAGGGGTTCTAAAGACATCCTGTTAGACAAACAAAAGTCAGCATTAACCAATATATTATAATTACTCAGTTTTAAACTAAACCAGACACTTACTTCAGGTCAACTTCAACCGCGATCAATATTACTGTGGAAAGTGAAGTTCCATTCTGAACACCACTCATTTAACATGAGAAAGATCACCAATGATAATCACAAAGAGTGAAAGTCCTATAGTAGTCTGCCCAATTAAAGTGAAAGATCATTTAGAGATGCCAGTGTGCCTTTTAGCAAGGGAAAGCATATTGTATTAATGTTCATTGTGCTAATTTTTCTTATTCTGCTTTTTATCCACTGTTTACTCCTGCCACAGCATCGCCAACATCTGTACAAAAATACATCAAGATGTGCACAATGACTGAGAATGGTGTGTGTAGAGCAGTTATTGTAGCAAAACTATTAATATATATGTTATCTCAGTCCACATTTGCATACTCAGATTTGTAAATACATAGTAAGATTTGTAGTAAGAATCTGCAAAGGCATGCACTGATGTGTATGTGTAGATGAATCTGTAAATGCATGCATACAGTGCTCAACATATTTATTAGGCCACCACCCAGTGTAAGGTGCTTGCCATCGCTGCCCTAAATTATCAGTATTGCTGATTACCAAATTATATATTTTTTATGTTTCTGTAATGGTTAATAGAATGGCATGGAATATTTTTTTTATTCATCCCCCATCAGTGGAACAACAGTGATGAAATAATAAAGTAAGTACTAATGTTAGAAATAAATATTTACAGTATGTACCAAACAAAATGGAAGAAATATTTTTTTAAATTGCAAATAAAAGTTTAATTAAACAGAATTATTGGATAAATAAAATGTATTTTTATGATTTGTAATGCGGATGAGACTTGTAAAAATAGACAAAAATAGTGCAAATTTGCTGTGCACTAGTATGGGCAATCTCTTAAAATATCTTTAATGCAACAATATAATTATTGTTATCCATGAAGAACAAATTTTTTTACTGTTTTACAAAAACTAATAATGGGACAAATAGGGCAGGTGGTTCAATAAATTAGTTAAGCACTGTATAGCTGAATGAGGTCCAATGAATGAATTAATGGTCTCTTATTTGCCATGGTAAGGACCTCATTTCCTGAGAGTCTTGAATTTTTTTTGCAAAGAGAACTGTGGGACATTCATGTCCCATGAATATCCTCAAATATTTCCCCTAGTTTCCTGTGAAGATTAAATCAGAGTTTGGGGCTTTTATTTTGAAAAAACAGACTTTTATTTTGTAAGAAACAGCCTGAGTCTGAGCATCATGTCTGTGTGTGTGTGAGAGATCCATGATGTCATCCTCTCTCTGTATCATTAGTACGGGCCAATCAGAAGACTGTGTCATATCACACCTTATCTCTATTGAGGTGTGGATCCCCCCACCTGACACACGCACCAACATCTAGTCACTCTGCCACTGATCATAAGCGGACCTGTCAAACTACTTCTCGTATATCAAAAACTGTAGCGTTGAGCTGAGGTTTTTGGACGTGAATGATGCTATGTTGATGGAGACGCATGCATGTCAGCTAATCCTGCTGGCCACCCCTGCTTCTTAGATAAGAATAAATCCTACGAACACTCAGGAGTAGTCTTACAAATGTGCTGACATGTTGGCATGGTTGTATTGTCTTCTTTTGTGCGTTCATTAAAATATGATATTACAGTGATCTTCCTGTCACATGCATTTATTTATTAATTTATTCATTTTATTTTTGGGTAATTTACAGAACATTTTTTTTATTTCAAAATAAAATACATGCAATAAATCAACTGGCCACACAGTGCATTAAATTTCCATATACAGTAGAAGAGCAAGTCATAGTCAAGAGGGGGGTTCCGTGGTATCGCTAGCCTCCCTAGGCATGGGGAGGCACGGGACCGAGCACACGTGTACTGCAGGAGGGTTCTGGTTCTGTTTCTTGGCTCTGCAGAATTTCATCTGTGAATAAATCAAGCAATTGTTGCGAATCTCAGTCCAATACTAAGACGTATTTTGATCTTACACACGTTATGGTAAACTCAGACAGTCAATGGTACTCCTAACAAGTAAAAAAATAAATAAATAATAAACAATTAAATTTAAAAAAAAAAAAAAAAAAACGTGATTAATATTTTTCCCATAGCATACCCAAGAGGGTCGTCTCCCCGATGATGGCCCCGATAAGCTGGCCCATCTCAGTTTTTGGGTGGCTGTTCCACCTCCTGTCTGTCCTGTCGGCATTTTGCAATGGTTTTTTTTTTTGTTTCACTTCTTTTTGACCTCCTCTGTTGCCCTTCACCAGATACTGTGTCCACTGCTTGTGTGACTGCCTCCCATGGTTGTTTTTTATTTGTGTTTGTGTAGCCCGCACTGCGGCTACTAAAGATAACTTTTTTCCTGCAGCAGTACCTCCAGTTCTGAACTACTGAATTGTTTTTTCCTCATTACCTGAGGCACTCCACTTGATTTACCTTTCGCTTTTGGCATTGTATCATTGCTGTTTCGGCTGTGTGACATATGTGTCTGCTCACAGCCCTGCAGTCTCTTTTATGGGCATTGATGGGTGGTTACCTATGCAAATCCTATGTAAAGCCTATGTTAATTAGACTCACTTGGCACACCCTCTCAGCTTACGAGGAAATGGCATTCATCAATTTACGAACACAGCTGCGAACAATTCTGCAGTTTAAGAACACGTTGATGAATGCCACGTAGAGTTTTCTTAAGATCCCTCTTAAGAACAGCTTAAGAAGAATCCAAGAAGATTCTTAAGAAGATATTGGTGAATAATAGAATAATAATAGATCCTAGGGATACAGGCCTCAGGCCCTAAAAAGTCTGCAGTCTCACAAGCAGTCAGAGCACTATGTACAGTAGATATGACAGGCTCATTCGAGGCTATTCTGTGCTATCAAAAACACAATATTGTCAGTTTCAGGTTAGGTTGAATATTTTATTCCATTTCTGCAGATTGTCAAATTGTCAAAAAAAAAAAAATCAATAACAGAACATTAGCAATCCAAACAAGGAACGCAATGGAAAATGTTAACTACTGGTATGAATAGCTGAGCATCCATCTACAATATCAGAATTAAATTATATGTACTCTATGTAACACATACAAATTCTTCATGAATTAATTTTACACACTTCTCTCCCCTTTGGCCCTCATTGACTGTTGACACAAAAGCAGTCTGCCGGCTGGCGTTTTGTAACTTATTGCCTTGAGTGCCTGGATGACGAAATGGTGTTGTGGCAGGAAGGACAGTGCTGTGGGGATTGTGGGCTGAATGGAATAAAAGATGTTTTAGGAGAGCTGCTGGATGTCTCAGCGGGAACATGTGAAAACCTCAGAGCTGACACTGAGGTGGTTGTTGTTTTCAGAAGGGACCCTTGAGATGTGAAGCTGTGAAGCCTCTGTTGCCTGTCAGTTACATTCAGTACAGTATTGCACATTGCTGCCCTAATACTCACCTGTTTTTTTAAAGCCTCTCCCTCTGGCTCATTTCTCTGGGGATGATGATGGAAAGATAAAGAACATTGGGCCTCTTTCACGAACCGTTCTTAAGAACAAATTTGTTCTTAAGTCCTACTTACGAATATTTTACGAAGATTGTGGCATTCATCAATGTTTTCTTATCCAGGATTTGTTCTTAACTAAGAACAAATCCTACGAACACTCAGGAGTACTCTTACGCACAAATGTGCTGACATGTTGGCATGGTTGTGTTGTCTTCTTTTATGCAGTTCATTGGAATATGATATTACAGTGATCTTTCTGTATTTATTTATTAATTTATTATTAATATTTTGTGTCATTTACAGAACATTTTTTATTTTAAAATAAATTAAATGTACCAGCACTTTAACATGAATCAAGTCAATTGGAAACCATGCCATCAATTAGCGATGCCACCCAATTTATATGTGTCATTTCTCCGTCCAAGCCCTGCGGAAACTATGGCATATATATTACCACTGCAAGAGATAGCTGATCATGCTCTACTGAGGGAACGAGTCTTTTTGCTGAGAGTGACAAGTTCCTTTTTGGATGGTTTAGGCTCCCAAGAGCTGTTCCTGTCGATCTTTGCAATCATTTGGAGCCAGCACTTCAGAGCCACACACATCGGTCCAACCCTGCCCCCCCCCCCCCCCGGATGTGCAGGTACTGTCAACCCTCGGCTTTTTGGCCACGGAAACATTTCAAAGGGAGCTGGGGGACAGGGTTGGTATATCACAGCCTTCCATCAGCTGCACTCTTCCGCGAGTCACACATGCAGTAAATCAACTAGCCACGCAGTACCTCAAATTTCCATATACAGTAGAGGAGCAAGTCACAGTGAAGAGGGGGTTCCACAATATTGCTGGCCCCCCTAACACCATAGGTGCAATAGACTGCACACATGTGCGCATTAAGGCACCATCACCAGACTCCTTCCCATACCTCAACTGCAAACAATACCATTCCATAAACATACAACTCATTTGCAACTCAAAATACCATCTGCTGAACGTGGTTTCTCGGTTCCCGGGAGGAGCGCACGACTCCTACATATTGCAAAACAGCTCTGTGGGAATGTGTCTCAAACAAGGAGCAGCTGATGACGCATGGCTTATTGGTAGGTATCTTTTAATAACTTTCCACAAAAGTGTATTTTTATTTGATTTGGTCTTGATTTGTTTTATTAGGGGATCAAGGATATGCCCTGGCCCCTTGGTTAATGACACTACTGACCAACCCTCAGACTCATCAGTAGACTGTATATAACCAGATGCACGCACGCACTCCCTCCACCATAGAACGCACCATAGGGACTTTAAAAGGACGATGGATGTGTTTGGACTCAGCAGGTTGCAAATTGCTGTACAAACCAGAGAAAGTAAGGGAACTTGATTTGTTTTATTGTTGTAAAATCTTAGACTAAGGTCAAGTTTATTCAAAAACCTTGCATCTTAATTTATGACTCTCCCACTACAGGTCTGTAGGATAACCATGGCCTGCTGTGTCCTGCACAATATCGCCATGAAACGTGGTGTGCCACATCCCCCACAACCACTACACCGTGGGGATGTGCATCCTGAAGTGATGATGGGACCAGACTGCAGGCGTGTTCTTGAAGTTCGGTAGCAAGTGTAGTTGCGATCTTGTCAAGTGCATCTGCAATCCTTTGTTTATTATTCAACACAGCATCTGTAATCAGGCGTGGGAAAGCAGGGGAACGAGCACGTGTGTATGAACTGCTGCAGGAGGCTTCTGCTTCTGGTTCCTGGCTCTGCGGGACTTCATCTGTGAATAAATAACAAATCAAGTCATTGTTGCGACCCTCAGTCCAATACTAAGATGTATTTTCATTTTACACACATTATGGTAAACCCCTGCCTTTAGGACACACATTTTAAATAAATTAAGCATTTCAGAAAATAAATAAATGACCTTCCGATTCTTCTGGAATAACAGCAGCACAGGGAGGGGATGAAACCGTTGCCTCAGGGCCCAGGTCTGTATCCAGACCCTCAGTCGATGGTACTCCTAAAAAGTGAAAATATAACAAAATGAATAAATAAATTGGAAAAAAAATTGTGATTTATAGGCTATTTTTCACGTACCTGAGAGTGTCATCTCCCTGATGATGGCCCCGATGCGCTGGTCCATCTCAGAGAGGTTCTGGGTGGCTGGTCCCCCTCCTGTCCGTTGCATCTCCCGTCTGTATTTTGCTATTTTTTTTTTTGGTTTCGGATTTTAGGTCAAACCACTTCTTTTTGACCTCCTCTGCTGTTCGCCCTTCACCAGATACAGCATCCACCGCTTGTGTGATTGCATCCCATGCGTGTTTTTTGTTAGTGTTTGTATAGCCTACACTGATGCTACTGAATATTATTTTTTTTCTGCGGGTTACTTCCAGCAGCAGTACTTCCAGTTCTGAACTGCTAAAGTTATTTTTTCCTCTTTAACTAAGGTGCAGCATTTGATTTACTTTTTGCTTTTGACATTGTATCCTTTTTTTTTATGCTGTGTGACATCTGCGTCTGCTCACAGACCTGCAGTCTCTTTTATGGGCATTGATGGGTGGTTACCTATGCAAATCCTATGTAAATCCTATGTTAATTAGACTCACCTGGCGCGTGCTCTCAACTTACGCGGAAATGGCATTCATCAATTTAGGAACACAGCTGCGAACAACTCTGCAGTTTAAGAACAACGTTGATGAATGCCACGAGTTTTCTTAAGATCCCTCTTAAGAACAGCTTAAGAAGATTCTTAAGAAGATATTGCTGAATGAAGTTTGTTCTTCAGTCGTACTTATGAAGTTTTTACAACGATTGTGTCATTCATCAATGTTTTCTTATGCGAACACTCAGGAGTACTCTTATGCACAAATGTGCTGACATGTTGGCATGGTTGTGTTGTCCACTTTTGTGCAGTTCATTAAAATACAATATTACAGTGATCTTTCTATCACATGTATTTATTTCTTTATTAATTTATTCATTTTATTTTTGGGTAATTTACAGAACATATTGTTTTTCAAAATACTATATACAGTAGAAGAGCAAGTCACAATCAAGAGGGGGTTCCGCAATATCGCTGGCCTCCCTAGGCGTGGGGAGGCACGGAACGAGCATGCGTGTACTGCAGGAGGGTTCTGGTTCTGTTTCTTGGCTCTGCAGGATGTTATCTGTGAATAAATAACAAATCAAGCCATTGTTACGACCCTCAGTTCAATTCTAAGACGTATTTTGATCTTACACATATTATGATAAACTGCCTTTAGGACACACATTTTAAATAAATTAAGTATTTCAGAAAATAAATAAATGACCTTCCTATTCTTCTGGAGTAGCCACAGCACAGGGAGGGTATGAAACCATTGCCTCGGGGCCCAGGTCTGTATCCAGACACTCAGTCGATGGTACTCTTAAAAAGTAAAAAAAAATAAACAATTAAATAAAAATAAAAAAAAACTGTGATGTATATTTTTCCCATATAGCATGCCTGAGAGGGTTGTTTCCCCGATGATTGGCCCCGATGCGCTGGTCCATCTCAGATAGGGTTTGGGTGGCTGTTCCCCCTCCTGTCCATTGCATCTCCCATTGGCATTTTGCAAATTTTTTTTGTTTCACTTCTTTTTGACCTCCTCTGTTGTACGCCCTTTGCCAGATACTGTGTCCACTGCTTGTGTGACCGCCTCCCATGCTTGTTTTTTTATTTGTGCTTGTGTAGCCTGCACTGAGGCTACTAAATAAATTTCCTGCAGCAGTACCTCCAGTTCTGAAGTACTGAAGTTTTTTTTTCCTCTTTACCTTAGGGGCTCCATTTGATTTACCTTTTGCTTTTGGCATTGTATCATTGCTGTTTCTGCTGTGTGACATCTGTGTCTGCTCACAGCCCTGCAGTCTTTTTTATGGGCACTGATGGGAGGTTACCTATGCAAATCCTATTAAATTCTATGTTAATAGGCCTCACCTGGCATGCCCTTTCAACTTATGAGGAAATGGCATTCATCAATTTATGAACACAGGTGCGAACAATTCTGCAGTTTAAGAAAACACTGATGAATGCCACATAGTTTTCTTAAGATCCCTCTTAAGAACAGCTAAAGAAGGAATCTAAGAAGATTCTTAAGAAGATATTGGTGAATGAGGCCCATTGATTCTTCTTCCAGAAACTCCATGTGACCTCTCGTGCACTAAGGCCTACAAGATTCTTGGTTTACAGACTCTCACACAGCCACATATCCAAAATCTAAATAAGACTAATTGTATCCGTTAATTTACTGTGGAATAAGTACACACACACAGCATGTATAGGCCTGCCTGTTGTAGTGTTTGTATAATTACATCCTATGATATCATGGTTTGTCTACATTGTGTATTTAATTTTAATTGAATTTATCTGTTTTATTCATACAGTACAATAATATCATAGGTGTTTGGTATCATTCAGAGAGACTGGGAGACAGCAGCTTTCAAGAACAAATCATTTTAGTAAATCAAAGTAGTGTTAATTCTGTAAAAGAACTTAAGAAATAAAACCTTCAGCTCAGATGGAAGCGGCCAGCTGAACACATACTGGACCCATGGATAAAGCTATAACAAATAATGATTCAGCCAATGAAGAAAGAAACTTGAAAATAAGAAAAGCTTGTCAATAGAAGACATTTTGAACTAGCATGATGCCAGAAGACCCATCTAGCTATGAGCGGAGGGTTGAGGAAAGGGCACAGCAACTTGCTGCACAGAGAGAGAAAGATGGAGATGGGGAAAAACCATGCATGCCAATATTGTGCCAACCGACCAAATCTTAAGATGTCCAAGAACACCCAGGAGAGCCACTGATGGAGCAAAGTAAGTCATGATGATGGAGCAGCAGATCTGGGTTGAGGACAGGGCACAGCAAAGCGAGAGAAAGATGGTGAAAAACATCATGCATGCTAATGTTGTGCCAACCGACCATATCTTCGCATGTAAGACAAAGGTCCAGAGAGAACCTGCAGCCATCAGTTCATTCAAAAGTGATATTATATGTATAAGAATTATGAGAATATTTTCAGTGAAATAGTTTGGGTTTAGTTTAAACCAATTTAGAGCTAACAGTTAATATTTAAAGTCAGATTTATAGTTATATTATTATAACTAAACAATATGCCACACACATACAATACCCATATATATATATATATATATATATATATATATATATATATATATATATATATAGGAGGTGTGATCAATAATTAATAATAAACTTAGAATATGAAACTGCCTCATAGTCTTCCCACGTTGGATTAATGGTATTCCTAAATGCTCACCCATTGCACTTGTGTATTCATTGATTCATCTTTTAGTAGATTAGCTAAATAGTAAGTCTCATTTCATCTCATCTCATTTCATGAAGAAATATTTATTGTGTATATAAAGCAAACTGAATCACTGTGCATTATGCCCAAGAACTCCACAGCCCCCTATGATTACGAAATTGATTAATTAATATAAAATTTGGAAATTCACCTTTTATGACAATTTGTGGTTTATTATTCATAAATATAGTAACTAAGTATAGATACATATTTGATATCAGTCAATAATTGATTATAAAATCTGCTCTTAGCAATAATGTCACAACAGTGATTTTCAGTGACTGTCATTTTTTATATACCCAAATTTGACAGATTATATCATCCATGTATGCAACATATTCAGCTAACCATGTTTGATCTGAAGTGCACTTTTCAGTTGTATTTGAGGGATGCAAATACGGTTCCATTTCTTGGAGCTGTAGGGCTCCTTCTCAATGAAATGAGGGTGAATGATTGTGCACACAGCAATAGCGATCACTTTTCTCACTTTTCTCTTTGGATAAATTTTCCTAAGTAATTTATTTATGTTGTTCCTGGAGATAATGTGTTGCAATCACAGGTAGCCTAATATGCAAGTCATAATGTATTGTCCTGCACCAGGCAGGCACTTAACAGTCAGCCAGACTTCTTTTTATGAGCCAGGAAGGATGAGCGTCCTTGCTTTTTAATTAACTTCCACAGGTTGACAACAATGAACAGGGCAACATTTGTAACAGCTCTAAAAAATTATTTGGTCTTGTGATGCCGTCTTAACTTTAATTTTTCTGACCTTTAAACTACTTGGAGAGGTGGCTGTGACCAGTCCCACTGACCACTCATTTCAAGGAGACTGACTCTCCTTAAGCAACACAGCATCCCCTTCCTGCAGATCTTGTGTTGCTATGTGCCACTTGCACCTTGGATGAAGAGTGTGGAGGTAGGTCTTTCCTTCATTGTGCCCAGAACTGGTTTGTCAGGGCCTGCACTTGCCTCTACTTACACTTGAACAAGTTCTATTCAGTGAAAGTGCCTGTGGGAGCTGACAAACCTGGTTTTTGAGTTACCAGCATCACAGGATTGATGAAGGTTCGGAGGAGAGTTACCAATGGCCTTGCGTTGATTATAGCACATACCTCTACCATCAAGGTGCACAGTACTTTGTGAAACAGGCTTTCTTTGCAAGAGCATGGAATCCAGTACTCTGCAGGCCAATCATGTCTCCTTATGGCTGGTACCTGGGTGGGTGTGGCCACCAGGTCAGAGCAGAAAGGCTCAGCTCTGGGAAGCTACACTCTCTCTGCACACCGGCCAGGTTGGACCTCCAGCACAAGCTATGGGGGTTTTGGGGGCCTTTTCTTCTTTGTTTGGTTGTTTGTGTTGGTTTGGGTTTTGGTTTTCTTACATACACTCACACACACACACACACTCTCTCAAGCACAAGACACACATCCATCCATGTCATATTACACACTGACTACTGACAGCCTGTTGTTAGTTTATTAATTCCTTCATCAAAAAACTTAAAAAACAAGTGTTGTCTCCACATTTTGTCCAGTTCCTGGAATATGGAACATGACATCCCCCATATGAGATGCACGTGAACCAACTCCCTCTTTCACGCCGGGGGGCAGACACCATCCCCTTATTCAAGAGTAGACTTAAGACTTTCCTTTTTGATAGTGCTTATAGTTAGCACTGATCCAAGGCTGACTCAGGCTGCCTTGGATCAATCCTTAGTTATGCTGCTATAGGTCGAGACTGCCGGGGGACTTCCTCTGACACACTGAGCTTCTCTTCTTCTTTATTTGGATGCCTCTATTAAGTCATTTTACTAACTCATCTTCTTCCCCGGAGTGCCTGTGCTCTCAGCTCCCAGGTGTCCGCGAGCTGAGGCTACTTGGTGGGAAGGAGGTGGTGTCATGCAGGCTTCATCTGACGTGATGGTGGTGAGATGGAGAAGAGGCAATGCTGCTCAGGTTGTATCTGTTGGAGTAGTGGAGAAGAGGATGTGTTTACTCTTCCTCCCTTTAACACATGCTGCCGATTAGTTTTGTGCCTCGCAGTCCCTGTGCATTCTCATCTCACAGGTATCCATGGATCCAGTCTACCTGGTGGAGTAGTGGTTGTGCAGACCAGTCAGGCTTCATCTTCTGGTACTGAGTGATGTGGTGGTACCGAGGTCATCTTGCGGAGGCTTCTCCTGTTTGGTGTGGTGGTGTGGAAGACGTGCTGCACAGGCTTCTTCTGGTTGGCGAGTAAGACGTGCTCTCCAGACTTCTTCTGGTTGGTGTGGTGGAGAGGAGGATGTGCTGCCCAGGCTTCTTCTGGTTGGTGTGGTGGAGAGGAAGACGTGCTGCTCATCCATTGCTGATAGCTTGATGATGCTCTTCGTCCCCTTGGACACTCTCATACAATTCTAAGAAGAAGAAAGAAGAAGAATTCCTTTATTGATCCCTCAATGAGGGAAATTACATTTTTTCACTCTGTTAGTATATTTTTCAGTTGCACATTACACACACAAGTTATGAAACAAACACATGCATTAGAGGAGAGGTGTCAGAGTGAGGGGGCTGCCCCTTATCCAGGCGCCCCAGCAGTTGGGGGTTCGGTGCCTTGCTCAAGGGCACCTCGGCAGTGCCCAGGAGGCACTCCAGCTACCAGTCCACTCTCCACATTTTGGTCCAACCTGGACTTGAACTGGCGACCCTCCGATTCCCAGCCCAAGTCACTACAGACTGAGCTACTGCCGCCCCCATTCTTTATATACAATGTATATTAGCTGTTGTTATATTGAGTTGGACATTTTCATACAATTTTATATGTAGTGTAAATGTGTTTTCATTGTTGTTATTCTGTACCCATGGCATCTATTGCACGTCTGTCCATCCTGGAAGAGGGCTCCCTCCTCTGTCGCTCTTCCTGAGGTTTCTTCCGTTTCTTTTTCCCTGTTAAAGGTTTTTTTTGGGGGAGTTTTTCCTTAGTCGATGCGAGGGTCATTTGTAAAGGACAGAGGGTGTCATATCCTGTACAGATTGTAAAGCCCAATGGGGCAAATTCATAATTTGTGGCTGTCCACAAGGTTTAGGAGTATGTTTATGGGAATTTTTGACCATTCTTCCAGAAGTGTATTTCCAGAAGTGTATTTGTGAAGTCACACACTGATGGACGAGAAGGCCTGCCTCTCAGTCTCCGCTTTAATTCATCCCAATGGTGTTCTATCGGGTTGAGGTCAGGACTCTGCGCAGGTCAGTCAAGTTCATCCACACCAGACTCTGTCATCCATGTCTTTATGGACCTTGCTTTGTGCACTGGTGCACAGTTGGAAGAGGAAGGGGCCAGCTCCAAACTGTTCCCACAAAGTTGGGAGCATGGAATTGTCCAAAATGTCTTTGTATGCTGAAGCATTCAGAGTTCCTTTCACTGGAACAAAGGGGCCAAGTCCAGCTCCTGAAAAACAACCCCACACCATAATCCCCCCTCCACCAAACTTTACACTTTGCACAGTGCAGTCCGGCAAGTATCGTTCTCCTGGCAACCACCAAACCCAGACTCATCCATCAGATTGCCAGATGGAGAAGCGTGATTCCTCACTCCAGAGAACGCGTCTCCACAGCTCTAGAGTCCAGTGGCAGCGTGCTTTACACCACTGCATCCGACGCTTTGCATTGCACTTGGTGATGTATGGCTTGGATGCAGCTGCTCGGCATTGGAAACCCGTTCCATGAAGCTCTCTGCACACAGTTCTTGAGCTAATCTGAAGGCCACATGAAGTTTGGAGGTCTGTAGCGATTGACTCTGCAGAAATTTGGCGACCTTTTCACACTATGCGCCTCAGCATCCGCTGACCCCGCTCCGTCAGCTTACGTGGCCTACCACTTCGTGGCTGAGTTGCTGTCGTTCCCAAACACTTCCACGTTCTTATAATACAGCTGACAGTTGACTGTGGAATATTTAGGAGCGAGGAAATTTCACGACTGGATTTGTTGCACAGGTGGCATCCTATCACAGTTCCACACTGGAATTCAATGAGCTCATGTGTGCGACCCATTCTTTCCAAACCCATGTTTGGAAAAGCAGTCGCTTGAGTGCTTGATTTTATACACCTCTGGCCATGGAAGTGATTGGAACACCTTATTCTGATTATTTGGATGGGTGAGCGAATACTTTTGGCAATATAGTGTACACTTAAACACTCTCAGACAGATCTCAGTGAAGTATTTGACACAGTTGACCACAAAATATTACTAGACCGACCGGAAAACTGGGTGGGACTTTCTGGTACAGTGCAAAACTGGTTTGAGTCTTACCGTAAGGAAAGGGAATACTTACAATAGGCAATTACACATCTGAGCGGACAAATATTAGGAAGTGGACAAATATTATGCTCAGTCCTCTTCTGTTTAATATCTACATGCTTCCACTGGCTCAGATTATGAAAAGCAACCAAACAAGTTAACATAGTTACGCAGACGACATATATAAATCTATATAACAATATCACCTTTTTGATCATTTTTATTAATTTCTACTGCACTGAAACTTTTATTGCTGGATTTTATACCTGTCCTATTCTTTTTTTAGATGTCTTGTTGCTTTTAATGTTCTATACTTTGATGCTTTTAATTCTTGATGTTTTTCTGTAAAGCACTTTGAATTGCCCTGTTGCTGAAATGTGCTATATAAATAACATTGCCTTGCCTATGCATTTATCTGGATCCCCACCTGACACACACACACACACACACACACAGCTGCTCAGTCACACTCTGCCACTGATTATAAGCTATAAGCTATTTTGATGGAGGCACATGCATCACCTGATCCCGCTGGCCACCCCTGCATGACTTGAGCCTCACTTGGGCATGTGCTACATCAAAACATGCCTGTGTTAAGAATTAATCTGCCCTGTAGCATGGGTGCTATGGGCAGATTTAGTCACAAAAAATTGTTGGGGGAAAAAAATCCTTCTCAGTAAAACCAAAGTAGAACGACGGTACTACGACTATCCTTCCTGGTAGTTGTAGTCATCTGTGGTCAGTGATTAATGGTATGTCACACAGTGGCTAACGCCACGAACGTTACTCCCACAAGTCAACAGCATGAAGAGATTTTTCCAACCTGTCGGTGTTGAGAACACGAAACGAACTAGACCCCAGGCACCCGGACGACACAGACAATAACGTAAATGAAGTTAACGAGGACTGACCGAAAACGCACCAGTGACAAAAGTGAAAGCTAAAACGTACATCTACAACACCGAGTGTGAGCAGGAGTTCACCTGGCTCAAGTTCGATGCCATAAAGCAAGAAATGTATTGCTCCTTTAGTTAGACAGCACCGCTTAAATTAAGAAAGGATAATCTCTTTGTTAACGGCAACCACAAGACAGCGTGCAAAAATACAACATATCCCACCGTCACAGTAATTTAAACTAGGGCTGTACACTTAATCGAATTTTGATCTCAACTTTGATTTTGTTATTAAACAATCTCCAAACCCATATAATTGAGTTGAAACAATTTATTGGGTGTCGTAGTAGACCTTTATTTTGAAGCTTAACGATGTGGTACAGTGGAAACAGGAAGTAGAGAATGTAAACATAACGGCATGGTTGCTACTTACCTTACGTGTTCTGGTGTGCTTTTCGGTTCACACTATCCCTTCAGAAAGCAATGTGGCATAACGTTGTGTGCTCATATGTTGTAAGTGTGACGTTTGATAACTTTTGACTGTGTTTGATGGGGAGATATGATCGCATTAGCGGAGCTGAGATCGCCGGTCGGACGTTAGTTTGGTTGCTAAATATAGGTCATAGTCACAGGGGATGCGATTTTATGCCGCATTTCTTCTTGCTTTATCCAGTTTCACTCAATATCACTGTTGTCAACCTGTGGAAGTTAATAAAGGAGCAAGGACGCTCATCCTTCTTGGCTCTTGAAAAGGAGTTTGGCTGACTGTTTAATCATTGTTAACGCTAGCACAGCATAACACATTGAGAAAACAGTACACAGCTGTAGGGTACATATTTGTAGCTTATATTTATGTTTTGCGCAAAGAATCAATAACAAAGTGTTTTTTTTTTTTTCGAGAGAGAAATGCTGAATAAATGCATCATAATTCAAAAATAAGCGTTTGAATAATCGTGATTTCAATATTGACCAAAATAATCATGATTATGAATTTTCCATAATTGAGCAGCCCTAAACGTATTATAGGCAGCTTTATTGTGCGTATGTGCGTGCGTGCGTCTGTCTTGGTCTGTGTGTGTGCGTGTGTGTGTGAGTGTATGTGAGTGTGTGTGTGTGTCTCTGTATGTGTGTATGTCTGTCTGTGAAATGAAAATGAATGTGGCCTACTGTGTGGCGAAAGCAGACAGTCTTTAGCCTGGCAGTGTTTTATGTATAAATGTGTGTGACGCGGCACGCCTGTTATCTAAAAATGAGTTTGAAGTGTGATAAAGATTCTTCTTCTGTATCTGAAAACATATTGGGTTATTGTTCTACAGATGTATTACATTATGTATATATGAATTACACTTGATGTTACTGTGTAAGTGATGAGCTGCATTAATTGTCCTCTGTAGAGGTGACGGGCATTTTTAGGGTGTGCTACAGCTCTGTGGTCCTGTGATAAAAAAACTGTCAGCCTCTGTAGCACTAGTGCTATATGCTGAAAAAGTTAACGTACAGCCCTGCCCTAAGACACGCCACTGGTCTGCCTCCCACACTGGCTATCACTCACTGTCACTGATTTCAAGCTGAGTCGGACCATATCGAACTCCCCGCCGTAAATCAAAAACCGTAATGAGTACAGCCTTGGTTTTTGGATGATAGGCGGCAGAGCTCGTGAAGGCCGACAACTGCAGGTGACCCAAAGGTGGATTTGGTCCTTTTTCTTTTTTTCTCTCTGAAAATTAACATTGGACCCTATGGAGGAAATTTTGGAGGTGTCGCCCAAATTAGGGCTGTGGAGTAAAAAGTACAAATCTCACAGACATAAGACACAGATCACTATGAGCGGGATGACATTTCCAACGTTTTGCTGTAAAAATTATGTCAGTGGAGTGTACATAGGCCTCACAATCGCGATTTCAAAATATTTTTTTCTGACATTTCTGAAAATGCTCTCCACTCTATCCCCACTCTAGTCCTGGATATTCCATGCAATACACATCAATGTTAAACTCTCATTTTTAAAGGAATGCTGAATAGACTATACATTTTATGAAACGATGCTGATGATGTAGTCGGATAAATTTGCTGCGTTTTGAAAGTTAAATGGAGTTTCTAGGTGAAAGTATGGTGGAAATAGTAACCTTTCAAAAAGGTGTAAATTTGAGAGGATTTGAAGATTTTCTTCATTGAGTTGCATTGTAAAAAATACATGAACAAAGTCAAATATTTAAAAAATTAGAAATAGTTGAATTGAGAAAAAATATAGCACACGTCTTGAAAAAGCTGAACTGTTTGATAGTTGAATGGTTGCTGTAGCTGAACGTATGTTTAAGTAGTTCTCCTATCATACACTTTTTCTGCAATTTTAATTTCAAATTTTAAAATCAGCCCTAGTCCTGAATTCCAGCCAGTTAAAATCACTGTACTGAGCTCTGCTGAGAACATGCTGTTTCTGTGTCTGTACCTTTAAATTTTCCTGAGCTGTGTCTGACCACGCCCCCTCTCTGGAAAGAGGAAGTGTGTCTCTCTCTCTCTCTACTGGCACTGGCAAAAGAGGCCAATGTTACTCTGCAGTGCATGGACAGTACCGTTAACAGTAGTCAGAGTCACCCAAATTACAAATAAGTGTATAATGCTAGCTTCAAATGAGCCTTGTGCTCACAGAGCTCATGTTGAACGTATCCTGATAGCACGTTAGCTGCAGTGCCCGGTCTGTTAACATGGCTCTGTAGCATTAGCACTACAGCTAACAGAGCTAGCTAAGATGACAAGTATACTACAGGGGAAAAAGAGGGATTCATTCTCCTATTGAAGTG
Source organism: Synanceia verrucosa (assembly GCA_029721515.1). NCBI lineage: Eukaryota > Metazoa > Chordata > Actinopteri > Perciformes > Synanceiidae > Synanceia > Synanceia verrucosa. The sequence continues at coordinate 19,365,816 of CM056556.1, read as the reverse complement.
CACTCTATCAACCCCCCCAGCCCCTTTGGTTGTCTGTCCTCTTCAAGGGGAAATAAAGTACTGGGAAGATCTGGACTGTATAGAATACATTATTCTATATAACTCAGTTAGCTGCAGTGCTAACTGAGGACTGCTTTGTAAACATGGGCCCATACATATTATAGAGGGTTTTCACTTATGTCACGTTTTCGTCAGTAACCCGGATGCGCGGCCATATTGGAGGTACTCGGATGTAAACCATGATGTAAACACTTGCGCTGGATCGATGTAAAAACTACAATGGATAAATGTCTGAAACGTACAGAGAAGGACTTGGTCCACAGGAAAGGGGATGATATTCTGAAAAATTATGGTTTGTTGGTGGTGAAGATCCATACGAGTTGGCTCCCTCGTCTTGGAGCAATGATGACCCGGTCAGTCTTCCTTCGATTGCGTACCCTGACATCGTAAACTACCTGGTCTTCTCGCCAAGCCCATACACAGCGGAAGACCTTAAATTGTACAAAGGTTTGGAGGCCTATAACCAGATGGTGTGTGGATGGGTGAGAGAGATGCAGTATCAAGTCATCAACGACAGATGTGTTGTGAAGGCCAAAGTAAGTAATGCAATAACGTCTTTGATCAATCTAATCTTAACTGTATGATATCATTGGAATACCCAAGGTGTAGCCTAGTCATTCCAGGGCTTCCCCCAGTGCTTTATAAGCACCCCCGCCAGGCTAAGTGTCGCTAGTATCTGGTGATAGACGAGATGTAGATAAGCCTGACTGTTATTTGTTAATTAATTTAGTGATTTATTTTAAGAGAACTGGTGAGACACTATTTTGTTATTCTTATAGTCTCATTTGGTTGTCTTGTCTTCTATTCAGGTACTCCATTCTCAGTCAATCCAAGAAACACCCCTGGAACCCTGGATAATTGCTGAAAAGTCTGATCGGGTACTTGGAGCCCACTGCACATGAGTGGAGACGTACACACATGTTGCTGCATTATTGTTTCTCATTGAAGAAACAGTGAAGTTGAGGGACTCAAAGACTGTGACACAGGAAAAGGCATATTGGCTGTTATCGACTACACTGTCAAAGGTGGACTACAGGGAATGCCGGAAGATTGACTTAACTGTAGCAAAGAGATCTCGAGTAAAATAATTGGCCAGATGAAATGTGCTGCTCATGGACAGTCACTTGAGGAACAAAGTGCTCGTGATTTTTCTACTGTTACAGTTGGGAAAACACAACAGCCAACCAAGTGGTGATTCAGTGCTCTTAGCTTGACTGGATCAAAGTCTGCTATTTTGTCGCTGATTGAGCCTTACTTTGACAGTTTTGTTCCCAAAGTGATTGGAGAAAATTTTCCTCCTGTGTTGACTGAATTGCGAAATGATGAAGCAGTTCACATGGACTATAGTGATCTATTGGCCGTGTGCAAAGATGTTGAAATTTCAGTATCAGAGGGGCAAGCAAAGGCAGGCCGCTACAAGGGATCAAGCTTCCTCTAAACTGTGGTCTCGATTTCGTGCTGGTCGAAATACAGCATCTAAAATGAAAACTGCATGTTGCACTGATCCAAAACAACCATCACAGAGCTTCATCAAAAATGTGTGCTATCCTGAGTCTTACAAATTCACATCAAAAGCCACTACCTGGGGATGTAATCATGAGAAATTTGCATGTGATATGTTTACAGATGTACATAAGGAATCTCATGAAAATGTTAAAGTACACAAGGCAGGTTTCTTCATAAATCCAGGTGTGCCATTCTTGGGTGCTTCTCCAGATAGCCTTGTTTCTTGTGATTGTTGTGGTGTCAGTGTAATTGAAGTGAAATGTCCATTCTGTGTGAAAAGTGACAAGTTAGACAGTGTATCCTATTTGGAGAAGGACAGTGAAGGCAAACTGACACTTAACCGAAAGCACCAGTATTTCTACCAGGTGCAAACTCAACTTGGGGTGTGCAAACTGGAATCTGCCTATTTTGTTGTTTGGACAGAAAAGGATTTGCATGTTGAGCAAATTTTATTTGATGAAGAGTTCTGGGACATGATATACCAGAAAAGCAAGCACATTTTTGACACAGCCATTATGCCAGAGTTAGTTGGCAAGTTCTACACAAGGCATTCATCTACCATGGCCAATGTGTCCTCACAACCTGAAGTATCTGCCTCAGCCAAATCACATGGTTCTGATTGTACTGCAAGTTCCAGTAGCCAAGAACAAACCTGGTGTTTCTGTGGCCAGGCTGAGTTTGGAAAGATGATTCTGTGTGACAATGCAAAATGTTATATTCAGTGGTTTCACTACTCATGCATTAATGTTAAGGTTGCACCAAAAGGAAAATGGTACTGCCCAAAGTGCCGTTACCTCAGTTTCTGCCAAAAAGGGGAAAAGAACCTCCAAATGCAGCAGTCCTTATTTTTTAGTGGACTGCTGTGAAGTTGTGCACTTCAGGCACTTTGTTTTAATGTACATTAGCTATATTTAGAAACGTTAACAGTTAATTTATTGTACTATAGTATATACAATAATTTATTGTACTGTATGGTTTCAGTATAAAAATAAATCTGTTCTGATGATTGTATTATGCTGTGTTCTCTTCCATAACAATACAATACCAAATACTTAATGACTGTAAATTCACAATCATTTCTAAATAATTTTAAGCTCTAAAAAAGTCAGACTTATATTTTTATTGACAAAGTGCATATAAAAATATACTTTAGTCAAAATCAACAATTGATGGGCAAAGGTTCACCCGAGCACAACAGACAAGTTCAATCTTATCAATGACCATCACTATCTTTGCACGTCAAGAAATCAATTGGCAATACCCCCCCCCCAAAATAGTATATTTCTGGCGCACGCTACCAATCACGCGCTCAACATGAATCCTGACATGAGCAATTTTCCTTGTGGTTTCTCAGTCAACAGGAGCTAACTGTGACTTTCCACAAGTGAAGGCTGGAATTTTCACATGAGCCATTCTACAACCTAAAGTGGCCTGAATATTAAAGCCACGGTCAGCGAGAACAAGATCACTAGGAACTATGTCGTCCAAAAAGCCACAGTTTTCCGTTAAGTATTTGTCGCTTACTCTGTAATACCAATCAAGAATTTAACCGTGTTATGGTGCTTGTATGAAGACCATGTTTCTGCTCTGGCTATAAGGTTTGATGGACGTTCTATTAAAACTTCAAAACAGTCAATAATAACCACACATTTTTTCCCAAAATGTTTCCTGAATTGCATTGGCATGGTTTTTTTGCAAATGCTGTCTTTCTGGCCATATGATAAGTGGCTTCATACGAATAACATGACATCAATAACGTCAGTGACTATCCTAGAAGCAGTGGCTGTTGATATGTTAAATGCATATGACAGGAAGGTTGTGGAAACATTAAGCCTAAGGCGCATCAGTGTCAACTGCCTAAACTTACCAAGTGACTTCTTCACAGGGAGGTGAGGACTAAGGAATGTGAAGAGTACCAACAGTATCTGGTATGTAGGTAGGCCAGTGAAAAATAAAACCTTTTCATCCTTATCAACAATTGCACTTTGGTCATAGGAAGTGGACAAATGTGCCACATCAGAGCGTAACTGAATGTTTTCAGTTCTGAGACTTTGAAGTTCACTGGTCATAGTCTCAATGAAATAACCAGTCAATTCAGTTTGTGTCCCTGTGCTGCACAAATTACTGCTGATATAATCACTTGTGGTAGGGCCATCAGTCTCAGCAGCAGCATCATTCTCAGCAGCAGCAGCATCATTCTCAGCAGCAGCATCATCATTCTCAGCAGCAGCATCATCATTCAGTTTCTGCTTCTTGATTCATGCGCCGTTTGTAGTGTGATGTCCCTGTTTCTTCAGGTGACCTTTGCTGAACCATCATTCTAATAGATGGCACCCAATTCAATGAGAAATACAGCACACTTTAGCTCTACATTTTAAGACCTGTGTTACTACTGTAGCAAGCTTGATATGAATTATATTATCATTACACTAGAAATTAAGAGCTGCTGCTATCAACATTTCACTTACCTGACAAGAAATGGGCCGAACAAATTCGGATGTCGTCCAGATTTTTGCCTCGTAGATCCTGGTTTAGCTTCACTAACTACAAGCGCCTCCTTTCCTCTGATAACTTTTGGCATTGTTCTCCCTGATTCTTAATAACCTTTGGCAGTCTATAAAACTCCAAATGTTTTTCACGGTCTGACTGATTGGTACAGCCAAAAACACGGCAGTAATTCACCATTTGCCACAAAGACGTTCAGGATTTATTCAGTGCGTGCGCTTTGTTTACCTTGCCGAATATCTCCAATATGGCACCTGGCCTTTGATGACGCGCTAGTGACGCGCCGTGAAAACCCACTATGCTTGGCTACACAGCTGAAGATGAAGCATGGATCTGTACCAACTGTCTGGGACACAACTACAGGCGTGGAAGCTGTAAGTTACTCCATTTTGTGTTGCTTTACTGTGTAGCTCTACTTAGCGTGATAGGGTGAGGTCCTCCGCTAGCTCCATAGCTGCAATACTAACGTTACAGGGACATGTTTACAGGCCATCACGCTAAATAGAGCTACACAGTAAAGCAACACAAAATGAAATAACTTACAGCTTGTTTGTAGCTGTGTCCAGGACAGTTGGTGCTGATCCATGCTTCATCTTCAGCTGGTTAGTGAAGCCTGCTTTGTGAGATGATGAGCGCACACATGCTATACTTTAGGCAGCTCTCTTGCTACATTTCCGGCTAAAATAAATAGATCCACTGGGTCTTCAGAGGACAAAAAGAGTAAAAAATAGCCCCCCTATGCTCATTGAAGCAGCCAACGCACAGAGAAGCTGCTGTGCTTTGCTCCTAACTTTGCCAGGTTTGTTTGCGAAAGTTAACGAGGAGAAACAATGGTGGCTGCTCCTTAACTTTAGAGCAGGGTTGTCTATCCAGGGGGGGAGGCTGGCTCAAAGGCAGTGTCCTCTACTGGAGGGAGGGATATTTCGCCTTTCTACAACAGTAGGTGAAAAATGTTGAACTCGCCTGTATCAGCACACTTTGGCAAAGAACAGGAGCAAGCAGGGAGAGCAGGTGACAGACTTTTTTCACTCCTGGGGCTTCACTCACAGGCTATGGGGACACATACTACTGTTAGACCACCTTTATAAAGTGAATTTTGCATGACAGGTGACCTTTAAAATCTAAAAAACGCACGAAGAAATAGTTTTTGAAGTTGTTAAACTAGAAAAATACATTTTCTGTTGAAAATGTGTGGGAATGCTGTCAGCTGAAGATACACTGCTAATGCTGAATGCTGCTTAGCTTAAGCCAGGGGTGTCAAACTAAATTTCATCGAGGGCCACATTAGTGTTCTGTGCTCTCAAATGGCCGGTTGTCAGTACAGTATATTGATTATTATTGATTTTAGTAATAACTTAAATAATAATAATGACTTTAAACTATCCATTTTAAATATAACTAGGCTAAATGTTCCTAATCAGCAAATGTAATGTTGAAAACAGCAAGGTCACTATACAAACTCATCAACAGCTCACAAATAAAATATTAATAAAGTTTATAAAGACTGAAGATTGAACACAGATATCAGTCAGTATTAGTTCTCCCTCCTGTCATGTTCTGTTGTAGGTATTAGTGCTGGTAGATGAGGAGTCAGCTAATCAGTTTACAGTCACATCAATAACTAACTAACTTCAACAGTCACATTATAACCTACTGCAGGCTTTAGTTTTAGTTTGTGTAGGTGTTGCTCCTGTAATTAACGAAGATAATAAATCTATAGTCTGCACTTGATTATACCAGCATATTTACCCATGTCACTATCTGGTTAGTCCTTCAGAATACTCTACACCTCAAGCTAATTCACTGTCCTTCTACAAAAAGCTAGTCAAGCTTGCATTGAGGATTTATTCTTATATACATACAGTATGTCAAAATAAAGGCCTCCTGTTAACAAACGAAGTTCTGTGAACAAACAAAACACTGGAGGGGTTTTATTTTGACATTAAAGCAGGAAGTTGTGAGTAAAAAAAATATACTTGACTGTCCTGTCAGAGCCAGCGTGAAATGGCGGAGGATAGAGAGGTTACTGAACAGAGCAGATTAAAATGATAATGTTTCATCATGTTGATGCTTTTTTTTTAATATTTGTAACAATAACTAATACAGTATTGGTCAAAAGTTTACATACACTTGTAAAGAACATAATGTCATGGCTCTCTTGAGTTTCCAGTTATTTTTACAACTCTGATTTTTCTCTGATAGAGTGATTGGAAGTGATTGGACTTCTTTGTCACAAAAACATTTATGAAGTATGATTCTTTTATGACTTTATTATGGGTTAACAGAAAAAGTGACCAAATACGACTGTATTAGCTTCACACTTACAAAGGTTTAATGCACTGATTGACAGTGTTGTCGCCATTGCTCAGATCAGCTGATCACTAACTGCCCTGAGCATGCATGTGTGTATGTGCAGATCTTAGGCAGCGAGAGAGGAGGAGGAGAAACTGCTGCTGCAGCCTCACAGCCGGGTAACAACGGCTTTGTCTCAGACAGACTTTTGTGATGTATTTATTGATGTTCATGGACAAGAAGTGGCCAGCCAGAGCAAGTTATATTCTTGGCAAGCTCTGAGGTGGCGGGCCACATTCGACCCGCGGGCCTTGAGTTTGACACGTGATACAGAGTCGGCCTATTTAATTTTTGCATCAATTTCTGCTTCCTGTCCCCTTTTCACCAGCAGTCTGGCTAACTCCAGGGCCAGACAGCCACACCAAAATCGCAACGTAATAGCAGGATTGCAACGAGCAATGCCATACAACTACATCGTTGGAATAACCTCCTTGTGTCAAAAACACGCAGGTACCATAAGTTAGTGGTAGTTACATGGAAATATGACTTGTGTTAAATCTATTAACAAAAATATATATCTATCTAATAGATAGATCATATCTCTCTATCTATCTATTTATCTATCATTAGCACGTCTCTGAGAAGTTTGAAGAAGAAGCTTTCTATATCACCCGCACGTTGATGCATCATTCCTCTAACTGTCGCATCTACACTCCTTCCCAGGAAAATAATGAGGATGGATGTCAACAAGCAAGCAGCATCATTTCTACTGAAAGAGAAAAAAGTGCTCCTGTTGTTGCGTTGGGGGGGCGAGCGTGCGCCCTCGGCACACAGTCAAGCGCAAATGACACAGGGCTCATCCGCTCGCCTCCCCATTGACGTCAGTCCGGTATCACATGAACGAGCAAGGACCAATCAGCGCGGCGCTGCCGAAGAGTGCTGGCTCCTTTACACCAAGATAGGGGAAAGGAACTGAATAAAAGGAAACCGTGTCAGCGAGCCTGAAATGACCACAGAATCGTACGGAGCAGCCGGAGACATCGCCATTGGATATTTCTTTCGTTTTCGTTAGCATTCCCGTGTGTTCCTCGTTGTGGATTATACTCGTTTGGCATTGGGAGGACGGAATGGATAAGGCCATGGCCCTAACATTGAATAGCTCGTAGTAGTGGTAGTGGGGTGGGGGGATAGGTGGCGGCGGCGGTTGCGGAGGTGAGACGCGCACAGTAGAGATAATTTATGGGGCATTGTGCGGCGAGGAAAATGGTGGTTTATTTGCACTGTGTCATAAAAACTTTCTGCCATCTGGATGTCCTGCCATGAGACACTGCTTGTGGCGTTTTGTGCTTGTCTTGGCCGTGTCTACAGTTCGTGTTATAGCGGTTGGTAGGTAGGTACCCCCCAGCTCGATCCGACTTATATTTTATATATACATATAGGATTTTTGTATCGTATCGATATCACCCTGCCTTTCAATAACAATAACGTTAGGAAACAATAAACGTTTGGGATTACCGAGCTATGGATTTTAATAGCGGCGGCAGCGGCGGGGCCAACGAGCTGCACAACAACCAGTTTTATCAGTGCGAGGAGAGCAAGCCTCTGTTGGGGGAGATGTCGGAGGGGAATAATAACGCCAAGCTGAGCGCAGGGCCGTGCAAGAGATCCCTGCATCCCTGCAGCAGCAGCGGGATGCGATACAAGTTGCTGCATGAGGGTGACATCCAGGTATGCGTGGTCAAACACCCCCGCACCTTCCTCAGCAAGATCCTCACCTCAAAGTTTCTTCGGAGATGGGAGCCTCACCACCTCACGCTCACAGACAGCAGCATCACCTCGGCCACCGTGAGTTGCGTTCTTGTTTGTGTGTGTGTGTGTGTGTGTGTGTGTGTGTGTGTGCGTGTGTGGCACTATGATGTACTGCGTTTCACATTCCACAGGCAACTTTGGTGTTTGTCTTTTCTTGTCTGGACGTAGCAGACGCGCACCGAGATTAATCTGTTATTGAGGTAATTTACAAGATGAACACGTGTGACTCACACCCTTGTGGTTTCTCACAGTAGGCATGAATCTGTGTGTATGTGTCTCTTAAGGGTCACTGTTTAGCCCTATGATGCTTTTACTGGGTCTAAAATGTGAATTATAAAAGAAAGATTTTTCTATTATTAGTTCCGGAAATTAAGACCATCAGCAAGTATGGTGTGCTCCATGAAACTGGTGTTTATGTGCTGTTTCCTGCCTGTCTAATGGAGAGCATAACAGAAAGAAGGGATGCTCTGATAGCCTAATGTCCAGTAATGGGGTTAGTCTAACAAATTGACAGTCCAGTTAGCGTTAATGATGGGACTACATAGAGGAAATGTCCTCTGTTTATGAGCTGCTGTGCTACCAGTCCTGTGCCAAAAAGCCTATGTTTCATCATAAATATTACTATTGCATGGATATTTCAACCAGTGATTGAGCAATAAACACAAAGGAGAACAGACCTACCCTCTACTTGGGGATCCGAATGGTGGCACAAAAAATATGTATTCTCAAGATGTTTTCCCATCACATATGATATCCATCCATCCATTATCAACCGCTTATGTTAGGTAGAGTCACAGACGGCTGGAACTTATCCCAGCTGTCATAGGGCGAAAAGCAGGGTACACCCTGGACAAGTCGTCAGTTTATCGCATCACATAGAGACAGATGCACATTCACACCTACGGCCAATTTAAATTAGCCAACCTTCCCCATGCATGTCTTTGGATGGTGGGAGAGAACCCACATAGTCACAGGGAGAACATGCAAACTCCATACCCAAAGAAACTCACCGGGCCGGAAATTGAACCTGGTACCTTCTTACTATGAGGCAACAGTGCTAACAGCTGCACCACCACTGTGGCAACGATTACTTTGATTGTCGACTAATCTATCGACTATCTTAATGATTACTGGACTAATAGAATTATGAAGTGTACACCTGTTAAGTGGCTCTTATTTAGGTTTTTAAATTCAGCTAGAGGTTGTTTTAACTAACAATAAAGACAACTGCGATGACTACTATCATTCAGAAATATTTATGAACTGTACTGGTCATAAGGCTGCTACAAAAATAAAAATGACTATTTCTATCATTTAAAAGCAAGGACAGGCAAAGTGTTGATAAAATAATGTATATATATTTTTTTATGTAAACGAGGGACACTCAAAATAGAACAATAAAAACAAACAACAAAACACCTAAGCTATGGAGCTTCCTCAAAAAGAAAAGTGTACTTTTTGTACGGTATTCTGTAGTGAATGGAAGATACATCCTTCAGGGGCCCGTTGCGTAAAACTCGGATAAGGGATTAAGTCGGGGTCTCTTGGTTATCCTGGCTCAATTTATCTGTGATCCGGTTGCACAAAAGCGGGATAGAGGAGAACGGGATATGTTATGGTATAAGTCACCATGGAGATTTAAGATGTGGAGTCTATGTTCCAGGATCTTTTTAAGCTCATCCTTTATCTCAGTCAGTAGTCAGGTATCCCACTGCCCACTACACAATGTTATCACATTCAAACTGCGGACTTTTTAATCCGACTTGCAGAACTGCCCGAAACACGAAATAACTAAACAAGATGAAAGCAGGTGATGAAGAACTCCATTCAAAAAAATGATGAAACTAAAAATGCAGCCCTACCTACGATCAAAAATGCTGGTAAAATTAGATTAACCATTTTTTAAATCTGTCCAATATTCTCCTGTAATTCGGCAAATAAATAATCCACCAAAGAGCATCATTAAACTATTATTTGGTAATGTGAAATGGACAAAAAGGAAACATGAAAGAGACATTCTTTTCATAAACACAGAGCTTATAGAGTGAATGTGGTGTCGCTCTGATTTCAGCAGTTTATGAATTGTGATTGTGATGTTCTCGTTGTAATGGTGTGTGATTGATGACGGGGTCTACTAGAGGAATCCTGGATTGGTTTCACCTGGCTTGATAAATCTGTGTCCTCTCATCCTGGCTTGGTCTTTGTGCAACTGATTAAGCCTGGATGTCTGGATCGTACTTTTGTGCAACGGTCCCTGGGTGTCCGACATGCCTCCAGTGTTGTGCTGGTTACTGAAAAATAGTAAGTAGATACAGTTACGACTTTGTTGATTACTTACAGGCCTGTCATGATAATTAATAATTCAGTTTATCGTACGATAAATGAAAACGAAGCCGATCATTTTGCTGGCCTTGATATATTGCCATGTGCATACGCGCTTGCTTTCTTCATCTCTCTCTACCAAAGATGCTGGATGATAAGAGGGTTCACTCTGTGCATCTTTCTCAACACGTGAGTGCGTTGGTTCCACAGCAGATTGAACAGTGAACAGAATGAGACCTCCTGTCAGTCATAAAGTCTCTTTGCCTCAGCGGGAGGAGGCAGCTGTAGCAGGTGAGGTGGTGAACAGCAGAGAGCCAGGTTAACGAGGAGAAACTAGTAGGAATAGTAAAAGAGATTATTATAAAGCTGAATGCCCCAGCCCCAATTACAATGTCAAATACCAGGGTCCGACATTAATGGTTGCCCGAATGCACAGGTCAAGTAAAAATAACTGGCGGGCCAGCAGACACTGCGGAAACATGCCTGATCGTGTCAGCCTGTGCCACGTAGCCCAGAGTCATGTAGCCAGGTAACAGAGCCCTGCTGGTGCCGCTGAGCCGTCTGTGATACTTTATTAGTACGATAATAAGTACGATAATAAGTTTTGGAGTGGTGATAAATGGTTAAGAAGAGGTTCTGATAGCTGGTTTCACACTATCGAGCCAAAGCCAAGCCAGCCCGGGCTTGCCAGTGCTAAGGGCTTCACACTGCAGAGCCAGGTGCTAACTGCAGGCCACCTCCGGGCCGTCTTGGTGCTAATGGCCCGCGATTTCTGGCCCTACATAAACCATGGGCTAAAGTAGGGCTAGAGGCAGTGTCAAGGAAAAGGAAAAGCTTCTTCAGTTCCATGCCAAGTAAAGCAGTAAGGCCAAGTTTGTCCTATGTTTGCTGTTAGTTGCGTTGCCTACTACTATTGATGTAAACAAATAGCCTATTAGTTAGTGAGCTGTCTTCTATAAAGACTTGTGACGATGTGGTATAGCTGGCGTTTTGAGGTTGTAATATCGGGTCGACATTTGCCATTTTTTAATTAATCAGCATCGGCCGATATCCTTGTTTAGTCGCGCCGATTTAAAGTCAGGCACATCTGCGGGCAGCCGTCGTGGAACATGCCACTGTGAAGGAACCCAAACAAACCAAAACCTTTGGAAGATTCAGCATCTCAATGTCCTGTGGTCATATGTTTGCTATGATGTGACTAGTAAACTATGATGTGTTGCTTCATTTAGTGAAAGAAAAAAAGAATAGCCTAACCATCTGGAACTGGCATAATGCTGTATCTGGTTGAAGGTCCTCTTAGCCGAGTCCACAAGGTTTAGGAGTGTGTTTATGGGAATTTTTGATCATTCTTCCAGAAGCGTATTTGTGAGGTCACACACTGATATTGGACGAGAAGGCCTGGCTCTCAATCTCCGCTCTAATTCATCCCAAAGGTCTTCTATCGGGTTGAGGTCAGGACTCTGTGCAGGCCAGTCAAGTTCATCCACACCAGACTCTGTCATCCATGTCTTTATGGACCTTGCTTTGTGCACTGGTGCACAGTCATGTTGGAAGAGGAAGGGGCCAGATCCGAACTGTTCCCACAAAGTTGGGAGCATGGAATTGTCCAAAATGTCTTGGTATGCTAAAGCATTCAGTGTTCCTTTCACTGGAACTCAGGGGCCAAGTCCAGCTTCTGAAAAACAACCCCACACCATAATCCCCCCCACCAAACTTTACACTTGGCACAATGCAGTCCGACAAGTATCGTTCTCCTGGCAACCGCCAAACCCAGACTTGCCCATCAGATTACCAGATGGAGAAGCGTGATTTGTCACTCCAGAGAACGCGTCTCCACTGCTCTAGAGTCCAGTGGCGGCGTGCTTCACACCACTGCATCCGACGCTTTGCATTGCACTTGGTGATGTATGGCTTGGATGCAGCTGCTCAGCCATGGAAACCAATTCCATGAAGCTCTCTGTGCACTAATCTTGAGCTAATCTGAAGGCCACATGAATTTTGGAGGTCTGTAGCGATTGACTCTGCAGAAAGTTGGTGACCTCTTTGCACTATGCGACCCAGCATCTGCTGACCCTGCTCCATCCATTGGAGCCTACCACTTTGTGGCTGAGTTACTGTCCTTCCCAAACAATTCCACGTTCTTATAATACCGCTGACAGTTGACTGTGAAATATTTAGGAGCGTGTAAATTTCACGACTGGATTTGCTGCACAGGTGGCATCCTATCACAGTTCCACGCTGGAATTCACTGAGCTCCCAAGAGCGATCCATTCTTTCACAAATGTTTGTAAAAGCAGTCTGCATGCATAGGTGCTTGATTTTATACACCTGTGGCTATGGAAGTGTGGAACACCTGATTCTGTCTATTTGGATGGGTGAGCAAATACTTTTGGCAATATAGTGTATATACATATGTAAATATACACACATACATGTATGTATGTATATATATATATATATATATATATATATATATATATATATATATATATATATATATATGTTACAAGCGAAACCTCTTAAGAACCTCAGAATAATGCTGACAATAATATTGTTTATCGGCAACAAGTTGTGGGACAATATATCATCCAACAAAATTTGTTATTGTGACAGGTCTAATTACTTAAACCAAAAGTAACATGTTACTGTTAAAAGTAATGATTTAAATTCTGACTTGGAGCTTGGAAATTCTGACATTCCTGTACACAACCCGAACGCACCATCACTCAAATGCCAGGCCCCTAATGCTGCTGTAATGACATCAATGCTCTGTTTAACTGGTGATGTTTTGATGTCTCCTTAGGCTGGGAAAGTGGGGGGATGTATCAGTGTCTCTATGAATCTAAAGAGGACATGTCCCCCTGTCCCTAGTGACATCTGGAATGAATGGAAATCAAAAGCCTTTATTTCCTTTTCTGTTATTATCAACACCTCTGACATTTTCCACAAGCCAAGTCCATTGTTTTATCAACACACCTTGTTAGAGGCTTTTTGGATACCTGCCCATCACACAGCATACAGAAGTAAATGCTGAATTTACAATGTTTTGGGGACTGTTATTATTGAAGAAAAGACTTGAATTGAGGGTGACAGACTGCCATTTTAGTCCACTGTAAATCTCAATAATTCAGCTGAATCAATTGTCCTAATAATTATAATAATAATAATAATAATAATAATAATAATAATAATAATAATTAATAGTTATTTATATAGTTATAAAGAAATATTTAAGGACAAAGGATAGGGCCTCTATGGGAAAAGCATTCATCAATGCCATTCTTAAAGGTGCAGCTTATCAATGTGCATGTAGCACAAAATATCTAAAATTCAATGTATGCCACATACATATTGCAAAAGATTGTTCGAACTGTATGCCAATCAGATGGAGCAACACTGTCCTAGATGCCCGGCACCTATACATGTGACTGAGCTGTCACTGACTGACTAAGACGATAAAGCGTTAGGGAATGAAGTAAATTTAGCAGTAGTGATGGTTGAAGGAACATTGAAAATGTGGACGATGAAGAACATAACACATAACATGGAAATTGGGGCCTGACCAATATGAATATATATATATATATATATATATGGGGCTGGATGATTTCAGATTGAAATCGCGATTTCAGACAACACAATCCTGTGATCGTCAAAGCTGGTTTTTTTTTGCAGCGCTCCTGACTGACCCAGGATCTGTTGTGTCACTATTTTACACATGTATGCTGTCTCTCTACCATCCTGCCAAGTTCCAATCACAAGTGGCTTGCTACTCTTGGACAGGTCATGCTAACCAATCAGTATTAAACTGCTCCTCCTGCTTTGTAACGGTACCGTGTTTAAAAATTCTTCGGCAGAACCAGAAATGGAGTCTGGGGATTTTATTTCCAAGACAAACAGCACGGCGGTCATTAAGGAGTATTTTGGGTTTGAGGCTGCAGACGTGCATCATAAATAAGTACTGTGTTCAAAAATTGTCATTCTAAAGTTGTACACAACCAAATTTTAGGGCACTTGAAAAATCATCACAGGCATTTGCATGAAGAGTACATGACGAAAAAGTCCGGAGAAAAGTCTAGTGGAAATGATTCATATGCTCAGATGTTATAGGGACTTTCAGATTCATAGTGATACTTCTTCTTGCCCCCACTCTGGCAGCATAAGATGACAAACATTGCCAGTAAAACAGCATTCATGTCATTGCAACAGCATTGGGAGCCTGGCACCTGTGTTTAGCCCAATGGTGTATTTGAAAATATCAGAATTTCCAGAATTTATATCAGAAACCCCAATAAGTTGGCTCTCCACCTCAGAAAGTCAGATTAATCACACCAACCTGACACAAAATTCATGCCATCTGCTACTGATGTAAACAGTAGCTACATGTTTTATTTTAAGTCTGTAAGCCCGAAAGCTCTGGGAGCACTAAACTTTGAGGTTATATTGATCTGAACTCCAAGTTCTGACTTCCAGTGAACACACCACAAGGCAAACTGTCACTCCCAAGGGTCCTAAAAAGGAACTGGTAGCCTGTTGATCAACGTCCGACTATTGTCTAGTATGTCCACCATGATACAGCCCAAATTACAAAAAATAACCTATTGAGTTAAATCATATAATTAGGATAATATAGGGCTGGGCGATAAAATGATAGCAATATATATCACGATAGACACGTCATCACCATGTATAAAAAATACGTTTGATATAACGGTCGATAATTTCACAGAACTTCACTGCAAGAAACTAATCTGACTTTCGCCAGCTGGATGTCGTTCCGTCTAGCTCCACATATCTGAACTCACACTCGATGGGAAGGACAACAAGGGAGCAAAAAAATGACTGAGCCAATCAGGATCGCCGGGCAGGATTTCCATAGATGTGATGTGACGTAGATGTCAGCTGTTAGTGACATCAGCGTCACGGGTTAGTTTTAATATTAGTGGTTGAAGTAGCACATCATTAAAGATGACGGACAAATGGTTTTCCAATCACATGCAAACGAAGCAAGGTTGGTTGCATGAACAAACTCGCTCATTCCCTGGTATTTACATGTGACGCTACAGCGATTTGCTGTCAGCGAACACGTGACAGTTTCAGTTCGGTTGCACCAGCTCATCACCTCGTCTCTGACTCTAAACAAATGCTGTGTGCAGTGAGAAAAGGAAATGAGTGCAGCAGAGAGCGATGAAATTGTGGACAAAAAAAAGGAAAGTTCAGCTCGCTGGTAAGTCCGTCCTGACTCACTGTGCTGTTCACACTACAGGCGTGTCTGACTGCTGCACTGCTGTCCAGTCAGCCTCCTCTCGTTAATTCCTGGTTAATAAAAGAGCCGCTCGTTGTTTTCTACATGCACAAATGATCACAGTCTACAGAGATCACTGAAACGGCTCTGAGGCTTTTAAGCAGACCACCGTAGTCTAACAGATGTTAAACATTTATGCACCTTTGTTAAGCATTTCTTTAATGTTTATTTTTGCACCTTAACTGTCAAGGATATATTTGGTAGCAGTTCTTACCTAAAATTTTTCATCCTTGCATTAGAGTTATACTTTTTAAAGTTTTAATGGTACAATGCAGTTGTCTTTCCTGCTTGTAAATGTTATTGTACACATTGTGAGAATTGCACTTCAGCATATCTCTCTGTCTCTCTCTCTCTCGCTCTCTATGTGTATGTATGTATATATATATATATATATATATATATATATATATACACACATTATATATTTATCTTCATGCTGTTGCTAGTTTCTCCACTCGGATGTGGAGGTCATTCACTGCCGCTCTCTTTGGTCTCTTGCAGTTTTTTGCAGGATTTTTCTGACCATGGGATTTCCTTTTCAGTGAGTTGATATCAAGCTCAGGACAAGGTACTTCAAGGCCTCTCATGTAGAACTAGGGCTGGGCGATATAGCGATATAAAAAATATATCAATATATTTTTTAATGTGATATGTAATTAGACCATATTGTATGTTTCGATATAGTTCAAATTTGCGCTGTGTTGCTTGCTCCAGGTAAGCAGCTGACACAGAGAGAGGAGGGGCTGGAACAGATACTCCAATTTTCAACAAACATGGAGGAAACAACAGCGTCTGCGAAGTGAGCGGAGGAGGAATTAGTCAGTAAAAGAAAAAGCAGAGGCTCGGTAATATGGAGATGGTTCAGTTTCAAGTTATCAGATGAGCAACAAAATAACGTTATATGTAGGGTGTGCCACAAAGAAGTTGCAGGCAGGGGTGGAAGCACGACCAATCTTTTTCGCCACTTAAAACAGTGGCACAAACTGCAATACAAAGAGTGTGTGAAACTGCGCACTGCAGAAGCCCCAGGTACAAGCCATCCACAACCCGCTCCAGTCCTGAAACAAAGCTCAGTGCAAGCTTCCTTTTCCCGCAGTGTGCCTTATGGAAAAAAAAAGTGATAGATGGCGTGCTATTACTAAAGCGGTGTCCTATCACATTGCTAAAGATATGGTACCTGTTGCAACCGTGGAACAAGTCGGATTCAAAAAGCTACTGAAAACTATGGACCCGAGATATGAACTTCCCAGTCGCTACTACTTTGCATGAGAAGCACTGCCACATATGTACACTGAGGTCAGACAGAGCCTTGCTGACCGGCTCGCCACCGTGACCCCTTTTGCGTTGACCAGTGATATGTGGTCGAGCAGGACGTGCGAGCCGTACATGAGCATGACAGTTCACTTCATTCAAGACTGGGAGATAAAAACAGCGTGTCTCCAAACAAGTTATATGCTCACAAACGGTGAGCATATGGCTGAGGCCCTACAGGAAGCTGGAAACTACAAGAAAAGCATCTGGTTGCTATAACAACCGACAACGGGAGCAACATCGTCAGAGCGGTTGAGCTGAACGAGTGGCTGAGAATGCAGCATTTCGGTCACAGATTACACTTGGCTATTGGTGAGTGCAGTATCAGTAAATTAAAGAAATTAATAAAACACAAAACTAAAAGTGCTAAAAGTAAAATCACTTAAAATTTACAAAAAAACTATGAAATGAGAAAATAATATTAATGTAGAATATTCCTTAAGCTTGATTTTAGAAAGCACTTGGTTGTATGAGTGTATTAAAGTGAAACCAGAGTCAACTTTCTCACATAAGCCCATTTGATGAGTAGTTTTTTTTATGATTCTGACAGGACATGGCATGAATGACAAGCGCGTCACCCTGGCCATTTCTCTGTGCAAGAAAAGTGTAAACTGTTTTTCGTACAGCTGGAAGAAAAGGAGACATCTTGCTGAAGTACAGATTCAGCTGGGTCTGCCAAGTCACCAACTCATAACCGAGTCTGCCACATGCTGGAGATCGAGGCAGCAGATGATAGAGAGAGTCCTGGAGCAGGAAAGAGCACTGGCCAAAGTCCTGTCTTGTGACAAAAAGACCAGGCACCTCGTCCCTACCTGGCAGGACTTAGAGGTCCTAGAAGCAGTCCAAAAGGTCCTGAAACCTCTCCAGGACTTTACTGATGCTTTGTCAGGTGAGGAGTATGTCACTCTATCATATGTGAAACCTGTACTACACCGTTTAACGAAAGCCTCCTGGCATGTGAAGAGGGTGATAGCGAGCTTTGCAAATCAATCAAGACCAGCATTGTTGAGTACCTCAACAGCAAGTATTCTGAACCAGCCACTACTGATCTATTGGAGATGGCTTCATATTTGGATCCACGGTTCAGGGCCACCTACATTTCTAGTGAAAAGGTTGATGCATTGAAGCACAGAGCTGTCTTGGAGGTGGAGACACTACTGGCTGATCAGAGTAGCTGTCAGCCGCCTTACCTTTGTGTGCCCACTATGCCTGAGCCTGCAGCTGGAGAAGCAGCAGTAGCACCAAAAGCTAAGAAGACACTGGCAAGCTTCTTCAAGCAGCACACAGCCACCACCACTGCACCAACCAAGAGGGGGGGCTGTTGAAAATGAACCGTCAAGTTACTTGCAGTCACCAAGTGTGACACTGATCCCCTCAAGTGGTGGAAGGATCATGCACCTTCTTTCCAGCTCTGAGCCACCTGGCAAAAAAGTATCTCTTGGTACCAGTAACCAGTTCACCCTCAGAAAGGGTTTTCAGCTGCAGTGGCAATATCGTGGCCTGCCACAGAGCATCTCTGAAGCCGGATGGCGTTGACAGACTGGTGTTTCTAGCACAAAATCTTTAAACCAAAGAGGACACACTTGTCTGTCTTCTAATGACCTCAAGACAGCACTACTGTTTATCAAAGTTAAAAAAAGGGGGGGGATGTTTATTGAGTTGATAGTCTGTTTCTTGTGCAACTGGTTGAAACTGTTCAGATATAAAATTGATTAACAAAAAGGAAAAGGTATCTCAAACATGTTTAAAAACATTTTTCTTAAACTGAGCACTTTATTTTGTTCTTTCTTTATATATAAATGCTGCCCTTATTATGGTTTGTCATATTTAGTCCTTTAGTAATGTTTGTTATTATTTTCTCATATAAATATTTTTGTTTCAGAAAAAAGATTGCCCTGTTTTATTTCATAGGCTATTTTTATTTAAGATTTTTTTTTATTATTATGTGCACTTTATGAAGCTTTGATTTAAAAAGGTATCCCTGAAATTTATACAGTATTTATGTTCACAAATAAATGATTTCATTACTACTTCTGACATGTCATATTTGGCTTTGACTTTGACTGAACATTTGTTCTCACTCTGTGATAAAAATTGGGGATATATATCGTATATCGATATTCAGCCTAAATATACCGGGATATGACTTTTGGTCCATATCGCTCAGCCCTATGTAGAACGATAATTAGCCATATTTTATTTAAGACGCTGCTGCCACAAGCACATGCCTGAAAATGAGGTTCCAGGCTCCTTCAGGCATGGATGCTTTGTTAACAGAGTTTCTACAACTGCAAGTATTTGAAGACCAGTAGAATAGGCACTGTAGTGGAATATTGCTTGAGCAAGTTTGTCAAGTATGTCAGAGTTCATACTTGGATTCTGAAGGAGTGAGCCATCATTTTCATAAGCCTGATTTCCTGCTTGAAGAAGCGTTTCGACACTATATGAAAAGGTGGCTATCACAAAGTTAGTTGGCCATGGATCTGATTGGTACTCTGGGGGCTGTGGCGAAATGAGGGTGTCTGATGAACTAACTGAAGAATTGTCATCCAGGGACGACTGATCCAGTGGCAGTGTGAGAATAACATTACGGTCTGTTTTAAGAAGTTTGATTATGTCTTTGTCCTTAACTCTTGGAGTTGAAAATAGTCCTGTGCAGCTGCCAACATTTCATCTACAGTGCGAGGGATTCAATCTGGTAGGGCTAACTTGTGAACTGGTCTCTTCGATAATAACACAGCTGAAAAGGTGCAGACATCATCACATCAAGGGCAAGCAGAACTACAAGAGAAAACAAACACGAGTCAATAAAGAGCAAATAGTAGGATAACAGCAAATATTTCTCCACAGCAGTCTATGATTACTGCATGCTTGAGACAGATAAAATATACCATAAATATTTTTTTAAAATAAACAAAACAAAAATTCATAAATAACTCCTGACAAGATGTTAGATGACAATCACAGTTTACCTAGTTTGACACAGATGCGGTGTTTCAGAGAAACCATGCCTTCCACTGCATATGTAGCCAATGGGTGTGTCAGTGAGTTGTGATTGGTCCAATACTTTGACTATACTTGTATACTCCAACTTGAAACCTAAAATGCTCATGGTACCATGGACTTTGCAATTTCACTACAAACACTAAGCTGTCACGAACAACAATGATTTGTAGTATTTCAGCAAAGTCGGGCAACCCACCAGTGGAACCATATTCCAACATCATGCCAACACCATAACTGGTTCCCTTAAATTCTGCTTTGTTTTTCAAATGAACAACTGTTTTTCAGGATATCTCTGGAACAGACATTCTTTTATGTTCTCATTTACAACCTCTAATGGAAGTCTTGTCATCTTTGATACAGAGACAGCAGGTTTTTGGCCATACCATACCATACCATGGAGATGGTATGCAATCATGCACTGGTGTTTTTTTGCCATAGACTTCAAAATGTTACGGAAGCTGCTTGTCTGTCTCACTGTCTTCTTACAGAAGCGGTGCTTTGCTTCAAACCTCATTATCCATAAGGACACGAGAGGGGACAAATGCCTTAATGAGCTGTGGCTAATGCTCTACAAAATATTGTTTGGAATCAATTTCCCCTGTGGAAAAACACTGCTAAATCTCTGTCTATGCTCAGCAATCAGACTATCTAGATGACCAATGCTTTCATCTGTGTGGGTAGGTGACATAACCAGCTCAACAACATCTTTTAGTGTCATTAACAACTGCCATGCCTGTTCCTCGTCCTGTATTTTGGAGTCAATCATAAGTGGAAGCAGCCTCAATAGGCACCAATTTTCATATGCGTTACCTCTGATGGTTTTACAGAGGGCAAAGTTTGGTGGTATACCTTGAGGACAATTTGTTCTGTCTTTCTACTTATTTGGGAATTATTGAGTCTTATTTATTTATTTATGTGAGAATTATTGAGATTGATGAGTCTGTTGAGCTCTTCAAGAGAGAGATATTTTTTCTTTATCAAGATATCTAAACACAATGCCAATTCTACAGGTACAATACTCTCAGTAATTCATGTTGTACATCAGATGGGCAACCTGTTGTTACATGAAAATTATTTAAGCTTTTAGTAATTGCACAATCCCTTTTAACTCCGTGGCTATGGCTGTTACTGGCCAATGCTGCTCCAACGTCCAACTGGTGTTATCTTTTTGTTCTACCAGGGAACGCTCCTGTTCTGACTTCAATTTCTTAAAATGTGGACCTCTCTTCCACACAAAATCTGCAGATGAATGAACCACTGAAACTTTCAACAACCCATCCCCCCCAACTGAATGGGCACCAAGGTTATCAGCAGACATAGAAAATACAGAGTCCTTAATAATGTTTCCTGAACAAGGCACAAAAAGACCATCCTCTTCAAATCTTTTCAAATCACATAATAATGGTTCTGGCATCTGAGTATAGCCAATTTCTTAACATCATCTGCCTTGCACAAAACAGACAAGTGAGTTGATGTTAACGCAGCCCTTAATACAGACGGAATATAAGCCAACACCTAGTAAACACCTGTTACCTTGTGCTTCTTACGAGAGGTTCCTAAAGGTACAGATTTCAAAGTCATCAGAGTAGAGTAGAAGTGGAAGTCTTAAATCTTCTCCACATAGAAATTTGTTTTCCTTGAAATGGGAACCATCACAAAAACTAGTATATGGACAAGAAGAACCACAATGTCGTGAACTTTTCAACACCTTTTCCTGAATGTGACTATTTTTCAGAATTTGTGACAAGGATTGCAAAATTGGTACATACCAAAACACACATTGGTACACCACCAAAACAATATGTTTTGGTGGTGAAAGTCAGTTTTTATGGCCAAATTATACCTTAGCCCAAGGTCAATTAAGTCCTGACGACTGTATACAAAAGTAGCCTTGCGGAAATCAATGAATAACAACAAAAGACATACAAAGAAAAAGCACCGAACTGGAGAGCCAAAAGCCGCTGCACCCATGCTCGCCACCATCTTGATGACAAAAATTCATCAAAGTAAGTCATTAAAAGTCAAAAGTCATTAAAGTACTTGTTTCTCTGGTACGCTGTGCCACGAGGAACTTCTTTTAAAGCTGCACTAAGAGGATTTAACTTGCAAATGCTATTTACCAAATCTGTGACCACCAATTCTTCAACAGTGCAGTTATGGTTCTCTAATGTGTGATGGACAATGTTTTTGATAACAGGTGCAGATGCTGATCAAGTAATAAACTGAAGCTCCTCAATCCCATCTATACATCTCCAAGGTACATTGAAAATGCAGTCTAATTTCAGTAATAAGGAACCAAGCTGATAAACTACACTGCCTGGCCAAAAAAAAGTCACCACCAAAAAAAAAGGTCATACACTCTAATATTTCGTTGGACTGCCTTTAGCTTTGATTACGGCACGCATTGTCTGTGGCATTGTTTTCGATAATCCCCCCTCCACCGAACTTTACACTTGCACAACGCAGTCCGACAAGTATCGTTTTCCTGGCAACCGCCAAACCCAGAGTCGTCCATCAAATTGCCAGATGTAGAAGTGTGATTTGTCACTCCAGAGAACACGTCTCCACTGCTCTAGAGTCCAGTGGCGGCGTGCTTTACACCACTGCATCCGACGCTTTGCATTTCACTTGGTGACTTGGATGCTAGGGCTGGGTTAAAAAAAATTGATTCAATCGATTTTAATCAATCTCTATTCAAATAGTTGATAATCGATTCATAAAATCCAACGATCAATCTTTTAACTTGCATGTTTTTTTCTTCATTGGACGTGCGGCGAAGCAGCCTGAAGTATAAACCCACCTGCCAGTCTCACGTGAGGGTATCAGTCGCCATACATAGGTCGAGTCTAACAAAAGAAGAAGAAGGCCTGTGTGATCAGCGTTAAGTGCTGTTTCCACCGCTTTCCAAGGAACAAGATTTTGTGAGATGTCATTACCAGCAGTCAAACAAACATGGCGAAAGCGAGTCCACCTCTCCAGGCACTGCCGACGAGTTTACAAGCTGATGTTTGGATGCATGACGAGTTGGACAAAAAACAAGTAGTATGCAAAATATGCAACGGAAAGATAAAAACAGTGGCAATACGATGAATCTCTGCAACCAATTGAAGAGACATCAGCCGGAAACACAGGCGGCAGACTGGATTGGGCTCTTATGGCAAAGAACACCATGCAAAATGTCCATGGCTACTGCCCACATCAGTTTGGACATAATCCCAACCTGCCCTCTGTGTTAACTGATAACCTCCAGCTTTAGAGGGCACCACAAAAAGTGAATGGGTGGCAAAACACATCTCTGCTTTGCATCAAGAAAGGCCCTGCGAAAACAACTACATCTCACAAATGAAAAATATGGAATGGGTGACAAAGTGTTTTACAAGCAAGTGGATTATCATGAGTGGAATGGACCAGGAGTTATCTTTGGCCAGGACGGTGCAATGGTGTTTGTCAGACAGGGCTGTGACGGTATGGATTTTTTATTACCGCGGTGATAAAGCACCCAATCAATGCAGTATGGCGGTTTACCGTGGTATCCCCCCCCAAATCACGGCAACTCCACCACCCCCGCTGCAATACCGCAACTCTCCGTGCTCACTGAGATCACAGCCACTCTGCCACCCCTGCTGCAATTCCGCTACTCTCTGTGATCAACGCAACTCCGCCACCCCCGGTGCAATCCTGCTACTCTCCGTGATCACAGCAACTCCGCCACCCCTGCTGCAATCCCGCTACCTCCACCATCCCTGCTACTCTCCATGATCACCGCAGCTCCGCCACCGCTGCTGCAATCCCACTACTCTCCGTGATCACTGCAACTCTGCCACCCCCGCTGCAATCCCGCTACTCTCCGTGATCACAGCAACTCCGCCACCTCCGCTGCAATCCCGCTACCAGAGACACCCCCCCCCCCCCAATTGATGGACTTGCGCTGCCAGGCTGCAGTATGAAAAGTTTTGTTTCTCTGTCAGCTTTAAAAACAGGACGTTACTAAATATTATATTTATATTCCATATTTGATATACCATATCAAACACAATATACAGTCCTGTAGCTTTCAACAGCAAACATGTAGGGATAATTTTTTTTATTATTTTAATATATTGCAGTGATGACGGTAATGAGCTCAACACCGTGGTAGGCATCACACGACCGTGGTATTGCGGTGATGCGGTTATCATCCCAGCCCTAGTCAGACATGGAGGTACCTGCATTAAGGTACATTATCTCAGGCTGCAAAAAGTAAACGCAGAAATCAAGGATCAAGATGTCACAAAGGATGATACAGAAAATGAGCAAGGACAGGAACTGATGTTTATTTAAGAACAGGACGAGGTATTTTACACATAGCTCAAGTCTTAGGATGGGCAGGCAAAGCTACAGGTAGATACAGAGTAAACAGAATACAGGAAATAATGCTGAGAGCAGGAGGAAAAATGTTTAAAGTTGATCCAGCTGTTTTCTATTGGATGGATCAGGATTGCACTGTCACAGAGGTACTTGCTGAATCGAAGACTTCATCTGGAAGTTACCAGCATCAAAGAACTTATTCAAAACAAGAAGGTGGAGCAAGTCATGTGGTACAACACAAAAGAACAACTTGCGGACTGCTTTACCAAAAAGTGGGCATCAGCTCTCCAGTTACTGAAGGCACTTACTGAAGGACAATGGAAACTTGATTAGAAGTTTTTGTTCTGAGTCTCGGGGTTGAAAATAAAAGGCAAATTCAGTGCAATTTTTTTTTTTGAGGACAGTGAGTTTGTTGACATGTTTTATATAAGTACTGGTTGTACTGTTCAAGTAAAATTACATGTACTGCAACTGTGTATGAGCATTTACATTGAGAGAATGGGATTTTATTGTGAAACAGGAGCTTTTATGGTGGAAGGAACCGGATGTGTTGTTGTTGTGCTGGCGGGGTGAAAAGCGGCAGTACGGTGTACATTTTATTACATACTCAGGGATCAGGTTTCAGCATCAGCCCTTAGATGAAAAGGCATAAGGTCTCAGGAAAACCTCTGTCAGAGCACTTAACAGCCTCAGAAAAAAGACATTTCAACAACACTTTAAGAAACGCACTCCTGGATGAGATGATGGCAGTGCCTGAGGAGGGACGCGGTGCTGGAGATGGAGATGGAGCTGCCGGGCGAACCTCAGCAGCTGGAGCTGGAGAAGGAACAAGTACACAGTCTCTTCCTCCTCCTCCTCCCCCTCCAAAAAAGATGAAACTTGCTGACTTGCTCGGACAAAGTAAAGAACATAGCTCCATTCCGGTCCCGAACAGAATCCGTGCTGACACTGAACTGAACAGGTACTTGGAGGAGGAAGCCCTCGACTCTCATTCGGACCCGCTTGCCTGGTGGAGGGACAATCAGGCTTGATTCCCTCTTCTTGCAAAGGTCGCCAGGAAATACATGAGTGTATGCGCTACGAGTACTCAGCGCGTGTATTCAGCGCGGCCGGCAATATTGTCGCTCCATTGAGAGCCTCACTTAAGCCGGAGAAAGTGAACATGTTGGTTTTCTTGTCAAGGAATAAAGACAATTAAAGACTGAAAAACAAACAAGGATGCCGATTTAATTTAGCGGCTTTACCGACAGTGCCTCAGTAGCCTGTTTTTTTTGTTGCGTCTGTATTTTAATTAATATAGACTAACTGTATTTTATATTACTGTGTGCATTTTTCTATTTAATATATCTATATTTGTGTTTAATATATCTTTATTTTCTATTACTCTGTGAGTATTTTGCTATTTAATATATCAGCATTGTTATTTAATATAACTGTTTTGTATAACTATGTGTGCATTTTTCTATTTAATATATGTGCATTGTTATTTAATGCATATATTTTCAGTTAAGGTGTGTCTATTTTTAAGTAATTATCTGTATTCGAATTTAATATAGCTGTTTTTCGATTGCTATAAGTCTATTTAACGTTATATTTTTTAAAAAAATAAAGACTTATTTTTTGTGTTTTGAAACGTTAGTCATCTGTGTCTTGCGGCGGGGGGGGGGTGGTACTGCGGTTAAACGCAATACCGCAATGATTGGGCGCCTCATCACCACGGTAATGAAAAATCCATACCATCACAGCCCTAATTCAAAGTGTATTTCCCCAAACTCAGCCCTGGTCCTGAATTCAGTTAAAAATCACTGTATTGAGATCTGCTGAGAACAGGCTGTTTCTGTGTCTGTACTTTTAAATTTTCCTGAGCTGTGTCTGACCACGCCCCCTCTCTGGAGAGGAAGTGACTCTCTCTATCCCCTTACCGTGCGCTTCCCTTTACTTCTAGATGCATACTAGCACTGTCAAAAGAGGCTACCGTTAACAGAGTCACCCAAATTACAAATAAGTGTATAACATTAGCTTCAAATGAGCCTTGTGCTCACAGAGCTTATGTTGAATGTCTCCTGATATCAATTACTAAAGGACACAAATGTTAGCAAAGCAGTCCTCCGGAGCGCTACAGGCATAGAAACTGTAAGTTAATCCATTTTGTGGTGCTCTACTGTGTAGCTGTACCTCGCGTGACGGCCTGTAAACATGTCCCAGAGGGTAGCTGCAGTGCTAGCGTTACAGGGATATGTTTACAGGCCTTCACGCCAGGTAGAGCTACACAGTAAAGCAACACAAAATGGAATAACTTACAGCTCCACTTTTGTAGCTGTGTCCCAGACAGTTGCTGCAGATCCGTGCTTCATCTTCAGCTGGTTAGTGAAGCCTGCTTTGTGAGATGATGAGCGCACACATGCTAAACTTTGGGAAGCTCTCTTACTACATTTCCAGCTAAAATAAATTGATCCACTGGGTCTTCAGAGGACGAATAGAGTAAAAATAGCTTTCTGTACTTAGTGAAGCAGCCAACACACAGAGCAGCTGCCATGCTTTGCTTCAAACTTTGTCAGTTTTGTTTGCGAAAGTTAGCGAAGAAAAACAATGGCGGCCGCTCTGTAACTTTAGAGGAGGCTTGTCTATCCGGGGTGAGGAGGCTGGCTCAAAGGCAGTGTCCTCTACTGGAGGAAGGGGCATTTCGCCATTCTATGTTAGTAGGCGAAAATTGTTCAACTCGCCTTTCAACACACATTGGCAAAGAACAGGATCAAGCAGGGGAGGGAAGTGACAGACTTTTTCACTCCTGGGGCCTCATTCACAGCCTATGGGCACACATACTACTGTTATACTACCTTTATAAAGTGAATTTTGCATAATAGGTGATCTTTAATAAATGATGCATTTTTAAATTTTTATTTGGAATGCTATGCTTCAGAGTACTTGCCTGAAATTTAGAAGAGTCACAATCCTCTGAAGGAGCTTACATACCCTAAAGTCGAAAACAATCTGGCTGAGAAGTTAGGTGTACCGATCTCATTGGCAGAAGTGCAAGGGACAATTGGACAGCTACAAAGTGGCAAATCCCCCAGCCCAGATGAGTTAGTAGTAGAATTTTACAAAGCATTTTCAAACCTAATAGCCTTTTATTTTCAATAAGTCTTTTACTAATGGCAGATTGGCCCCAACTCTATCTGAAGCTAACATTTCACTTTTATTAAAAAAGTACAAGGATTCCAAAGATGTAGTAACTATAGGCCCATCGCGCTTTTAAATGTGGACCAAAAAATTTTTCGCCACACGTCTACAGCAAACCCTGCTTTGATATCTGCAGATCAGACTAGGTTCATGGCTGGAAGAAATCTTTTAACACCAGACAATTTCTCAACATTATTGGCTCCCCCAACCCTGCCATACCTGAGGTTGTAATTTCCTTCGATGCTGAGAAAGTGTTTCACAGGGTTGAGTGGGAGTATCTGTACTACGTCCTGTCAAAATTTGGTTTCAGCTCTGACTTCATTGCATGGATCAGACTGCTTTATGTCTCCCCGACTGCCCATATCCTTACAAATGGTGTGAGGTCACCCCCCCTTTGTCCTTCACCGGGGCACCAGAGAGGGATGCCCCCTCTCCCTCTGTTCTGTTAATCTGGCTATTGAGCCGTTGGCCATCTGGCTTCGGAGTGAAGGGAGATTCAAGGGTATCACCAGAAATGCTATCACTCACAATCTGTCCCTGTACATGGATGATTTATTGCTGTATGCTTCAAACCCTGCCTCATCTATCCCTGTTATTACACTATATTGCCAAAAGTATTCGCTCACCCATCCAAATAATCAGAATCAGGTGTTCCAATCACTTCCATGGCCACAGGTATATAAAATCAAGTACCTAGGCATGCAGACTGCTTTTACAACCATTTGTGAAAGAATGGGTTGCTCTCAGGAGCTCAGTGAATTCCAGCGTGGAACTCTGATAGGATGCCACCTGTGCAACAAATCCAGTTGTGAAATTTCCTCGTTCCTAAATATTCCACAGTCAACTGTCAGCTGTACAGCTGACAGTTGACCGTGAACGTGGACGTGGAAGTGTTTGGGGACGACAGCAACTCAGCCACAAAGTGGTAGGCCAAGTAAACGGAACGGGGTCAGCGGATCCTGAGGCGCATAGTGAGAAGAGGTCGCCAACTTTCTGCAGAGTCAATCGCGACAGACCTCCAAACTTCATGTGGCCTTGAGATTAGCTCAAGAACATTGTGCAGAGAGCTTCATGGAATGGGTTTCCAATGCCGAGCAGCTGCATCCAAGCCATACATCACCAAGTGCAATGCAAAGCGTCGGATGCAGTGGTGTAAAGCACACCGCCACTGGACTCCAGAGCAGTAGAGACACGTTCTCTGGAGTGACAAATCGCGCTTCTGCATGTGGCAATCTGATGGACAAGTCTGGGTTTGGCGGTTGCCAGGAAAATACTTGTCGGACTGCATTGTGCCAAGTGTAAAGTTTGGTGGAGGGGGGATTATGGTGTGGGAACCCAGCTCCTGTGTTTTTCAGGAGCTGGGCTTGGCCCCTTACTTCCAGTTAAAGGAACTCTGAATGCCTCAGCATACCAAGACATTTAGGACTATTCCATGCTCCCAACTTTGTGGGAACAGTTCGGAGCTGGCCCCTTCCTCTTCCAACATGACTGTGCACCAGTGCACAAAGCAAGGTCCACAAAGACGTGGATGACAGAGTCTGGTGTGGATGAACTTGACTGGCCTGCACCTGAACCCGATAGAACACCTTTGGGATGAATTAGAGCAGAGAACGAGAGCCAGGCCTTCTCGTCCAACATCAATGTGTGACCTCACAAATACGCTTCTGGAAGAATGGTAAAAAATTCCCATAAACACACTCCTAAACCTTGTGAACAGCCTTCCCATAAGAGTTGAAGCTGTTATAGCTGCAAAGGGTGGACCGACATCATATTGAACCCTATGGATTAGGAATGGGATGTCACTTAAGTTCATATGCCAGGTCAAGGCACGTGAGCGAAGACTTTTTTGTAGTGTATAATACATTTTAATTGAATTGGTTATAAATTAAATTTTAATAAAAGTGAACCAATCAATCACCTGTCCAGGATGATACCTCCAACTTCTTTACTTAGAACGGTTTCAGAGCGGTTCAGATATCTCTGCGTATTCATCACTTCTTCTTTTGAGGACCTTTTTAACAGGAATTTTCGCCCTCGTATTGACAAGTGTAAGCTCAACATGACTCGCATATCTTTGCTCCCTCTTTCCTTAACCGGCAGTTAACCTGGTAATGATGGTGACTCTCCCTAAGTTCCTCTACTTGTTCCAACATATTTCAATTTTTTTGAGAAGATCCTTTATTTGACAGTTAGACCAAACATCTGCATGTCTGTGGTCAAATAAGCCTCCTCACATCAAACGAGCTGTTTTACAGCTCCCTAAGAAGTTGGGTGGACTTGCAATACCTAACCTGATCCAGTATTATTGGGCATAGAACATTAATAAGCTCTGTTATTGGCTTGACAGCGAAGTTGCAACAGGCCCCTCATGGGCTCAAATAGAACTGCGGTCTTCAAGGTTTTCTTTACAGTCCCTCCTTACTGTGTGGCTGCCTCTTAAGACTCATAACATTTCACAGAAATCTGTAATTGCAATTTCGTAAATATTTTGGTTTGAATGGCCCCTCAACTTTAGCTCAGATTGTCAAAACCCATCTATTTTCCCCTTCTTTGTCAGACCCGACGTTCAGAATTTGGCAAAGCAAGGGCCTGCTGCATGTCAAAGATCTCGACAAAGACAACATTTTTACTGACTTTACAGAGCTGACAGCTAGACTTGAAATACCTGGATCTCACGTTTTCTCCAAGCCAGGCACTTTGTCCAAACCACCTACCCTCACTTCCCTAACCTCCCACCCGTGTCTTTGATTGACTCAGAGACGCTCCATCTCTGTAATTTACAACTCAATTGACTCTTTTAACCCTAACCAAATGACTCACCTGAAACAGACCTGGGAACAAGAGATAGGAGTACCAATATCAGACAAGAGGTGGGACCAAATTCTCAAGCTAGTTCACTAATCCTCGAAATGTGCAAGACACAGCCTACTACAATGCAAGGTTCTCTTCAGAATGCACTATACAAACACTGGATTGGTAGAAATTTACCCAGGCACCATTGACAGTTGCAGTAGGTGTAAGCACCTGCTAATCACACGCACATGTTTTGGTCCTGTCCAAATCGCACCAGCTTCTGGCGCCAAATCTTCAACACTTTTGCCACAGTGTTTCATATGGACCTTAGTCTGGATCCTTGCTCTGCAATATTTCAGTCCCCTCCACTCACAACTCGTAGTCTTCCTCTGACCAAGTGTCATGTGCTGGCCTTTTCGACTCTATTGGCCAGAAGACTTATT
Organism: Synanceia verrucosa; assembly: GCA_029721515.1. Lineage (NCBI taxonomy): Eukaryota > Metazoa > Chordata > Actinopteri > Perciformes > Synanceiidae > Synanceia > Synanceia verrucosa. Next base: position 19,334,937 of record CM056556.1, on the reverse strand, counting down.
TTGCTTAAATGGAAGAATGTTCTTCTCCCTTCACACAAACAAAGGAGGTCTTAACTAAAATTAAACTAGAGAAGATTAGATTTTCACTCATGAGTTCTGCTTCTGTTTTCAATGAAACCTGCCTGCCCTTCATAGAATATGTAAATAAAACTATAGCTACCCCCCTCCCCTTTATATTTACATTTCTTTTTTTTTCCTTCATAGAGCAGCGGGTGGGATGGGATAACGTATTGGTTAATTGGGCTTGTTAATATGTTAGTAGAATTGTTGACTCAGTTTGAGTCCACTTTCTTTTTCACCACACGTGAGATTCCGTACTGCATCTTTATTCATCTGTGCATTGTGTGGATAAAAGAAATTTCCAATAAAAAGATTAAAAAAAACAGTGTGTTGAGAAAGAGAGGCTGTATGCATCTCCATTTACTTGAGATTGAAATGCAAAAATGTCACCATATTTACCTCTGGTTTAAGTTGTGATCTAAGAGGGAAAACAATGTACCTGCTGGCACTGAATATGCTCTCTGATGGAACACTGGTTGCTGGGATACACAAAAGTTTTTTTTGCCAGCCTGGCAAGATGAGGCTTTGTAAAGAAAAGAAAATATTAAAAAATACCCATGTCATTATTGTTATGAATCATTATTATCATTAGGCTGCCATTCATATCACTATACATAGAAGTTTGCTTATACTTGTTTTTGTTGCTTAACAAAACTGTCTAACTCAGGTTAAGAAAGTGTCCTGATTAGCTTAACACATTTAGCTGATCCAGCTGCTAGCTAGTATTTGGTTATTGATTCCAACGTCCACTTAATTATATACACACGTAGTGACTGTCAAATAAAATGCTTAAAACAAACGAAATGTATGGCACTGTTGTACCTTCAACTAGTGCTCAATAATGCCGTGTCTTCATTTCACTTTTTAACCCTCTCACCATGAATGAAAGTTTAGCTGTTTAGCTTAGAATATTAGCTGGTAGTAAGCAGCTAGATGCATTTTTAATATGCTGGTGGTGGGCGTTGTGGCTGCACTATTATGTTAACATTATTGACAGACGAATAGACAGACAATGTTTCATTCTCCCTCAACCCGAAGTCCCCACATCACGCATTTCAGCTAAAACGTTGCCTTGCATTGGCTATAGAGTTGTGGGTGATGGTCACGCAGATGAGACATGAGGCTTGAAGTATTGCTTCCTTTAGCAGACACTTTTTTTCCTGTACGGTCTGCAAACAAGATAACTGTCCTCTATCAGCTGTCCCTCGGCATTCTTAAAATACTCAAAAAATGCCCATACTTCAGACTTAGTCCTCTTTGAAGGTTGATAGATGTCCTGAGCATTGTTGTCTCTTCATTAGGCCTTGATTCCAGCTTCGAGAAAGTGTAAACATTAGGTTGTAGGCTACAGCAGACTCAGATGAGACACTGGAAAGGCTCACAGTGCCTACACCACAGGCGCGGTAATCCACCAAGATAATGTTTTATTTTGAAAACAGTTATTATTATAGTCAACATTTTTATCAGGGTTTACCACTACACCGGAAACCGTGACATCCCTAATGACAGGATTGACTAGATTGACAAGAAAGCCTATGATTCAATGCCACACACGGATACTGGAATGTCTGGAACTGTACAAGGTCAATAGGACACTTCATCAAGAACACCATGGGAATGTGGAAGACGCCAACTCAAAGCCAATTGCCCAAGTCAGCATCAAATGTGGCATATACCACTGCTGTTCTGCATAGGTCTGAACACCCTCAGTCAGATCGTCACAAAGAGTGCATTTGGATACCGATTCCGAAGTAGGGCAATAATCAGCCACTTGCTCTACATGGATGACAGCAAGCTCTATGCCAGGAATGAGTGAGAAATTGACTCACTGATCCACACCACCAGGATCTACAGTGACAAAACAGAGATGTCATTTGGATTGGACAAGTGTGGCCGGATGGTATAGAGGAGAGGCAAGATAATCAGAACTGAAGGGGTTGACTTACCAGAGGGCAGGATAAGAGACATCCAAGACAGCTATCAAGACAGCTACAAGCCACAGATATCAAGACAAAGAAGCTCCTCGCCATCCATGGAGGGTTTCACCCCAAGTCCAGTACCCTGAGGCTGTACACTAAACGGAATGAGGGAGGCCGAGGACTAGTGAACGTCAGAGCCACTGTCCTTGATGAAACATCGAAAATCCAAGAATACATCAGGAAAGTGGCCCCAAAGGATGAACTGCTCAGTGAAAGCCTCAGGCAGCAGAAACCTGAAGAGTGTGAGGAGGGTGAGGAGCAGACAACATGGAGGGACAAGCCCCTACATGGCATGTGCCACCGTCAGATAGAGGAAGTGGCTGATATCAAGAAGACCTACCAATGGCTGGAAGATGCTGGGCTGACAGACAGAACCGAGGCAATGATCATGGCAGCACAAGAACAGGCCCTGAGCATGAGAGCCATAGAAGCCAGGATCTACAACAGTAGATCAGACCCAAGGTGCAGGCTGTGTAAGGAGGTCCCTGAGACAGCCTAGCACATAGTCTGCACTGTTAACTTTTTCAGCACATAGCACTAGTGTTACAGAGGCTGACATTTTTTTAGCACAGGGCCAGAGAGTTTTAGCACACCCTAAAAATGCCCGTCACCTGTACAGAGGACAATTAATACAGCTCTCACTTACTGTATGCCCTATTCGTACGGGATTAGGGGGACGTCTGGTAATTTGCAAATTACCGCCCCACCTCTGTTACTTACAGTGCATTCGCACGGGATAAGCAAAGTCCGTGAATTACTCTGTTTTACTGACATTATGACCGGTGTTGTGATGTTTTTAGAGGACCAGTCACAGCCCTTGACGTCTCCGTGAACGCCGTGAAAAGCACCCTCTTGCAATTCGCCTTAATATCGCAGAATAACGCAGGGGCAAAATACTATTTTACGATGTAATTATTTGTGAAGGAGATAGAAGAGAAGAAAATCGGTTCCTTACAATTTTTAAAGCTCCTCTAAAGTGTGCAAACAACAGATGTTCTTCTCAACACAAAATCAGATAATAGTGAACGCAAACCAACACCTTTCTGTATGTTTCTGTGGAAATATACCCCAGCCAAAATTGCTAAATGTATAAAATTAATTCTTTGAGCAATTTGAATGTATTTGACTTGCGTTTCATAAGGCTGGAGGGCAAGGGGGTGCATTTCACGGCAGTATTACGCAGTTGGTGAAGGATATTCTGCACTTATAATTAAGTGAAGCGAAATGCAGAATCGCAGGGGACTAGTATTATCACCGGACGTCTGTGTTTGGCGAAATATTAATTTGCGGCAGAATTTTTACTTCTCAAATTACAGACATGGCACATTCGCATGGGATTAAGATCTCAGGCATCCTCCGCAATAATTACCAATCACCAAATATCCATAGGTAATACTAATCCCATGCGAATAGGGTTTAAGAGAAGAACGGTAGATAGTGACAACAGAGCTTTCAACCTGGAGAGGACAGATTTGTTTATGTTAATTCTTCCCCCTGGGAGCGCAAAACCACTGGGTCTGATATGCTCAGAGACCGTGGCGCTCATCAAAAGTGGCAACGTGAAATGCCACTATGAGACAAAACACAAAGATTATGACAAAACTTACCCACTGAGGTCACAAAAAATGAGCAATCTTATAGCCAAACACAGACGTCCAGTGACAATACTAGTCCCTTGCGAATCTGCATCTCGGTGTTTGTAATTGTAATTCCGTGCCTTTTCTATCTCTTTCGGCTTGAATAATGGACGCTGCGGTAGACATTTTGATACATTTGATACATTCAACTTGCTCAAAAATTTAATACGTTGATTTATTTTCTCTCTTTTAGAGGAGCTTTATCTCCCTCACAAATAATTAAATCGTAAAATAGTATTTTCCCCTGCTTTTGTCTGTGATATTAAGGCGAAATGCATTTCACGGCAGGGGTGCTTCAGCTGCACAGAAGAGTCGGAAAGCCTCTCCATTCTCGCATTAAATATTTTTTAAGTGTCCGTCACTCCGTCAAGGGAAAGCGGAGGCGGCAAGGGCTGTGATTGGTCCTCTAAAAACATCACAACACCGGTCGTGATTATCCCGTGCAAATGCGCTGCAAGAAACACAAAGGGCTGTAATTTGCAAATTACCAGACGTCCCCAGGTAATACTAATCCCATGCGAATACGGCATTAGAGCTCAGTAATTTAGATTTTCTCAAGTTATGAACTTTATTTTATTATTTGTTGTTATTATTTGTAGTTGTTATTTATTTATTCAGTTGATCAAAATATGATTTTAGTTATTTTCTCTTTACTTCAAACTGCAGCTCTATACAAGACTGATATTGCTATGTTAAGTGTTGTCTTAGTTTACTTTAGTGTTACTTGACAATAAATATTGTGAAATCATACTGAATTTATTTGAATTGACAGTGAATTATTGATTACATGCAGAGTCTATATCAATATATACAGTCATGGAAAAAATTATTAGACCACCCTTGTTTTCTTCAATTTCTTGTTAATTTTAATGCCTGGCTCAACTAAAGGTACATTTGTTTGGACAATTATATTGCTAACAACAAAAATAGCTCATGAGAGTTTAATTTAAGAACTAAGGATTATTCATTTTCCATGGTTTTCTTGATAATAACCAAAATTACTTAAATTCTTACATCAATAGCTATGGCATTGTACCGCCAAAAACACTACTTTTAAGCATTCCATGTTTTCTTTTCTGTTTGCTTTAAACACATGATACACACAAGAGTTAATACTTGATTGCATAACCATTGTTTTTGATGACTGCAGCCATGCGTCTTGGCATGCTCTCCACCAGCTTCTGACATTGTTCTGCTGTCACAGCAGCCCATTCCTGTTGGACAAATTCAAACAAATTTTCTTTGTTTTTGGGCTTGTGGTTCTCCATTTTGAGTTTGATGATTTTCCACAGGTTTTCAATTGGATTAAGATCTGGTGATTGAGCAGGCCAAGGCATGGTGCGAATGTTGTGGTTCTCCATTCAGGCTTTAACTGACCTTGCCGTGTGGCAAGGGGCATTGTCTTGTTGGAAAATCCAGTCATTCGAGGCAGGAAAGAGTTTTCCAGCTGATGGAAGAAGACTGTTTTCAAGGGTAGTCCTGTACTTGACCTGGTTCATTCGGCCTTCACACAATTGCATTTGCCCTGTTCCACTCAGACTGAAACAACCCCAGATCATGACTGATCCACCCCCATGTTTTACTGTAGGGGCAAGACAGTCTGGGTTGTAAGCTTCTCCAGGCTTCCTCCTAACCAGTAAGTTGGCTGGAATGGGCATCAATTCAAAATTGGATTCATCACTGAAGAGAACCTTAGCCCAATCATCAACAGTCCAATCCTTGTGGTCTCGAGCAAAGAGTAACCGGGCCTTCCTCTGCCTTTCATTGATGAAGGGCTTCTTGCGTGCTCTGTGTGACTTCAAACCAGCTTCAACAAGTCGGTTTCGAACTGTCCTTGCCGAGCAAGTCACATTTCTCGACAGTGCCCACTCATTTTTAAGGTCCCTGGAGGTCTGACGACGATTCCTGACACAGGAACGGATGAGTGCACGGTCATCTCGTGGGGTAGAAAGACGTTTCCTGCCACGGCCAGGTAGCAATTTGGTAGTGCCATGTTCAGCTTGTTTTTTTTTGTTGGAATGAACGGCTGTCTTGGAGATCTTCAGTTTTTTCGCTACCTGTCTCTCACTCATGCCAATTTCCAACAGTGCCAAGATGGCTGCCTTTGTTGCTTCACATAATTCTTTTGTTTTAGGCATTATGTGAGAGCTGACAACTTCTGAGTTGTGCTACGGCTTGAATGTAAGCAGGAAACCACTCTAGGCCTTTGCATGTGCAGTGCTGCTTGTGACATGAAATGGCCTCTTATATACCCTGGGAATCATTTAAGCTTAAGAATGTCAAATAGGACATAAAGTATTATGTGACCAGCTGCATTTTTTGTTGTGTTCATTGTATTATACGTTTAGTGGTACCAGATATTAGAATGAACAAGAAATTGAAGAAAACAAGGGTGGTCTAATAATTTTTTCCATGACTGTATATCACACTAACTCAAGTTAAACATTATTATTAGTTGACTACCCTGCTCTATAATTTTGTTGCATAATGGTTTAATGACAATAAACAACATTCTATCCTTCTAGTTTGAACAATAAGACTTGAAAACAACTTTTTGGACCACTTTTGATAGATACTGGCTACTGCAGACCAGGAACACACACTAGCTACGGTTTTGATGCTCTGACCCAGTAGTCTAGCCTTTGCAGACTCTGTTCATTCTTATGCTTGCCATTTTTCCTATTTCTAACACATGAACATTGAGGGCAAAATGGTAATTTGTTTTCTTTTATATGCCAGGTGCCATAGTGAAGAGATAATTAGTGTTATTCACTTAACTTGGCCCATTTTTACAGTTTCTAAGACATCAATGTTGAGGACAAAATAGTCATTTGTTGTCATGTATGTGCCAGATGCCATAGTGAAGAGATAATTTATGTTATTCATGTAACTCCTCTGAGGACTAATGTCACTGTATATATAATGCTAACATGGTCTTGATATTAACATTTAATGTTGCTGTGTGTGAAATACAGGCTCAGAACAAAATGAAATATTGAAGTTTTCAACCCTGTAGCTGGGAATATGCAGAAGCAGTAGCATTTCAAAGTGGACCAAGTTTAGGAGGATTTTTCTGTTGAGTTACATTGTAAAAAAAATTAAAAAAAAAGAAAAAAAAAATATAGTTGAAAGTGTTTGAAATATGAAGTTCTAACATTAATGCCCTTGAAGACCTAATAATTTATAGTTAAGTTGAGAAGTATGCAGGTGGAGTTAAAAGGCAAAAAAACCCACAGGAGAAATAGAGGAAGTTGAATAAACCTTAGAATAAAAAAAGAAAGTAAAAAAAGTATATGAAGAGAAACATCAGACACAGCTTTAAAATCTACTGCCTTCACTGCAGCTTAGACTTTCACTCCTCCATCTTCCAATTTATCTTTCTGTCTTCAGCTCTCTCTGGCTATTTCCTGCTTTGAATCAAAGGCACAATTACTAAGTTGTCCCTACACTGCTTGATGAACATCACATATTAGGCAGCTGTTAGTTGTTGATCAGCATTTGCATATGCTGACAAGGTTCTATATTTGTCTTGTTGAAAAGCTGTCTTTTACCCTGTCTGAGACACACTTACAGTGCATTAATATGCATGGTTGAAACAATCATATACGTAAGGGGTTTGACTAGGTAATATACTGTAAATATGAATGTAACTAAAAAGAACTGAAACAAAAGGTCCTCTTAATGAATGGGAAAACACACATACAAACAAAAGGCTGTAAAAAAACTGAGTAGGGTAAGGCAAATATAGATAAATACATCCTAAGCTGGAATTTAACTAATGAAGATCACTGCATGAGGTGCAATCAGAAGAACCAGCTTTTTTTTTAGCGTTTTACATATATATAGGTACATCGCTACAAAAAACCCCCAAAACAATGCCCCTGGGGTTGAAATGTGACCATGCCACAGCCACCTGCAGCAAAGTAGCAAATCAAAGAATGAAATAGTGAGACTTAGAATAGGAAGGTGTGGATGAACAAGACAAAGTAAAAAAAACTGGTTGACTGGCATAAGGCACAAGACGACCTGGTGGAGACAAGACTATTCATATATGAGGAAAGGATTCACAGAATGCAGAAGAAACACCAACTGAAATGAAAGAGAACAGAAACACTACAAAATAAAAGTGGAAATGAGGAGACATGAAGACAAGACAAGTGCAACCGGAACGGATTCTGAGGATGACATGACAGTCATGTACAAATGCAGTTGTTTGAAGGGCATATTTTCAATCATATAAGTTATTATATCTCAGTATAAAATAGATATTAGGGAATTATGAATTGTTTAAATTTCTAAAGCTTCTTCTGTTGAAAGCAATCAGAGTTGGTAATTGTTAGAACAGTGGAAAGACCACCAAAAAGGTTTTGATTCATTTTATTTTGTTTCTGTCATGTTTGGGTTAAACTTAGGGGAGAACTGCAGTTACATGCTTGTATACTCTAAAAACAACTACAATATTTCATGTAGGGATGGGCGGTATAAATGGTATACGATATAAATTTAGCCAACGGTAGAGATTTTGGGTTATATCTGCATATCGCAGTAGAAGACGAGACGAGGTAGAAGAAGCAGCTAAGCTGTCATTGTTCTGCAGAATTAGCAAGAATATATGCCTATAAGTATTGTTGGTTGTCATATGTTGTACTCTGTGTGTTGCTGCACTGTCTGTGTTGAATATAGCCATATGTTGAACAAGTTAAAATGATTGTGGTTGCGATGCTAATTTATGTTAGCCCGTCTATGGCGTTTTCCATTATGTGTTAGCATTGAGCTAGTGGACTTTGTGTTGAGCTAATCCTGAAGGCAGTATTGTTACAACTACTACTTTGATAACCAGTAAAACATTGTATATGTGTTTTAATTCTTTTTTGTTTATGTGTGTTTAGTAGGGCTGACCTTCGATCTCCTTTTTGACATTCGAAGCGTCGGAGCTCCAAGCGAATTTTATTCGAAACTTAGCCAGCTGGGGCGGGGGGGGACTACAGTGCAGCCCCACTCTACCACTAATCAGTGCTGAAAAACAATAAATAAACTGGAAACACGATAGTAAACACCACCAGTAACTGTGCCGGCACAGCTCTTTTATTCTGAAAGGGCTTCTGCCTTTCTCTGCCATCGGAGCGAAGTTGCTTACCTTGCAGCTACATATTAAATCCCTGATCATAACACCACATACAATCAACGCACACATTAACAATAACATGGAACATTTTAACGAGTGTTGACTTCCCTAATCATCAACCAGCAAAACAGCATGGATTCCACACCCAACCCGAAAAAGAAGAAGAGGGACTCCTCTGCAGACACCAACGACCTACAAGCAACCGAAATACAGGTTGGTCTCCTTGAGAGTATTAACCAAAAGCTGGACAAATTAATGTCACTACACAAAGAAGTTGCCGACATACGTGACAGCCTGGAATTTGCGCATAATAACATAGCTTTCCTGCAACAAACAAACCACGAATTACAGACCTCCGTCAAGACACTCACCGAACAGATGAACAGCGTCACAAGGGAAAACAAAATGTTGAAAGAAAACCCTCTGGACATACAAACTCGATCCATGAGAGACAACCTCATCTTCTCTGGCATATCTGAAAAAACTCCCGACAACCCAGAATCCGAAATTAAAGACTTCATGATTACTCAGCTCAAACTCCTACGTGACACGGTTCAAAACATAACATTTCACCGAGTTCATCGCCTCGGCAAACGATCAGATAACGGACCCAGGCCCATCGTCGCAAAATTTGAACACTTCAAACAGAAGGAGCTGGTTAAAAGCCAAGGAAAGGAACTCAAAGGCACAAGATTTGGACTAAACGATCAATACCCCTGTGAAATCAACGAACGCCGTAAAGTACTGTACCCATTACTAAAGGAAAACCGGAAAAACAACAAGCGTGCTTCATTGGTATGTGACAGACTATACATTGATGGACAGCTGTTCAAAAGCATAACACTTACACCATGGTTTTTCTAACTGAACAAAACGAATCAAATCATGTTGGAAAAAAAAGAAAAGAGTTAATATTAAACTGCAGTATTAACAATTAATAGACTATATGGACCATAATATATGTAAAATCAACATCGACCGGAATATTGATTACTCACGCTCTACTCCGAAACGCATTGTGTAATGTCTGACCTTTTCAAATTTGTTAATCTTCTTGTTTATGTTTGTACTGTCTGTATTGTTGTTTTTGTTTTATTTATTGTCCTATGTTCACGTCTCTATTGTGAAGTGACATCATTGTTTCTTCTCCCTCTTCTACTCTCTACCCCCCCTCCTCCCCATTCCAATTCTCCTGGGTTCCATTGATCTTCTCTCCATCATATCATTTAGCTTTCATCCTCTATTTAAAATGAGACTTGTATATCTTTCATCATGCAAACTCTGAACTTAATAACATGGAACATACGTGGTATTCGTAATCAAACAAACAAAAAAAAAATCTTTAATCATCTTATCAAATTGAAGGCAGACATATGTTTCCTACAAGAAATTCATTTAACACATTCAGAACAACAATACCTAAAGAATAAACAATATGATAAAATGTTTTTATCAACTTATAACAGTAAACAAAAAGGTGTTTCAATTCTAGTAAGTAAAAATATTCCAATTATCCACAACTCATCTATTATTGATCCAGAAGGAAGATTTATCATCATTAATGTATCTATCAATGACACTACCTTCACCCTAGCTAACATTTATGGCCCCAACAAGGATGACTCAACCTTTTTTCATAGCTTCTTCCCTTTATTGTGCGATTCCACAAATGTTATATTGGCTGGAGACTTTAACACTGTCATTAATCCCTCAATTGATCGTTCTAATACATCAAGCAACCTAAGAAACTGGCACTCCACAGATATAATAAAACAATATATGGAGGATTATGGACTTTGCGATAGTTGGAGAAGAAGGAACCCATCATTGAAAGAATACTCATATTTCTCCCCTGTACATCAATCATACTCCAGGATTGATTTTTTCCTTGTAAGTAACTCACTCATGCAACATATCCAAGAAAACAGAATCCATTCAATCATAATTAGTGACCACGCTCCAATTTCACTATTAGTAAATACTCAATCACCGATCAAACCTCCAACAAGATGGCGTTTCAATACTTCTCTCTTAGATGATCCTGATTTTACCTCCATGATCCAAAAAGAGTGGGCATCCTTCCTGGAGATAAACGACTGTCCAGAAATCACACCAACATTGTTATGGGAAACTGGCAAAGCAGTAATCAGAGGTAAAATTATATCATACTCATCACATAAGAAAAATGAGCAACAGAAATTGGAAAACAATCTGGAACAACAAATTAAACACCTAACTAATCAAAATGCCAATAATCCCAGTGAAGAAATACAAAATAAATTGAGACTGCTCAAAATAGAACTTGAAACTATCATACACAAGAAAACAGATTTTCTTATTCAACAGTTAAAATATGAGAAATTTCAATATAGTAATAAATCAAGCAAATTCCTAGCAAATTTATTACAACATAAGAAAGAAAAAACACTTATACCATCAATAATAGATCCTACAGGCAACATCAAACAAAACCCACAGGAAATAATGTAATGTATTCTATAATTTTTTATAGCAATCTCTACTCTTCAGACCACAACCCCCACCAATCAGAAATAGACAATTTTTTTAACAATTTGAAACTACCTTCACTACCCAAGGAAGAAGTAAATAATTTGGACACACCTATCACTATTCAAGAACTCAATCAAGCTCTTAATAAGATGCCAAACAATAAGTCACCAGGTCCTGATGGATTTCCAGCTGAGTTTTACAAACATTTTTGGGATATCTTGTCACCACTATTTTTCAAAGTCACAACAGAAATCAAAACAACCTCCACCATACCAACCCATATGAATACAGCAGTCATAACACTCGTATTAAAACCAAATAAGGATCCAACATGCCCCTCTAGCTACCGTCCAATCTCACTAATTAATTCAGATCTAAAAATTATTACCAAAACACTAGCATCCAGAATAGAAAGAGTCACCCCCCTGTTAATTCACCCGGACCAAACAGGATTTATTAAAAATAGACATGCCTCAGACAACACTCGTAGACTGTTTAACCTAATCAATTTATCCCAACATCAGCCAAATCAAACAATAATTGTATCATTAGACGCCGAAAAAGCTTTTGACAAAGTTAATTGGTCCTTCTTATTTAGCACACTGTACAAATTTGGCTTTGGAGAGTCGTTCATCCACTGGATTAGGATTCTCTATACTGCACCCAACGCAACAATAAAAACAAATGGGATTATTTAACCTAACTTCACACTTAACCAGGGAACCAGGCAAGGATGCCCACTATCACCATCTCTATTTGCTATTTTCATTGAACCCCTTGCAGCAGCTATAAGACAAAATAAAAATCAAAGGAATTGAGGATGCCAATACACAACACAAGCTTAGTTTATATGCAGATGACCTCCTCTTATACCTACAGAACCCCTCAGTATCACTACAGGAAACTTTCAATATCATTAACAACTTTTCCACCATGTCTCACTACTCAATAAACTGGAATAAATCAACTATTTTACCATTATCAGAAGACACCTGGGATTCTGCAGCCCAAAGTCATTCCCTTCCACTTCACACTGGCAATATAAAATACTTGGGAATTAACATCTCTCCCAGGCTGTCAGAGTTATTCAATCTCAATTACACCCCATTAATCAAACAGATAGAAGAGGACCTCAAACGCTGGACAAAATTACCACTCACCCTAATTGGAAGAATAGCCTCAATAAAAATGAAAATTCTGCCCCGGATCACTTACCTGTTTTCAATGATTCCCACCACCCCTACCGACAAATGGTTTAAAACACTAGATTCATTGACTCCTCAATTCTATTGGAACAATACAAAACCAAGGATATCACTCTCAACACTACAAAATAAAAAGTCACAAGGTGGATTAGAAGCACCAAATTTTCTATATTACTTCCTCTCAAACCAATTGCAATATTTATTCAAATGGACACAAAAGCAAAATCACAATATCCCCTGGTTAGCCCTAGAACAAAGTATATGTAAAACAACATCAGTCACAGACCTTCCCTTTTTACCACAGTCAATCCAAAAGCTGAGCTACTGTAAATACTCTACAATCCACACAACTCTGACAGCCTGGTGGAAAACCAACAAAATCACTAAATCATCGCTTGCCCCATGTAAATACACCCCAATCTGGCACAACCCTGATTTCAAGCTAGGCAACATCCCTATCTATTTTCAAACATGGCACCAGAATGGAATCACCCATCTCTACCACCTCTTTCCCGACAATCAATTCATTTCATTTGATACTTTAACCCAGGAATACGGGGTTGGGAGAGATCAGACCCTACAATACCATCAATTAAAATCCGTAATGAAATCCAAAATTAAGATAGTCAACAACACACTCCAACCATCTAAATTAATGGAAGAAATTATGAAATTTAAAACCTCAAAAAAAATCACCTCCAATCTGTATAAACTTATTTCTAGCACAGACACCACCATATCACTCCCAACCGCCAAATGGGAAAATGACCTGGCTCTTGCTCCCAACCCTGATTTCTGGATACAAATCAATGAAAATATTTTCTCCATGACTACCGACACAAACCTACAGTTAATACAGTATAAAACGATCCACAGGTACCACATTACCCAGAATAAAATGTTTCAAATTAAATTAACAGACACAAACATCTGTTCACAATGCACAGCGGGTAGCACAGATGACTATATGCATGCCACGTGGGTCTGTCATCCAGTTTGCACTTTTTGGACAGCTGTCACTGACAGTCTTTCCACTTTCTTGGACTGCAGAATCCCATTGTCCCCATCACTGTGCCTACTAGGAGACACCACACAAATCACTTTCCCTCAAAAATACAAAACCACGTATGGAACCATGAAAACCTCCCCCCTTAACATACCACTCTAAATAAGTCTATCAAATTCATACTCCCCTTCTCTTCTTTCCTCTCTTCCCTTTTTCCTATCTCCCATCTATCTCTGTTCTTGTTCTGTGTAAATCTGTTTGTCTTATATGTTTGCTTAGTTTGTTAGCTTATTGTTGTCGATGTGTTTGATCTATGTTTGATGTTCCCCTTTTCTTTTTGTCAGCACTTTGTTCCCTGGCTGTTTATTTTTTTCGCTCCAAGTCAATGTGTATTGTAATTATTCATACTTTTTATTCTCGTTTTTTTACTTTTCCTTTTTGAGGTGTCCTTGTTTTTTTTTTTTTCTTTCTTTCTTTCTTCTTCTCCCACTTACCCCTGGGGTTGCTCTCTGCTTTGCTGAGCCTACCTGGCCTTTGCTCCTCCTCCTAGAGGCTGGTTGTATCCAGTATCTCACCTTCGGAGCCCTTGGGCTGCTGGATTCATGCTCTCTCTGGGGTCCTAGGGGTGGCTGCTGCTGGTCGCTCCTGGGGCACTGCGGAGGGCCCTGGGGCTTGGGGTGAGTCGGCCCTCCTGTTGCTCCCCCGCCCCTCTTCCTGCCTCTCTGCCTCCTCCCTCCTTGTCCCCCCTCTCCTCCCTGCCGGCTCCTTCGCGCCCCTCTTCCCCTCCTCCCCGCCCCTCAGGGGGCTGGGGGCCCTCCGTTGCCTGGGGCGGGCTGGGGGGCCGGGTGGGCCCTCCCCGGGGGTGAGCTCCAGGTCGCTCTTCCGGGGCTCCTATTGGTGAGGGAGGCCAGAACCAATAGGTGCTGGCTGGGGGCCTTGATTCCGGGGCCTGTGCAGAGTTGGGAGGTAGTGGAGGGGAGTGGAGGTGATGTTGTGGCTGGATGGGCGTAGGCGGGGATGGCGTAGCTTTAAGCCTCCTGGAGGTGGCCCTGTCCCTTGTCTGGGAGGGCTGCTGCGGGCTGCCGGCCGGTAGTCGGGCCCCATCGGCCATCTGGGCGCAGCTCTAGTCTAGCGGCTCCTGGGGGTCGTGGTGTTTGTGGTGCCCGTTGGTCCGTTGGTGTTCTCCCGGGTTCCTTTGCCTCCTTTGGTGGGCCCTCTTGTCCCGGGCCTCCTGGGCTTGTTCGTGGCGCTGTGGGGGCGTCTGGCTGTGCCTTCCCTAGGTCCCTGGAATTGTGTGTTTCTCTGTGGTTCTGGTTGGCTCTCTGGGCGAGGCCTCCTGGGTGCTCCTGCTGCCTGGGCGGGACGGACACTCGGCCAGCGGGCCCCTGCTCAGTCGTCTTAGCTGCTCTGGGCTTCGGTGCCAGTCACTCATGTATGTTGGTTCAGGGTGTACGAATGCCTGTCGTGTCCCATTGTTGAGTTCTGATGGGACCCGCCAGAATGGGTGAAATCACTCTTCGGGCTTCACATCAAATTCATGCTTCTTATGCATTCTTACATCTCACCTTCGTCCCTTAGTGCCCAACTTTATTTACTTATTTATTATTATCATCATTATTATTGTTACTGTCTTTTCTGTCTTCTTATTTCGGGGAGATTGGTTGCTAGGAATAATGCATCTCATATTCCTGATTTCTAATAACACTGCATATTTGTACCCCTTTCCCATCTATCCTATGTTATCCTGTCTGTCATCTGTTTTCCCCCTCAATCACAAAAGGTGCAGCACTTTCCTCTCTGGCTCATAATAAGAAATTCTAATAAAGAATGATAGCTTAGTTTCCAGAGAGGGCGGGGGCCAGTCACACAAATGCACAAAATATCATACTTTTCTGCAAGATAAAAGTAAGCACCAATCTCATAAAAAGTTGTCACCTGCCATACTGTGGTGTTTTACGATGGGAAGAGGTGCTGACAAAAAAATAAATAAATAAATAAATAAAAGTTTTTCGCTGTATGAGAGTTGTTTCATGTGTTCTGAACATTGTCCCCTCATTGTTGCTTGCAGTGATATGATCAGCATTGGTGTGTTGGACATTTTAATAATACAGTGCATAGGTCATGCTTTCTTTTTTCTCTGTTCTTTCTCTGTTCTTTTTCCGTGTGCTTCTCCCAGTATAAATATAAAACACCCCCTTGATTCTATGGTAACAAAGCAGTGAGGAGAGGAGGCAAGAGGAGCTGTCACCTCCTCCATCTCTACTCCATGACAAAAAAAGCAGAACAGAAAGAAACAGGTTGAGAGAAAATGAGAGGACTGGGAGCAGGAAAACTGAGTCAGACAGAAAGAGGAGTGGCAAGGGGGGTGGCAGGCCATGACTGCATGCGCTTGTGCAGAATATAGTATCTATGGTAACCTCGGCTGGTTATCAGAAAATTGTCCCTTTTGTTTGTCTCCATTCTGCTCTGCCTCTGCTTCCGATTCAAAAACACAATTTATCTCCTCTTTCAGCACACCATTTGGTATTCCACCCTATTTAGCAGTTTGTCTTGATAGTCTGGCATGTGTGTCCAACTCAGTCTCAATATAAAACAGCTGTTGGCGGCATAATAGCTGACAGTAAGACAGACAGACAGACATACAGAGAGAGACCAGGGCTGACGTTTACTCTTCCAAGGAAATGAGACGTCTTGCCCAGAACTAATATTTACCATGAACATTGGACACGTTTGTAATGAAAATCCTGTATGCTTGCAGTTTCACAGCAGGGATTTGGTGTGTATGTGAGTGGAGGAAAGGAGCAAGCTCACTCTATCAGCTGTGGAGGCGTAAAGAAAGGAATAGCATGTTTGTTCGTCACTGGGTGGATAGAGATAGAGATAAATGCAAATAAAAAGAAACACCTGTCTGCTTGACTCCACTGCCAAAGGGCACCAGGGAAAAAGCAGGTGTTTGCAGCTGCAACAATGTGACTCGTCAGATGTGTTTATATTGAGCAAAGCTATTTAATTTTCTGTAAGCATCAACAGCATAAGTAGAAGGAGCAGGGAGGCCAGTTTGACAAAAGAACAGCCTCTGCAGGGCTGAGAACTCTCTTCAAGGACTCTGTGCATCTTCGTATGTAAGAATAAAAAAGAGCTTGAGTTCATAGTCTACCTACTCTCACCTCTGTACCTGTACGCATGGCAGTCGCTCCCTTCAGTCGAACCACCGATCTTCCACTTGGTGGCCGACCTGCTCTACCACTGAGCCACAGCCGCTACACATGACAAAGAAAAATGGAAAATAATTCCTGAAAACCTCTCTCCATTTCTCTATCACAAAGAGCTGTGCGATATTACAATATACTGTATATCTTAGTGCTGTATAAAAATGTTTACCGTACGATATGAGCCTCTGTTGTTTATATCGTAATTTTAACATGTAGCAACTTGGTTAGTTCTGTTGCTACAGTAACTTTAACATTACTGTGGTTGTGGCTAAGATACGCAGTTTAAAGCACATCTCAACGTCGGAATGACCACTGGATAAACCAAATGTATCATGTGAGTTCAAAACGTGTATTGTATGAAGCATAGACATAAAAGTATGACGGCTGCTGTAGCCACAGCAACACCACTGCTTTGTGGTAGCATGTTCACATCACCCGTAAGGACTTGTTTGGAGTAAATAGAGGTAAAGTAGCATGAAGGACTTTGTGTTGTGTGTGAATTATTCATTATCACTTAAAACACATCTTTCTTATCAGCCAAACTACATAGTCAAATACAGCGCAAACATAGCCAGACTTACGGTCGCTGTCAAAGTAAGCCTTCAGAATAAAAGAATATTACAGATTACACCGCAGAGGAGACAGAGGAGAGCACAATGGAAAGTAAAAACACATCAGAAAAATACTATATTGGGATATGTATCATTATCGGGATATAAACTTGGCTATACAGGGATACAGAATTTTGTCCATATCACACAGGTCTACTCTCACAGTTGGTTAGATGGCAGATTACAGTCATGTGTAGCCTATTGCACTAACTTCTATCCAGTGTAGCTAATTTTTTTAACCTTAAACAATTTGATGGAAAAGTGCCGATTTCACTTTTTTGCGACATTGAAAAATTCACTATACTTTGCTTGACAATTGTAACAAAATGTGGCTTGTCAAATTATCTGTTTACAAAAATATTTGCTAAGTGTGCCTAGAGTGTCTCCATTTTTTTTGTCTCCCATCAACAATTATTGGTTCTGGCTCATATAGCTGAGGGCAGTAGTTTGAACAGGTGATGCGCTGGTGGTGTTGTCCCTGCATGATGTGTTGCACTCTTCTCAGACAGTTGGTGGAGTAGATGACACTGATCTCTGGCAGAGTGTCCCAGTGAGCTTCCCTAAAAATCCATATGTCAAAACACTTTGGGATATGGGCACTTCTCAGTTTTCTCAGGCACAGATTTTGTAGGGCCGGATTGTATTGAAGCCCAAGCTGAAGTCAGTGTAGAGCAGCTTCACAAAGATGTTCTTGTGCTCTAGATGTTCTACTACTGTATAGAGTACAATGGCGACGGCACCCTTGGTTAACCGGTATCCGAATTGATGTGGGTCCAGTGTTGGCAGTATTTGCTCTTTTGATGTGTTTGATGACCAGTCTCTCCAGGTATTTAGCAGGTATAGATGTGAGTGCCCCAGGTCTGTAGTCATTTAAACCTGTGACATTCAGCTGTTTGGGGATGGACACTATTGTGGCTGCCTTGATGCTGTGGAAAGTGACAGGTTGTATATGTAAGTGAAAATTTCTGTTAACTCAGGACCTGGCCCAGTAGTCTGTCTAGTCCGGCAGCCTTTCTGGTGTTAATGCTGCAGAGGGCGAGCCTTACCTTACCTTACCTTATGTGTAAGGTAAGTGAAGGGGAGGGGAGGGGAGGCAGTGCATGGTCGTACAGGTATAAAAGTAATTTTAGGTCTGTTTTTATCGTCCGTAACAGCCATGATGCCCTCCCACACCTGCCTTGGGTTTCTGGAGCTGGCAAATTTGGCCTCAATACACTTTTTGTATTGTAATTAAGCAGTGTTGATGCCCTTTCGCAGTTCAGTCTAGTTTTTGGAAAATATTGAATTGCAATCTTTTTGGGCAGATTTCCATTCGAGTCACGATTTTCTTCAAATGAAGCTTCAGTGCAATATTTACAATGTGTACAGTAACATTTACAAACATAACAGAAACTTGCATTGTATCATTAAGCATTAAAAGGTATTACTCAAGGATGAAAACTAAAGGTAAGAATTGCTTCCAAATGTATCCTTGACAGTGGTGCCATAGTTACCTTGAAAAAGTATTCTGATTACTGGTTACTCCTTTAAGAAGTAATCTGATTACTCCTTTAAAAGGTAATCTAGTTTCTTTACTGATTACTTGATTTTAAAAATAACCAGGTTACTTTATTAGTTACATTCAGCAGCTGCTGATAACACTCCTCACCAACTCAACATAAATATGACAACCGGTTTAGGCAAAACTCACTGTGTTGGAAATGCATTTTTAACAGTAACGTCAACATCTCCAGAATCTCCTGAGAGTTTAATTTGAACTTAATGTTATCAACATTTATTATTATATATTTATTCTTATTGTTATTATTATTATTATTATTCAGTGGGTCCCCAATTAAAAGAAAAAAATTCCAATTTCTTATGTTCTTCTATTTCTTAAATTGTAGTGTTAAACTAATTTGATGATGGTATTTTATGATATTGCTATAATTAATGGATGTATTCTTGTATGTTAAAAATGTATCTGAAATTAAACAAATTTCAAATCTGAAAAGTTTAATTGCAAATCAACTTTCACAGTGGCATGACATTCAGTGACATGCATGACACGGCGTGTTTTGTGAAAAGCGCTATATGTATTATTAATGTATTATTATTATTACTATTATTATCATTATGTTATAAGTTATTTTTATGTATACAAGTATATGGCCAGCTTTACAGATGTACAACACAACATGTAGCTACTGTTTATGTCAGTAGCAGTTTGCATGAATTCTATGTCAGGTTGGTGAGATTAATCCGACTTTCCGAACTGGAGATCTGACTTCACGGGGGTTCTGATTTAAATTCTAACCTGGAGCTTTGAAATTCCAAGAGTCATAATTCATTAATTCAATTCATCATACAACTTGAATGCACCATGAGTGAAAAACAATGCTGCCAATGCTGCAATGACTTTATCCTCTGTTTTACCAGCAATGTTTGTCTCTTTATGCTGGGAAAGTGAGGGACGGATCAGTGTCACGATGAATCTCAATGGGACATATCCCCTCCTCCATTTGGCACCGAAAGATGATTCATTTGTTGATACCTGGACCAGAGCTTTTCAGTATCCAGCCCTACCGGAGTATGTTTTTTTAATTTAATTACAGCATGTCCCCTAAACATTAAAACATCATTGAAACGAATGAGTACAGCATCGAGCAGTGGAAACAGTGGCTTTATTTACTATGAAATCTGTATCTTTAATTGTTGAAATGAAATCCACGGTGACTGGCTAGTTGTTTTGGTCGTGGCTAAACTAGCATGTCCATTTCCTGTGAAATTTCTGTGAATTGGAAGATGGCGAACAGTGTTTTGTGTGACAACAGTGTGGAGCGGAGTTCGAAAAATTTGAGCTTTGCGCACTCTGCATCCATTCCGTCGAGTATGTTTGGGCCTTTAGACCAATGCTAACTTATTATGCCAGCTTATCTGTGCTTGTAAACTGGTCGTCAGTGCCCCTATTATTGAAGAGGTTAAAGGATATGACATTTTGACCATATTACACAGCCATAGTCGTCAGTGTCTCCATTATAACGGTGACAATATGACGTTGATATATTGCCTTTGAGTGGGACGTTTTGCAACTGTGGTGATGTAGCATATCGGCTTCTCCTTTCCCCGCTGAATCCTGCTGTTCAAGTATGAGTGAGTGTAGCCTTGGACGGAGCACTGATGGGAGGGGGAGGAGAGTGTGGAGCTTAGAGGAGGCTGAGGTGCCACTTTCAAATCTTGCTAGCTCTCTGCAATCGTACATTATAGTTTTAAAGTATACTTTATGATGTTATTTTAAGTTCACAAAAGCACACTTTCAAGATATACTGCAAGTGAACCCTTCTCTTATCTGTGTTGTTGTTTTTTTTTACATACATAAGAACAATTTAGCTATTTGACCGAGAGGAAAAGGCAGGTCAGTGAAGGATCTCTTGCGTGGACATGCAACTTACTCAGCAAAAATTTGATGAACCTTAAACATCTTAAACACCATAATAACCAATAAATAGACACAACAGACAACAATTAACACCAGTTAGCACAAATTAGCACCAAACACATGTAATAACATTCCCAATAATACCTTTCCATAAACAGTCACAGACAATAGATCACAGAGGCATGCTGGGAAGTCTCCACCCACTCATTCCCCAACACGCTGCCGAGTCTGTGACATGACATTATTCTGTACCAGGATCAAGATATACCAAGTATTAGTACTTTTTCACAGAAAGATGGAAAACGTATACTAGAGTACAAGTATAAGCTTTACTATTATAGTATAAGTTTCAGTCTCAGTATTAATATACTCTCTTAGACTTTTCTTATACTGGCTTAGGTTTTTTCATTAGAAACCAAGAATACTTCACTATACTATTCGTAAATGGTATACAAAAAGTAAACTTCAACTATACTGCCTCAGTTTTAGTATAAAATAAGTATGCTTGTTTATCCCATGGTTCATTTAGGAACAAGACCAGAGGCTATAACTAAGAACATGTAGAGAATCATAACAGAGAAACACATAATGTTGAAAATGAAAAAAATCTCATCTATCAGTCAGCAGAGTGGCTGGAGGTTACAGATGCGGTGAAGGTGGCCAAGGCTCCTTTTCAATGCTGGACCCTTCAGCAGCTCCAAGAGTGCAGCTTGAAGGAGTCCAAAGGCTGATGAGCCAGTCATCAGCTGCTCCCTCCTCATCCTGTCTCCATTGTTGTGCGTAATTGTGTGCGCAAGATCATCCAGCATCCTGTGCCATTACACACAGGAGGACTCTGAGCGATATATGTATGGTTGCAGCACATAGAGGCGTGCTTGATCATATCTTGACGACAGTGATCATAAATTATTGGCATTTGGTTTGATGCTGTGTTGTATTTAGTGAGTGAGGATCATTACAGTTTGAAGCAGCAAAGACCAAATGTGAAAGATGAATCTATATGGAAAAATATTTGATGTATTTGTAATTTTTACCACTGTGATCACCTGCAAAAGCCTTAACAAGTAAGCTGTATTGGGGCTGATAGAGGAAATGATCAATGTTTTTTTTTTTTATATACGTGCTCCTTCTTTCTCCCTCGTAGACTCTGCACCTGGGTCGCCAATTCCCCCGTCTCCAAAAAGCGTGTAAATTAGCGTGTAAATGGTACGTCATGATCAGACTAGTCGAAAATATACACGCTTTTTCCCGGCAGGTTTTGGCTTTGGTTTCTCTGCCAAATATGGCAAAGTCTGTATCCACAATGATAAATGAGCCCCCTGGGCCTTATATGTCCCTGCTACATTGGAATACACCTGATCCAGAGTCTTATCTCCTCTAGTGCCACTGCTCACTTTTCGATGGAATTTATGAAAGACACTTTTTAGGTAAGAGTGGTTAAAGTCCCCATTTGCAATAAAAACACTGTCTGGATGTGCTGTGAGGCTGTTGTTAATGCTGTCATAGACCTGTGCTAGGGCTAGCTTGGCATTAGTGTCTGGTGGAATATACATGGAACAGATGTAAACTGTAAACAGCTGTAAACTCTCTTGGGAGGTAAAATGGCTGGCATTTCAGCAGCAGGATTTCCCCATCAGGGGCCTCATGTATCAATACGTGCATGGCGTTTATACTGAGAGCTGGCGTACGCTGTAATCCAGAAAGTAGCGTACACTGTCGAAAATCCAGATTTATCAAAGAGTGCGAATGCCAGAATCCATGCATCTTCCCTTGATACATCCCAATCAGCGTGGAATTGAGCACATATGTCTGCATCGCGGACTCCTCCCTCACCACACCCATAAATACATATGCAAATTCATTTCAATAGGTTCCACGATGGGAATATCCTTGTTACGAGAGGAGAAACTTCAGGGCGTAGCTGCGATCACCTGAGTTAAAAAGACAGGAGACATCATGTGTTGCACTTGAAATCCAGCTATCGCTGCAAATTGGGCATTAATGTTGACCTGTTTAACTGCATTGTATGTGAATTTTAATATGCCTGGCTGACGTGTGGATGATCCAGTCCAACACAGGTGCCATGGTCCGGGTCAGGGTCGACTGGCTCACTCCCGATCGGTCGGTTTCTGGCCGTGGTCAGCGCTCAGCTCCTCCTGTGACGCTCCAAGGCCAGTCACAGCTCCGCGCACAACTGTTTACAAACTAGTGACAGTTTCCCCACATCCCCTCTAAGTTTCGCCAACGGACCAAAGCATCAGAACCTGGCGTACGGCAGCTATGAAGTTGGCATGGAGCTGCGCCCGTTTCCATGCTCAGTTCACTATTGAAAAATCAGAACGTGAACGTGGATGCTGGCGTACGCCATGTTTCCTGGCGTACGCTACTTTGATAAATGAGGCCCCTGGACTGCACAGCTCATCCACTACTGTGATATTTGTACACCATGGGCCACATGTATCAATACTTGAGTGGATTTCATACTGAGAGCTGGCATATGCTGTAATCCAGAAATCAACATATGTCGTCAAAAATCTGGATTTATCAAACAGTGCGAACAATGTGCAATTGAAACATCCCAATCAGCATGGAATTGAGCATACATGTCGGCGTTGCGGACTCCTTCCTGACCACTTCCATAAATACATATGCAAATTCATTTAAATAGGCTCCATGCTCATGCTCTCCTCTCCTCATCATGAGAGGAGAAAGAGGTGAACCTTCAAGGCATAGCCACGGTCACCTGAGTTAAAAAGACAGGAGACATCACATGTGCTGCACTTGATGGATCAGACTGATGTGAAATAGGAGTGCATTTCAGGAGAGATGCTGATGAAACTATTTGTGACTTTACACAGTGTGTAGATGATAATTGGGGACGCGCACATGCAAACCATGAGTCAGGGAGAAGACCGATGACCAGTCATTATTTACGCCACGCCTGCATCTCGCAACGGGCCCACCTACAGTCAGTTCCCACCATTCTGTTATTTAGGATGTATGAATTGTGCGTTGTGCCAGACCACCTGACAACAATGTTGGTCAGATGCATTTGCGTATCATAAATCATCTGCTCACTGAGATAGTGCTTTTATTGCAATGAGTGCAGTCGATCGCTGCGATTAATTGTGGATGATCCAGTCCAACTGGTTCACTCCCGATCAGTCAGTCAGCTCCCGAGGTCAAGAAGCCCAGTGTGGGCACTAGCAGCTCCTCCTGTAGTGCTCCAACGCAGGTCACAGCTCTGCACAAAGCTTCGCACAAAGCTCCATGCACAGCTGTTTACCAACCAGCGATAGTTTCCCAGCATCCCCTCTAAGTGTCGCCAACGGAAGAAATGCATCAGAACCTGGCGTACAGCAGCTATGAAGTTGCCGTAGAGCAGCGCCAGTTTCCACACTCATTTTACTGTTTATACATCAGAACATTAGCGTGGATGCTGGCATATTCCATGTTTCCTGCCATATACTACATTGACACGAGGCCCCAGGAGTTGTTGATGTAGGTGCACAGCTCCCCGCCAGTTTTCTTACTGGAGTCCGTTGTCCTATTGGCTCTGTAGGCGATGCATCCCTCTAACTCGATCACTGCATCTGCGGTAGTGCTGTCAAGCTCGGTCTCGGTGAATATCATGCAGCAGCAGTTGTGGATAGCCCTCTGCATTCAGGGGTGGACAATAAGCGACACTCCAGACCAGTGGCAAATTTTGCAGATCACTGGCCCCACCATTGTAACCACTAGCCCAGGAATCAATCCCCATTATAACGAAAAAGAACTATTTGATTTCATATTTATTTTAATACTGCAGTACTGAGGTAGGCCTATTTCAAAAAGTGCAAATACATAAATCAAAAGTGCAAACAGTGCTGCATTACTCAAGTTATTATTAATAATGTAATAACACGTGTAATGTATTATCCTGTGTGAATATATAACTTTTCCTTTTGGCTGACATGGGAATTTTATTACAAAGGTCTTCTTTTTGTTTTCCCTAAAATAAGACTTCCCACTGAACTCATGCACTCCATCAGTTAATGTTTTTTGCGTTGAACCAAAATCCAAGCAGTTCTGAGCAGGGAACTGATTGTGCTGGGCTCTGAGACAGTTCAGACTTCAGTGGGTATGCTTGGTCAAAATGTTAGTGTTATTTCTCACAGTGATCCTTCACTTCTAATGAGCGCTACAGTCTGGGCAGATCCAGTACAGAGCTTCATGAAAGCTCTGTTTTCTCCATCCACCTGTCCTCTCTTAAACACCATCGTATCTGGTAATTTTCTCTCCTTGTCTCTGGCTCATTTGACTCTCTGTCTTGTCTTTCGGTGTCGGGTTCTTTATTTTTCATTCTTTTTCTGTCTTCTTCCGCCTGTCCCTCTTCTCTTCACTTTCGTCTGTGTGCGGAGTGGCAGTGCAGTGTCTGGAATGCAGAGGCTTCATTGGCTGAGTGGTGTCACGTGGGAGGCTTAACTCCAATTCAGTTGGTCTGTGTGTTTCCTGATCTGCTGTACTGGATAAAAATAGAAGCGAAACCCTCATATAATTTATTTGTCGTGGTCCATGTCCGTATAGGACGGTGGTCTGCCAGTTAGTGACTTCTGGTCTAAAGCCAGAGGAGGAAAAGGCACCGGTATGCTGAAAGAAATTACGCTAAAAGCTAAACAGCTTTCACCTCCTGCTATAAAACTGAACGTAATTGGGTTCATTAAGTTTTACTCTCCCTATCTCCCTCTCTCTCGAACAGACTGTCAGTAACGTTAGTAACGCTTGTAGTTGTGAGTTGTAGATCACAGGGGTGTTTATTACCCATATTATTCAGGAGAGTCTGCTGCCTTGACATATTTCACATAAATTGCTCTCCGAAGCTTCTCACTCAGCTAAAGTTACTAACTCATGCCTCCGTGTGTGAGCACTGCTGATTGGCTGTGCGTGCAACCAATCAGATGGTGCTGTGGGTGGGATAATGATGGAGACAGAGCAGTGACTGCAGCCAGAGAGAGGCGGCTGCATCAGAGCCAAAAATAATCCAGTTTTAAATTGATCTCTTATCGGCCATCGGATTTTAAAAAAATGCTGATGCCAATATGTGTCAAAATGCCTAATGTCGGCCCCGAATAATCAGTCCGGCCAGTAATTGGCTGATCCTTAATATTTTTCACTGGCCCCATCAGGCCAGTGCTTGGCACGTTCTGGTGGCCCTGATGGTTTTAAAAGTACGTCCAGGCCACTGGGCCGTTTATATTGTCGACAGGTTATGTGCTCCCGTATTGAGCTGACGGTGATATAGGGTGTATTATAGGGCCTCTGCACTAAAACAATGTGAATTAGTATAGAATTCCACCAATAAAGTGCAAACACTACGCCAGTTGTAAGAGTTCCGAGCTGCTGCGTCTGCGTGCCACCATCATTATCCTGACAAACGTGGCATTAAACATTTCTCTTCAAACTTCTCCTGTGGTTGAGGCGATGTACAGGCTTGGTTTCTTTACAGCTTTCACTCTGCCTTGTTATTTGTCTATGTATTGATGTCATTCCCCTCTACATTCCACCATACTGGGTGTGTTTGTCCATTGACTCAGATCCACATGAACAATGTCTTTTTAAGTGTTGTTTGAGTATTTGTGTTATTAATGGCTTTTGCTAAATAGTTTTTCCACTTTGTTTCAGCAATCCGTGACCATTCCCTTGGAACTGCATCAAAAAGATTATACTCTAACAGTGTTTGCCATTCTGCTGTATTTGGAGGTTTTGTTTGGTTTGTGTAAATGTTAGACAGTGGCAGATCATTATCCTCTTTCTTCTTCTCTTCTCCAGCCCACTGGTTACATGGAGACATCATTGGCCTACAGCTCCATAGAGGACCTGCAGCTCCTCTCATGGGACAATGCTCCAAAATATTGTGTCCAGCTCAGCTTCCCTGGTGGCACCGTCTTATTACAGGTAATGCTGTCATTTTAAAAATAAGCCAGTGGAATAATAAAGGCTTGACAGAAGTAAATGACAATAAAACAAAACTGCATTATATTTGAAACATTATATTTGTAGGCTAGCAAGGTAGCTATAACAGTTTTAATATAGTCTTAGCTGAATTTGTTTGCAGTTGCATGAAAAGTTGGTTACCCCATCCAATCAGTTCTAACACTAAAAGGATACATGAGATGCAGTTATTTCTGCTTCTGACAAGGATGGGCAGGGATCATAAATATGTTTTTGTATTGTCTGAATTATACTCATTACTTTTAAATAATAAAAATAAATAAAATAAAATCAAACCCTATTTACAAAAGAAAAGGTAAATCTATCCATCCATTTTCTACTGCAAGGGGGGGGGGGGCGGGGAGCCTATCCCAGCTGTCTTAGGGCGAAACGCTGGACTAGGGTGCATCCTGGACAAGTCGCCAGTTCATCACAGGGCACATAGAGACAGACAACCACTCACACTCACATCTATGGACAATTTAAATTGGCCAATTAACCTAACCCCCGTGCAAGTACCCAAAGACAACCCATGCAGGCACACGGAGAACATGCAAAATCCACACAGAAAGGCCCTGGGCAGGGAATCGATCCCGGTACCTTCTTGCTGTGAGGGGACAATGCTAACCACTACACCACTGTGCTGCCCCAGAAGAGATAAATGATCTTAGACAAATTAGACAAATTTATTGATGGATAGCCCCTTGAGAAGAACCATCTCGTTTTCAAGGGGGTCCAACATAAAACATACAAAACAATACAAACAGCACAGTCACAAACAGCATACACAGGCTCTTAGTTACCACCCCACCCCCACATCGTTCCAAGCCCACAATACCTACACAAGGCACATAATGTAGTACCAGCCATAACAGTAATATCCACATTGATATCGATAGTCCATTACGACATCATCCACAGAACAGCAAAAGCAAAAATATACAACAATATTCTATGAGTAATAACAACAGCAAAAAAAACATTACACCGTTAATAGCAGTTGCATGATGATTGAAGAAAACAAAATATGGAATTCTTGAAAGAGTGAAATGAATTGATTATAGGTATATTATTAGATAAAGAGTTCTAATCTGAAGGAGCTTTAAATTTGAAAGCATGTCTGTGAAATTCTTTATTAGTTTTAGGAACAAAGAAAAAAGGTTGCTGATGTATGATGGTGATGTAAATGAGATTAAATATTGTTTTAAATAAGAGGGACAATTGAAGTGAATGCATTTGAAAATAAACTGGAGCCAATGGTCATGTCTTCTATCGAGAGGTAACCAGTTCAAGGATTCATACATGGAGCAGTAGTGAGTTTGATATCGGCACCTTAAAATAAACCTGCAAAGACTATTGTAAATAACATTGAGAGATTGGAGATGTGTTTCAAAAGTGTTCTGATAAACAATGTCAGCATAGTCCAGAATAGGAAGTAATAACTGAGTGACAATTATTTTCCTGATCTGTAGGGTAAAACAGTATATGAAATGGTAGAGTATGGCTAAGTTGCGACTTAATTTGTTTGTGATTGATTCAATGTGACATTCAAAAGAAAGCAACGAATCAATCCAGAGGCCAAGATATTTACATGAGATGACTTGTGCTAGTGGTGAATCATCAATAAAAGAGATGCTAAGATCTGAGGCATCACCAAGACATGGTCTAGTACCAAACAACATACAACATGATTTCTTTTTGTTCAAAATCAGTTTGTTTGATGAAAACCACCTTTGAACTAAAGCAAACTCACGTTGCAAAGTATTTTCAATGCTAGATTTGTTGACACTAGATGAATATACTATGGCGTCATCAGCATATAAGTGTACCTGACACTTAGAGCATATTTTTGGGAGATCGTTGATGAAGATTGAAAAGAGAAGTGGTCCTAGGGATGAGCCTTGTGGTACTCCCTTCATGAGAATTGCATAATCAGAGTTATTTCCATTAAAACGTACATACTGTCATCTATTATGAAAATATGAATTGAACCAAAGTAAGCTGTTTTGAGAGACACCAATAGAATAAAATTTATCAAGTAATAAATAATGGTCAACAATATCAAGTGCTTTATGAAGGTCAAGAAATATTGCACCAGTGAGTTTGCTCTTTTCAGAGGAAGTATACACATCATTAGTGAACTTTAACAGAGCAGTGGTTGTTTTTTGGGTCTGAAACCAGATTGACACAGGGATAGAATATTGTTGTCAATGATAAATAGTGATAGTTTACTGAAAATTAATTTTTCAAAATTTTTTGCCATAGCGTTAGTATTACAAATTGGATGGTAATTACTGATATCATGTGGATCTCCTGGACTGGAGTAGAGTGGAGTGACAATGGCATGTTTCCAGGCAGAAGGGAGGGCACAAGTTGAAAGGGAAAGATTGAACAGATCACAAAGTGGGTACATTAAAATATTTGCCGCAAGTTTAATAAATTTGACCTCAATGCCATCTGGTCCAGGACTACAATCTTCCTTGAGTTCATTAATTATGCACTGAACTTCAGCAGGTAGTTTTTTTACGAAAAGAAAATTGTTGCTGTTGGATGCAGATGTAAAGTGTTGGTTAAAAATATTTGAAATAGCTGATGGGTCCTGAATGATGCTATTATGGAAGTGAATATGGTTACTGGTGCTTTTGTTTGATTTGTTGAGGATACTATTCATGTTTTTCCAGAACTGTTTTGGGTTATGGATATTTTCAGATAATTGGGTGATGGGTTCAGGCCTTACTTACTCTATAGCACTTCCAGGCTTTATCCTGTTGTTTGAAGAGGTTAATCAGATCAGAGCTGATCCAAGGTAAATGTTTTCCTTTGACCTTAATTTCTTTCCAAGGAGCGTGTTTATCAATAACATGTGAAACTTCAGTATAAAAATAATTCCAGGCATCTTCAATGTAGGGTATGGGATGGAATCTATCCCAATTTATTGCAATCAAATCATGAATAAAATTATTGAAATTAATATCCTTACTTTGTCTTATTTTAATATATTTTGGAGGAAGGGGAGGAGATTTTATTTTCCATACACAGTAGATAGTTGAGTGATCACTGTAGCAGTCAGAGAGAATGTCGGATCCAACAATTCTGTGAGGATGAGTAACAAGGATCCAGTCTAACAATGATTTCTATCTGGCGTCAACTCTGGTGGGCTCATTGATCAGCTGTGTTAAGTGTATACTTTTGAGTAAGTTTTTGTCATTAGATGAAGAACGATCAAGCCAGTTAGTATTGAAGTCGCCTAGAATAATCAGTTCATGTGGATCAAATGAGGTGCGGGTGGATAAAATGCATTTGATGGAATCGGGGTGGACAGGTGGAGGTCTATAAATACTACCTATAATAAGAGCTTCAGAGATAAAGTGCAGGGAAATATAAATATCTACACTCCTCCTCTAGTGCCCCTATCTGCTCTGTATAGCATATAATTATCAAGTTCAATCTCGTTATCATTAATTTTGCTATGCACCCATGTTTCAGAGAAGGTAAGTATATCAGGTTTATACTGAGTGACCCAAACTCTGATCAGATCAAATTTTGAAGAAAACTCCTTATATTCATATGTGTAATTTTTAATCCTTTCAATGAATTAATTGTGAATCAAAAATAAGTAAGATACTGGGTAGAGTGAAGTAGAGGAAGAGTATGAGAGAGGAGGGCAAAAGAGCCAAAACATGTACAACACACACACACACACACACACTCACACACACCCCCCCCAAGACAAGACAAGACAAACACACCCACTTACAACAAGAGCAAAAGCTCAAAGAAAAAAACCCAAAAACAAACGAAAAGCGGAGCTCCAAAGCTCGGTCTGCAAACTTTAACGTTAGAGGCTGGTATACTAATAATAATAATAATAATAATAATAATTGTAAGAACGTGGCTCAGACACGGAAATGAACCCAAATGCGAGACTCCAATTTCAAACAAATAGTCAATTTATTATAACAAAAATACAAACAGTACAGGGAGGAATATGCACTCTGACCTGACTGGGAACTGAGGAGATCTGTGTGTGGCAGGGAAAAACTAGACTAAAGGGAAAAGCTCAGGCACAAGGCAGGAAAAGGCAACTAAAAGGGCAAGAATGCAATAACTAACTAAAAGCGCTCACTAAGAGGAAGATACTACAAATTAACAAAACTAGTCTAACAGAAAACTATCACCAACAGTGACGGGAAAACTACAGAGGAAACAACACCTAACACTAAAGGGGAACGGACGAAGGAACAAACAGACCTAACGAGGAAAACAAACAAGGTGACAAAACTAACGATAATGACAAACAGCTCACACAACAAGGACCTGACAGGGACGAGAACGTAGACGTGAAGATGGCTGGTAGCTTGGCGACATGGACTCAAGACGTACTGGCACAGGACTGGGGGAGACACATATATACACTAGGTGATGGGGAACAGCTGGAAACAATCAGGGGCGGGGCTGACAATCACCAGACGTGGGAGACACGAGGATGGGAAGCGACAAGCTGAAACACAAGGGAAGACAATTCATTTCAAAATAAAACAGGAAATGACAAGACCAAAAGACCAAACTGAAAAATAATTAACACTTAACAGACATGACAGTACCCCCCCCCCCCCCAAGGGTCGTCACTCGACGGCCCAGGAATCTCAGGATGCCTTCTATAGAAATCCTTGATGAGGTTCTTGTCCAGAATGAATGAGGCCGGCTTCCACTCGCGTTCCTCAGGTCCGTACCCCTCCCAGTCTACCAAAAACTGCCTCCCCCGCCCTCTGTTGCGTACTGCTAAGAGTCTACGGACTGTGTAGGCAGGGCCTCCATCAATGATACGGGGGGCTGGTGGGGGTTGGGAAGCGGGAACCAGCGGACTGACTTTCTCCGGCTTCACTCTGCTGACATGAAACGTGGGATGAACCTTGACGGAGCGGGGGAGGCGTAGCCGGACTGAGGTCGGATTCACCACCTTAGTGATGGGGTACGGCCCGATGAACCTAGGGGCGAGCTTCCTGGTGGTCGCCCGTAGAGGCAGGTCGCGGGTGGAGAGCCATACTCTCTGACCGCATTGGTAAGGCGGCGCTGGTCTCCTCCGGCGGTCAGCCGCCTTCTTCATCCTGGCCGCGCTGCGTTGGAGGACACGTCGGGTGGCCTCCCACACTCAATGTGCCCGCCGAACCAGTGCGTGAGCCGACGGCACCGAAACCTCCCTCTCCTGATCCGGAAATGCTGGGAGCTGGTAACCATAGACACAATGAAATGGAGAGAGCCCAGTAGCTGCAGAGGGGAGAGAGTTGTAGGCGTATTCCACCCACGGAAGTAACTTGCTCCAGGAGGTGGGATTCTGAGCGATGAGGCAGCGCAGGCAGGTCCCCAGTACCTGGTTTAGTCGCTCCGTCTGGCCGTTAGACTGTGGGTGGTAGCCAGAGGATATGCTAACAGTCGCACCAATGAGTCCACACAGCTCCCTCCAGAATCTCGACACAATCTGGGGGCCTCTGTCCGAAACAATGTCCTTGGGAACACTCTGTTAAACATGACTTCGGCCGTCTCTTTAGCAGACGGCAACTTGGGCATGGCGACAAAGTGAGTCATTTTTGAGAACCTGTCCACCACTGTAAGAACAGTGGTGTTACCTTTGGATGTGGGAAGTCCAGTGACGAAGTCTAAGGCAGTCTCCGCCCAAGGCCTGCTGGGGATGGGGAGTGGATGTCGGAGACCCGCCTGCGCTGATGATTTACTCCTAGCACACACTGGGCATGCCTCCACATACTCTCTGACGTCAGCCTCCAAGGCTGGCCACCAAAACTGTTGCCGGATGAAAAGTGCGTTTAACCCCAGGGTGACATGTGAGGCGAGATGTGTGAGCCCAATGTACCACTTGTGGCCTCAGCCCCACCGGCACGAACAGCCGGTTGGGCGGGCAGCCAGCAGGTGGCAGATCTTCCCCATTGGCTTGCTTGACCTCATTTACTATTCGCCAAGATACTGCTTCTACCACACAGTGACGCGGTAGGATGGGTTCAGGCATCTTGGCAGCAGGCTCGGGATCATACAGCTGCGAGAGGGCGTCAGGCTTGGTATTTTGTGTCCTGGGCCTGTAAGACAGGGAAAAGTTATATCTGTTGAAAAACAGCGATCATCTGGCTTGACGTGAGTTCAATCTCTTGGCATGATGAATGTACTCAAGGTTTTTGTGGTCGGTCCAAACCAAGAATGGCTCCTGAGCCCCCTCCAGCCAGTGACGCCACTCCTCCAGAGCCACCTTTACCGCTCGCAACTCGTGGTTGCCAACGTCATAGTTTCTTTCCGCTCTCGACAGCTTCTTGGATAGAAAAGCACAGGGATGCATCTTGCCATCCTCCGCTGCTAGGATTGCCCCTATGCCCACGTCAGAAGCGTCCACCTCAACCACAAACTGCTTAGTGGGGTCTGGGTGGATTGAGTTGTCGGAAAGCTGCATCCGCTGCGGAACCCCACTGGAAAGAAGACTGAGGAGAGGTTAATGTATGCAGAGGTGCTGCGATGGCACTATAGTTCCGAATAAAGCGCCGGTAAAAGTTTGCAAACCCAAGGAATTGTTGGAGTTTTTTCCGGTTATTCGGAACTGGCCACTCTGCCACTGCCTTCACTTTAGCCGGCTCCATCTGTACCGATCCAGAGGCTATGATGAAGCCCAGGAATGATACTGATTCAGCATGGAATTCACATTTCTCTGCTTTAACATAGAGCTGGTGTTTTAACAGCTTAGACAAAACCTGGCGAACATGTTGCACATGAGAAACTTGGTCAGGGGAAAAAATGAGAATATCGTCTATGTACACAAACACAAAACGATTTAAATATTCTCTCAACACGTCATTAACAAAGTTCTGAAAAACTCCAGGAGCGTTACAGAGTCGAAATGGCATGACTGGATATTCATAATGTCCTGTGGGAGTATTAAACCCCGTCTTCCACTCATCCCACTCCCGTATGCATACGAGATGGTAGGCGTTACGCAGATCAAGCTTGGTGAACACCTTGGCAGTCTGTAGCTGCTCAAAAGCAGCGGACATGAGCGGGAGGGGTACCTGTTTTTAATGGTGATGTCATTGAGAGGGGCATAGTCTATGCAAGGCCGAAGAGTCCCGTCCTTCTTACCAACAAAGTAGAACCCCGCCCCCAGAGGGGACGAAGATGGTCGGATGATGCCAGCCTGCAGGGACGTCTGGATGTAATTGTCCATGACCTCTCTCTCAGGTCCAGAAATGGAGTATAGCCATCCCTTGGGCAGGGTCGCCCCCTCCAGTAACTCAATTGCACAGTCATAGGCGCGATGAGGAGGAAGCTATGTGGCCTTCGTTTTGCTGAACACCTGACTCAAATCATGATAACACAATGGTACACTGGATAAATCAACAGTCTTCACCGGGGTTAATGCCTGGAACAGAAACCTCAGGATTAGCTTCTACTCCTAGTCCCCCCATTATGACTGATGTGTCCCTTTTACGACAACGATTATTACATTGAATCAACCTTCACCTCCCCTGACTTCCAGTCTATGACCGGACAGTGATCACACAGCCAGGGGTATCCTAGCACCAGAGCATGATGAGCAGAGTCAAACACATGAAAACTCAAAGTCTCCCAGTGATTGTCAATAGTGAGGGATACAGGTTCTGTGACATGAGAAATAGTAAATAGTTTGCTGCCGTTAAGGGCCCTGGCCTCTAGAGACTGCTGTAGCGGTGTAGTACAGAGTCCCAAATCTCTTACCACCCCCCAGTTCATCAGAATTTCATCTGCCCCGGAGTCAATAAGCACAGACAGAGTTTTTACTTGGTCCCAAATAGAAATCGTTACCTGAGTTATTTGGCGTGGAGGTCCCTCCGAAGAGGTAGGCAGGCTCACCAGTCCCCTCCGTCCTACTGGTGAGCCTGATCTTTTACTGGACATGATGAGAGGCGATGACCGGACCCTCCACAGTAGAAGCACAACCCCTGTTGCAGCCGTCTCTGGTGCTCCTCAGTAGAGAGCTGGGTCCGTCCCACCTGCATGGGCTCCTCACTGGGAGCTGGAAGAGCTTGTCGAACCAAGCCTTGGGCCGCAACTGGACTGGACTCCCGTGCCTCCACCGCACGCCTGGCAGCTCCTCTTCTCCGGTGACGTCGGTCTCTGATCCAGCTGTCTGTTCGAATGGCTGCCTCTATGACTGCCTCCAGGTCATCTGGCAACTCCTGATGGTCGATTTGCTTGTGAATCTGGTCGTTCAGTTCATCCATAAATGCTTCTACCAGAGCCGGTTGTCCCCAGCCACTGTCCCTAGCCAGCGTGCGGAAATGAATGGCATAGTCTGCTACTGACCTACTTCCTTGAGTTAGTCTCTTTAATGCACGGGCCGTCTGACGCCCCAGCCTAGTGTGATCAAACACTCGCCGCAGCTCAGCAATGAACTGTTCTGGAGATGAACACAATGGTGAATCCTAAGAGATGTGAGATGTGACTTGATGAAGGCAACACGGAATTGGGGAATGGGAAATGCCATGGGATTCATTTGGAAATGCAGCTCACATTGGACCAGAAAGGGTCTACACTGTTCAGAGTCTCCAGCAAACTTTTCGGGAGGAGCCAGGCGAAGAGGTGCTTGAAGTATCGTGGGTGGAGGAGAAGCAGGCGGACCCTGACCCAAGCTCAGTACTTGGTCCAAGGCGCTGGCAGCGTGCATCAGAAGGCAAAGATGCAGCCGATCTGGTTCTGGATGATTGTCTTATCAAAGCTTCTTGAGGCTTTGTTGGTTGAATAAGCTGATGATAGCTCAGATGGCCTGTCTGAACTATTTCCAAGGTTATTCTGAACGCAACAAATATTAGCAAAGGTACGTGCGTAAACTTAAAAAAAATTATAAAAAGGTTCGAGCGGCACTTCAGGATAAGCAGCAAACTATAGGGAAGAATCTTGTTGAAAGTAGTAGTTAAGTAAAGTAAGATTGTATAAGCTTAGAACGAGTTGTGCACATGAGGAACACTAAGCTTAACACAAAGAGAAAACTGGCAGAAAAAGTACTAGTAAGAAGAGAAAGTTAACTAAAAAAAAGCGCAACTCAAAATTGTCAGTGGTGCCTTGTCCCCCTGGTGTCACGAGGGGCGGAGATGACCAGATTTGCATGTCTCCTCTTACTTTTGAATTAAAGAACGGAGGTCTCATATTCCATCACCATGGCCAATATCTATAATTTTTACAGTGCATATAATAAAATAAAACCTCATTTTCAATACTTGTGCATAGACATATAACTGGTAACTGATAATTTCACTCATTCATTGGATAAATAAAACTACTACTACTATGAAAATAAAACAACACACCAACAATCATTTCATTATCAATAGCTGTGAAGGTTATGATATAATTTGGTGAAACAAGGCGTGCAAATACAGTATCAAGACATTTTTTATTCAGCTTAGTAATAAGAGTTATATCAATTTCACTGAGAGTATGCAGTCCAAATTCTTATAATTGTTTCTCTTCGTATCCAGGGTGAACGTGACTTAGTTTGATGAAGCTGAAAATCCAAGATGTTTTAGCATGTCCTGTTATTTGGGAAGAGGCAGTATAATTATCATAATAATTATATTATAATTAAAAAATATTGTTCCCTGCAGCAAACCACCATCCCCTCCTGCCTGAAGTCTACCACAATCATCCCTGTCCCTAAAAAGCCAGCTACTGACAGTCTGAATGATTACAGGCCTGTTGCACTTACGCCTGTGATCGTGAAGTGTTTTGAGAGGTTGGTCGCGAAACACATCAAGGACTCACTTCCGCCCTCAGTCGACCCCCATCAGTTTGCTTACAGAGCAAATCGGTCCACTGAGGACGCCATCTCTGTTGCTCTTCACACTGCACTGAGCCACCTGGAGCACCAGGGCAACTATGTGAGGATGCTTTTCATTGACTATAGCTCAGCATTTAATACCATCATCCCTGGTTTTTTGGCTGACAAACTCTCCCACCTCGGACTATCTCCTTCCATCTGTTGCTGGATTAAGGACTTTCTCACAAACCGTCCACAAACTGTTAAACTTGGCTTCCACCTCTCCTCTTCCATCACACTCAGCACTGGATCACCTCAGGGTTGTGTACTGAGTCCCCTGTTGTACTCACTATACACCTACAACTGCACTCCAACCCATCTCTCAAACTCCATCATCAAATTCACTGATGACACCACCGTGGTTGGGCTCATCTCAGGAAGAGATGAGTTTGCTTACAGAGATGAGGTTGAAAAACTGTCACTGTGTGGTGTTCGGTGAACAATCTCACACTGAACACCACAAAAACCAAAGAACTCATCCTGGACTTCTGGAAACACAGCACGGACCCTGCCCCACTTCTCATCAATGGAGAATGTGTTGAGAGGGTCCACTCTTTCAAATTTCTGGGAGTCCACATCACCAGCAACCTCTCCTGGTCTGTCAACACCACGGCGGTGGTGAAGAAGGCCCAGCAGCGACTCCATTTCCTGAGGGTGCTAAGAAGGCACAATCTGGATGCAAAGCTGTTGGTGACTTTCTATAGATCCACGGTGGAGAGCAACCTGGTGTACTACATCACAGTGTGGTATGCTGGGTGCACAGCAGCAGACAGGAGAGCTCTGCAGAGAGTGATTAACACCGCCCAGAAAATCACTGGCTGCTCTCTGCTCTCACTGGTGGACATTGCTGGCTCACGCTACCTCAGCAGAGCAAAAAACATTATTAAGGACTCTTCTCACCCTAGTCACCACCTGTTTAACCTGCTGTCCTCTGGCAGGAGATACAGGTCCTACAAAACACGGACTAACAGACCCAGAGACAGTTTTTTTCCCCAGAGCCATCAGTGCTCTGAACACACAACATGAACTGAATCTCTCTATCACACTACCTCAGCGCTCTGTACATCTGTGATATGTATGAATGTATATTATATATACATATACTATATTATTGTCATATTATTGTTATATTATTATTATATTGTTATACATATGTTGTATCTCATAGATACACAAACTATATTATCTTTATATTTTGTTTTATTTATATATTATAAACATACATATATATACTCTGTGCAATAATGGTCAATGACAATGTGCAATAATTCAACTCCATTTCTACGTGCAATAACACCATTTCTGCAATTGTGAAATAATTTTTTTACTTCTGTAGCAAAAACTGTCTTATCCTCTACTGTAAAACTGTGCCATACTACTGTAAATACTGTAAATAGCGTCTCATTTCTTATAACTTTATTCATGTCTTTTCTATTTTATATCTTTATATCTTTTTTTACACTTGTGATTTCACTGAGCACCATGTGGAGTAGCACTCAAAATTTCGTTGTATGCACCGTCATCTAATGACAATAAAGGCTTTTGATTGATTTTATTTGATAAACTTGAATCAGGAGTCAGTAACAGAACTCACTTCTGCTCCTTCCTGCTGGGTTGTGATCTTCTGCATTCCACACCGAGGTCTCCGGGGTGTGAAAGATGTAAATTTAGTTATTGCAGACACCAAGTCTAAGTGGTGAATCTTGCAGGGAGTGTAAACGGGAAAGCGTCTTGGCTCACTATACAGGGATGATGTTCTGTTTTGTTTTATATTATCATATTATCATAAATTATTTCGAGGTTTTAATACTTCTCGTGATTAAATTGAATATATTCACACATAATACATAGGCATAAAACACAGAAGCATTGCTTAAACAGGTGTTCAGTTTCAATAGTAAGTACTTATAGCAGATGCACCCCTCTTATGTAGTACTGTCCATAATTGTTTAGGCTGCTCTGTTGAAGTTTTAATTTATTCAATAATAGCCACAAATCATGTTATAAAGATGAACACTGTGTCGCTCATTTTAAACCAGAGGACAAGGAGTGATCGGTGGGGTTGCGGTGTTCAGGAGGGTAGCCGGATTGCAGCGGGCGTGGCGGAGTTGCAGTGATCACAGTGATCACGGAGAGTAGCGGGTTTGCCGCATGACCTTCCTCTTAACGTCCCCTCCAGGAAGCTGGCACCTCATTTTGTGGGACCGTTCCCCATCGCCAAGGTGGTCAGCCCTGCTGCCGTGCATCTTCACCTACCCTGTTCATCCCCCCACTTTCCATGTTGTGAAAATCAAGCCAGTCCACAAGAGCCCCATGATTCCTCCGGCTCCTCCTCCTCCGCCTCCGATGATCAATGTTGACCCAGTCTTCATGGTACGGAAACTGTGCGCAAAAGGGCCAGAGGAAGACAACATCTGGTGGAATGGGAGGGATATGGACCGGAGGAGCGCATGTGGATCCCCCCCAGCGTCATCGAAACAAATCACTAATCACAGACTTCCATAGAGCCGGACTTACCTGGACCATCTGGATGCCGGTCCTAGGGGAGGGAATGTTATGTGCTGTCTGTTATTGTTAAGTTAAACATTTTTGTCCCATGCTTGCATGTTTGTCCTGTCTCTTCCTGTTTTATTTTGAAAGTAACCCTGTCTCCCTCGTTTCAGATCCCTTTGCTTCCTACCCTCTTGTTTTCCGGAGTCTGTGATTGTCTCCTCCTGTGTTCCCCTACCTCATGTATAAATCGTCCTGTCATTAGTTTGTTCATTGCAAGATCATTGCATTTGTATCCAGTCCCTGTCTCCAGATTTCCTGTGATTTCCTGTGATCCTGATTCTCCAGTGTTTCCTTTTGGTTTGTACGTTTGATAACCATAGAGCCACTTTTTGTTTCCTGTTTATTTACAGAGTATTCTTTGTTTTCTAGCAGATCCTCAGTGTGCGTAGAACATAGTTTTGTAGTTTCTTTCCTCAAGATTAGAGTAATTTTGATTTGTAACTTTTGTAGCCTTAGTTTATTCCCTCCTCATTGTGCTTGAGTAGTAGGTGACCTTTAGTTTTCCCCTCCTTATTTCCCCTTATTTTTTGGTAGCCTCCTTTGAGAGATATTTTAGTTTTGTTTATTTTTTGTGACCATTTAGAAAGATCATTTATTTTACATGTAATTGGTTAAGTGTTTTTTCCTCGCAACTTTTGCAAGCAATTTTGATTTCTCCCCTTTTATAGTTGAGCGTAGGCCAGCGTAGCGCTCCCCAGGCTTGCGGCTCCATCTGCCTGGTGACACGACCTTTTCTCCACCTCCCCACTGGAACACCGTGCTATCATTCCTGCCTGCTGTAATCAATAAAGACTGAGTTTGCACCATTGACCTGTCTCTGAGTTGTGCGTATGGGCTCTCATGAATATGGAGCCCTCACAGTATGATGCCATAATTTTCATGAAAGTTCAGGGTTTCAGGGTCATTTCGTTTTACAAAGGTCAAGATCTGTGGTGCAAAAAAATTCTGTATTTTGTATTCTGTTTATACCCGAATACTTGTTGACAAAAACAGTCCACTTACGTTGCAAAAAGTTAACCTTTTACCAAGATACTGCTGAGTGGCTATGATAATGTGATAAATTACATGAAATCCTTGTCTGTACATTTGCTCTCTATTACCTGAGATCACATTTAACAGATTTTGTGTGTGTGTGTGTGTGTGTGTGTGTTGCCACAGGCTGCAAACAGCTACTTGAGGGATCAGTGGTTTCACTCCCTGCAGTGGAAGGTAATGTTAATGTTTATCAGTTTTATTGTTCCTTACGTTTAGAAAAAAAACATATTGAAGATTGATAAAGGCACCAAAATAGTTTTTGGTTTGACAAAATAACATTCACATTTGTGATTATATCAGTAGTGTTGAAGTGCTGGTGTCACAGAACAACACAAACAGTAGCTCCAGAAAAAAGTGATATTCAAATGTTTGCTTGGTACTTACTGGGGATAATGCATTGTATTGCTTCCTACAGAAAAAAATTTACAAGTACTGCAAGGTCCTCAACAACCCAAGTCGCTGGGACATTGTGCTGAAGGAGATAAGAGCGCTGGTGGACATGGCTCTGACCTCACCGCTGCAGGATGAGTCTATTCACCAGGCTCCTCTGCACATCATCTCCACCCTCCTGGCTGAGGTAGCAACACACACACACACACACACACGCACGCACAGTCATGCATACAGCATATTATCTGTGAGGACCTTTCT
Source organism: Synanceia verrucosa (assembly GCA_029721515.1). Taxonomy (NCBI): domain Eukaryota; kingdom Metazoa; phylum Chordata; class Actinopteri; order Perciformes; family Synanceiidae; genus Synanceia; species Synanceia verrucosa. The sequence goes on along the minus strand of CM056556.1, from coordinate 19,294,117 downwards.
CTAGCCCTTACTATTTCCTCCTATGTCCTAATTTTAGTTTTTACTGTAACCTAAGCCTAACCCTTGTTTTTGTCCCTTTGTCTTCCCCACAGAACTCCAGTCTCAGCACTCAGGATCACGAGAACATCATTGTTGTGAGTATGAAGTTTTGGAATTTTCATTGTAGTTTAGTTATTTCATTTTTACTTTTTTTCACTAATTAGGGTTAGGGTTAGTTTTAATTAGTTTTTAAAGCATGTTTGCTCTTTTTCATTACTTTTCATTTTTTCTAAATGGGTAGTTTTAGGTTAGTTTTATTAGCTTTAGTAGTAGTTAAATATTTTTCTTACTTTGGGTTCTTTGCTTGTATTTGTTAGGTGCAGGATTCAAAAAGAATAAAATAATAACACTCAACAAAAGATAACATTTTACAAAATGTACTCAGCAGTGAACAACCACTTATCTACAGCAACCATAACATTCCACAGCATAGCAGCCTTCATTGCAAAATGTGTGTAATACTACTTCCTGGGTTAAATACAGGGAGTGTGCCTGCCTGGTATAAATCACAATAGCCAACAAACTAAAGACCAGTATTGTGCTAGTAACTGAAAAATAGTAGTAATTACTAATTACTTCATTCACAAAGTAACGCAATTACTTACAGTTATTACAGTTATTAATAATAATTAATATGGTAGTGACCAGCAACCTTAATAATTGTTGTTCTAGTCTGTGGGCAACATGCTCCCTCACGCTTCTTGCTTCCTACCTGCATAACAGGTGCTGTCTGCACACAACATGTTCCCTCGTGCCTCCTACCCGGCTACCGTAATAACCGTTGTTCTAGTCAACATGCAACATTTTTTTTCTCACTCATAAAACGCTGAAATCAGGGACATTTTTGGGGACAGCTTTAAGGGGGGACTGGTCATCTAAAGCTGGGACTTCCCCGGGAAATCATTTACCAAGTAATGGGCAAATGCACCATATTGTAATGGTAAGTGGTCAGTGGTTCCAACACCATCATTAAGTTTGCAGATGACACCATGGTGATCCACCTCCGCCCTGTCGACCACCTGTCCTCAGACATCCTGGTGAACTTCATCAAAGATGAGGCCGCCTACAGGGAGGAGGTGGATCGTCTGGCTGAGTGGTGCGACACCAATAACCTGCTGCTCAACACTGAGAAGACCAAGGAGCTCATCGTGGACTTCAGGTGGAATGCTGACCCACATACACCCATCCACATCAAGGGGACGGCAGTGGAGCATGTGATGAGGATCTCACCTGGATGACCGGCTGCTCCAAGCTGGTCAAGAAGGCTCACCAGTGCCTCTTCTTCTTGAGAACTCTGAGGAAAAACCACCTGTCCTCAGACATCCTGGTGAACTTCTACCGCTGCACCATCGAGAACATCCTGACCAACTAACTGCATCAGTGTTTGGTTGCTGCCAGAAGGCATTGCAAAGGGTGGTGAAAGCTGCCCAGTGCATTGCCAGAGCACCACTTCCTGCCATAGAGGGCACCTACAGGAAAAGGCTGGGAAAATCATCAAAGACTCCAGTCACCCAGCATAAGGACTCTTCACCCTCCTGCCCTCTGGGAGGCGCTACAGGAGCCTCCGGACTTAGGTACCGGAACAACTTCTTCCCCACAGCTGTCACACTCCTGAACTCTGCCTCCCGACATCTGAACCACGTTAACACTCATGGACTGAACACACACACACGCAACCACTCACAACCACCCATAACTGAACACACACACATATAACCTGTTCATAGCCTGTACATTCACTACAGTTATAGCCTGTATATACTTATAATTATAGCATATTCATAACAATACTGTATACTCATGTTTATATTCATACAGTGTATGAATGTAATATATTTATATTTGCTAATGCACTTCTGGATGGATGAAGCATGGATGAATGCAAACTGCATTTCGTTGCTCCGTGCAATGACAATAATGTTGAATTCTTTTCTATTCTATTCTATTAGCAACCTGTTACTGTAACGGCGTTACTGCCCAACACTGCTAAAGACATGAACAAAAGAATACAAGCCCATTCATGAGACACACATCACATTTCTTCACAGCCAGTAGTCTCAGGGAGCTCAGTCTAAGAAAAAAATGAACAAACTCAAAAACTCTAAAGGCGAAATGACGAGAATCAACAATCCCATACGGTGCTGCCATCTCACGTAAAATTGCTCGAATGGATCGTTTTCATATCAATCCCAAATTGACAAAAGTGAAACAAAGGGATTTTTATCTGTAATTTTAATATGTTTTAGTTAGTTTTGTAAACACACAATACAGTTTCAATTAGTTGTTGTTTTTTTTTTACTTATAGTATTTATTTCAGTTAACGGAAAATGTTTCTTTTTTGTTAAGTTTCATTGATGATAATAACCTTGCCTCTATGAAGTGATATTTGATGTCACGCTGAAGTTAAGTTCAGTATGGCAAGCCAACAAGTTTGTTCTTTCAACTGAAGGAGGCTGTAGATTATTTTCATGTTTTATTCATGTTATACTTGTGTATTTTGATTAGTGCTGTTGCAGTGTGTGTGTGTGTGTGTGTGTGTGTGAGTGTGTGCTTTAGCATTATTTGACAAGCCTCCTGCACCTGGAAATGGAAATATTTTCTCTGTCTGTATGTGTTTTCAGGCCATTGCTCCTCTTCTGGAAAACAACCACCCACCACCCGACCTGTGTGAGTTCTTCTGTAAGGTGAGATCTTGTGTCAAAACAGAGCAACACTGAACATAAAGTTTCTGTACTAAAGATAAACATTTATTCAAGTACGTTATTCCTGTTGATGGTCATTGTGATATTGCAGCACTGTCGGGAGCGGCCACGGTCGATGGTCGTGATTGAGGTGTTCACTCCTGTAGTCCAGAGAATCCTCAAGCATAACATGGTGAGAACAGCATGTTCAGAGTTTTCTCAGACTCATTCATGTGCAAGGGGTTACATTAATTCAGTCTAATAGGAGAATACATTTAGCAGGTCTGATTACAGTCCAGAATATAAATTATGTGATGTTTTAATGTTCTTCAGAGAGGTGGGTTCCCCCACCCATCTTGTCAACTGTGACAAAAGTTTCAGTCTTTTTTTTTCTGTTGTAGGGTTTATGTTTTAGTGTGTGTTTTGTCACAGACTGTCAGCATTAGCTCTGTAGAGTTCAAACAATAAAACTATCAAAAGAAAATATTTTACCCAGCAATTAATAAAATTAATAAATGAAATGAATCAGAACGAATGCCTTGGTGGCTTAGAGGTGCACTGCAGAAAAAAACGAATCTTGCCAAGAATAATTGTCTTATTTCTAGTCAAATTATGTCTATGCACTTAATTTCAGACAATATCACTTAGATGGGCCTTATGTCTTAGAAATTTTGTCTTATTTCAAGAAGCCTCATCGAGACAATTCACACTCTGTCCATTGGCAGATTTTTTTTGCTTAATTCAAGCAAAAACATGAGTGTAATCCTCAAGTTCTGTTCCTCATGTTCACTTTGGTTTGGGTTAATATTGGTTCAGCAAATTTCCCTGTTTGTGGCGCTAATAAAGAATTATCTTATCTTATGTTTCTGTTTGGCAGGATTTTGGAAAATGCCCTCGACTGCGCCTCTTCACTCAGGAGTACATTCTGGCTCTTAATGAGTTGAATGCTGGAATGGAGGTCGTCAAGAAGTTTGTCCACAGGTGAGAAACTATAGCACTTGTCTGTGCCAATAGGTTATACAAAAAAGGTGAACTATGCCCATTATTAGTCTAAAATATTAGTAAACATGAACACCCTCCCAAACCACAAAACCACAATTCCCAGGGGACTGAGTATATGGATTCATTTTCAGTTTCTCATCTGAGGACACTATGATAAAATAAAGAAAATAAAACAAACATTATTGCCTATGGAACAGCTCAGCATTTTATGCTTGATGACATCCCAAGTTTGAGACATTCTTCTGAGTTTCAGGCATTGAGAGACTGGTGGGACTGATTGAATTTAGCTAGGTATATAATTGCTAATTTAGGGTGGATCCTTGGTTACAAGTAGACATGTAATCAAGTAGTGGAAGGTTATCTTCTCATAGTTTATTTTTCTCAGGGGTAAAAGAAAGCCCTTAACAAGGTACTCTCCATTAAAAAAAAAAATCATGAAATACTTGAACTTTTACTTTACTCAATCATGTGCTGTAACAGATGCTGAACCTTCAGAGATAGTTGGTCCAACCTGCATTTGTGTGTTGCAGCATGCATGGGCCAACAGGGCAATGCCCTCACCCACGTGTCCTGCCAAACCTGGTGGCAGTGTGTCTTGCCGCCATTTATTCCTGTTATGAGGATTTCATCAACAGGTCAGTGAGCACACACACACACACACACACACAAAAACACAGTAGCTTTTTGTAGTTTTCCAGAACTTGATGGACTTGCCTTATCACCTCTTGTTGGCAGCAACATTAATGCTATGAATTCAAGCCCAATCCCAGGGTAATACAGTCTTAATACAGTCTTTAGGGGGAAATACAGAGCAAAAATCAAACTAAAAGTTGGTGGCTTGCTGTGACAAGGGTTGTATTATTCACAGAATAATTCACAGAGGGTCATCCCTACAAATGTGAAAGTCTGTTATTAAGACTGTGGTGGGAACAATACTTTGGTTTATGTTAAAGATCACCTCATGATCAGCCAAATGTGTGCATTTCAAAGCATTCTGACAACAGTGAGAGAAATCAAGCCCCCAGAAATAGTGCCAGGCGTGTAAGCAAATTTTTGTAGTTGCATTACGGTGGTATTCCCGCAATTGTGGGCCCACAATACTATTTATAATAGACTTGCATTGGCAAAAGACACTTGTTACTTAGTGGATATTTTTATTTTTTGAGATAGAGCAACTTCCCAGAGTTATTTTTCTTTCTCTGTTCTTGTGAATGAGACAGATTCCTAGTAGAATTTAGAAATTTTCAAATTTCAGTTTTTTTGAGGAACTGACATTACATGGCTAATGCTGGCTTTGACCTGCATGACTACAAAATAAGTATTATGAACAATTGAAAATGTGAGAATGGTTTAAATTTGTATAAATATCTTTGAAAAAAAACTAAAAAATCCCAATGGTGTAAAAAGCATGTGGAATCTTTTAAGGTTTTTTGCAAAAGCTGACGCTACGCTGCTAATGCTGGCTTTAATCTGTATGAATTAAGTCAAGTTGTAGGAAGGATCGCAAAAGTGGAAACGATTTGGATATTGTAAAGTGATATTGATAATTATAATAATTGTAATAATAGAGTTAATGTCTAAAATATGGGGAAAATTTGAATGTATCAATGATGTGTCAAATATGTGGAATATTTCAAGGTGTAGTAAGAATTAGTAGAGAAAGTGCAGTAAACGGATGAAAAAGCAGCTGAAGCATTATCATTTTGAATATTAAAGTAGGCGTTGTGGCCATAGTTGATCGGTATGCATGTAAGCCACCTGGAATATTTCAAGGTGTAGTAAGAATTAGTAGAGTAAGTGCAGTAAACGGATGAAAAAGCAGCTGAAGCATTATCATTTTGAACATTAAAGCTGGTGTTGTGGCCATAGTTGTTTGGTGATTCATATGCATGTTGTTAGAACATGGCTCAGGCACGACAACAAAAAAACCCAAACGCAGGACTCCAAAAACTCAAAGTAACAACCTAGGATTTATTACAAAAATATCAACAGTACAGAGAGGAATTGGCACGCTAATCTGTATGAACACAAAGCCACTTCAAGAGTGGGAGTAATAAAAATAACTAACTGAAATACTCAGGCAACTAGGCAATGGTAAAGAACAAACTAAAATGACAAAACTACACTAAGACAACTAAGGGCGCTCTAAAAGAGGATCTAAACTAAGCAGCAATGACAAAAACTAATAACTAAAAACAATCACCTAAAGTGACGAGGAAAACTACTGAAGAACAGAACTGAACGGGGATCAGACGCTAGACAACAAACTACATGAGGATAGTCAAACAAATTTACAAAACAGCTCACACAACAAGGGCAACCTGACTTGGACAGGAAACGAGGACATGGATGAAGGCTGGTAGCTTGGTGACATGACACAAGACATACTGGCACATAACAAGGGGACACACAGACATAAATACACTGGGTAATGGGGAACAGCTGGAAACAATCAGGGGCGGGGCTGACAATCACCAGAGGAGGGAAACACAAGGGCAGGAAGAGTCAAGCTGAAACACAAGGGAAGACAATTAATTTCAAAATAAAGCAGGAAACGACAAGATTAAATGACAAGACAAAAAGTTAATTTCTCACATCTTGTATGACTAATATGATGGGAACAATACCAACAGTAATTTGCAGATCAGAAACATTACTTCATCAAACCATTTACATTTAAGTTAATTAGCAATGTCCCAACATGTTCGATGAATAATTAATTTAAAATTGATGAAGTAAATCTACAGTACAAAAATAATACACAAGAAATTATACCAAATCCAAACAAATTCATGAAATACAAAATAGTAATTGCTTGTCAGGATCACAGTTAATTCAAAAAAGTAATCTGATTACTGATTAAGGATTACTCATTTAAAAAGTAACGTAGTTACTTTACCGATTACGATTTTAAAAGTAACTAAGTTAGATTACAAGTTACTTTTTAAGTTACATTCAGCCTCAAAATATAAATGACAACCATTTTCTTTCCAACATTCACTTTATTGGAAGTGTAATTTGAACAGGATGTCAAAAAATGTCAAACAATATGTTTTTTAATGAAGATAGTCTTTCTTGACTGACAAAACATAAATATTTTTTTATAAAGTAAAAAGTCAGCGAACCTTAATATTGTTCTTTAGCCAACACAAAGTCAAAATAATGGCTGTATTTCCAGCTTGAGAATGCGCATCTCTCTCCTCCCTCCATTGTTGATGTTCGTTTTGCTGCGGCTGCACATGAGTGGTCCTTGTGCTGAAAACGTGACTTGTCGCCTACATGATTGATGCCACTTTCCCGAGACAAAAACAAATCTCTTTTTTTTTTTTTTTTTTTTTTAAGGAAAATGAGACAGAAAGTAACGCACATTTTAGATTACTCGTTACTGAAAAAGTGGACTTATTAGAGTAGCGCGTTACTGGGTAATGCGTCACTGGCATTACTGTTGCTTGTTTCTCCTCTTTGAAGCTCTTTATGGCTGGGGCAATAATAGACAGTGAAAATTTGATTATAAGATTATATATAAATATAAGAATATGTCACCGACATGAAAAGTAAATATTTCTAACTCAACCTTAAAGCTCTAAAGTGCTTTTTCTGTGGACAAATTTCCTTCATTTGTTAACACAAGGCTTACATTCTGAAATGTAAATAAAAGAGTGTCCACATTTAATTTCAGATTATTGGTATTGTTTGCAAATTAGTAAATCACTGAACATGAATACTTAAGCGTAACCGTCACATGCTATGTGCTATATGTGTCTGTGTGTCTAGGCCATAAGCCTTCAGAATATATATATATATATATATATATATATATATATATATATATATATATATATATATATATATTATTGACTGTGCGGCATTTCACAGATGCACAGGTGCAGCTACTAGCAAGTCAGAAATACAAGGTGGCCAAGTGTGCTGCAAGTGCATCTATGCCCTGAATAGTAATTAAAATTTACTTACATTCTTTCAAATACTTAAAAAAAACATTATCAGTGCAAGAGAATATAAAGCAACTTTAAGCCACTATATGTACCTGTAACTTGGAATAGCTCTTTTTTTGTCTTGAGAATTTATGACAAATTAAAAAATCCATTATTAATTTCAAGTCACAACATGTTTGCTTTCTAATTGCCCTCAATAGTGTGATTTTATTTTGTGTTTTATGAGGGCTGTTTGTCGACTGCAGATGTACATGTATAGACTATCTTAACTCATTAGTGCGATCTCCTCCATCTCCCATTTCTTCACCCCAGAGAGGATTATTCTAAGTTATTTTTTCCAAAACTCCAGCACACAAAGGAACCATTACTCTGGCACCCATCTCTCCTGGCTAATATGTCAATGCTTTTTCTTTCCCTTTTGTCATTGCACATCTCTTGCTTATACTTCCATTGACATTCTCTATTTAAACATTGAATATCCCTGTGTTGAGTATAGTTTTTTTTATGTCCTTCAGTCGGGACAACTCACCCAGTCTGAAGGAGATCAGAAATGGCTGCCAACAGCAAAATGAACGCAAACCGATGCCACTCCGTCTGCTACGCCCCGAGTCTCCAACACCACCCCCTGCCACCCTCCTACCCTTCTCCACCAACCCCAGTCCTCCTCTACCACCTCCCCCCACCCTGTCAAATCCCACCCTGTCCATTCCCATCTCGTCCCCAATGCCCTCCCTGCCCCTCTCCCCTCCTCCCTCTGTTATCAACTCCAGCGAGATCTTGGTAGAGCTGGAGCGAAGTAACAACTCAGCCAACACCAGGCAAAAGGGTTGTTCATCAGGGGGTGATAGCGAACCCAACCTCATTGACTGTCTGCTCGTCAGCCCAGCCATCAATACTCTATCCATCCAGCTACCAGCGCAGGCGGACCGAGTGCTGGGCTGCTACGCTCTCATCCTCAAGATGCTGTGAGTTTACAGATTTTTCTACAGAGTATTAATGAAATAATCTCCCAGAGCCAGCTCAGAAGGTCAATGTTAGTTAAAAGTCTAAACTCTCGGTACTAGGATAAAACGGAGTGAGCAGTTTCTCCCTACACCCAGTCTGTGGCCCTATGTCTGCTCTGAATTCTCACACATGACGTTACTTTTAATCTTCTGTTATGACTCTTACCGTAAAAGACTGCAAACAGGGCCAAAATATGAGACTGTACCTTTGAATGTGTGTGAGGCTGTGGTAATGTAAGCCATTGGGTGCAAAACAATGATAATGTCTCAAAAAAGCAAAAAAAAGCCACGCAAGTCCAGTTGACTCTTATTTGCTCTTTTCGATTTACCTCAACCTGGATAACCCTAACCCATGATAATGATGTTTGCCTCCCTCATATCCTATTGTTGCCATAATAACACTACTTGAGGAGCAACGGATGTCAGGCAGTGGCTGATGATACCATGATTTTACACTCTGCAGTTCACATACTACTTTGGTCATGGAGTGTGTTGGTTGACTTTGAAGGAGGACCACAGTAATGTGATGCTGCTGCAGCTTGTTCTCCAGTTTTCTAGGCTACACCCTCCTTTTTACATTGCTACACTGACTGTTTATCTGACTGACTGTTTATGTCTTTGTGTCTGTCTCTGTCAGGTCCGACTATGATGACTGGAGACCTGCCCTCGCCAGCCTGCTGCAGCCCATTCCCTTCCCTAAAGAGTGTGTATTTACATATTGTCTCAAGATAAGAGGAGATATAACACAGCAGCCCTATAATACAGAAAACTAAGAGTAATTCATCGTGCTTCCACAATGCCATAAGTAATTCTCAAGAGATCAAATGGAAAAAAATCAGCCATTTGTAGTAGCATTAGCTGACACCAGCTTTATAGCTGCAGACTCAACTGCACCTCACCTGGCATCTGTGTGGTGGAACTTCCTCAAGAAATGGATGCTTTAGACAGTCATCATAATGTAATCTGAAGGTTAGAAATGACGTCATTGGAGACAAAACAGCCAGTCAGCCAGCTTCAGTCATCTAAGTGGTTGCTTTTTTTGCAGCACAAATGTCAAGCTTCTGTGTTAAATGAGCACAGGTGAAGTTGAGCGTGCAGATTTTGTTGTGATTTTGCTCGCTCAGGAATGTGGCAAAGATTTAATACCATAAATGTCACTTAAGTCCCTTTTACACTGCATGAAAACTGACCAGGTTCAATGCAGGATTTTTGTGCAGTGTGAAAGGGTTTTCGCAGCATTTTGACCCAGGTCAGTTGACACTCAATTGACCCGAGAATTTATCTGCTCAGCTCAGCTCACCTGCAGTATGAAGGGTGTCCCGCTCAATTACCCAATGACGTTCGGATTTTGTCACTGGGTTGACTGTCACGCTGTCATTGTGGAAGCTCAAGGGCTGCAAGATCTGCTCAATCAGATCTCAAAGCATTGTTTTAGCCACTCCCATAAGGTCAGTATTCTTGTTGATCTCCCAGAGACCTATCTCTGAAGGGCAGAGATTTTTTTTTTCAATCATACAAATCTAGTGTGTAGCTACACAATCTTTAATGGATCTCATACGTGAATTACCGTTAGTATTAGTATTCCTCATTTTCTTCCAGTCCCTCACATCACCGTCTCAAGGGATGTATATGTGTTTCTGGGAACGTCCTGCTGGGGACTGGCTTCTGATGTGGATGAGGTACCACAACATGCCTCTGGGGGTACAAGAATGGGAGACTATGTATTTCTTTCCCCATAGAGTCCACCATAACTGGCTATAAGCAGACCCAACTCTTTTTTGTAAAGACTGGCTCACCCAGAGCTTCATTTGCAATAACCAGCAGACGACTTTGTTGTTTTTCCAACACTGAGAACACCTGTTGCGCACCTGTTGTCATGGGACATAATATCTCACATCTGTCTTTATCTTTTGTCTCTCCAGGGCTCTTGCACATGCCAAATTCACAAAGTAAGTAAACTGTTTTTCACAGATTCAAGTAGATTCCGGTTTGAAAACAGACATTTGTTTCTTATGTTTCTGTCTAAATAGGGAACTAAAATATGTTATTCAGAGATTTGCGGGGGACCCGAGGCAGGAGGTGAGTATATGTTTAACACTATTTTCAAGTGTTTCATTGTTGCGATTCACCAGAGAAATTGTATGGATATGTGTGGGCGCACGTGCATGTGTGTGTTTCCAGGTTCATTCCTGCCTACTCAGTGTGCGTTCAGGTAAAGATGGCTGGTTTCAGCTCTACAGTCCTGGGGGTGTGGCCTGTGATGATGACGGAGAGCTCTTTGCCAGTATGGTGAGTGTATGGACACACACAAAGTCAACCTCAACTGTTAATGCATGGTTGCTTGCCACTGGCCCTCCATTCCTTTTCATCTCTGCCAGGTTCATATCTTGATGGGCTCCTGCTATAAGACCAAGAAGTTCCTGCTCTCGCTGGCTGAAAACAAGCTGGGCCCCTGCATGCTGCTTGCCTTACGTGGAAACCAGACCATGGTGGAGGTACGATACATTCAGAAAGTGTTCAGACTTCTTCACCATTCTGTTGCAGCCTTATACTGAAATTGTTTTAATGTGTTTTTCCCCTTGCATGTGTAAGTTTATGTTTCTGTTAATTATTTTGTCAGTTAACATTCTTTTTTTTAATCTTATTAATTTATCATGGTCTCTTGGTGCATTAGCATGGTATTTAGCCATTTTTTCTTGGCTGATGTGAGGTGCAACAAACAGGAGTCAGCTAAGGTGTTTTTTTTTTATCACTCAGGTTTTTATTAACTTTTCCAACAGAACACATAAATCTCACAGTACAAAATGAAAATAACAACATGAAACAGACCCACATAAAATAAATTAAAATCAAATACCCTAAACACCTACAAAACAACAAATACAAACGGAAACGACATCCCACAATCTCTCGCCCACCTTCATATCACAGTATACATAAATCCATACTTCTCACTAATCATGCCCCTTAAAGACCATCCATTTAGCCCATCTTCTTTCCATCAGTTCTTCTTGCAATCTCAGTCTATGTGTCATTCTTTCCATTACGAATATCTCGTCCACCAGAGCAACCCAGGCTTCACACTTTGGCACCTCTGTCTGTCCCCATGCCCTCGTTATCATTTTCTTTCCTGCCGTCAGTAAAATTTTTGCCAAGTCTCTGTCCTCCTCCCGCACCCCCCCTCCTTCCAGATCCCCAAGGTATAACACTCTCCCCTCCAATGGTATCTCATAACCCAGTATCTCCTTCAACCTGTCATTCAGCATCTCCCAAAAACCTTGTATTTTAACACATTTCCAGAAAATATGTGAGTGGTCTCCATTTATTTCTCCACAATCTCTCCAACACCCCATTTGTCTCTTGACCTGTTTGCTTTTGATCTGTGGTGTTATGAAAAATCTACTCAGGTTCTTCCACGAGAATTCTCTCCATATCCTCGAGTTAGTCGATGAATGGTGTGTTCTCCACATTCTTGTCCAATCCTCACCCGTAATTTCAATACCAAACTCCCTTTCCCACTTTTCTCTAATATAATCTGTCGTATGTTTCTCATTATCCATCAATTTCTGATACACTCCCGACACCACCCGAATCCTTTTCCCGTTATATTTATTTATCATAAGTTGAATCACACCATTCATCTCCCACGGGACTTTACCTTTTATCTCCTTCACATAGTAATCCCTTAACTGTAAATACATAAAAAAAACTCCTTGTTGTCCAATCCATATTCATCCCTCAACTCCCCAAACGTTGGCAGTTGACCTTCCCTAATCAAAGTACATCATGCTGTCATCCCTCTAGCGCTCCACTGTTGGAATCCTTTCCCACTCTTAGCCGGTTCAAATTGACTATCAAAAGCCACCCATCTTAATATTTTAACATCTTCTTCCAATTTATATCTTTTAACTATCTTATACCAAATCTCCAACGTGAACTTTATGATTGGGTCTAATTGTGACTTCATCTTTTTGAATGTTTGTACGTCTCCCAACATATTTTGAATTGGCTGTTCGTGTAATCTTCTTTCCATGCATTTCCATCTAGCAGTATATGTTCTGTCACACCAACAGCCAATGTACCTTAACTGGGCAGCATAGTAGTACTTTTCCAAATGTGGAAGACCCCAGCCCCCTCTCTCTTTCGGTAGTTGTAAAGTTTTATACTTTATCCTAGCTCTTTTACCCGCCCATATGAACCTTGAGATCTGTCTATCCCACATTGCAAACTGTTTTGCAGGGACCTCTATTGGAAGGGCCTGGAAAAGGTACAAAACCCTCGGCAGAATATTCATTTTCACAGCTTCCAGCCTAGCACTAAACTCCAAAGGCAAAGTCGACCACCTTTCCATATCTCCTGGTTTATTTTACTATAATTAGCCTCAAACAATGTAGACATATGCTTGGTTATATTTACTCCTAAATATTTAATACTTTTTTTCCAATTTTTCCAATTAAAATTAAATGCCTCTCTCACCGCTCTACTTGGATTATAATTCAATGTCAGCACCTGTGTCTTAGCTATATTTATCTTGTAACCAGAGAACCGCCCAAATTCCTCTATCACTTTGCCTAAAACAGGAAGTGACTCATCTGGTCGCTCGAGGAACGTTATGACATCATCGGCGAATAAACCTATCTTATGCTCCTCTCCCCCTGACACCACCCCATGTACCCCCTCATGTTGCCTCACTGCTTGTGCCAATGGTTCTATGAAATAAGTGAACAATGTCGGGGAAAGAGAGCAGCCCTGCCTCGTCGACCTTTGTAGCTCGAAGCTTTCAGATAGACTTCCATTAACTTTAACTCTAGCTGTAGGTCGCTGATATATCGATTTTATACAATTTATTGATTGCTCATTGAAACCAAATCTCCCCAGCACTGCATATAAAAACCTCCACGAGACACGATCATACGCGGCTTCAGCATCTATAGAGACCACAAGCGTGCTTGTTTTCGTCCTCCGTGCCTGCTCCACAATATGTATGGCCCTTCTTACATTGTCGTGAGTCTGGCGCCCCAATATGAACCCCGTCTGTTCCTCCCCAATCATCTCCTCCGTTATTTTGGCCAACCTTCTAGCTACAATTTTAGTATAAATTTTATAGTCTACATTCAGCATGGAGATAGGCCTATAACTCCCACACATTTCCTTATTCCTCCCCTGTTTGTGGATCACTGTGATTATCGCTTCAGACCATGATGGAGGGATCTTATGCTCCTTCAGTGTCCAATTAAATGATGCTACCAGTAGCGGCACCAACTCTTCCCTGTATGCCTTGTAGAACTCGATACCAAAGCCGTCACTCCCGGGTGCCTTGCCATTCTTAAAGGAGCTAATCACATCCATCACTTCCTCCGCTCCAATCACTGCCGTAATTTCGGCATTTTGCACCTCTCCTATAGATGGCAAATCCAGCTGTTCCAGATATTCTCTCATATCCCCCTCTCCTGGCATTTCCGGTTGTGTATATAAATCCTCATAATACTTTTTGAATATCCCTTCTATTTCCCCATTTTGACCTCATCTGTCATCGGATCTTTAATTCTGCTGATCTTACTCATTTCCTGTTGTTTTCGTATACGTCTCGCAAGTAATTTGGTCGCTTTCGTACCCGCTTCATAATAATTCTGTTTCATATATCTGTTATTTCTCTCGATCTCATCTAATTGAGCTTCTTGTATTTTTGCCCGGACCTCTTTAATTTGATTAAAGGTTTCTTCCTTATTCGTATTATGGTACTCTTTCTCCAGTCTCCTCAAATTTTCCTGGTTCGTCCTATACACTTCCAACTTGGCCTTTTTCATTCGCGCCATCCGTGCTATTAGCTTCCCCCTGGTCACAGCCTTCAGTGCATCCCACACTATAGTTGGGTCTACTTCTCCCTTATTATTCCCCTCTATATATGTCTTAATCTCAGTCCTAATTTCCTCTTTTATCTGCTCATTATTTAGTATCCCTACATTAAGCCTCCACAACGTTTGCCTTTTCCTGTTATTGATACTCATCTTCAAAATTATTGGGTTGTGGTCCGACACATCTGCTGCTCCTATTTCACAGTGACTGACTCTATAAACATCCTCTTCCTTTACAAAGAACTGATCTATCCTAGAATGGGTCTTGTGAGCTGCTGAATGGTGTGTAAAACTAGTCTCGGTTGGGTGCATAACCCTCCACACATCTAGTAAACCCATTTCCTGCAATGTCATATTAACACATTAAGCTAAATGTTTTTTGCTTCTATTTACACTCGTTGTGTCCTTCCTATGATTCAGTGCTACATTTGTATCTCCCCCCATTATTAATATACCTTTATTCGCTTCTGTTGCTACAATGTTAAACAAATCCATAAAAAAGCTTTTGTCACTTTCTGGAGGTGCATACACATTTACTAGCATTACCGGTTCACCATCCAATCTACCCACTACAATGATATATCTCCCCTCTCTATCCTTAATTTCCTTCTCAAAATCAAATGTCACTGTATTTGAAATCAAAATTATCACACCTCTCCTCCGGCCACTCTTGAATGAACTAAAATACGCATTCCTATGCCCAAACCTTTTTAGCTTTAAATGTTCTTCATTTGTCATATGTGTCTCTTTTAGGAAATAGATCTGATTTTTTTCTTTCTTCAGTTTCATCATAACCCTCTTTCTCTTAACAGGGGTGCCCAAACCATTGACATTCAGCGATATTACACCCATTACGTTAGCCATTAACTACTCCCATAACCATATAACCATCTTCTCATGACTTATGCATACCATATCATTTACATCCCGTTGTCATTTCCAAACACACAACAAAACAAACAAAACAAAAACACAAAACACACACCAAAAGAGCTTCCACCAACGGGGCGGTTTCACTAACCCCCCTCCTCCCTCAAACCGGGTTGAAGAGCCTATCCTTACGCTAAATAAGGCCTCTTCCCTAGATCTGAAAACATCACCAACACTTGGTGTCCAGCGTCTAGCCATAAACAAAAGAAAAAGCAAGCTTACTAACTAAACTCTCCTCCAGTCAGTAAATCATGTTAATCTAACCCCTACACCCTTACATCACAACGAACCCACTCCATCTTTGTACTCTCAACTAACCTTAGTATCCAACTTTTATCAATCTCTATAGTCCCATTCTGTCCAGGATACTCATTTCTGCGCTTGAGCCTTCATCTTCTCCTTAGCCTTCGTCGCCGCGCCTCTGCTCCGTCCCGTCCTCTTCAACAGCTGGGACCAAGCCTCGACCAGTTCCTTCTTCCGATGCTTGCCTCTCTCCCCCGCCGTTTCTCCCGACATCTCCTCTCCCAGTTGCGCCGACGCCTCGTCCCGCGGGGGCGAGTCTGACCCTCTGCTGGCCGATGCTCTGCCCTTCACCTTCGCCTTGATCTCCCGCGCCGCTTCTTCCACACTTGTGTATGTTTTTGTTCCCTCCGGCCAATAGACCCTTAGCTTGGTGAACGGAGACGAAAAGGATATTCCTTCCTGCTTCAGGATCTTCTTCAGTGGAATATATTCCTTCCTCAACTTCACAATCTCCGGTGGGTAATCATGATCAAAACCAATCCGCCTGCCGTCCACTTTCACCTCCGACGCCCACGCCTTTCTCAGCACCAGCTCCTTGGTATCAAACTGCAGAAAAGTGGCCACAATTGACCGGGGTGGCGCTGAGGGATCTGTCGGTTTCGGAACAAGTGCTCGGTGCGCTCTCATTATGCCGAGCTCAGTCCCGTCGGGAAAAAAACAACCGAAGCCCTTATCAGTTCCTCCAGAAATTTAACCACAGACTTCCCATCTGTTGCAGATTCTGGGCAGTTAAACACTCGTATGTTATTTCGCATTGACCGCGCTTGTATATCGAGCATCCTGTCCTGCAGCGCCTTCACCTGGACCTCCTGCGCCAGAACCACCTCGCTCACCGCCGTTCTCCAATCCTCCATATCCGAGACTCGATCCTGGAGCTCTGTGATCAGTGCGCCCTGCGCCCTAATTTCTCCACTCACTCTCTGCAGCTTATGGGGTTTGTTTAACCGACTTTCAGAGAGCTAGTGACTCAAGCTGCTATCCCCTCCGCCATCTTCCCGGAAGCCACCTACGGTCAATTTTCCAGCTAAGGTGTTTTAATGAATCAAATAATGTAATGTAAATTCAAGTGTCAAATAATGGCTGCATTTCCCAGATTCAGTTAAGAGGCTCGTAGCGCTAAGAGCGTCGTGGAAATGCTCTTAGGGCTCCTGTGAAAGAAAAAGGTGTTTCCCAGAGCGCACCTAGCGCTAAGAGGCTCTATCACGAAGAAGGAACTCTACGATCGAGCTGACCCACTCGTAACAGTCTTTGTAGTGACCGATCACTCACAGATCCAGCTGTGACAGTCAAATTAATATTACAATAAGCAGGGATTTATTAAAATATATACATATTTTGATCTGTTTTACACTTCAGATTTATATTATTTAGTTTTAATTGGTGACAGAATAGAATGAATTTCATTCTTCAGGGAAATGAGTCCTTACTTTGCATTTGACAATAAACACTTTGAATCTTTAATTTATGTTTTATGAAGGCTCTGTGGGCTCAAAGCTGTGGCACAAGTGAAGCACTGCAATCTGACAGAAGAAAAATAACAATAATAAAAAAATAAGTAACGTTAGGAGGAATAACAAGTGTGAAAAATCACAACTATCATTTATCATAATTTGTCCGCATATTCCACATCTGCATGTCCATACGAGATAGTTTACCACACCCAAAAATGCGTCAGGGCACAAAAAAAAAACAAACACACACACACACACACACATCAACGGTCCAAACCCACCACATTTCACAGATATCAGGCACCAACGGAGGGCAATCTGGTGTAATTTGTCCCTCAGCTGCAGTGCCTGGTGCGCTGCGTATTTACGCATGGATACGTATTGAACGTAACTGAATTTTTCGCATATTCTCAGAGTGGATTAATATACTGTAGATTACACACCTGTTGTGTGCTCAAGTGGATACGGGGGTGGTCAGGATACAGTGCAGGTCCTGAAGTTCATTTGTCCTTTCACCCGTCGTTCATATTTTTGTTTGAATTAAGGCTGTTGAAATTAGTGCGTGATTTAACAACAAGATTAACCATCTTTTCTGTATCTGTTCAAGCTTCTCCTGAAATTCAGCAAAAAAAACAATCCACCAAAGAGCATGTGAAAGTGTTAATTTGTAACGTGAAATGGATGAAAAGGAAAAGAGACATTCTTACATTCTTTTCATAAATACAGTAGCTACGCCGTCGACGCAGACCTCTACGCAGACCCTACAACGTAGCCTGACGCACACCTCCAAAAAATCCTGACTATGCGTCGCGTCAACGCGTTGTGACGCGAACGGCAAGGATTGTGATTGGTCCGCTCAGAACGTCATTTCCGCGATTGCTTATTCCGGTCAACAACACCGCCATTTTTAAAAGCTATTTTGGAGCGGTACGAGCGGTACGAAATAGACCAATCCGAAGAGAGAATAATCGAGGAGGTCAGAAAATTCAATGAGCTCCAGCTCCAGAAACACCCACTCCATCTCAGTTGCCATTGTTTACTGTCTGACCGGAAGAAAACCAAGGAATCCGATATGAGCCCACCCGAAACCACACAAAGACACAGCCACACCTCCCTAGCGACTTGGCGGTGAATTGCAGAACAACGGGTTCCCTTGAAGCAGAGCTTCGAATGCTCATCGACGGCGTCGGGTCTACGCCGTAGCTCCGCCGTCGCCACGATGCAGAAGCATAAACCAGGCAAGATCAATTTTCTGTTGTTTGAGAAATAATCAATTAATCTTTACACTATAGTTTCAGTACTGGTTTCACTAACAGCTGAATAAATTGAGATTAAATTGACTGAATTAGGGATTTGGCATTACAAGATTTTTTTCAGGACACTTTTTGCAACACAGGCTTCCTTATAAATTTGCAGTCTTCAGGCTCTAGCCAGACAACCCCGATGAAATCACTATGACATCCTCATGGTTATTTTTTTCATACATGACTAAATCCCTCCAGAAATGTTGTTTTACTTTAAAGTGCCCCTTAAAAGATTGTATTTGTTTCCATGTGTGTTCAGATCCTTTGTCTGATGCTGGAGTACAACATCATTGAAAACAATGACACTCAGCTCCAGATCATCTCCACCCTAGAGAGCACTCAAGTGGGCCTCCGCATGTATGAGCAGCTCTGCGACAGACAGAGAGAGCTTAAAGAACTGGTGAGTTACTCTTCTAGTACACACACAGTACTTAATGAGGCCTGAAGTAATCATGGTGCCATACTGTTTGGATTCTGAAGTTATTGCAGAACTAAGGACATATTGTTCTAGTTCATCCCACATTTTTGTGCCTTTTGATTTTTGCAGGAAAATCACATCACCAGTTTCTAATTATATGTCCTCGGTGATGCATGTGACCTATTTGTCAATTAACAATTTCAGCTTTTAAGGACTCAAGAAGTTAAAAGTTTAATTGTAACATGTTTATGTGGACAAATAAAAAAATGATAACATATCCATAGAAATCCAAATCAATTTAATATTATCATGTCCATGAATGAATCATTGATCATTACTAAGGTGTTTTAATGAATCAAATAATGTAATGTAAATTCAAGTGTCAAATAATGGCTGCATTTCCCAGATTCAGTTAAGAGGCTCGTAGCGCTAAGAGTCCATGAATGAATCATTGATCATTATTATTTTAATTATTACGGGTCTGCAATTCATTTTATTTATATCTAGGAAGCAAGACGTTGCTGTTGCATATTGTCACAGATTAGATTCAAAATGAGATAGTCAAAATGAGAAAAATGAATGAGAAAAACCCTGAAGCGCTAACTTAGCATTGGTGATATTTTGCACCCTGCACACGTGTCTAACATAGGCTTATATCAAAATGACTCCTCTGCCATGAAAGATCATTTGATGCATCTGTCTGAGTAATGCCATCTGTTCATATAATCTGTTTTGAAATGAGAATAATGCAGTGGAACAGGAGAGGGAGAATGTGACTTAATGTGATTTAATGGGTTAATGTTATGTTAAAAATTGTACTCTTGAAGAATCAAGCATACTCTGGATAAGATGAGAACAAAGGGAAGACACATTGTTCCTTTAGAGGAGTGATGTGTATGGACAGTTTCATTGTCTATTACATGGGAACCTGAACAGAAAGGACTGTTTTCATCGCACAAGAAGAAGTTTGTTCATGGCCACAGCGCTAGCAGTAGAATGGGTCTGTCTTTGATCACAATGTTGAGAGAGAGTTTGATACGGGAGCTCTTCCACCTGTTATAGTGTCACAAAACACAGGAAAACCTCAATTGGTCTTGAGGAGCTACAACATTTATTTCTGCACAAATTTCAACTTCAGTTGTACAGTATGTTCAGTTGATGTTCTCAGAGGTAAATTAACTCTGCCATTTCTGTTATCGCACCGTTGTCTGTGTCCGTGGTTTTTCCGAGTTTTTCATTGGTCTACTTTTGAAAGATGGATTTTAATGTCATAGATATAACTGAAGGCAATGTATTGAAATATCTGTGCCTCCTTTGTTGTAGTTGACGTTAAGTTGTGTGTGTGTGTGTGCGTGTGTGTGTGTGTGATCGATGATGTCATCCATTCTCTGTATCATTAGCAATGGCCAATCAGAAGTCCGTATCATATCGTCACTTAAACTCTATTGCTGCATCTGAAATTCCATACTAACATGCTATTGAGTATGCTAAAAATGTATGTGAGATTTTGTTAGTATGTCCAAAACCTTAGCATGAACTCAAATAGTATGTGAGGTGCATACTATTTCCAGTAAATATTACAGTATGCAGCACTGGACAGTACGCTGGAATAATTGTCCCACAATGCAATACAGCGGTGACGATAACAACAACACAACGGACAATGGCGGTTACTAACATATATAATAATAACATATCATATAGTATGGAATTTCAGACACAAATTATGTATGTGTCTACGAGGATCTCCCACCTGACTTTGAGTGACAGACACGCAACAACATCTGATCACAGACAGGGTTACTTGAGTTCAACTGTCAGAGGCAGGGTTACCTGAGTTCAGCTGCCATACGCACCCAGCTGGACAGTTCCCATGGAGACATGTCCCCTGTCTATCTCTCACACTGACTGTCACTAATTTGAAGCTGAGTCGGATCTGTCGAATTCCTCAAATCAAAAACCGTAATGAGTAGAGCTTGGATATTTGGACTGAGGTGGCAGGAGATGATGACGTATGAAATTTTTGTCTCTCTACTCCACTCAGAAAGCCGGTAGTGACAGTTTTCCCAAAGGACGTTCCCTCTCCTTTTTCAGGTTTTCTCTCTGAAAATTGATGAATTTTTTGGAGGTGTTGCCCTATTTTGGGGCGTGGAGTAAAAAGTACAAATCTCACAGACATGAGACACACATTACCACGACCAGGACAAAATTTCCAACATTTTGCTGTAAAAGTCAGTGTCCGTGGAGTGTACGTAGCTCTCACAATCACGATTTCAAAATATTTTTTTCTGACATTTCTTAAACTGCTCCTCACTCTGCCCCCACTCTAGCCCTGAACATTCCATGCAATACACACCCATATTAAAGGAGAAGTTTGGCCATTTTCAACATGCAGCTGTATTGCTCAAGCTAGACTTGTCAGTACCCAAGACACGTCAATTTATGGTCCAAAACCGACAGCATTCCTCGAGCCTGGACAGCTAACCCATGTGGGCATTATTTTAATTGTTTTAAACGCCTTACCATACTCCAAATATCACCCCAAAAGATATGCAACATTAGCAGACACCTAACAACACCACACCGTAGCCTGTATAACTCAAAATGAATAGAAAAGTGGTTGAATCAGTGTTTGTGCAAGCAGTCACATACCGGTTTGTTTACCGCCTTGCCCTCCGTTAGTCCAAACAAGTCAATCCGTCGAGTTTGCGATTATCCCTCACGCAAACTGGAGTTTTGCAGACAGAAACTGTATTCCAGCATTTTTTGTTTTTCTGTTCCTACATTACTGACCATGTTATAGCCTGTCATTAGCAATGAGCCCAACAATAGCCTGAGTCTATTTTCTTTGCACTAAGAACTATCTTTTCTGCATATAGAATAGAATAGAATATTTTTTTTAGAATAGAATAGAATAGTTTTTTTTGTTTTTAGAATTGATTAGAATAATTTTACATGATTGTAACGTATAGAAAAAGGGTTTTCTTCAGTTGTGATTGAAGCAGTTTCCAGAATAATGACGTTGGCGGACTTCCCTGATGTCGAAGTTGAAGACAATTACCACAAAGAACCTTTTGGATTCGACGGTAGAGCATATTTGTTCCGGAGAATACAGATAAGGAATTACGTGAACAAGAGAAAGAGAGAGCGGAGGGACAGGTGCAGAGAGCTGAACAGGTAGAAACGGCTTTAACGCCAAGGACAACAGCGACCTAGTGGTGCTTTTGTGGGTGTTGTGTCCAAATGGATTCAGAAGAGGAAAGCCTATGCTGTAAGGAGTGGTATTTCTTACAGGCTAATGTATCATGCTCCTTCTGTCCTGTCTCCCTCTTGTTTCAGGTGTTTTTGCTTCCTGCCCTCCTGCGTTTCCTGTCTGTGTGATTGTCATACCCTGCCCTGATTGTTTCCACCTGTTCCCCATTACCTTCATTATAAATAGTCTTGTCTCCCGTCTCGTCGCGAGATCCTCATGGTTCTGTCCTGTCGAAGTCCCAGTCACCTGTGTTCTCCCAGAGCTTCCTGTTCTTTCCCTCATGGCTCCCGAGTTGATTTTGTGACAAGTTTTGTAGCCTTCATTTGATTATTGATTTTCTTTTGTAGTTTATCATCCCTGGTGAGCAGTTCTCTTTCATAGTGTTTTCTTTTCCCTTTTGAGCAGTGTGGTTTTTAGTTGAGAATTACTGATTTCTTTTCTTGTCTTCCACCTCATTGTGCATGAGTATTGGTCCTTTTGTTTGATAACTTTTTCATAGCCTCTCTGGTGTTTTTCTTAGTTTGTATGTATATCTATCCGTCCTCTTTTGTGAGCGCCTTTAGTTTTCCCTGACAGCCTTGAAGCGATAGTTCAGGATTTTGGACATAGGGCTTCATTTCCAAGTGAACCAGAGTGTTGAAGACGTGTGGAGACAGTTTTCAAAAAATTTCATTCAAACCTTCTAGTTGCAGAGTTCACTGGAGCTAGGCTAACGGAATTCAGTAGTTCTAGTGAGCCTGCCACTAAAAATTTTACCCACCCCACCGTGCACCCCAGGCAAATCAGTTATAACACCAGGATATCGGTGTAAATATCTGTGTTGATAGCATAATTTTAGACATAAAACAAACCTTGCATTTTGAAGGATTTATGTCTCAACAGCAGCAGCTATTTCAACAGCGGCTGACTGATATCAGCTAGCAGCTAGGTTATCGGAGCGATAATAGTTTGTTTACCTTGCATTCCTCCTCCGTCTGCATTTTTGTGCATTTTCCGCACTGGCACCACCAGTCTCCGGTTCTTCTGTCCCAGTTTTCTGCAGCTCCACTGGGGGCTGTCTCTACAGACGCTCTCTCTCATTCTTCCCTTTTAGCATCCATCTCTCTCAACTCTTCGTCTGTGTATTCCGGCTCGTCCAGGTTCGGTTCATTGGAGAAAAATTGCTCAAAGTCCTCCAAACATGGCTAAACCTGGTCTTCAGAACAGGCTTCTCTGGGTACTCTACGTCGTCTATCATTTACAGCTGCATGTAAACAAACTATTATAGATCCGGTAACCTAGCTGTTAGGTGATATCAGTCCACGGCTGTCGAGCTTACTACCAGGAAGTACAGTACACCGCTGCTGCCTTCAAAATGCAAGGTTAGTTTTATGTCTAAAATCAGGGTTCGAATTACGTGGGAGCCAGTGGGAGCTCCCACAAGGAGGGGTATGAGCTCCCATAAAGGCAGTGAAATCCTCCGTCTGTGGGGGTCTCTGGACAACATTAATTTAATAATCACAGATATATTTTTCTGACTAAAACAAACATGTTTCTGAAAGAACTAGTAACACTAAGTTTATTTGTTGTGGAAACATTTCTCAACTGCGCTGGGGTTGTTTTTTTTTTTATTAATTGATTATAATGTCCTTTTCCTTCTGTGTGTATTAGCATATGCCGCCGCCCTCCCCCCCTTGTCTGTGTTTATCTGTTGCAGAAACATTTTTTCAACACCCCCCCCCCATTATGTAAAATGGTTCAGTCCACCTGCTCCGTCAGACAGCCTGTACAGCTGGAGACGGCGGGACATATAAAAAGTCGGGGACTAAAAAAAGAAAAGAAAAACGCTCAGACTGCAGAAAGAAGTGAAGGGTGGACAGTTTGTCACCCAGTTCTTTCATAGACAAAGTGGGTCTGTTAGTGGTTCATGTGACGGAAAGTTCTGGACTAGCCTGTTGGCTATTCCTAGCTTTGTCCATAGTTTATATCATATATCAGAAGAAAACTCTTGATTTATTCATCAGTGCTTCCTCTATCAAATAACTGTCATGTTGTTCTTTTCACAAATATGGGAATGATCGTCAAAAATATCATTAAAATGCATCGGTCTGTGGCAGACCCCCCACAAAGCTCAGATTATAATTCGAACCCAGGTGCACTGTGGAGTGGGTACAACTGTTTTTAATGGCAAACTAAACTAGAACCATTGACTTGCGTTAGCCTAGCAGTGAACTCTGCAACTAGAAGTTTTTTGAAAACTGTCTCCACACGTCTTCAACACTCTGGCTCACTTGGAAATGAGGCCCTATGTCCAAAATACTGAACTATCATTTTAAGCTGATTTTTATCTTGTTAATTTTTTTCATAGCCATGCATATTTGATGTGTAATTTTGATAGCCGCCATAGCGAGTACTTTAGTTAATATTTTGATAGCCCTCAGTTAGATTCACCTTTGTTTCTAGATAGTGTCTCGTTTTCCCCAGCCTTGGGTGATTTTTGAGTTTTCCCCTTGTGTTAGGTCAGCGTAGCCAGAGTAGGGACTCCCCAGCACACACTCCTACCAGCCTGGAGACGCGCGCTCCCCTTCCCTGTCTGGAAGCGCTGAGCTTGTGTCTGTTTCCTGCTGCTGATCTAAATAAAGCTTCGTCTGTTACACCATATCCTCCATCTCCTGAGTCGTGCATGTGGGTTTCCAACATGGAAGTCGCACATAATGTGTCCCAGGACAGTGCGCAGTGTGTCATCCGCACAGAGGACTTTCCGCATCTCATCCATCCAGCTGTACTGCAGATGTTTTTTTTTCATACCGAAAATAAATTGGAAGAAGAGACCGATACCAGAGGGGCCTGATGGAAAGCTTTCCACAGCATGAGTAATTACATCTGAGCTAAAACTGCTTATGTTGTAACAAATTGTAGCATATCACGCAGTGTTGGACTGGGCTCTAAAAGGAGAACATATTGGCCCAGGCAATAGAAGGATATTGCCTAGCTGTATTGTAGCAGAGATATATATGTCATGCTTGGGTGCAACTTACAGTTTGGGCCGCATTAATTGGACAAAGTGCTTATATAATTAAAAAAAAACAAATAAACCCCGGCCTCGATGGTAATATATGCATTGGCAGCCAATACACACTCATTGTAAAATTTTGGGGTGCTTTACTTGTTCTTCATCACTCTTCATCACTTTTATACATTTTAGGACCTACTCCTACAAGCAATCTAAGAATCTTGCTCCCCTAGTGATCAGTGTCACTATGAATCTGAAGGGAACATGTCCCCCCGTCCATAGAGACATCTGAGAGCATGAATGAAAGCAATCTGAAATTGGAGCGGGGATGATGAGGGGCATAGTGCGAAGAGTTCGCCAACTTTCTGCAGAGTCAATTGCTACAGACCTCCAAACTTCATGTGGCCTTCAGATTAGCTGAAGAACAGTGTGCAGAGACATTCATGGAATGGGTTTCCATGGCCGAGCAGCTGCATCCAAGCCATACATCATCAAGTGCAATGCAAAGCATCAGATGCAGTGGTGTAAAGCACGCCACCACTGCACTCTAGAGCAGTGGAGACGCATTCTCTGGAGTGTCAAATCGCACTTCTCCATCTGGCAATCTGATGGACGAGTCTGGGTTTGGCGGTTGCCAGGATAACGATAGTTGTCGGACTGCGTTTTGCCAAGTGTAAAGTTTGGTGGAGGGGGATGATGGTGTGGGGGTGTTTTTCAGGAGCTGGGCTTAGCCCCTTAGTTCCAGTGAAAGGAACTCTGAATGCTTCAGCATACCAAGACATTTTGGACAATTCCATGCTCCCAACTATGTGGGAACAGTTTGGAGCTGGCCCCTTCCTCTTCCAACATGACTGTGCACCAGTGCACAAAACAAGGTCCATAAAGACATGGATGACAGAGTCTGGTGTGGATGAACTTGACTGGCCTGCACAGAGTCCTGACCTTAACCCGATAGAACACCTTTGGGATGAATTAGAGCTGAGACTGAGAGCCAGGCCTTTTCGTCCAACACCAGTGTGTGACCTCACAAATAGGCTTCTGGAAGAATGGTCAAAATTCCCATAAACACACTCCTAAACCTTGTGGACAGCCTTCCCAGAAGAGTTGAAGCTGTTACAGCTACAAAGGGTGGACCGACGTCATATTGAACCCGATGGATTAGGAATGGGATGTCAATTAAGTTCATATGCGAGTTAAGGCAGGTGAGGGAATACTTTCGGCAATATAGTGTATTTGGATTTAATGATATCTACTTAACAGTGTGTGAATGGGGCACAGGATGCGGGTCGTAACCGGGCCTTTTATCCCACAAATAAGGTCCTATTAAAAAAAACAGAACTTCCCCTTTAACAGGGAAAAATAAATGGTAGAAGAGCTACAAAGGAGAGATCCCTCTTCCAAGATGGACAGACGTGCAATAGATGTCATTTGGGCTGTGCGGTATTCATGGTATTTGTGGAAGACGGTGCAAAATTTGGCCCACGGTAGAGATTTGCGCAGTACCGTCCTACCATTGATGACGTCATTGCAACTGCCAGCTGCAATTAGGAGCTGAAAAAGAGGAGCTGGTAAAAAAAACAGTGCCACGTCCATGATTTGCTTTAAAAAGTCGGATGTGGAGCAATCTGTTTTTCCATCTGAAGTCAAAGCATGTGCTTGAATATGCTAGGGTGACCATATTTTGATTTCCTACAAAGAGGACACTCGCCACACTTATTTTGTAACTCTCTGACTTTTCAGACATCCTACCATCTCCTCCACTCATTAAGTCATGCTGTCTGTTGCGCTGTGCAGGCTGTCTGACGGAGCAGTTGGACTGGGGGGTGTTGACAAATGTTTCCACAACAGATAAACGCTGACAAGTGGGGGTGGTTTTGTTTTATGTTTTCTACAATTACAGATTTGCAAAATACATTTTCTTAAAGTAATTATTGACTTTTATGTTATTTAATAGTTTAAAAACAACTTCCTGCTTGAATGATTGTACCAATCATTAAGAAACTGTTATGCTGTAATTTACATACCAAAGTATACCATGATATCTCCCAGCCCTAGATGTCATGTGTAAGAACACAGACACTCCATATAACAACAGTTAATAAATATGAAGTTGTATGACAGTGTCCAAAGTGATAAAGAGCGGCATCAAGCTGTCGGTAATGATTCTGAGCAACATGTCCTCCTCTCCACCATGACAAAGATGGAGCATAGCAGCAAAGCTGGGCAGCACATCCTCTTCTCCACTCTAAAAAGCCAAATTGGGTGTCTGCTACATTAACCCTTTGAGTGCCAGCCATTTTTTAAAATCGAAAGTGCCTTGTGCTAGCCAATTTCAAGTCATATTTCAAGACCCACAGAATATTTTGTACCATGTCTCTGAAAACACAGTGTAGCTCAAATGAAAGAAGAGAACCGCTATTTCATCATTTAAAAAAAAACAAAAAAAAAAACATTTGTTTTTACCTTGTTCCGTTCTTGTTTTGTCTGGAGGAGAGTAGAGGCCACTTTCACCAAAATCGCCACTTTTGTCCAGAATCCGTCTGTTTTGCTCTCTAAATGCAATCGTCTCCACTTCCTGCTTTGATCTCTGTGGCATATATTAACGCTTTCTGTCCCAACTACAAATCACAGAAGCCCCGAAATTACTCAAGGGCCGCAAAAAAAAAAAAAAAAAAACACTTTGATGGCGTAACTCGTCAATGGCACTCAATCGTATTTTAATTGATGGCGTAGCTCGTTAATGGCACGCAAAGAGTGCCATGTAGTGTAACATGTAGCTTCTGCCTTGTTTAGTCATGTTTTGTGGTTGAACATCCTGATGTAATGTTATTTCAGCATGATGTGCTATAACTTAACATTGTGTAAATTAATTTATGTTGACAGAATTTATTTTGGGTAAGATAGCAAATTGCGTGTAAGAGCAGAAAGTGGCAGTAGTGTGCGAGCCGGGAGTTGTAGAAACTTTCCTCCCGGAAGTTCAGCACTTAGTTCAAAACACATGCTGAAGTTTGAACATGCAGTGTTTGTTGTGGAAGACAGTAAGCTAAGTCCTTTACTTGACTTAACAAAAAACTTTGACTTAAAAATAAACTACTGCACAGAAATGTCACATAACTTGTAATTGTCTACTCTATAATTTTGAATGATTAATTTGATCCCTGAATGTTTTCATAGTGTGTTCATTAATCATAGCAGCATAAGCAGATCACCACAGCAGAATTAGTTGCTATGGTTAGCTACTTAGCATTTGCATTGCTTGCCAAATATTTTTTTTTGTATGTTCACCCGACAAATGCTTACTATGTTGGATTTATCCCTCGTAATTAAGTAATAGTAACACCAACACCTTATGCTGACCCAGCTTATTTACATTTATGTCACTCAACAAAACTGTTTCTTGCTAGATGAGCGTATTATAATAGGGTGGAAATACTTTCCATATTTTTTTTTTTATGTTCACCCAACAAATGATTATTTTGAGTGTGCCAGGGATGGTGTATAGGCATGCTCTCTTCTCCACCACACCAACCAGATGAAGCCTGGGAAGCACGTCCTCCTCTCCACCACAAAAATCAGATGAAGCCATGGTAGCATGTCCTCCTCCCCACCACACTGAATGGACAATGCCTGGGCAGCACATCTTCCTCTCCGCCACACCAAACAGACAAAGCCTAGGCAGCACGTCTTCCTCTTCACCATACCGCCTAGATGAAGCATCAGAAGATGTCCTCATCTCGATCACGTCATTCAGTAGCTAAAGTTGGAGCCTGGTCAGCCCAACCACTACTCCACCACATAAACTAGACCCATGGATATGAGAATGCACAGGGACTCAGAGGCAGAAAGCTAATTTGTAACATGGGTGAGGAAACACGTCCTCTTCTCCACTGCTCTAAGAGATACAACCTGAGATGCATCGGGTCTCTCCCTCTTCTCCATCTCACCAAACAGATAAAGCCTGGATGACACAACCTCCTTCCCACCCATGAAAAAGCAGAAGGACTCTGGGGAAGAAATCGAGTTAGTAACATGGTTTAATGGAGGCATTCACATGAAGAGGAAGAGGAGCTCAATGTGTCAGAGGAAGTCCCCCGGCAGTCTCAACCTATAGCAGCATAACTATGGACAGATCCAAGGCAGTCTGAGTCAGCCTTGGATCAGCCCTAACTATAAGCTCACAAAGGAAAGTCTTAAGCCTGCTCTTAACCCTTTGGGTCCTGAGCCTGTTTTGGCTGTTTTTTTAATACATGCCCATGCTTGGTATCTTTCTGGTATTTTTCAGCACTACTTCATCTATATGAAGAGATAGTTATTATTTCACTATAACCAACTTCATTAACATATTGGGCCAAAAGATCAAAAAATCATCAAATTAAAAAATGAAAAAAATAGTATTTATTACAATAAAAACCACAAACATGCTCCATCAACTGTTCTGGAACTGAATATAGGTTGCAAATATGAATATGTAAATGTAAATTTGAAATAAAGTAATACTATATACAAATATTTACAATAAAAAATCTGATCACGCTAGCGTGATCATAGGCCCCACAGGGTTAAATAAGGAGATGGTGTCTGCCTTCCGGACTGAAGGTGGGAGTTTATCACTGGTGGGCTTTATCACTGAAAGCTCTGGCTCCCGTTCTAGTTTTGTAGACCCTAGGAACCTCCAGTAGTCCTGCATTCTGAGAGCAAAGAGTTTAGCAGGATTATATGGTACTATCTGCTCTTTGAGATACAATGCTGCGTGACCATTCAGTGCCTTATAGGTGAGGAGAATGTTTTTAAATTCCATTCTAGATTTTACAGGGAGCCAGACACTTGCTGCAGCGATCTAGATCAGCTGGAGAGTCTTGACAGACTTACTGGGGAGCCTAACAATAATGAATTGCAATAGTAACAAGTGCATGGACTAATTTTTCTGCATCATTTTGAGAAATAATGTGCCTGATTTTAGCAATGTTACACAGGTGGAAAAAAGCAGTTCTAGAAGTTTGTTTCACGTGGACGTTCAAGGACAAAGGTCAAAATTTTCCCTAGATTCCTTACAGTGGTGCTAGAGGCCAGGGCAATGCCATCTAGACTAAATAAGTCATTAGATAATTCATTTATGAGATTTTCTGGGCCAATTAGAATAATGTAACTCCTACTCAATGTTACTAGGTCTCCTCCTGCCGATTTCAGCACAGATATATTTTTTACAATGTGACATCGTCAGGGATTTGCAACTAGGTCTCCTGATCACATTTTGATTGAATATCGATTGCTAGCGATCTGCAGTAAAGCTTCATTTCATTCTAATTGTAATTAATATGTGATCAAACCAAACCATGGGGATAGGCACAGATCAGCTCTGATTCCTTACACACCAGATAAACAGTATGTTCAGACTGGATGGAGTTTAATGTTAATGTTGTTTTTTGCTCCCGTCATGTCCCATATGCATACTGTGAATCAGATTTGTTGGATATAAAGTCATCTACTGCTGTAGTCAATTACATTCTACTGTACAAATTTTCTCACATCTCTCGTCCTGTGTCCTGAAGCAGCCATATCCCATCACACCCAGAAGCACCGCCACTAAATAGATAATTCTAGCCATGGCAGCCGTGACACACGGGTTGATCAGATTGTCCACACTGAAGGCTGGTGTGTGAATGAGTACTTAGTTTGGATCCTAATGGGCAGGTTGGCATCTTGCATGGTACCCTCCACCATCTGTGTGTCAATGTGTCAATGTGTGAATGCATCAGCCATTCTTAGCTCTGCACTTCTCAATAACACTGGAGTGTGGAAATTCCCAGAGCTGCACTGGACCTGTTCCTGGAACATTTCTCATCAGACGGACAGATGGACAGATGTGCAATAGATGTTGTGTATACAAGTAACAACAATGATAATGTGTTTTATCAAATGTGATAATTTTTCAATATTTCAAGCAGCATTTTGTACCTCTCCCTTTTCCTCAATATGATAAATCCAGCATGCATGCATACAGCTGCTCAAACACCCCATCTGTTGTCTGAAAAGGTTCCTGCAAGGCATTGAGCTCAGCTGCCATGTTTTTTCTGTCTTCTCCTCTCAGCAAAGGAAAGGTGGCCCCACCCGGCTGACTCTTCCCTCAAAGTCCACGGTGAGTTTACACTAATACCTTCACTGCTGCACATTAAAAGAGTTTTTCCCTTTTATGTCCTGACCAATATTACTGAGAAGATTGTGTTACGATTTCAATATTGCATTTATTTTTGTCCTCAACATTTAGGATGCAGACCTGGCCCGCCTATTGAGTTCAGGTTCTTTTGGAAATTTGGAGAACCTGAGCCTGGCCTTCACCAATGTCACCAGTGCCTGTGCCGAGCAACTCATCAAGCTGCCTTCACTCAAACAGCTCAATCTCTGGTCCACACAGGCATGCAAAGACCCACTCACAGGAACATAGGACAAATACAACTACAAACACACAGCAGTAATCACTACTGATGATTAAACTTTTAAATTAAACTATGATGTTTAATGTATATTTTTTTCCCCTCTGTATTGTTTTCTTCCTTTAGTTTGGGGATGCAGGTTTAAGGTTGTTATCTGAGCATCTGGCCTGTCTTCAGGTTTTGAACCTGTGTGAGACTCCCGTCACTGATGCTGGTCTGCTGGCTCTCAGTTGTAAGAAAACACACACAAAATGGATTGCATTACCACATTCTGTAGAACACAATTTTATTACAATTATTACAATATTATTATCAGAAAAAAAACACTTTTTCAGTGCCTTTACACATACATTTGCTATCAAACCAAAAACTGTGAAATAAGACAGCTCAGTCCAATTCTGGGGGCTGCCATCATCATAAATGTGATTATGTATGTATGATTCAACAAGCTATTCCAATTTGGCTCCTCTTCCTATGCCATGTTCTAATATTTTTAATATTACCATATTTTTATATATCCATATATGCACTTAATTAGCCTTAAATTTTTTTTCTGCAATTTTATATAGGTTTCAGACATCCAACAATATTGTATTCAAAGTGTATTACCACAAACTCAGCCCTGGTCCTGAATTCCAGCCAGTTAAAGTTGCTGCATTGTGCTCTGCTGATAACAGGCTGTTTCTGTGTCTCTACCTTTGAATTTTCCTGAGCTGTGTCTGACCATGCCCCCGATATGGCAAGAGAATGTGGCTCTCTCTTCCCTTACTGTGCGCTTCTTTTTACTTGTAGATGCATACTGGCACTGGCTAAAGAAGCTACTAACTTTACTCTGCAGTGCACAGACAGCACCGTTAACAGTAGTCCGAGTCACCCAAACTACAAATAAGTGTACAATGCTAGCTTCAAATGAACCTTGAGCTCATAGAGCTTATGCTGAATGTCTCCTGATATTAATTACTCAAGGACCACCAGAATTTCCCAAAGTTTTGCATGTGTGCGCCCATCATTTCACGGAAGACTGCTTTGTAAACATGGGCCCATACAAATTAGGCTGGACTACACATCTGAAGTTGAAGCATGGGGCATGACAACCTGTATACATGTCCCTGCAGTGTTAGCACTGCAGCTACCGGAGGTTCGGAGCTGCAGCAATTGCTGCAGTGCTAACCGAGCTCAACGGAGGTCCGGTTAGCTCGAAGCTAACTGGAGCTACCGCTACAGTACTAACTGAGCTCCGGACCTCCGGTTTGCTCAGTTAGCTTAGTTAGTACTGTGTAGCTCAGTTAGTACTGCAGGAGTAGCTTTGGAACTCCCGTTAGCTTCAAGCTAACCGGAGCTACCTGCTACAGCTCTATTAGTACTGCAGAAGTAGCTCCGGAGCTCCAGTTAGCACTGCAGCTGTTACTGTGGTATTAACCGAGCTTCGAGCTAACCGGAGTTCCGGTTCCACACAAAGAGTAGCACACAGAGACATTTGATGAACACGGTTAAGCCCGCCCTTTGAGAAATTGTTTTACAAGGCAGCTTGGCCAGACTACGCTCGCAGCGCAAGTAGTCACGATAGCCAGGCTAGCTTTTCCCATCTGTCTAATTCTGGTACTTCAGTGTAGCAGGGCCATAATTACTGTCATTAATTACACCTGTGTTCTTTGATATGATCCCCAACATCCATCGTACCTTCAAAATAAAAGCTTAATATAACTCCTTCTTATGAAATAATTTCCTGCGACATCAGGCGGTCAAACCGGGCTGCCTCCTCAACAAAGCTCCTCATGTCCTCTCAGGCATAACATTATGGCCACCTGCCTGTTTTATTTGACCCACCCCTCCAGCCTTTGGTCACCACCTGCATCAGTGAGCCTTGGTCGCTCATGACCCTGTTGCCGGTTCACCACTGTTCCTTCATTGGACCACTTTTGACACCACCAATTGGCCCTTGTAAAACTCAAACCAAATCTAACACAAAATGTTTATTTGATGCCTTATATGAACTAGGTGCCATGGTGATACACAATTCTCAAACCAAGTCACAAAGTAAATCATTTTTTGTTAAAGGTCCTGACATCTTAGTTGACGTCACAATGACTGTCAACAACCTATTTACAGTCTATTTACAGACAGACCTGTGGAGAACTGCTGCACTTTGGATATTTTCTCTTTTTTGAACCTGTGGAAACCCTAAAAATTGTTGTGCATGAAAATTCCAGTAGATCAGTTTATAAAATACTCAAACCGGCCCATCTGGCACAAACAATTATCATGTCACTTAAATCACCTTTCTTCCCCATTTGGATACTCAAACATCATAACCTAATGAAGTGGTTGGTGGGTGTGTTTATAAGTGTGAACCTGAAAATAAGCATGACACATCTGCTTTAATGATAATGCAGTCTCAAGAAGGCTAGAGGACAAGTGTTACAATAAGAAAAACAGCCACAAAACGGACAAGGTCAGAGTCAACATTTTAGCTGTGTTGAGTATGTAAAATTTATAGGCAGTTTGTAAGAGTACAATGTAAGTTTGTCACTAATCACACTCATTAAATCTGTTTCCCTCTTTCAGCCATGAAGAGTCTGTGCAGTCTGAATATGAACAGCACCAAACTCACAGCTGACACTTATGAGGACCTCAAGGTAATAATGCAAGACAGCAGATACCAACTGAAAATCTGTCATTTGCACAAAATTGATTTGATTTTTTTTCCTCTCTAAAATATGTTATTAAAATGATGCAGTTGCACTATAGTTTTAAATCTACATTTATGTTTATTTTGTCAGGGGATTTATTTGTACATGCATCGACAGGGATCAATATTCATAGCGTATAAAATGCCTAAATACTTTGCTTTTTCCGTCTATCAGATCACAAAGAGCTTGGTCCTTTTATTGTTCAAAATAGCACAAATGATTTCCTAATGGGGGTGGCACGGTGGTGTAGTGGTTAGCACTGTTGCCTCACAGCAAGAAGGTACCAGGTACTCTGGCTTTCTCCCACCATCCAAAAACATGCATGAGGATTAGGTTAATTGGCTAATTTAAATTGCCAGTAGGTGTGAATGTGAGTGGTTGTCTGTCTCTGTGTGCCCTGTGATGAACTGGCAACTTGTCCAGGGTGTACCCTGCCTTTCGCCCTAAGACAGCTGGGATAGACTCTGGCCCCCCGTGACCCTATGTGAGGATAAGCGGTAGAAAATGGATGGATGGATGGATTTCCTAATGATTGCCATGTTTCTTGAAAAGATCATTCGCATAATTTGGTACTCACTGATTAGAGTTTATTGCATGTATAACCCAGGGTCTTTCAATCAGTAGGTAGGAGGTCAGCTGAATGGAGAAATGTCAAATTTATACACAGACAAGCATACAATTCTGCAAAAAGTTTAAAGTTCTGATCAGTGAATCATTGTTGTTTTAATTATAATGGATTCACTGAGTGAATATGTAATCTGGAGAATAGTGCTTGTAAACAGTCCGTATATCTCCACGCTGCGAGTTGTGATAAGCACACACACAAGCCTCCTTTGATGGTGGCTGCGGGAGCGAACAATGAGTTGTATCTCTGGAGGTAAAAATCCATTAAATTTAAATTTGAAAGTTGTTCTTCTAAATCTATTATTAAATATATTTTGATATGTATGTTTCAAGGTGTTGATGTAGTTTCCATTTGCTTGTCTTTTCTCTGCAGGCCAAACTGCCCAACCTGAAAGACGTTGATGTCCGGTACACAGAGGCCTGGTGATCCACCATGCTTACACAACCCTCCTACATAACCAGACACATACATAAGCATATGCACACACTGTACACAGGTTCAGATACATTACATGAAACCTGTGTAGTAATCTTCATTGTCACCCATCATTAGACTCTCTTGATGTCATCCCAGCATGAGGATCACCTGATGTAACCAGAACATCTCTAACACATTTACATCAGTGAAGGAGTATCACCAACCCCTTGGCACCATCACCAGGAGGGGACTCTACTCAGCATCACATTTTTATAAATGAGAAATGTTTATGAACCTTGCCTTTCCTCTTACCTCTATCACAATTGTTCGAAGGACCTTGTGATCAGATGATATGCGAGGATCCGTGATATTGTGACATAAAGGACACTTTTCTCTCTCTGTCTGTCTTTCAAACATAATCTCTCATTTTTCAGTCTATCTCTCCAGCCGTTGCCCTTCCACCTGTGTCGAGGAGAAAACTTCAGCCTTTCGCTCTTTTTCTGTCTTCTGCCCTTGTGCACTGAAGGCACAACAGCTCATATTTCAGTTCTTCTCCAATCTGATCTGCAATGTAGCTCTCCGTACAGTCTTGTTGAACTGTCAGTCATGTCATTCCACACTCTTGTGTTCTTTGACTTCAGTTTTCAGGTTTTGATTCTGCTTTTTGGGAAAATGAGGTGCTACCTCTAAAAAAAAAGAAGGGTTGCAAGACTGTTCTCTGACTATTCCTCTTAACACAACATATTCATATGAAAAAAAAGAAAAAAAAATAACAACTTGAATTAACATATTTTTCCAGACATCTGTGTTTCATATCTTGTGTTTCTACAAACAAAAAACCTATATATGAAGGTAACCCCCAGCGGTGAGAGAAACCGTTTTGGAGACAAAGTTGAACAGTGATTTTCTTCTTTTGTCTTAGGAATATAATAATAATAATAATAATTGGACAATTGTGTAGCAGTAGAACGGTGGTCTGAGACTGCCTTGTATTTATAAGATGTGTCCTTTAAACCTTTTATCTATCTCTTCTGGATTATTATGTCATCACAGTAATGAAATATACAGGTCCTGATGTCTTTGTCTTTTTTGCAACATACAACACATGAAAAGAACCAAAAGGGCATCCGTATTGCTCTGTACTATGCCATGGTGGTAATACAGACCTGTAAAATGGACATGTAAACAAGACACATCACCAGCTGAGAGCTGTATATTTTCATATCCTCTGATATTTTTGTCACTTTTAGAGGCTGTTTTGAGAAGAGGAAAGAACACTTGCCAAACATTGTCATCAAATTTAGTTTTTGTTTTGTACATTTCAAGCCAACATGAGTCTGGTTTAAGTACTGTTAGGTATTTCAAGTGGAACCCATCGCCACCTGCCCATGGAGACAATCTGACACTCACACATCCCACTGAGGTCAGGGTGAAGAGTCACAGTGCACTCTAGTGGAGCTGTCGATGAGCTGCCTATTGTTATCTTTCTATCTATCATTACATCTATTTTGAATTGTTCTGTTGTATTTGTAATGTACCGTTATACACAGGTGACAGTTTAAAGCTGTTGGGATGAATGATTCTCATTTAAGGAGGGGACAGAATTTTTGTACATATTCTTTCAAATTGGGTTGTAAGGGACAAACAATTGGATAAAGGCCCCTGTTGGCCATATTAGTCAACATTCCCTCAAAATGTTGCCCGTTTACTGTGGCAATATTTCAAATGATGTAACTGCCCTGACACACTTTCAGTCTGTCAGAATGCATTTTTTCTTTTCTGTTCTGATGTGTTATGGGTTGCTTTCTCTTGGCCCTAAAAAAAAAACACAGATTTCCACCCTTCTTCCAGACAGCCTTACTTTGACTGCATCTGTCCATGTTTGTGTCAATTTCCAAAATGCTCTGAATTTCTTGAATCACAGCAGAGGACAACACCGTCCACTATGAGAGACTTTGATTCCTATTCATTTAGTGCCATAACCGTTTTTGTTTCAGCCTGAAGTCTAGGTTTTGTGCGGCCATCTTTTGGTCTGGCTGTAGGACCTCATACTCTCTTTCATATCCTGTATGTATATATGAGTGTATATAGTAATTTCCTCCCTTCCTCACTTTGAACCCAGCCCCAATTTTGTCTTATCCATCCTTTTTTGTCTTTTTTCCCCAGATACCCTTCATTGGTATGCTTGTGTTGCCTTCATTTCATGCTTATGTGTGTGGTTGCTATATTTTTTCACACAAAGTACACTGCAATCTAACAATTCTAATATCTAATATAAGTTCCCAGCATCTTTCATTTGATCACTTAAATCAAACATTTGTTTCCTGTTTCATTATCATTAAATTTGTTTGCATGTACATGTTAGTGCATCATCTAGTATTATTATTTTGTAAATTTGTTTTTATAAAATGTTTGAAATATGAAAAGGGACTGATCACTAACTCACTGAGGTTAAGGATGCAAATGGAGGCGTCACATCTAATTATTTTCTGATTGGTTGTTGCCAGGATCTACCCTTTAGTCTTGACAGATCCTATTGGTCTAAGTAGGGGTTGACATGGTGGTTGATTGATACTGATTTTTGAAAAAGCTAATACTGGTATTGTTTAACTGAGCTTTTAATTTATTTAATTTTATGTTTGTCCATTTTCATGTTAAGAAATGAAAAAGATTTATTTTTTTCCCAAAAAATTCCCAGATAATCATATCAAAGTGGAGCACTGAGTGGCCTCGTTGTCGCATCTACGCATCAACAAAGTGAAAAATTCAGTGTGATCTCTATTTTGGAAAATAGGCTTGCTTGCTTTGTTGGTGAAAGTTAGAGGAGAAGATTAATATACTGAATGTCAGAGATGAGAGTGGCCTTGATCTTCTGATCCAACTCGGCATGACCTATTCTAATAAAGAAGTGGAAAGTCATGAGGAAATCCTTTTACTGAACTCATCCCACAGATTTTAGGAGAAGGTAACACTTGTACAAACTGTGAACCTTACAATGAGGTTACAATGGACTATACTTGTACAGGCTCTGATCCTGAGGGCCAGCATGTTGAAGTTACAATGGAATCTGTATAACTGTAGAACATGCAATAGTCTTCTATTCTATTTTCTCTGTAAAACATGGAGCTCTCTGTGCTTTGCTTTCTATTCCCATCCTGATTTCTTCATCTTCCTCAATTATTGTTCTGACGCTTATTATTCTACACAAAGTTTAAAGACTCAACCATGTCAGTAGTTGTTATGGAAGGCACAGGGTCAGTCTGACAAATCTGACCAACTGAAAGAATGGCAACACGATTTCCCAATTCTTTGTAGTAAAATATTTTTAGCAGGTGGAAAAGGGGCACCCATCAAGTCTCCTTTTTTCTCCGCAATGATTTGCTTGTCCTGCAGGTTGTCATTATTGCTGCTGCTGTTCTGTGGCTGTTGTAATAAAAATACAAAAGATCTTCAACAGGAAAATAAAACAACTATGATGTGAAATAATTTTAATTAAAAATAAAATTGTCTGTGAACATATTTCTGATGTCTGTAACGTTCTTTTAATAAGACAAACTTGTAAAACACCCAGCTATTCAGGCTGTCTGACGGAGCAGGGGGACCGAACCATTTCACATAAAAAGATATATGATTGGTGGCTGTGAATTTCCCTTCTCTGTCTAATCCTATGCAAGTCGCGAAACCACTGTCACAAGATTCTCTTTTGTGCACTAATGAAGTTGTCTCTTGTCAATATTAATAAAAACTAGAAAAAAATTCCTGAAGAAATTTTAATATGTGCCTGCATACATGACGCCGGACCCACACGACGCCGGACCTACATGGCCCCGCCTTATGCATGCTGACCCTCTCCTGCACTTCGTGCCTGCCTGTCCCAGATTCATGTTGCAAACAAACACACCTTGTTTCCTGTGAAGATTAAATCAGAGTTCGGGGGTTTTATTTTGAAAGGACAGACATAGCCACAGCTTCCTGTAAGGAAACAGTTACTCCTCCGGTGGTTGGGGCTTATATTTTGAAAAAACAGACTTTTACTTTGAAAGAAACAGCCTGAGCTTCCTGTCTGTGTGTGTGATCAGTGATGTCATCCACTCTCTGTATCTTTGGTAATGGGCAATCAGAAGCCTGTATCATATCATCACCTAATCTCTATATATGTGTTTATGTGGATCCCCCCACCTGACACACACACACCAACATCCAGTCACACTCTGCCACTGATTATGAGCCGACCTGTCGAATCACCTCTCATATTAAAAAAAAACTGTAAGGAGTAGAGCTTAGATTTTTGCATGAGAATGAAGCTATGGTGATGGAGGTTCATGCATATCACCTAATTCTGCTGGCCATGGCTTCAGCACCCCATGGGGCACCCCTATGAAAAAGTCTAGGCATGCCTCTGGTCTGTCTCCCACACCCCATTCATTGGCTCTCAATGAATGCCAAGCTGAGTCGGACCTGTCGAACTCCTCTGAGTAAATCAAGAACCGTAAGGAGTATGGTTTTGAGTATGGGTTTGGACGAGAGGCGGCAGGAGCTTGCGAAGATTGCAGCGGTGTCAATTTTATGGCTTTAGCCCACTCAGAAGGCCAACAGTTGCAGGTTAAACAAAAGAGGATATTCTGCTTTTTCAGGATTTTTTCTTTGAAAATTAACATTGGACCCTATGGAGAGAATTTGGGGAGGTGGGGTACTAATTAAGGACATAGAGCAAAAAGTACAAATCTCACAGACATAAGACACACATTGCTACGACTGGGATGAAATTTCCAGCATTTTTCTGTAAAAATTATGTCGGTGGAGTGAACGTAGCCCTTAGAATCGCGATTTCAATATATTTTTTTCTGACATTTCTGAAACTGCTCTCCACTCTGCCCCCACTCTAGCCCTGAACATTCCATGCGGTGCACACCCATGTTAAACTCTGATATTTAAAGGTTTCCATGGTCTGAAAGAAAGAGAAATGCTGAAAAAAACCATACATTTTCTAATGTGATGATGAATTATGAATAGATGTAGTCAGGTAAATTTGCTGCATTTTGCAAGTTGAATAGAGTTCCTAGGTGAAAGTATGAGGGAGCCGTGACAGTTTGTTCACTAAAGACAAAAGTTTGAAATCCGTCGCCATGGTAACGGTTTTGACAGAGAGAAAAGTAATAGTCATCGTGGCACGATCGAGACGCACAATTTGATATATACTATATTGCCAAAAGTACCCGCTCACCCATCCAAATAATCAGAATCAGGTGTTCCAATCACTTCCATGGCCACAGGTGTATAAAATCAAGGACCTAGGCATGCAGACTGCTTTTACGCTGATTTGTGAAAGAATGGGCCGCTCTCAGGAGCTCAGTGAATTCCAACTGTGATAGGATGCCACCTGTGCAACAAATCCAGTCATGAAAGTTCCTCGCTCCTAAATATTCCACAGTCAACTGTCAGCTGTATTATAAGAACGTGGAAGTGTTTGGGAACGACAGCACCTCAGCCACAAAGTGGTAGACCACGTAAACTGACAGAGCGGGGTCAGCGGCTGCTGAGGTGCATAGTGCGAAGAGGTCGCCAACTTTCTGCAGAGTCAATCGCTACAGACCTCCAAACTTCATGTGGCCTTCAGATTAGCTCAAGAACAGTGCACAGAGAGCTTCATGGAATGGGTTTCCATGGCCGAGCAGCTGCATCCAAGCCATACATCACCAAGTGTAATGCAAAGCGTCGGATGCAGTGGTGTAAAGCACGCTGCCACTGGACTCTAGAGCAGTGGAGATGCATTCTCTGGAGTGACAAATCACGCTTCTCCACCTGGCAATCTGATGGACGAGTCTGGGTTTGGCGGTTGCCAGGACAACGATACTTGTCGGGCTGCATTGTGCAAAGTGTAAAGTCTGGTGGAGGGGGGATTATGGTGTGGGGTTGTTTTTCAGGAGCTGGGCTTGGCCCTTCAGTTCCAGTGAAAGGAACTCTGAGTGCTTCAGCATACCAAG
Source organism: Synanceia verrucosa (assembly GCA_029721515.1). Lineage (NCBI taxonomy): Eukaryota > Metazoa > Chordata > Actinopteri > Perciformes > Synanceiidae > Synanceia > Synanceia verrucosa. Next base: position 19,252,785 of record CM056556.1, on the reverse strand, counting down.
ACAGTTCCAATTCCATGCTCCTAACTGGCCCCTTCCTCTTCCTACATGGCTGTGCACCAGTGCACAAAGGAAGGTCCATAAAGACATGGATGACAGTCTGCTGTGGATGAACTTGACTGGCCTGCATAGAGTCCTGACCTGAATCTGATAGAACACTTTTTGGATGAATTAGAGCGGAGACTGAGAGCCAGGCCTTCTTGTCCAACATCAGTGTGTGACCTCACAAATACGCTTCTGGAAGAATGGTCAAAAATTCCCATAAACACACGCCTAAACCTTGTGGACAGCCTTCCCAGAAAAGTTGAAGCTGTTATAGCTGCAAAGGGTGGACCGATGTCATATCGGTCAGGCAGGTGAGCGAATACTTTTGGCAATATAGTGTATCTGCGGATCCATAGGTACCGGGAGAACCTCTCTGCCTTTGGTAATCTGAGAGAGCCTGGTAATGACAACCGGGAGTACAGGCATGTGGCATATAGACATTTTATTTTCTGGCAGCATGGTGCATTGGGACAGGGGAATTGAAGAGTGATTCCCAGCTGTTGTGTATGGAAAATTAGGGACAAATTCCCTGACCCTCAGGGACAATACACAGACTACATCCCTGGAATCTGAAATTGGTGTGATTAATTTTGTAAATATTTGTATTTTTTGGAGTTCTATTGTTTGTTGAAGAATAAAATCACTGTTATTTGAATCTGTGGCTCCTGTTTTGCTGCTCATTTGTTTTACACTAGGCATTGAGAAAAATGTCAAAAAATAAGGTGCAATAGAAATATCATAAACAGTACTCTTGAAATTATTTTTTTATTATTATTATTATTAAAATTATTATTTTATTTTTTGATTTATTCATATATTTACAATATTTACAAACAGTTTTGCTATTGTTCACAACAGCTTAATCTGCCTCCAAGTCGGCAGCATCGAAGGCTGATCCTATAAAAGATATGGAGTGCCATTAGTCATGTGTACATAATGGATTTTCATTAAAATGGACTGAGCTAAAATGATAGCATTTAGATGTTTCGTCATTTACTTAGACCTCTGCTGACGTGTGCGTATCAACTCTGACATTGGTGGTGGAGGTACTGGGGGCACAACACCAAGCTGCCTTGGATCATCCAGGCGTAGGGTTCTCTTTTGCGGCATCCCAACCTCGCTTGCGACTCTTCCCTTCACAATCCGCGCTTGCAAGTCAGGGATGTAGTCAAAGGATTTTTTTACACTTCAAGGCATAGAGGCTGTATCTCCTGGCATTTTTGTTATACTTCTTCCTAAGACTAAATAAAAAGGCATTTATTAAGGTATTACAAGTCATTATGACAAATAAACTCACATACTTGCTAGACAATAGGAATACGCAATTATTTGAATACAACAGAAGTAAGTTGGCCGTTTACTGTGGAAATTGTAGTCCAGAGCAGTAAGCTCTGACTCTAGACTCATACCCTCGGGGAGTGAAGGCCTGGCACTTGCTGGCATACATGAGGATGTGATGTTGATCTCGATGAATACAAAAGAAATTAGTGCTAGAAACACCCACTCGCACATTTATTACGGCTAAGAAATTTCTGTTTAATTGTCTTGTCCCCTCATTTTACCTGAAGATACTTATGGACATCCTTCTGCCAGCGCTTGCTGAGGACAATGCTCACTAGTGCTTTGTGGCTCTGGGAATCCCTCTCAAACCACTGTTTCCCCATGAGTGTCCTCGAGGTGGTCATGTTGGCAGCTTCCAGTTGCCCAAGTCTGCTGGTTGCACACATAGTGTAGAACCTGATCCAAAGTGCCTGAGGAAAGAAAACTGAATAAACAAGAAAACAAAATTATCATGCCACAGCCATTTGAATCATGGAACTGAAAAAAAAAAACAAATAAAAAATACATATACAGTATATGGGCAATTCCACGTCCATAATACGTCCATAAACAACATGCCATGGTATTCGTATAATGTTAATGATTATGTTAAAAGTTTCATAAAATTTGTTCCACAACCAAGAGGAGTGAATGCTCAAATTTTAAGAAATTATCATTCACATCATACCTTACTTTGGCATTTGGTTTTGAGTGGAATTGCCCATATATGTATTAATATTTCTATCTTTCTTACCAGAAACTGCTGAAATGTATCTGCGGTCTTGCAGCACCACCAGAAATGGTTGACTACATCCTTCAACCAGTGAAGAAGAATAGACTGGTCTTTCAGCTTTCCTGCCTTGAGGGCATAAACAAAACACAAAATAATGCAAGTTATTCCATGCATGTATTTTTTGCATGGAGACCTATCATAATTAAATTCACAAACATGCCGGTACAAAATAGTATTACGAATGAAATTGGGTGTATTAGAACTTACAGCAGCATTTTTTTGGACAGGTTTTTGGCACCATGTCATATGTCCAGGCTGTGGTGAATCCCTAGCTCTTTGTGTCTGCCTTTGTCTGGGTCTGTGAAGAAAGGAATTATTTTATTTCCAGGTGTCTCGATCAGCATTTTAATAGTTGTGTACATTTATCTGTTGACCATTTCCTCAAAAGGGCTCCAATCTGGGCATGGGCATCTGTGCAGAACTCCACTACCTTTATCTCTTTGGCTAGTTTTTCCACAGTCTGGATAAAACCTTCCTTTCCATGGCATTGGAGTTCCAGTTTGTCTGCCACTTGTCAGTGGCCACATGGACAATTTCCTTGGTATCAAGCTCCATGGTTGTGTAGCTGCAGTATTGTGCACAATGCCCTGGGGAGTCATTTCTGCCATGACCTATAAATAGATGGTCATAACAAAATACAACTCATGTATAACAGTACAGATGCTTGCACAATCTGTGTCACTGTGGAACTATATGCAAATGTAGTTGTGGGGGACCATGGCTGAAGTACGAGGCACACAACCCCTTAACTGCTGTAGCAGGCTGTAGCAGGCAGCCCACTGCCCTGGGTTAGTATGTGCTTCACCCTCACTGCGTGTTTCACTAATTCATGATTGGGTCAAATGCCATGTGTAGTGTGTGTGTAAATACATTTGGCCAAAAAGCCTGATTTTAAAAATTCAAAAAGCATGTGGAACAAAATGAAATCTAAATATACACACCTAAGAGCACAACATATTTCCCTTGGAGTCAGCTGATGGCCTCAGACCTCTTCTCTTCCCAGTATTCTTTAATAACCTCAATGCAGTACATGTCCTGGATTGTGTAATGGGTAGCTGGGTTGACCATTCGGATGTTTATTAATTTCAGCAGGAGAGCAAAGTGTTTCCAAACAGCAAGATGCTTGTTGAAAGTAGTCCCCAGCCTTCATGCCAAAATTTAACACAGACTGAGAGTTCCACCGCCATAGGCAATGTCTGTTCAGAAAGAGTAGCCTTATAAATTCACAATGCATATACAGTGCTGTCTGTTAACATTCATTTTGATGTGAAGTTACTGCCAAGGCTTACTCATTCAACGCATCATTGCAGTGCCTATAATGGTGATGATTGCTGGAAAAGAAGCAACACTGTCACACACCAGACCAGTTAAAAATGTGACTAGTTGCTTCAGACTGTTCTCATAAATGAGTGCTGCTCTCACGCCAACGATATCATCCTCACTGAGGATCTTCTGGGGGCCTGGCAAAATTGGCTGCTCTTGACTCAAGGGCTCATTAGAAGGGACTTCAGGGCCATGCAGGTCGTGTACAGTCTCATCGATCCCAATAGTTGGCAGATTCTCTATTACCTGCACTCTCTTCAGAGCACCACCCGTTCTGGAAAAGCAGAACATCAGGGATCATAGACAGCTCAATCAAAGAAATTTGATAACTTGTCAGCATATAGCCATAACCCAAACCTCTCTGTCAACAACAACAGAAATATATTTCAGAATAGTACCGAACACTGATTTCATGTAAAACCTGTAGGAGCCATTTATGTTCACCTTTCAGTTAGGTTAATTTAGTTATTACTCATTTTAGCCAGGGGGAGAATTGCACGGGATGTGGATGGATATGTCACTGGGAACTGGATATATCCACAGGTGAGATAATCAGTTTTGGCAAAGGTGTGTATGGTGGGGAACACATGGTTCTTACTGTAGCCGTGAGCACCCACTCCACCAACACAGAGCTTTATTTTATTTTTTTCCCACTTTGTCTGCATTGTTCTCATTGTTAAACACCACAAAAAGTGTCAACCTTTTATGAGATTATGCATATTTTAGTCTTGCAGCAAAAACTTAATATTTGATGCGTGTGTGAGACCATCACCTGGACCCTGGAATCTAAACTTACATTGTTTAGTGGAATTACCTGCTATAAGCCTGTGAGGGAAGTTCTAAACCTGGGTGACAAGAGGGGTGTAGCATAAATAGTCTAGAGCAGATTAGTCAATCATTAATTAACATCAAATTATGTATTTATGAACAATATCTTTAAGTTATTAATTATAAACCAAAAATTACCTTTAATAGTAGAAATTATCAGAGCGCCACCCAGTTTTGCTAAAACAGGGAAAACTTGTGAATTTGATATTAATTAATAGTCTGTTAAACTCAGAGTTCTTAACCTAGTGTACAGTGATTTGCTTGCTTTATATACACACACAAATCAAATAACCAAGTTCTTTATAAGTGAGATGTTTATTTGACAAACTATAACCAGACTACTACTGTAACAACAAATAACTAATAATAAATGATTAATTTGACAAACTAAATGACCAGGTTACTAACAGAAATAATAAAATAGAAAATAAAAACTAGAATAAAGGAAGATTGATGGTGAAAACATGGCATTGACTCATTGTGGACTCATTCCAAAATGGAATGAATGATTAAACAAAAGTTTAAAGGATGAATGATTAATTAATTCAATGTGACCAGTTTCATTCAGTGGTGGTTATCTTTACCAAATTAAGTATTACGCTGTTGTTACCAATATTTGGTTTAGGTTTGTTGCACCGTTCAGCAGTTGAAAGTTTGAGAGGCATCAGAGAAGACTGTGGCGCAATTTACTATTCTGAATTTAAGATTAATATTTTATTGTTCAGTATTATTACATTTGTTAGATTAAGCCCTAATTTCAGGCCATTTAATTTAGCATGTGAACATCAAACTCTTTCATATCTGAGGATGTATATGCAGTATATCACCGTTCCTGGATGGATGGGAGTGAGGAGTGGCGGCAGGTTCTGTCTGGATCTGCTGGATCTCTGCTGGACTCGCTTCATCACCAGTGGCTCTGGTGGATGTCTCTGGACATCTCTGGGCATCTTTGGACATCTTTGGATAGCTCTGGACATCTTTGGATAGCTCTGGACATCTTTGGACATCTCTGGACAGCTCTGGACATCTCTGGACAGCTCTGAACATCTCTGGACATCTATGGTTGTCTCTGAATATATCTGGTTGACATGGCTCCATGGCTCTCAGTCTCTCTCTGTCTGTCTCTCCTCTTTCCAACATAGTCTCTGTGCCCTTGCTTCAATCCCCCCCTTTGTTGGTGGGGGAGGTCGGCTGGATTCACACCAACAGTCTTTTTCCCCTTTTCAGTTTCTTCAGGAAGGCTGGAGTCATTTTCTGCAGCCAGTGTCTGAGCAGAGGAGCTGGACCACATCCAGTTCAGGTAGAGGAGCAGAGCCGGGAGGAGAGATGGTTGAGAGGCAGGATTCAGAGCTGGAAGGTTCTGGATAGGCTGTTCTTCATGCCATGAGGTGCTGGGTCCTGAGGAGGCCATTCAGAGGCAGCATTCAGAGTCTTTCAGTCATATCTGGAGCAGGTGAAGATTTTGGAGAGGTTGCTCTTCATGCCATGAGGCGCTGGGCCTGCAGTGGAACAGCATGTCTCTGTCTCTGGGTCATCATTGTTTCCCTCCCCCTCCCAGCATGTGGGAGAGGGAGAACAGAGATGCAGTGGAGAGAATGAAGACCAGAACTTGACTGACTGAAGGACTGACAAAGAGTAGAGAGAGCGCTCAGACCAGCTGAGGCTTTTTAATTAAAATTAATCAACAAATTAACCAACACAGATGAACCATGATATCAGAGCATGTAGGTAGGTGTTTTACGACAGTCTATGCATAGCTGTGTATGTACAATTATTCCAAACTTAGTGTAACATGTCACATTGATTCTGTGTAAGAGCAGAGAAAGCGGGAGGATCTGTGTGGAGACTGACCTTTGATATGGTAAAAGTGATACTTATATGACAAAGAGGAATACAGCATGGCTCTGGATGTGAGTGTCTGCTCAGGATGAATTAAGGAATGTAGAGGGCAGTCATAAAACTTCCCAACTCTCCATGTGTGTCAGGGTCCTAGAAAACACAGAGAAAGCTACAGAATGTCTCCATCACAAGAAAAGTCCATTATTTTATACTCAATTTATGCTACAGGAGGAAATAGATGACAGACGGGGAAATAAGACAAAACAAAAAGGGGAGGTTACAGACAGGCAGTGCTATTAGAATAAAAGAGTGTAAGCTGCTCGAGGGAGCGCTGGCCCCGCACATAGCAGGCCACCACCAGGTGGCAGTCAGAGGCAAGCGATGTTGGGTCCGAATGCACCACCCAAACGCACCACCAGGCGACCCACCCAAAAGCCGGGCCCCCAGAGCCGCCATGACACCACCACTGCTCCGCCCCACAGGCCATGCTGTTCCCCCATACCAGGGGGGTTGATGTGTTTCAAATCCCAAGAGTTCTCTCATAACTGGACAAATTAGATGGACAAATCAGATCAGGTTTATTGACCAAGCATTATTACAAACAATGAACTTGACTCCAGCAGTTGTAGAAGAAGAAAAATAACACTAAGCATTCAAATGATATGGACAGCACGGTGGTGTAGTGGCCTCACAGCAAAAAGGTATGGGGTTCATTCTGTGTGGCGTTTGCATGTTCTCCCCGTGTCTGCATGGGTTCTCTGCGGGTACTCCGTCTTCCTCCCACCATCCAAAAACATGCATGGGGATTAGGTTAATTGGCTAATTTAAATTGCACGTAGGTGTGACTGTGAATGTGAGTGGTTGTCTGTCTCTATGTGCCCTGCGATGAGGTGGCGACTTGTCCAGGGTGTACTCTGCCTTCTGCCCTAAGACACCTGGGCTAGGCTCCAGCCTCCCCGCGACCCTATGAGGATAAGCGGTAGAAAATGGATGGATGGATACATATGATACAATAGTAAGCCCTAAAATGTCAAATAACATACAAGTTACGTAACGTTAGCCTTTGTTGTGCAAGCAATGTAATTGTCATATGCTCAAAATGAATTCTGACCACACTCTGACCAAAAATAGGCTACAACCCTGTTAGCACCTTGTACACTTCACACAATAAACAACCCATCCCCCATTGTCATCAACACACCTCAATTTGCATTTAGGAGCACTCTTTGTCTGAAGAGAGTAAATTATGAGATTTAATAATAACCATACCAGACATAAGACCATAATTTACCACAGTTGTCTATTTTCTAGACAACTAGAAAATAGTAGTAAAGCCGTCAAAAAGACAAACGTATTTTCACGGCGAATGATCAAAAAATCGCAGCGACGCCATATGGGCGCCGTTAGTCGTAGCCTCACAGCGTTCGTAACGAAGCTTCACCAAGTTGTTCTTTTGGTTTTAGAAGTGGAATGACGTTGATGGAGTCTTCTATGTGGCATCAGTTAATGTGAAAAGTAAGAACGGGTCACTTCCTGTTACCACTGGGGGGCGCTATAAGTAAGGCATGACGTTAATACATCGCAACGTTCAGGGCAGCGCCCCCGTCATGCTCTGAAAATTTGAAGCTGCTAGGATCGACTATGTGAACGTGAGAGCCGTTCGAATTTTGACGGCGAATTCGCCAAAGTTTGTCGACCCCTAGCGGCCACGCCCTTTGACCTAATTATGCGCAGAGCACAACTTTTGCTCAGCTAGGTCTGGAGATATTCGGTACCAAATTTCAAGTCGATCAGACAAAATCTCTAGGACGAGTTCGTTTTGGGTTGAGGTACGCCAAAGTTGGCAAATTTCCCTATGGGTTTTTTTTGACTTTGTAGGGGGCGCTACTCAGCCATTTCGCAAGCGCCGTGTGCGATCACCCCAAAATATAGAATTTCGGATCGGGCTGCAGGAATGTGCAAAGTTACATAACTTTTTAACAATGGGAAAGGGGGGAAATTTGGGAAAACAAAGTGGCAGGAATAATAATAATAATAATAATAATAATAATAAACATTACAGTTTCAATAGGTCCCTTGCGGACCTGTTTCACAGTCCGCTCGGGCCCTAATAATAATAACTAGAAAACCGCAAGCGGTTATGTAGGGCCCTCGCGGTATGACGTGGTCGGGAATCAGATGGGGACGGCGGTGCGAGCATGGGGCAAAAATCGTCAAGCGATTCGGACAATACAAAGGAGTTACGGCCATTCGATGGTTCAATGTGGAAATCACGCCAAAATGAAGAGTTGAAACAAAATGGCCGACGTCCTGTTTGGAATAGACAGTTGGTGCAAGAGACTTTTTTGTGCGTCTGGTCAAGTTACACGTGTGTACTGATTTTCGTGTTCCAGCTCCATAAAAACCCTTATGGGGGCGCTATGGGGCCATTTTGCCCCGCCCATTGGTGTGGACCACATCAGATGTTAGAGGTCGCCATCCTTGACCTGTGTATCAACTTTCATAATGATACAAGTTTATTCAAGCCATCAAAAAGCCAAAGAACTGAAGCCATGAGTAAGGCATGACATTAATACATTACCACGTACAGGGCTGAGTCCCCGTCATGCTCAGAAAATTTGAAGCTGCTCGGATAAAGTATCTGAACGTGAGAGTCGTTCGAATTTAGACGGCAAATTCGGCAAAGTTTCTCGAGCCCTAGCAGCCACGCCCTTTGACCTAATTACGTGCAGAGCACAACTTTTGCTCAGCTAGGTCTGGAGATGATCTGTACCAAATTTCAAGTCGATCAGACGAAATACCTAGGACGAGTTCGTTTTCATCAGAAAATCCAAAATGGCCGACTTCCTGTTTGGAGTAGACAATTGGTGCAAGAGACTTTTTTGTGCGTCTCGTTTAGTTGCACGTGTACCGATTTTCATGTTCCAACTCCGTAAAAACCCCTATGGGGAGGGGTTTTTGAACGTTTCAAGGGGGCGCTATGGAGCCATTTTGACCGCTCATGGACGTGGCCCCCGTAAGATGTTAGAGGTCATCACCCTTGACCTGTGTATCAAATTTCATGATGATACAACTTTTTTAAAGCCAAACGTATTTTCTTGGCGAAAAATCGGAATATGCGGCGCCGCCATACGGATGCCGTTTATCGTAGCTTCACGGTGTTCGGAATGTTGCTTCACCAATGTGTTGTGGATGTTTTAGAAATGGAATGACGTTGATGGGGTCAACTATGTCGTATCAGAACATGTAAACGTAAAGGGTGGCGCTGTGGAGGTATTTGGCCACACCCCTGCGCGGGGACCACGTCAGATGTTAGAGGCACCAGCCTTGACCTGTGTATCAATTTTCATGATGATACGACTTTATTTAAGCCGTCAAAAAGCCAAACGTATTTTCTCGAAAAATTGTCAAAAATTGCCGCGGCCCTTGCGGCCCTTTTTTACAGTCCGCTCTGGCCCTAATAAGAATAAACATTACAGTTTCAATAATTCCCGTGTGGACCTGTTTCACAGTCCGCTTGGGCCCTAATAAGAAGAAGAATAAACATTACAGTTTCAATAGGTCCCTTGCGGACCTGTTTCACAGTCCGCTCGGGCCCTAATAATAATAAGAATAAACATTACAGTTTCAATAGGTCCCTTGCAGACCTGTTTCACAGTCCGCTCGGGCCCTAGTCATTTAGTTGACAAACTAAATGACCAGGCTACTAATAGAAACATTAAAATAGAAAATAGACTAGGATAAAGGAAGATTGATGGAAGATTGTGAAAAAAATGGAATGAATGATTAAACAAAGGCAAAGTTTAAAGGATGAATATCTGATTAATTAATTCAATGTGACCAGTCAAATTCAGTGGTGTTATCTAGACCAAATTATTAGGCTGTTACCAAAGTTTGGTTTAGGTTTGGTGGCGTTCAGCAGTTGAGAGTTTGAAAGGCATCAGAGAAGACTGTGGAGCAATTTACTAATTTTGAATTTAAGTTTTATTTTATTGATATATTACTAAATTTTATTAAGTTTGCTGGATTAAGCCCTAAATTCAGGCCATTTAATTTAGCGTCTAATCATCAAGCACTTTAATATCTGTAAGATGTATGTGCAGATGTATATCACCGTTCCTGGATGGATGGAAGTGAGGAGTGGCTGCAGGTTCTGTCTGGATCTGCTGGATCTCTGCTGGAATCGCTTCATCACCAGTGGCTCTGGTGGACATCTGTAGACATCTCTGGACTGCTCTGGATGGCTCTGGACATCTCTGGTGAGCTCTGGGCAGTTCCGGACAGCTCTGGACATCCCTGGAGAGACTCCATCCCAGTCTCTCTCTGTCTGTCTCTCCTCTTCACAGCATAGTCTCTGTGCCCTTGCTTCAATGGGCCTGCGATGGGACAGCATACCTCTTTCTCTGGGTCATCATTGTTTCCCTCCCCCTCCCAGCATGTGGGAGAGGGAGAACAGAGATGCAGTGGAGAGGATGAAGACCAGAACTTGACTGACTGAAGGACTGGAGAAGAGTTGCGAGAGCGCTCAGACCAGCTGAGGCTTTTTTTGATCTTTGCTGAAGGTCCAGTGGGGTGTGACCACTGGTCCCTCCCCATCCACCAAGTTAACTGAGATGATATTCTTTTAACTTATTTAATGTTAATACTGCTGTGTTTTACTTTATTAAAGTTTCTCTACGTGAAAGCTCCCTCTCTCAACTGTAAAACAACACCAAACACCCTATAGTAGGAAACCACAGCACGAAACTTGACCAGTTGAATCAAAATTAATCAACAAATTAACCAACACAGATGAACCATGATATCAGAGCATGTTTTACAACAATCTATGCATAGCTGTGTATGTACAATTATTCCAAACTTTGATCCTGTATAGGAGCAGAGGAAGCAGGAGGATCTGTGTGGAGACTGATGTTTGACATGGTAAAAGTGATAATTATAGGACAGTAGCTGAGGAATGAAAGCATAGTTAACCATTAGAATCTTAATGTAATGTTCTGTTACAGGCAGGGCGAAAGGAAGACACAACATTAAGCTTTGGATGTGTCTGGCAGGATTAATGCAGGAATGTGGGGCAATAAAACCCCTCCTCCTGGTGTATGTCCTGGAGTTTGTTGGGTCAGAGAGGAGGAACTGGTCTTGTCTGTTTATTCTGCCAGTCATAAAACTTAAGCATTAAGCACTTAGGTGCCACACAGTGTCAGATGGATTTCCTGGGGAAATACCCAGAAATGAGAAGAGTTAAGTTCATTATTTTATGCTCATTGATATGCTACAAAAAGATATTTGCTCCTGGACAGGCCCATATAGCTTTGAGTCGGGTTAGGACTTTGTCAGGTTTGATCATTAGGGATTTTGCAGATAAGGTTCTGTAATGCTAAAATTAAGGATGCACTTGAAAGCATGCCTAAGTTTTAAGTTGACTGTATGACCAGGCCTAACATGGAGTCAAATACTTTCTCTGTGTTTTTGATGAATGTGCAGGGTTTATCTAATCATGTTACAGACTTGGCATCATGTACACAGCATTTGCAGCTTAACTGTATTGCTGTTACAGAGACATGGTTGCCTGCAAATGCTTCATTAGCATCAATCCAGATTGATGGTTTTTAGTTCTCACAGCCGTCCCCGAAGCTTGTCGTATGACAGCAGTCATCCAGCACTGGTTGAACTACAGAGCCGGGTGGTGTTGGTTTGGATTGTAGCGATGGTTTAGTGTGTGATGTCATTCAGCCACCAAATTTGGTTTGTGCCTGTGACAGTTCTGATGTGTTCTTAGTGATGATTTATGGGCCACCATCCTATCCTTTGACTTTGTTCAAGGACAATCTGAGAAAGTTGCTTGGCTGGTTGGATACTTTTGATAAAACAGTTGCTGTGATGGGGGATTTTAATGATGATGTTTTAACATCTTCATCCATTTGTAAATGTTTTGTATGTACAGAATCGAGGAGGAGTTTGTGCAACTTGTGACACAACCCATCACAGAGAGAGGCACACTTATTGACCATGTCTATGTCAAAACATTGGTTTATGATGTACAGTCAGAAGTGTTACTTATTTATTTTAGTGATCATGAAGGCCTTGTGTGCAGTTTTAAATTGACTGATGTCACTGATCACAGTTAATACATAAATAGTGGTTTTAAATGTGTAGTGTGTGTGTGTGTGTGTGTGTGTGTATTGTAATATAACAATGTAATATAGCTTAATATAGTTTTCTATAGTATTTCGGTAGTGCTTATTCATGATTTGCTACCTGTTTTGGTGTTTTTTGTGCTTGTGTTCCCTGGCTGGCTCTCTGTCTGCTCTGTGTTTCAGGTGGTTCCAGCTCCTTGCTTCTCACACTTCGTCTACTTTGACAGAAGAACACCAGCCATTCTCTGTCTGCAGTTTGTTTTGTGTGAAATGTTATTAATGTTTACAATAAAAATTTTAAAACTGTATACAAAAAAATGTTAATACTGTATTAGTAATATTATATTTAGCACCATGTTGTGTATTTTGTTCTGTTCATATTTCTGTTAATCCTCTTTCTCCCCTCCCAGCCCTTCTTGATGTGACCTTGATGGTCACACACGCACCAAATATTAATATATATAATATATAATATTAAATATTTGCTGCAGCATTATCTCAAGAGGTTGACACCCTTTCTGTGGTGTTTTAACAATGAGAATCAATGCAGACAAAAACAATCAAGGTACATGGCTACGCCTGGTTCTGATACAGGATTCTTCATATTAAAAGGTAGTCTTGCCTCACCACTGTTGCTTAATGCTTGCTTTTATTAGAACTGTTGGGTGTTTCTGTCTCAAATACTTGAAAATAAATGTGTTGTTATAACACAATACAGTCTTGAAATTTTATTTGATAATTGTGTTAGTTTGCACCATGTCTTAAATGTATTAGACTAATTATGATTGTCAAAATGAGCTCAGCTCTTTCAACTGAAATGCATTACAACTACAATTACAATTACACTTTAATGTTTCAATGAGTTTATTATTGATGTACATGTATGCATAAGGAATAAAGACAAATATCCTGTTGTAATCATCAAAGACACACCATGTGAAATCGTGAGAGGAATTTAACATTCAAAAGGTTTGCAATGAAGCATCAACACCTGAAGTACTAAACCAAGTGAGTTAGAGGAAGAACCTGCTGTGAGTAATGAATAAAAAACTGAAACAAAGTTGACATTTGTCCATTAGGTAGCAGAGTTTTTCCAGATAAAGTTTTAAAATTCACACCATGTTTATGCAGTCATGTCAAGTGTAAAATTGTTATCAAACATGCAAGATGAAAAAACAACAAAAATTATCTTTAATGACCATAGCACAATCTTACCTAGTATAACACAACTACTGAGATTTAAATATTGCTATGTAGTAAAACAAATTAAACAAGAAAATGTGTATACAAAATAACCCATTCAAATCAAAAGCTGGTTTAGTTTGTTTTTCAAACTAGTGTGAGAAGTAGCTGTTGTCGCAGACCATGATAAAAGTAAAAACCTGTTTGAATATCAGATCAGAATAATTAATAAAGCATTATTCCCTGTTATAATTAGATGATCCAGTGAAAAAAACACATTTGAGTGTGTACATGTCTTCTGGGGTGGGTCCTTATAATGAAAGTACAATTATGCACTTACATTCACCGAATTAATGTAGCATTGGGAAGAATTAAAATTGCTGGGGCACCACGCTCATTTTGGGCTGAATCTAACAGTATTTTGTATGTATATTTTGTACTTGTATTACAAGCAATATTTTTTTGGAAAAAAAATTCTGAATGAAGCATAGAGGTAAATCAGCTTTCCTATGCGTAAATCAGCCTGAAAATGCCACAAACGCCTGTTCTCACCTTGAAAAGCCAAAAATGACACAGAAATCAGATACACTCTGAATCTACAGAACATGCCCAAAACTCATTATATTGTAATGAGTCATGATGATTCTACTCAAATCTAACAAGAACAAGGAATATTTTGTGGAAAAAATAATTCTAAATGAAAGAGTAGAGGTAAATCAGCTTTCCTATATGTAAATCAGCCCGAAAAAGCCCCAAATGCATTTTCTCGCCTTGAAAAGCCCAAAAAGACATAGAAATCAACTACATTATGCATCTACAGAACCTACCCACAACTGATTATATCGGGATGAATCATGATGTTTCTAATCAAATCTAACAAGAACAAGGAATATTTTGTTGAAAAAATTATTCTAAATGAAAAAGTAGAGGTAAATCTGCTTTCCTATGCGTAAATCAGCTTGAAAATGCCCCAAACGCCTTTTCTCGCCTTGAAAAGCTCAAAAAGACATGGAAATCAACTACATCATGCATCTACAGAACACACCCCGAACTGATTATATGGTGTTGAATCATGCTGTTTCTACTCACATCTAACAAGAATAAGCAATATTTTGTGGAAAAAATGATTCTGAATGAAAGAATTGAGGTATATCAGCTTTCCTTCACGTTTATCAGCTTGAAAACGCCTTTTCTCGCCTTGAAAAGCCCAAAAAGACATAGAAAAATTCACGTATGGGAAAGCCGATTAACCTCTATTGTCCATTCAGAGGGATTTTTTCCACAAAATATTGCTTATCCTTGTTAGATTTGAGTAGAAACATCATGATTCAACACGATATAATGAGTTTTGGGTATGTTCTGTAGATTCACAATGTATCTGTTTTCTATGTCTTTTTGGGCTTCTCAAGGCGAGAAAAGGCGTTTGGGGCAGTTTCAGCATGATTTACACATGGGAAAGCTGATTTACCTGTATTCTTCATTTTGAAGCATTTTTTCCACAAAATATTGCTTATTCTTGTTAGAATTGAGTCGAACCATGATGTTTCAACACGATATAATGAGTTTTGGTTATGTTCTGTAGATTCACAGTGTATCTTTTTTCTGTGTCTTCTTGGGCTTTTCAAGGCGAGAAAAGGCGTTTGGGGCAGTTTCAGCATGATTTACACATGGGAAAGCTGATTTACCTGTTTTCTTAAAGTTGAAGCATTTTTTCCACAAAATATTGCTTATTCTTGTTAGAATTGAGTCGAAACATGATGTTTCAACACGATATAATGAGTTTTGGTTATGTTCTGTAGATTCACAATGTATCTGTTTTCTGTGTCTTTTTGGGCTTTTCAAGGCGAGAAAAGGCGTTTGGGGCAGTTTCAGCATGATTTAAGCATGGGAAAGCTGATTTACCTGTTTTCTTCATTTTGAAGCATTTTTTCCACAAAATATTGCTTATTCTTGTTAGAATTGAGTCGAAACATGATGTTTCAACACGATATAATGAGTTTTGGTTATGTTCTGTAGATTCACAATGTATCTGTTTTCTGTGTCTTTTTGGGCTTTTCAAGGCGAGAAAAGGCGTTTGGGGCAGTTTCAGCATGATTTACGCATGGGAAAGCTGATTTACCTGTCTTGTACATTAAGAAGCATTTTTTCCACAAAATATTGCTTATTCTTGTTAGAGGTGAGTCGAAACATGATGTTTCAACACGATATAATGAGTTTTGATTATGTTCTGTAGATTCACAGTGTATCTTTTTGGGCTTTTCAAGGCGAGAAAAGGCGTTTGGGGCAGTTTCAGCATGATTTACGCATGGGAAAGCTGATTTACCTCTCTTGTCCATTCAGAAGCATTTTTTCCACAAAATATTGCTTATTCTTGTTAGAATTGAGTCGAAACATGATGTTTCAACACGATATAATGAGTTTTGGTTATGTTCTGTAGATTCACAATGTATCTGTTTTCTGTGTCTTTTTGGGCTTTTCAAGGCGAGAAAAGGCGTTTGGGGCAGTTTCAGCATGATTTAAGCATGGGAAAGCTGATTTACCTGTATTCTACAATATGAAGAAATTTTTCAACAAAATATTGCTTATTCTTGTTAGAATTGAGTCGAAACATGATGTTTCAACACGATATAATGAGTTTTGGTTATGTTCTGTAGATTCACAATGTATCTGTTTTCTGTGTCTTTTTGGGCTTTTCAAGGCGAGAAAAGGCGTTTGGGGCAGTTTCAGCATGATTTAAGCATGGGAAAGCTGATTTACCTCTCTTGTCCATTCAGAAGCATTTTTTCTACAAAATATTGCTTATTCTTGTTAGAATTGAGTCGAAACATGATGTTTCAACACGATATAATGAGTTTTGGTTATGTTCTGTAGATTCACAATGTATCTGTTTTCTGTGTCTTTTTGGGCTTTTCAAGGCGAGAAAAGGCGTTTGGGGCAGTTTCAGCATGATTTAAGCATGGGAAAGCTGATTTACCTGTTTTCTTCAATTTGAAGCAATTTTTCCACAAAATATTGCTTATTCTTGTTAGAATTGAGTCGAAACATGATGTTTCAACACTATATAATGAGTTTTGGTTATGTTCTGTAGATTCACAATGTATCTGTTTTCTGTGTCTTTTTGGGCTTTTCAAGGCGAGAAAAGGCGTTTGGGGCAGTTTCAGCATGATTTAAGCATGGGAAAGCTGATTTACCTGTTTTCTTCAATTTGAAGCAATTTTTCCACAAAATATTGCTTATTCTTGTTAGAATTGAGTCGAAACATGATGTTTCAACACTATATAATGAGTTTTGGTTATGTTCTGTAGATTCACAATGTATCTGTTTTCTGTAGTCTCTTTTGGGCTTTTCAAGGCGAGAAAAGGCGTTTGGGGCAGTTTCAGCATGATTTAAGCATGGGAAAGCTGATTTACCTCTCTTGTCCATTCAGAAGCATTTTTCTTCAAAATATTGCTTATTCTTGTTAGAATTGAGTCGGAACATGATGTTTCAACACGATATAATGAGTTTTGGTTATGTTCTGTAGATTCACAATGTATCTGTTTTCTGTGTCTTTTTGGGCTTTTCAAGGCGAGAAAAGGCGTTTGGGGCAGTTTCAGCATGATTTAAGCATGGGAAAGCTGATTTACCTGTTTTCTTCAATTTGAAGCAATTTTTCCACAAAATATTGCTTATTCTTGTTAGAATTGAGTCGAAACATGATGTTTCAACACTATATAATGAGTTTTGGTTATGTTCTGTAGATTCACAATGTATCTGTTTTCTGTGTCTTTTGGGCTTTTCAAGGCGAGAAAAGGCGTTTGGGGCAGTTTCAGCATGATTTAAGCATGGGAAAGCTGATTTACCTGTTTTCTTCAATTTGAAGCAATTTTTCCACAAAATATTGCTTATTCTTGTTAGAATTGAGTCGAAACATGATGTTTCAACACGATATAATGAGTTTTGGTTATGTTCTGTAGATTCACAATGTATCTGTTTTCTGTGTCTTTTGGGCTTTTCAAGGCGAGAAAAGGCGTTTGGGGCAGTTTCAGCATGATTTAAGCATGGGAAAGCTGATTTACCTGTTTTCTTCAATTTGAAGCAATTTTTCCACAAAATATTGCTTATTCTTGTTAGAATTGAGTCGAAACATGATGTTTCAACACTATATAATGAGTTTTGGTTATGTTCTGTAGATTCACAATGTATCTGTTTTCTGTGTCTTATTGGGCTTTTCAAGGCGAGAAAAGGAGATTGGGGCATATTCAGCATGATTTACTAAAGGTAAAGATGATTTACATCTGTTGTGCATTCAGAATCATTTTTTCTTCATAATTTTGCTTATTCTTGTTAGAATTGAGTCGAAACTTGATGTTTCAACACGATATAATGAGTTTTGGTTATGTTCTGTAGATTCACAATGTATCTGTTTTCTGTGTCTTTTTGGGCTTTTCAAGGCGAGAAAAGGCGTTTGGGGCAGTTTCAGCATGATTTAAGCATGGGAAAGCTGATTTACCTCTATTCTTCAATATGAAGCAATTTTTCAACAAAATATTGCTTATTCTTGTTAGAATTGAGTCGAAACATGATGTTTCAACACGATATAATGAGTGTTGGTTATGTTCTGTAGATTCACAATGTATCTGTTTTCTGTGTCTTTTTGGGCTTTTCAAGGCGAGAAAAGGCGTTTGGGGCAGTTTCAGCATGATTTAAGCATGGGAAAGCTGATTTACCTGTTTTCTTCAATTTGAAGCAATTTTTCCACAAAATATTGCTTATTCTTGTTAGAATTGAGTCGAAACATGATGTTTCAACACTATATAATGAGTTTTGGTTATGTTCTGTAGATTCACAATGTATCTGTTTTCTGTGTCTTTTTGGGCTTTTCAAGGCGAGAAAAGGCGTTTGGGGCAGTTTCAGCATGATTTAAGCATGGGAAAGCTGATTTACCTCTCTTGTCCATTCAGAAGCATTTTTCTTCAAAATATTGCTTATTCTTGTTAGAATTGAGTCGAAACATGATGTTTCAAGACGACATAATGAGTTTTGGTTATGTCCTGTAGATTCACCATGTATCTGTTTTCTGTGTCTTTTTGGGCTTTTCAAGGCGAGAAAAGGCGTTTGGGGCAGTTTCAGCATGATTTAAGCATGGGAAAGCTGATTTACCTATAGTCTTCATTCAAAAGCATTTTTTCCAGAAAATATTGCTTGTTCTTGTTAGAATTGAGTCGAAACATGATGTTTCAAGACGACATAATGAGTTTTGGTTATGTTCTGTAGATTCACAATGTATCTGTTTTCTGTGTCTTTTTGGGCTTTTCAAGGCGAGAAAAGGCGTTTGGGGCAGTTTCAGCATGATTTAAGCATGGGAAAGCTGATTTACCTCTCTTGTCCAATTTTAAGAAATTTTTCCACATAATATTTCTTATTCTTGTTATAATTGAGTCGAAACATGATGTTTCAACACGATATAATGAGTTTTGGTTATGTTCTGTAGATTCAAAATGTATCTGTATCCTGTGTCCTATGGGGCTTTTCAAGGCGAGAAAAGGCGTTTGGGGCAGTTTCAGCATGATTTAAGCATGGGAAAGCTGATTTACCTCTTTTCCATTCAATTTGAAGCATTTTTTCCACAAAATATTGCTTATTCTTGTTAGAATTGAGTCGAAACATGATGTTTCAACACGATATAATGAGTTTTGGTTATGTTCTGTAGATTCACAATGTATCTGTTTTCTGTGTCTTTTGGGCTTTTCAAGGCGAGAAAAGGCGTTTGGGGCAGTTTCAGCATGATTTAAGCATGGGAAAGCTGATTTACCTCTCTTGTCCATTTTGAAGCAATTTTCTTCAAAATATTGCTTATTCTTGTTAGAATTGAGTCGAAACATGATGTTTCAACACGATATAATGAGTTTTGGTTATGTTCTGTAGATTCACAATGTATCTGTTTTCTGTGTCTTTTTGGGCTTTTCAAGGCGAGAAAAGGCGTTTGGGGCAGTTTCAGCATGATTTAAGCATGGGAAAGCTGATTTACCTGTGTTGTACTTTCTCAAGCAATTTTTCCACAAAATATTGCTTATTCTTGTTAGAATTGAGTCGAAACATGATGTTTCAACACGATATAATGAGTTTTGGTTATGTTCTGTAGATTCACAATGTATCTGTTTTCTGTGTCTTTTTGGGCTTTTCAAGGCGAGAAAAGGCGTTTGGGGCAGTTTCAGCATGATTTAAGCATGGGAAAGCTGATTTACCTCTCTTGTCCATTCAGAAACATTTTTTCTACAAAATATTGCTTATTCTTGTTAGATTTGAGCAGAAAGATCATGATTCAACACGATATAATGAGTTTTGGTTATGTTCTGTAGATTCACAATGTATCTGTTTTCTGTGTCTTTTGGGCTTTTCGAGGCGAGAAAAGGCGTTTGGGGCAGTTTCAGCATGATTTAAGCATGGGAAAGCTGATTTACCTCTCTTGTCCATTCAAAAGCATTTTTCCACAAAATCTTGCTTATTCTTGTTAGAATTGAGTCGAAACATGATGTTTCAAGACGACATAATGAGTTTTGGTTATGTTCTGTAGATTCACAATGTATCTGTTTTCTGTGTCTTTTTGGGCTTTTCAAGGCGAGAAAAGGCGTTTGGGGCAGTTTCAGCATGATTTAAGCATGGGAAAGCTGATTTACCTGTTTTCTTCAATTTGAAGCATTTTTTCTTCAAAATATTGCTTATTCTTGTTAGAATTGAGTCGAAACATGATGTTTCAACACGATATAATGAGTTTTGGTTATGTTCTGTAGATTCACAATGTATCTGTTTTCTGTGTCTTTTTGGGCTTTTCGAGGCGAGAAAAGGCGTTTGGGGCAGTTTCAGCATGATTTAAGCATGGGAAAGCTGATTTACCTCTCTTGTCCATTCAGAAGCATTTTTTCTTCAAAATATTGCTTATTCTTGTTAGAATTGAGTCGGAACATGATGTTTCAACACGATATAATGAGTTTTGGTTATGTTCTGTAGATTCACAATGTATCTGTTTTCTGTGTCTTTTTGGGCTTTTCAAGGCGAGAAAAGGCGTTTGGGGCAGTTTCAGCATGATTTAAGCATGGGAAAGCTGATTTACCTGTTTTCTTCAATTTGAAGCAATTTTTCCACAAAATATTGCTTATTCTTGTTAGAATTGAGTCGAAACATGATGTTTCAAGACGACATAATGAGTTTTGGTTATGTTCTGTAGATTCACAATGTATCTGTTTTCTGTGTCTTTTTGGGCTTTTCAAGGCGAGAAAAGGCGTTTGGGGCAGTTTCAGCATGATTTAAGCATGGGAAAGCTGATTTACCTCTCTTGTCCATTCAGAAGTATTTTTTCCACAAAATATTGCTTATTCTTGTTAGAATTGAGTCGAAACATGATGTTTCAACACGATATAATGAGTTTTGGTTATGTTCTGTAGATTCACAATGTATCTGTTTTCTGTGTCTTTTTGGGCTTTTCAAGGCGAGAAAAGGCGTTTGGGGCAGTTTCAGCATGATTTAAGCATGGGAAAGCTGATTTACCTCTCTTGTCCATTCAGAAGCATTTTTCCACAAAATATTGCTTATTCTTGTTAGAATTGAGTCGGAACATGATGTTTCAACACGATATAATGAGTTTTGGTTATGTTCTGTAGATTCACAATGTATCTGTTTTCTGTGTCTTTTTGGGCTTTTCAAGGCGAGAAAAGGCGTTTGGGGCAGTTTCAGCATGATTTAAGCATGGGAAAGCTGATTTACCTGTTTTCTTCAATTTGAAGCAATTTTTCCACAAAATATTGCTTATTCTTGTTAGAATTGAGTCGAAACATGATGTTTCAAGACGACATAATGAGTTTTGGTTATGTTCTGTAGATTCACAATGTATCTGTTTTCTGTGTCTTTTTGGGCTTTTCAAGGCGAGAAAAGGCGTTTGGGGCAGTTTCAGCATGATTTAAGCATGGGAAAGCTGATTTACCTCTCTTGTCCATTCAGAAGCATTTTTTCTTCAAAATATTGCTTATTCTTGTTAGAATTGAGTCGGAACATGATGTTTCAACACGATATAATGAGTTTTGGTTATGTTCTGTAGATTCACAATGTATCTGTTTTCTGTGTCTTTTGTGGCTTTTCAAGGCGAGAAAAGGCGTTTGGGGCAGTTTCAGCATGATTTAAGCATGGGAAAGCTGATTTACCTGTTTTCTTCAATTTGAAGCAATTTTTCCACAAAATCTTGCTTATTCTTGTTAGAATTGAGTCGAAACATGATGTTTCAAGACGACATAATGAGTTTTGGTTATGTTCTGTAGATTCACAATGTATGTAGTTTCAGCATGATTTAAGCATGGGAAAGCTGATTTACCTCTCTTGTCCATTCAGAAACATTTTTTCCACAAAATATTGCTTATTCTTGTTAGAATTGAGTCGAAACATGATGTTTCAACACGATATAATGAGTTTTGGTTATGTTCTGTAGATTCACAATGTATCTGTTTTCTGTGTCTTTTTGGGCTTTTCAAGGCGAGAAAAGGCGTTTGGGGCAGTTTCAGCATGATTTAAGCATGGGAAAGCTGATTTACCTCTCTTGTCCATTCAGAAGCATTTTTTCTTCAAAATATTGCTTATTCTTGTTAGAATTGAGTCGAAACATGATGTTTCAACACGATATAATGAGTTTTGGTTATGTTCTGTAGATTCACAATGTATCTGTTTTCTGTGTCTTTTTGGGCTTTTCAAGGCGAGAAAAGGCGTTTGGGGCAGTTTCAGCATGATTTACGCATGGGAAAGCTGATTTACCTCTCTTGTCCATTCAGAAACATTTTTTCTACAAAATATTGCTTATTCTTGTTAGATTTGAGCAGAAAGATCATGATTCAACACGATATAATGAGTTTTGGTTATGTTCTGTAGATTCACAATGTATCTGTTTTCTGTGTCTTTTTGGGCTTTTCAAGGCGAGAAAAGGCGTTTGGGGCAGTTTCAGCATGATTTAAGCATGGGAAAGCTGATTTACCTGTTTTCTTCAATTTGAAGCAATTTTTCCACAAAATATTGCTTATTCTTGTTAGAATTGAGTCGAAACATGATGTTTCAAGACGACATAATGAGTTTTGGTTATGTTCTGTAGATTCACAATGTATCTGTTTTCTGTGTCTTTTTGGGCTTTTCAAGGCGAGAAAAGGCGTTTGGGGCAGTTTCAGCATGATTTAAGCATGGGAAAGCTGATTTACCTATAGTCTTCATTCAAAAGCATTTTTTCCAGAAAATATTGCTTGTTCTTGTTAGAATTGAGTCGAAACATGATGTTTCAACACTATATAATGAGTTTTGGTTATGTTCTGTAGATTCACAATTTATGTGTTTTCTGTGTACTTTTGGGCTTTTCAAGGCGAGAAAAGGCGTTTGGGGCAGTTTCAGCATGATTTAAGCATGGGAAAGCTGATTTACCTCTCTTGTCCATTCAGAAGCATTTTTCCACAAAATATTGCTTATTCTTGTTAGAATTGCGTCGACACATGATGTTTCAACACGATATAATGAGTTTTGGTTATGTTCTGTATATTCAGTATGGATCGGTTTTCTGTGTCTTGCTGGTCAGTTCAAGGCGAGAAAAGGCGTTTGGGGCAGTTTCAGCATGATTTAAGCATGGGAAAGCTGATTTACCTCTCTTGTCCATTCAGAAGCAATTTTTCCACAAAATATTGCTTATTCTTGTTAGAATTGAGTCGAAACATGATGTTTCAACACGATATCATGAGTTTTGGTTATGTTTTGTAGATTCACAATGTATCTGTTTTCTGTGTCTTTTGGGCTTTTCAAGGCGAGAAAAGGCGTTTGGGGCAGTTTCAGCATGATTTAAGCATGGGAAAGCTGATTTACCTCTCTTGTTCATTCAGAAGCATTTCTTCCACAAAATATTGCTTATTCTTGTTAGAATTGAGTCGAAACATGATGTTTCAACACGATATAATGAGTTTTGGTTATGTTCTGTAGATTCACAATGTATCTGTTTTCTGTGTCTTTTTGGGCTTTTCAAGGCGAGAAAAGGCGTTTGGGGCAGTTTCAGCATGATTTAAGCATGGGAAAGCTGATTTACCTCTCTTTTCTTCAATTTGAAGCAATTTTTCCACAAAATATTGCTTATTCTTGTTAGAATTGAGTCGAAACATGATGTTTCAACACGATATAATGAGTTTTGGTTATGTTCTGTTGATTCACAATGTATCTGTTTTCTGTGTCTTTTTGGGCTTTTCATGGCGAGAAAAGGCGTTTGGGGCAGTTTCAGCATGATTTAAGCATGGGAAAGCTGATTTACCTCTCTTGTCCATTCAGAAGCATTTTTTCTACAAAATATTGCTTATTCTTGTTAGAATTGAGTCGAAACATGATGTTTCAACATGACATAATGAGTTTTGGTTATGTTCTGTAGATTCACAATGTATCTGTTTTCTGTGTCTTTTTGTGCTTTTCGAGACGAGAAAAGGCGTTTGGGGCAGTTTCAGCATGATTTAAGCATGGGAAAGCTGATTTACCTGTTTTCTTCAATTTGAAGCAATTTTTCTACAAAATATTGCTTATTCTTGTTAGAATTGAGTCGAAACATGATGTTTCAACACTATATAATGAGTTTTGGTTATGTTCTGTAGATTCACAATGTATCTGTTTTCTGTGTCTTTTTGGGCTTTTCGAGGCGAGAAAAGGCGTTTGGGGCAGTTTCAGCATGATTTAAGCATGGGAAAGCTGATTTACCTCTATTCTACAATAAGAAGCAATTTTTCAACAAAATATTGCTTATTCTTGTTAGAATTGAGTCGAAACATGATGTTTCAACACGATATAATGAGTTTTGGTTATGTTCTGTATATTCAAAATGGTTATTTATTCTGTGTCCCTAAGGGCCTTTCAAGGCGAGAAAAGGCGTTTGGGGCAGTTTCAGCATGATTTAAGCATGGGAAAGCTGATTTACCTGTTTTCTTCAATTTGAAGCAATTTTTCCACAAAATATTGCTTATTCTTGTTAGAATTGAGTCGAAACATGATGTTTCAACACTATATAATGAGTTTTGGTTATGTTCTGTAGATTCACAATGTATCTGTTTTCTGTGTCTTTTGGGGCTTTTCAAGGCGAGAAAAGGCGTTTGGGGCAGTTTCAGCATGATTTACGCATGGGAAAGCTGATTTACCTCTCTTGTCCATTCAAAAGCATTTTTCCACAAAATCTTGCTTATTCTTGTTAGAATTGAGTCGAAACATGATGTCTCAAGACGATATAATGAGTTTTGGTTATGTTCTGTAGATTCACAATGTATCTGTTTTCTGTGTCTTTTTGGGCTTTTCAAGGCGAGAAAAGGCGTTTGGGGCAGTTTCAGCATGATTTAAGCATGGGAAAGCTGATTTACCTCTCTTGTCCATTCAAAAGCATTTTTCACCAAAATATTGCTTATTCTTGTTAGATTTGAGCAGAAAGATCATGATTCAACACGATATAATGAGTTTTGGTTATGTTCTGTAGATTCACAATGTATCTGTTTTCTGTGTCTTTTTGGGCTTTTCAAGGCGAGAAAAGGCGTTTGGGGCAGTTTCAGCATGATTTAAGCATGGGAAAGCTGATTTACCTCTCTTGTCCATTCAGAAGCATTTTTCTTCAAAATATTGCTTATTCTTGTTAGAATTGAGTCGAAACATGATGTTTCAACACGACATAATGAGTTTTGGTTATGTTCTGTAGATTCACAATGTATCTGTTTTCTGTGTCTTTTTGGGCTTTTCAAGGCGAGAAAAGGCGTTTGGGGCAGTTTCAGCATGATTTAAGCATGGGAAAGCTGATTTACCTCTAGTCTTCATTCAAAAGCATTTTTCCACAAAATCTTGCTTATTCTTGTTAGAATTGAGTCGAAACATGATGTTTCAAGACGACATAATGAGTTTTGGTTATGTTCTGTAGATTCACAATGTATCTGTTTTCTGTGTCTTTTTGGGCTTTTCGAGGCGAGAAAAGGCGTTTGGGGCAGTTTCAGCATGATTTAAGCATGGGAAAGCTGATTTACCTCTCTTGTCCATTCAGAAGCATTTTTTCTTCAAAATATTGCTTATTCTTGTTAGAATTGAGTCGGAACATGATGTTTCAACACGATATAATGAGTTTTGGTTATGTTCTGTAGATTCACAATGTATCTGTTTTCTGTGTCTTTTTGGGCTTTTCAAGGCGAGAAAAGGCGTTTGGGGCATTTTCAGCATGATTTAAAAATGGGAAAGCTGATTTACCTCTTTTCTTCAATTGGAAGCAATTTTTCCATAAAATATTGCTTATTCTTGTTAGAATTGAGTCGAAACATGATGTTTCAACACGATATAATGAGTTTTGGTTATGTTCTGTAGATTCACAATGTATCTGTTTTCTGTGTCTTTTGGGGCTTTTCAAGGCGAGAAAAGGCGTTTGGGGCAGTTTCAGCATGATTTACGCATGGGAAAGCTGATTTACCTCTCTTGTCCATTCAGAAGCATTTTTTTCCACAAAATATTGCTTATTCTTGTTAGAATTGAGTCGAAACATGATGTTTCAACACGATATAATGAGTTTTGGTTATGTTCTGTAGATTCACAATGTATCTGTTTTCTGTGTCTTTTTGGGCTTTTCGAGGCGAGAAAAGGCGTTTGGGGCAGTTTCAGCATGATTTAAGCATGGGAAAGCTGATTTACCTGTTTTCTTCAATTTGAAGCAATTTTTCCACAAAATATTGCTTATTCTTGTTAGAATTGAGTCGAAACATGATGTTTCAACACGATATAATGAGTTTTGGTTATGTTCTGTAGATTCACAATGTATCTGTTTTCTGTGTCTTTTTGGGCTTTTCAAGGCGAGAAAAGGCGTTTGGGGCAGTTTCAGCATGATTTAAGCATGGGAAAGCTGATTTACCTCTATTCTACAATATGAAGCAATTTTTCAACAAAATATTGCTTATTCTTGTTAGAATTGAGTCGAAACATGATGTTTCAACACTATATAATGAGTTTTGGTTATGTTCTGTAGATTCACAATGTATCTGTTTTCTGTGTCTTTTTGGGCTTTTCAAGGCGAGAAAAGGCGTTTGGGGCAGTTTCAGCATGATTTAAGCATGGGAAAGCTGATTTACCTGTTTTCTTCAATTTGAAGCAATTTTTCCACAAAATATTGCTTATTCTTGTTAGAATTGAGTCGGAACATGATGTTTCAACACGATATAATGAGTTTTGGTTATGTTCTGTAGATTCACAATGTATCTGTTTTCTGTGTCTTTTTGGGCTTTTCAAGGCGAGAAAAGGCGTTTGGGGCAGTTTCAGCATGATTTACGCATGGGAAAGCTGATTTACCTCTCTTGTCCATTCAGAAACATTTTTTCTACAAAATATTGCTTATTCTTGTTAGATTTGAGCAGAAAGATCATGATTCAACACGATATAATGAGTTTTGGTTATGTTCTGTAGATTCACAATGTATCTGTTTTCTGTGTCTTTTTGGGCTTTTCAAGGCGAGAAAAGGCGTTTGGGGCAGTTTCAGCATGATTTAAGCATGGGAAAGCTGATTTACCTCTCTTGTCCATTCAGAAGCATTTTTTCTTCAAAATATTGCTTATTCTTGTTAGAATTGAGTCGAAACATGATGTTTCAACACGATATAATGAGTTTTGGTTATGTTCTGTAGATTCACAATGTATCTGTTTTCTGTGTCTTTTTGGGCTTTTCAAGGCGAGAAAAGGCGTTTGGGGCAGTTTCAGCATGATTTAAGCATGGGAAAGCTGATTTACCTCTAGTCTTCATTCAGAAGCATTTTTTCTTCAAAATATTGCTTATTCTTGTTAGAATTGAGTCGAAACATGATGTTTCAACACGATATAATGAGTTTTGGTTATGTTCTGTAGATTCACAATGTATCTGTTTTCTGTGTCTTTTTGGGCTTTTCGAGGCGAGAAAAGGCGTTTGGGGCAGTTTCAGCATGATTTAAGCATGGGAAAGCTGATTTACCTCTATTCTACAATAAGAAGCAATTTTTCAACAAAATATTGCTTATTCTTGTTAGAATTGAGTCGAAACATGATGTTTCAACACGATATAATGAGTTTTGGTTATGTTCTTTAGATTCACAATGTATCTGTTTTCTGTGTCTTTTTGGGCTTTTCAAGGCGAGAAAAGGCGTTTGGGGCAGTTTCAGCATGATTTAAGCATGGGAAAGCTGATTTACCTCTCTTGTCCATTCAGAAGCATTTTTTCTGCAAAATATTGCTTATTCTTGTTAGAATTGAGTCGAAACATGATGTTTCAACACGATATAATGAGTTTTGGTTATGTTCTGTAGATTCACAATGTATCTGTTTTCTGTGTCTTTTTGGGCTTTTCAAGGCGAGAAAAGGCGTTTGGGGCAGTTTCAGCATGATTTAAGCATGGGAAAGCTGATTTACCTATAGTCTTCATTCAAAAGCATTTTTTCCAGAAAATATTGCTTATTCTTGTTAGAATTGAGTCGAAACATGATGTTTCAACACGATATAATGAGTTTTGGTTATGTTCTGTAGATTCACAATGTATCTGTTTTCTGTGTCTTTTTGGGCTTTTCAAGGCGAGAAAAGGCGTTTGGGGCAGTTTCAGCATGATTTAAGCATGGGAAAGCTGATTTACCTGTTTTCTTCAATTTGAAGCAATTTTTCCACAAAATATTGCTTATTCTTGTTAGAATTGAGTCGAAACATGATGTTTCAACACTATATAATGAGTTTTGGTTATGTTCTGTAGATTCACAATGTATCTGTTTTCTGTGTCTTTTTGGGCTTTTCAAGGCGAGAAAAGGCGTTTGGGGCAGTTTCAGCATGATTTAAGCATGGGAAAGCTGATTTACCTCTCTTGTCCATTCAGAAGTATTTTTTCCACAAAATATTGCTTATTCTTGTTAGAATTGAGTCGAAACATGATGTTTCAAGACGACATAATGAGTTTTGGTTATGTTCTGTAGATTCACAATGTATCTGTTTTCTGTGTCTTTTTGGCTTTTCGAGGCGAGAAAAGGCGTTTGGGGCAGTTTCAGCATGATTTAAGCATGGGAAAGCTGATTTACCTCTCTTGTCCATTCAGAAGTATTTTTTCCACAAAATATTGCTTATTCTTGTTAGAATTGAGTCGAAACATGATGTTTCAACACGATATAATGAGTTTTGGTTATGTTCTGTAGATTCACAATGTATCTGTTTTCTGTGTCTTTTTGGGCTTTTCAAGGCGAGAAAAGGCGTTTGGGGCAGTTTCAGCATGATTTAAGCATGGGAAAGCTGATTTACCTCTATTCTACATTAAGAAGCATTTTTTCAACAAAATATTGCTTATTCTTGTTAGAATTGAGTCGGAACATGATGTTTCAACACATTATAATGAGTTTTTGTTATGTTCTGTAGATTCACAA
Source organism: Synanceia verrucosa (assembly GCA_029721515.1). Taxonomy (NCBI): domain Eukaryota; kingdom Metazoa; phylum Chordata; class Actinopteri; order Perciformes; family Synanceiidae; genus Synanceia; species Synanceia verrucosa. The sequence continues at coordinate 19,223,915 of CM056556.1, read as the reverse complement.
TGTATCTGTTTTCTGTGTCTTTTTGGGCTTTTCAAGGCGAGAAAAGGCGTTTGGGGCAGTTTCAGCATGATTTAAGCATGGGAAAGCTGATTTACCTGTTTTCTTCAATTTGAAGCAATTTTTCCACAAAATATTGCTTATTCTTGTTAGAATTGAGTCGAAACATGATGTTTCAACACTATATAATGAGTTTTGGTTATGTTCTGTAGATTCACAATGTATCTGTTTTCTGTGTCTTTTGGGCTTTTCAAGGCGAGAAAAGGCGTTTGGGGCAGTTTCAGCATGATTTAAGCATGGGAAAGCTGATTTACCTGTTTTCTTCAATTTGAAGCAATTTTTCCACAAAATATTGCTTATTCTTGTTAGAATTGAGTCGAAACATGATGTTTCAACACTATATAATGAGTTTTGGTTATGTTCTGTAGATTCACAATGTATCTGTTTTCTGTGTCTTTTTGGGCTTTTCAAGGCGAGAAAAGGCGTTTGGGGCAGTTTCAGCATGATTTAAGAAAGGGAAAGCTGATTTCTCTGATACATTCAATTTGAAGCATTTTTTCAACAAAATATTGCTTATTCTTGTTAGAATTGAGTCGAAACATGATGTTTCAACACGATATAATGAGTTTTGGTTATGTTCTGTAGATTCACAATGCATCTGTTTTCTGTGTCTCTTTGGGCTTTTCAAGGCGAGAAAAGGCGTTTGGGGCAGTTTCAGCATGATTTAGGCATGGGAAAGCTGATTTACCTCTCTTGTCCATTCAGAAGCATTTTTCTTCAAAATATTGCTTATTCTTGTTAGAATTGAGTCGAAACATGATGTTTCAACACGATATAATGAGTTTTGGTTATGTTCTGTAGATTCACAATGTATCTGTTTTCTGTGTCTTTTTGGGCTTTTCAAGGCGAGAAAAGGCGTTTGGGGCAGTTTCAGCATGATTTAGGCATGGGAAAGCTGATTTACCTCTCTTGTCCATTCAGAAGCAATTTTTCCACAAAATATTGCTTATTCTTGTTAGAATTGAGTCGAAACATGATGTTTCAACACGATATAATGAGTTTTGGTTATGTTCTGTAGATTCACAATGTATCTGTTTTCTGTGTCTTTTTGGGCTTTTCAAGGCGAGAAAAGGCGTTTGGGGCAGTTTCAGCATGATTTAAGCATGGGAAAGCTGATTTACCTCTCTTGTCCATTCAGAAGCATTTTTTCTTCAAAATATTGCTTATTCTTGTTAGAATTGAGTAGAAAGATCATGATTCAACACGATATAATGAGTTTTGGTTATGTTCTGTAGATTCACAATGTATCTGTTTTCTGTGTCTTTTTGGGCTTTTCAAGGCGAGAAAAGGCGTTTGGGGCAGTTTCAGCATGATTTAAGCATGGGAAAGCTGATTTACCTCTCTTGTCCATTCAGAAGCATTTTTTCTTCAAAATATTGCTTATTCTTGTTAGAATTGAGTCGAAACATGATGTTTCAACACGATATAATGAGTTTTGGTTATGTTCTGTAGATTCACAATGTATCTGTTTTCTGTGTCTTTTTGGGCTTTTCAAGGCGAGAAAAGGCGTTTGGGGCAGTTTCAGCATGATTTAAGCATGGGAAAGCTGATTTACCTGTTTTCTTCAATTTGAAGCAATTTTTCTTCAAAATATTGCTTATTCTTGTTAGAATTGAGTCGAAACATGATGTTTCAACACGATATAATGAGTTTTGGTTATGTTCTGTAGATTCACAATGTATCTGTTTTCTGTGTCTTTTTGGGCTTTTCAAGGCGAGAAAAGGCGTTTGGGGCAGTTTCAGCATGATTTAAGCATGGGAAAGCTGATTTACCTCTCTTCTACAATAAGAAGCAATTTTTCTACAAAATATTGCTTATTCTTGTTAGAATTGAGTCGAAACATGATGTTTCAACACGATATAATGAGTTTTGGTTATGTTCTGTAGATTCACAATGTATCTGTTTTCTGTGTCTTTTTGGGCTTTTCGAGGCGAGAAAAGGCGTTTGGGGCAGTTTCAGCATGATTTAAGCATGGGAAAGCTGATTTACCTCTTTTCTTCAATTTGAAGCAATTTTTCCACAAAATATTGCTTATTCTTGTTAGAATTGAGTCGAAACATGATGTTTCAACACGATATAATGAGTTTTGGTTATGTTCTGTAGATTCACAATGTATCTGTTTTCTGTGTCTTTTTGGGCTTTTCAAGGCGAGAAAAGGCGTTTGGGGCAGTTTCAGCATGATTTAAGCATGGGAAAGCTGATTTACCTCTCTTGTCCATTCAGAAGTATTTTTTCCACAAAATATTGCTTATTCTTGTTAGAATTGAGTCGAAACATGATGTTTCAACACGATATAATGAGTTTTGGTTATGTTCTGTAGATTCACAATGTATCTGTTTTCTGTGTCTTTTTGGGCTTTTCGAGGCGAGAAAAGGCGTTTGGGGCAGTTTCAGCATGATTTAAGCATGGGAAAGCTGATTTACCTCTCTTGTCCTTTCAGAAACATTTTTCCTACAAAATATTGCTTATTCTTGTTAGATTTGAGCAGAAAGATCATGATTCAACACGACATAATGAGTTTTGGTTATGTTCTGTAGATTCACAATGTATCTGTTTTCTGTGTCTTTTTGGGCTTTTCAAGGCGAGAAAAGGCGTTTGGGGCAGTTTCAGCATGATTTAAGCATGGGAAAGCTGATTTACCTGTTTTCTTCAATTTGAAGCAATTTTTCCACAAAATATTGCTTATTCTTGTTAGAATTGAGTCGAAACATGATGTTTCAACACGATATAATGAGTTTTGGTTATGTTCTGTAGATTCACAATGTATCTGTTTTCTGTGTCTTTTTGGGCTTTTCAAGGCGAGAAAAGGCGTTTGGGGCAGTTTCAGCATGATTTAAGCATGGGAAAGCTGATTTACCTCTCTTGTCCATTCAGAAGCATTTTTCCACAAAATCTTGCTTATTCTTGTTAGAATTGAGTCGAAACATGATGTTTCAAGACGATATAATGAGTTTTGGTTATGTTCTGTAGATTCACAATGTATCTGTTTTCTGTGTCTTTTTGGGCTTTTCAAGGCGAGAAAAGGCGTTTGGGGCAGTTTCAGAATGATTTACACATGGGAAAGCTGATTTACCTGTTTTCTTCAATTTGAAGCATTTTTTTCCACAAAATATTGCTTATTCTTGTTAGAATTGAGTCGGAACATGATGTTTCAACACGATATAATGAGTTTTGGTTATGTTCTGTAGATTCACAATGTATCTGTTTTCTGTGTCTTTTTGGGCTTTTCAAGGCGAGAAAAGGCGTTTGGAGCAGTTTCAGCATGATTTACGCATGGGAAAGCTGATTTACCTCTCTTGTCCATTCAGAAGCATTTTTCCACAAAATATTGCTTATTCTTGTTAGAATTGAGTGGAAACATGATGTTTCAACACGATATAATGAGTTTTGGTTATGTTCTGTAGATTCACAATGTATCTGTTTTCTGTGTCTTTTTGGGCTTTTCAAGGCGAGAAAAGGCGTTTGGGGCAGTTTCAGCATGATTTAAGCATGGGAAAGCTGATTTACCTCTCTTGTCCATTCAGAAGCATTTTTCCACAAAATATTGCTTATTCTTGTTAGAATTGAGTCGAAACATGATGTTTCAACACGATATAATGAGTTTTGGTTATGTTCTGTAGATTCACAATGTATCTGTTTTCTGTGTCTTTTTGGGCTTTTCAAGGCGAGAAAAGGCGTTTGGGGCAGTTTCAGCATGATTTAAGCATGGGAAAGCTGATTTACCTCTCTTGTCCATTCAGAAGCATTTTTTCTTCAAAATATTGCTTATTCTTGTTAGAATTGAGTCGGAACAAGATGTTTCAACACATTATAATGAGTTTTTGTTATGTTCTGTAGATTCACAATGTATCTGTTTTCTGTGTCTTTTTGGGCTTTTCGAGGCGAGAAAAGGCGTTTGGGGCAGTTTCAGCATGATTTAAGCATGGGAAAGCTGATTTACCTCTCTTGTCCATTCAGAAGTATTTTTTCCACAAAATATTGCTTATTCTTGTTAGAATTGAGTCGAAACATGATGTTTCAAGACGACATAATGAGTTTTGGTTATGTTCTGTAGATTCACAATGTATCTGTTTTCTGTGTCTTTTTGGGCTTTTCAAGGCGAGAAAAGGCGTTTGGGGCAGTTTCAGCATGATTTAAGCATGGGAAAGCTGATTTACCTGTTTTCTTCAATTTGAAGCAATTTTTCCACAAAATATTGCTTATTCTTGTTAGAATTGAGTCGAAACATGATGTTTCAACACGATATAATGAGTTTTGGTTATGTTCTGTAGATTCACAATGTATCTGTTTTCTGTGTCTTTTTGGGCTTTTCAAGGCGAGAAAAGGCGTTTGGGGCAGTTTCAGCATGATTTAAGCATGGGAAAGCTGATTTACCTCTCTTGTCCATTCAGAAGCATTTTTCTTCAAAATATTGCTTATTCTTGTTAGAATAGAGTCGAAACATGATGTTTCAACACGATATAATGAGTTTTGGTTATGTTCTGTAGATTCACAATGTATCTGTTTTCTGTGTCTTTTGGGCTTTTCTAGGCGAGAAAAGGCGTTTGGGGCAGTTTCAGCATGATTTAAGCATGGGAAAGCTGATTTACCTCTCTTGTCCATTCAGAAGCATTTTTCCACAAAATATTGCTTATTCTTGTTAGAATTGAGTCGAAACATGATGTTTCAACACGATATAATGAGTTTTGGTTATGTTCTGTAGATTCACAATGTATCTGTTTTCTGTGTCTTTTTGGGCTTTTCAAGGCGAGAAAAGGCGTTTGGGGCAGTTTCAGCATGATTTAAGCATGGGAAAGCTGATTTACCTCTCTTGTCCATTCAGAAGTATTTTTTCCACAAAATATTGCTTATTCTTGTTAGAATTGAGTCGAAACATGAAGTATCAACTCGACATAATGAGTTTTGGTTATGTTCTGTAGATTCACAATGTATCTGTTTTCTGTGTCTTTTTGGGCTTTTCAAGGCGAGAAAAGGCGTTTGGGGCAGTTTCAGCATGATTTAAGCATGGGAAAGCTGATTTACCTCTCTTGTCCATTCAGAATTATTTTTTCCTCAAAATATTGCTTATTCTTGTTAGAATTGAGTCGAAACATGATGTTTCAACAAATTATAATGAGTTTTGGTTATGTTCTGTAGATTCACAATGTATCTGTTTTCTGTGTCTTTTTGGGCTTTTCAAGGCGAGAAAAGGCGTTTGGGGCAGTTTCAGCATGATTTAAGCAAGGGGAAAGCTGATTTACCTGTTTTCTTCAATTTGAAGCAATTTTTCCACAAAATATTGCTTATTTTGTTAGAATTGAGTCGAAACATGATGTTTCAAGACGACATAATGAGTTTTGGTTATGTTCTGTAGATTCACAATGTATCTGTTTTCTGTGAGCTTTTGGGCTTTTCAAGGCGAGAAAAGGCGTTTGGGGCAGTTTCAGCATGATTTAGGCATGGGAAAGCTGATTTACCTCTCTTGTCCATTCAGAAGCATTTTTTCTTCAAAATATTGCTTATTCTTGTTAGAATTGAGTCGAAACATGATGTTTCAACACGATATAATGAGTTTTGGTTATGTTCTGTAGATTCACAATGTATCTGTTTTCTGTGTCTTTTTTGGGCTTTTCAAGGCGAGAAAAGGCGTTTGGGGCAGTTTCAGCATGATTTACGCATGGGAAAGCTGATTTACCTCTCTTGTCAGTTCAGAAGCATTTTTTTCCACAAAATATTGCTTATTCTTGTTAGAATTGAGTCGAAACATGATGTTTCAACACGATATAATGAGTTTTGGTTATGTTCTGTAGATTCACAATGTATCTGTTTTCTGTGTCTTTTTGGGCTTTTCAAGGCGAGAAAAGGCGTTTGGGGCAGTTTCAGCATGATTTAGGCATGGGAAAGCTGATTTACCTGTTTTCTTCATTCAAAAGCAAGTTTTCCACAAAATATTGCTTATTCTTGTTAGAATTGAGTCGAAACATGATGTTTCAACACGATATAATGAGTTTTGGTTATGTTCTGTAGATTCACAATGTATCTGTTTTCTGTGTCTTTTTGGGCTTTTCGAGGCGAGAAAAGGCGTTTGGGGCAGTTTCAGCATGATTTAAGCATGGGAAAGCTGATTTACCTCTCTTGTCCATTCAGAAGTATTTTTTCCACAAAATATTGCTTATTCTTGTTAGAATTGAGTCGGAACATGATGTTTCAA